>JAUIMM010000522.1:2330000-2930000 GCA_031769625.1 Taudactylus pleione | reverse complement strand
TCTATGTAGCAGGTTAGTGTGTGATTGGATGGCGATGTCACAGAGTGAGCACAGTGCAGTCACACAGTCTATGTAGCAGGTTAGTGTGTGATTGGATGGCGATGTCACAGAGTGAGAGCAGTGCAGTCACACAGTCTATGTAGCAGGTTAGTGTGTGATTGGATGGTGATGTCACAGAGTGAGCACAGTGCAGTCACACAGTCTATGTAGCAGGTTAGTGTGTGATTGGATGGCGATGTCACAGAGTGAGAGCAGTGCAGTCACACAGTCTATGTAGCAGGTTAGTGTGTGATTGGATGGCGATGTCACAGAGTGAGCACAGTGCAGTCACACAGTCTATGTAGCAGGTTAGTGCGTGATTGGATGGTGATGTCACAGAGTGAGCACAGAGCAGTCACACAGTCTATGTAGCAGGTTAGTGCGTGATTGGATGGTGATGTCACAGAGTGAGCACAGTGCAGTCACACAGTCTATGTAGCAGGTTAGTGTGTGATTGGATGGCAATGTCACAGAGTGAGAGCAGTGCAGTCACACAGTCCATGTAGCAGGTTAGTGTGTGATTGGATGGTGATGTCACAGAGTGAGCACAGTGCAGTCACACAGTCCATGTAGCAGGTTAGTGTGTGATTGGATGGTGATGTCACAGAGTGAGCACAGTGCAGTCACACAGTCCATGTAGCAGGTTAGTGTGTGATTGGATGGTGATGTCACAGAGTGAGCACAGTGCAGTCATTTGTATGACCAGTACAGTATAGCTTAGCTCAGTGGTTCCCAAACTTTTTTGAATGGCGGCGCCCTAGAGTACCAGAATTGTTTTCACGGCACCCGTAAGCCAAAAGTAATTGACAAATTCAGAAATAAAATTAAGTAAACTTAAGTGAATTGTGCATCATCCTTAAGTTCAGTTATGTGGTGGGGGACAGGTTTACGCTTCTGTTTGACCACATATTTACATTACATTGACCAAAAATTATTTGATTTGGTACTGGACCACCAACCTGAGGCACCCCTGCAAGTGTCCCAAGGCACCCCAGGGTGCCATGGCGCACAGTTTGGGAATCACTGGCTTAGCTTGCTCTTTCAACTGTGTAATCACTTAGAGATGGTGGATTTCTGATTACATAATGCGATCGGTTGCTTCTACACAAAGAATGGCTGGCCCTCTGGAAAGCTTAATGACCACTTGTAAGGGATAATCATGTGAACCACATCGAACCAATACAGACAGTGTAAGTTCTTCAGACTGGTGGGCAGAGTGGGGGTCTCCAGAAAGTAGGGACATACAGAGCTTGGTGTGGGCATATCGGAAGGGTCACTATCCTAACACTGTCCAGGATAAATGTTCAAGACCATTAAACAATTGCCAGAACTTTCACTTCTTTGAAGACACTGGTTGCATGTGGCTTACCTCTCAGTCTGTTATTACCCAGTCTTTGTGCACCATAGCTTTAGCATTTTGTGGCATACTTAATGTACACTTTTTTGGTTCAGGGAGATCCACTGGTGTTAAGCTTTCATGAAGCCAAGGATAACCTAGGCAGGAGACTTCTCATCTGGTGCAGATCACTGCTGAGGGCACAGTATGAGAATGCTAGACCATACGCCGGGATGTGCGTTTCTAGGGAGCATAGTCCAGTCTTCATCTTACACTGGTGTTAAGCTCTCATGAAGCCATGGGTAACCTAGGTAGGAAACATCTGCACCAGATGAGAACACTGCTGAGGGCATGGCATGAGAATGCTAGGCCATACGCCGGGATGGTGCGTTTCTAGGGAGCATAGTCCAGTCTTCATCTTACACTGGTGTTAAGCTCTCATGAAGCCATGGGTAACCTAGGTAGGAAACATCTGCACCAGATGAGAACACTGCTGAGGGCATGGCATGAGAATGCTAGGCCATACGCCGGGATGGTGCGTTTCTAGGGAGCATAGTCCAGTCTCCATTCATCATCTTACACTGGTGTTAAGCTCTCATGAAGCCATGGGTAACCTAGGTAGGAAACATCTGCACCAGATGAGAACACTGCTGAGGGCATGGCATGCTAGGCCATACGCCGGGATGGTGCTTTTCTAGGGGGCATGGTGTGATCTCCATTCATCATCTTATTGAGATAGGCTAAATTGCAGAAGCTTCTTAAACCATCAGACTTTGAGAACCTGGCCCAGAGAAGGCATCAATCATTTTGGTTGGATGTTTGGGTAGAGTACTTTTGTTTTGTATTTCTATCCTCAAAATAGTTTGAGTTATTGTATGTATGCATTGAGGACACATGGGAGTATTTGTCTTCTCACTTCGGGGTCGATTCAACGGAGTCAGAGGATGACAAATTGCTGATGCAACTGAGTGGACGCACCGGCAACAGCACTTCACCTCACGCCGGGCTCGTGGATTTTTGTACACAGCCCTGCAAGATCGGAGCTATGGAAGTGTGGCATATAGCCGTACTTTCTTGCGGGGTGAGCTAACTGAACTGACCCCTTAAGGTGCATACACACGTAACGATGTTTTGAACGATTTGTCGTTAACAACGTTGTTATCGTCAAAAAAAAAATTGCTCAGTTTCTGAGTTATAACGATGAACGATAATCGTTCAAGAGCGCTCCCGTTTGTAGTGATCGTTCATTTCAGACTGTCCAACATGACGATTTTCATTAAGGGAAGGAACATTTTTCGTTCACTGTTGTAAAAATCGTTCATTATTACACTTCAAAAAATCGTTCACTTTTTCAAGGGAAATTCTGACAGAAAATCGTTGGTTACAATTTCGTTACGTGTGTATGCACCTTTAGAGCGGGATTCTCAAGGCCTGTTCTCTGGTCTGCTTTTGGGTAGAGTGAGAGCTGTAGCACCTACCAAATGTGACCTACAGCTGGTACTGTTCTAGAAAGGAAGGTTACACTTATTTACACGGGGCCAACATCTGCCACTCCCTTTTATTTAGATAGAATAATAGTGAGATTCCTGAGCGTCACCTGTTCTAGCGTAGTAATGGAGTCCCGCAGCACACCTTTCAATCGTGGTCCTGGGCCCTTATTACTCCGAGCCTCATTGCTAGAGTGAAACCTGGAGAATATAACAGCAATGAATGAGAAGCTCTAAGACTTTCTATTAGCACAGGCAAGAAAGATGATACATGGATAAATGGGAGAGCTCAGTATAGAAAGTGAAATACGGAGGGGAAATTACACACATGTAGATGTTGTTGACATTCAGTTGCCCTTACACAACAATAGGGAACATTTATCAATGTAGTTATCTGCAGACTTTATAGGAGAAATGGTGCCAAAATTACCGGGCAAAGGTCTTACAATTGGAAAGAACTGAGCAGTGATCAGGCTGTGACTAGGGATATGTACTGGCTGCATTGCTGAGTACAGTACAGGGTGAGACATACAATGGAGGATACAGAGCAGTGATCAGGCTGTGACTAGACATATGTGCTGGCTGCATTGCTGAGTACAGTACAGGGTGAGAGTCATACAATGTTGGGTAAGGAGCAGTGATCAGACTGTGACTATGGATATGTACTGGCTGCATTGCTAAGTACAGTACAGGGTGAGACATACAATGGAGGATACAGAGCAGTACTTAGACTGTGACTAGGGATATGTACTGACTGCATTGCTGATAACAGTACAGGGTGAGACATACAATGGAGGATACAGAGCAGTGATCAGGCTGTGACTAGGGATATTTACTGGCTGCATTGCTGAATACAGTACAGGGTGAGAGACATACAATGGAGGATACAGAGCAGTGATCAGGCTGTGACTAGACATATGTGCTGGCTGCATTGCTGAGTACAGTACAGGGTGAGACATACAATGGAGGATACAGAGCAGTGCTTAGACTGTGACTAGGGATATGTACTGACTGCATTGCTGATAACAGTACAGGGTGAGACATACAATGGAGGATACAGAGCAGTGATCAGGCTGTGACTAGGGATATGTACTGACTGCTTTTCTGAGTACAGTACAGGGTGAGTCATACAATGGAGGACACAGAGCAGTGATCAGGCTGTGACTAGACATATGTGCTGGCTGCATTGCTGAGTACTGTACAGGGTGAGAGTCATACAATGTTGGGTAAGGAGCAGTGATCAGACTGTGACTATGGATATGTACTGGCTGCATTGCTAAGTACAGTACAGGGTGAGACATACAATGGAGGATACAGAGCAGTGCTCAGACTGTGACTAGGGATATGTACTGGCTGCATTGCTGAGTACAGTACCGGGTGAGTCATACAATGGAGGATACAGAGCAGTGATCAGGCTGTGACTAGGGATATGTACTGGCTGCATTGCTGAGTACAGTACCGGGTGAGTCATACAATGGAGGATACAGAGCAGTGATCAGGCTGTGACTAGGGATATGTACTGGCTGCATTGCTGAGTACAGTACCGGGTGAGTTATACAATGGAGGATACAGAGCAGTGATCAGGCTGTGACTAGGGATATGTACTGTCTGCATTGCTGAGTACAGTACAGGGTGAGAGACATACAATGTTGGGTATGGAGCAGTGATCAGGCTGTGATTAGGGATATGTACTGGCTGCATTGCTGAGTACAGTACAGGATGAGTCATACAATGGAGGATACAGAGCAGTGATCAGGCTGTGACTAGGGATATGTACTGGCTGCATTGCTGAGTGCAGTAGCGGGTGAGACATACAATGTTGGGTACGGAGCAGTGATCAGGCTGTGATTAGGGATATGTACTGGCTGCATTGCTGAGTACAGTACAGGGTGAGACATACAATGGAGGATACAGAGCAGTGATCAGGCTGTGACTAGGGATATGTACTGACTACATTGCTGAGTGCAGTAGCGGGTGAGTCATACAATGGAGGGTACAGAGCAGTGATCAGGCTGTGACTAGGGATATGTACTGGCTGCATTGCTGAGTACAGTACAGGGTGAGACACTCTGCCAGTTGGATAAGAGATTTAATTTAGATTAGCAGTACATACTTACAGCCTATGTCAGTGGAAATTACATTTGATGACACCTAAGAAAAAATCAGCTGCGTATATAAGATTGTCCCTCACCTGGCAGGACTCTCTTCTGGACTGTGGATGTGGTAGAAGGACTGTGCGGCATGCTCAATCTTTGACAGCTTGACAAACAGAGTTATGTTCATTAGGACGAGCAGGATCAGCCTGATGGGTACAACAAACGACCAATAGGATAAAACATCAGTCACAACACAAAGTTTTAATACATCCCTATATAATGTATATATACAAAGGTGGGCCGATTGATTGTTTTACCATCTCTAGCAGATTATATACGCACACACAAATACTGTACTACCCATTATATATACTATATACACATTGTACACATATACCTGGTGCTGACCAGGAACAGGAGAACACAATGCAGGAGTCCTCATGTCTGCCTGTATAACAGGCATCACCATTTTGTATTGGTCTGTATCCAGCACATACAGGTGTATATACGGATATAGCTATAAATAGATACAGGTATTTATAGGTAGCGCTGTCCTAGGTCACTATAGATGATCACTCTCCTTATTGGACAGTATCCAGCACATACAGGTGTATATATGGATATAGCTATAAATAGATACAACAACACATGATGTCACACAGTAAGGCCCCTTGCAACACATGATGTCACACAGTAAGGCCCCTTACACCACATTCTGCCACAGTAAGGCCCCTTACACATGATGTCACACAGTAATGCCCCTTACACATTCTGCCACAGTAATGCCCCTTACACATTATGTCACAGTAAGGCCCCTTACACATTGTGCCACAGTAATGCTCCTTACACATTATGCCACAGTAATGCTCCTTACACATTATGCCACAGTAATGCTCCTTACACATTATGCCACAGTAATGCTCCTTACACATTATGTCACAGTAAGGCCCCTTACACCACATTCTGCCACAGTAATGTCCCTTACACCACATTCTGCCACAGTAATGCCCCTTACACCACATTCTGCCACAATAAGGCCCCTTACACCACATTCTGCCACAGTAAGACCCCTTACACATTATGTCACAGTAATGCCCCTTACACATTATGTCGCAGTAAGGCCTTTATTACATTAAGCCACAGTAAGGCCCCATCTCCTCTTACCTGCCAGGGCCGTGCGGTGGGTGAGCTCGGGGGGTGGCGCGGGACGGGGCTGCCACACGCTGGGGAACTGTCAGTAATGCAGTCATTGTAAAGTGGCGCCACTCACGAACCAATTGGAGATCATGGACCGGCAGCCTCTGCTGATTGGCTGCCGGTCCGCGAGCACCGATTGGCTTGCGACTGGCACCACATTAGACTGACTGTGTGTCTGTGCCTCTCAAGGCCGGGATGCGGCTCCAAACCCACAAGAGCAGCAACCTGGCCTCCCGGCAGCCTCTCCCCTGCACACCCTCAAGTCCGGCATCCAGGTTACGTGCCCCCTTAGCCCCCTAGTTGCGGCCCTGCATACAGATGTATGTATTGTATATATAGATATAGGTAGCGCTGTCCTAGGTCACTATATTAAAAAAAAAAAAAAAACAATAAATCCAGCCTTTACTTAAAAGAAATGCAACCTAATTTAATCACAATAAATGATTTATACAGGATAGGATACATTGCTTCAGTACAATATTCCTATTATGCACATAAAATGTTCCTATAAAACAAACTGAAAAATATAGAGCTATGGTAGACTTCCCGTGATAACTCTTTCTTCCATAGGGATACCATGGGGGGATATTATGGTTGGAAGACCAGGCATCAAAACAGTTAAAGCTTTGGCTCCCAGAATGCCCTGGGTCCTCCTCCATATATATCCCACCCTTAGCCATAGGACTTCAGTTTAGTTAACAAGCCTAAGGCAGGAGAAGGAGAGAGGAGAAGGAAGAACAATCGTACACCAGAAACACTCTTAGAGAAGATGAGGGAATCTGTGACCGAAATAAAATCACCCAGTGAAGCCAGGTGCGTCAGGGTGGGTGCCCTGTGGACCCTATGGACCTTGAAGAAAAGGAGTTATCTAGGCAAGTTTACCATAACTCTATATTTCTTCTTTGAGGTACATATGGATCCACAGGGATACCATGGGGATATCTTAAGCAGTTCCACTAGGGTGGGGGAAGCTCCTGAGCAGAAAGGAGAACTCGTCGTCCAAAGGAAACATCCTGGGAGGCAAAAGTATCAAAGGTATAAAACGTGTGGACAGAAGACCATGTGGAAGCCTTGCATAATTTTTCAGCAGAGGCACCACGATTGAATGCCCACGATGGCCCTACAGACCAAGTAGAATATACTGTCACTGTGCTCCGGACAGGAAGATCAGCCTGCGTATAGACCTGAGAGATAGTCACTTGGAGCCATCTCGCCAGAGTAAGCTTATTAGCTGGCCATCCTCAATTGTGAAAACCATATAATACAAAAAGAGAATCTAATTTTCTAACAGAGTTTGTACGCTCCACATATATACGGAGAGCATGAACTACATCCAGGGAGGCTTCACCTACAGAAAAGTCTGAAGCCTGAAAAGCTGGAACAATTTCTTCATTATCATGAAAGCGGGACACTACCTTAGGAAGGTAACCCTCCCTTGTACGAAGATCAGCTTTATCCTGGTGAAAAATCAAAAATGGGGAGCGACAAGAGAACGCTGCCAAATCTGAGACTCTGCAAGCTGAAGAGATAGCAAGAAGAAAAAACAGGATTTTGGTACTTACCGATAAATCCCTTTCTCCGATTCCACAGGGGACACTGGAGTTCAAGACAGTGGGGTATAGACGGTGGTAGAGCAGAGCCTGGCACTTTAAATAATTCTGAAGTGTGACTGGCTCCTCCCCCTCTATGCCCCATCAGCCCCAGTTTAAGAACTGAGCCCGAGAGGAGACGGTAGACAATAGGAAAATGAGGAGAAGGAGAAGACCACAGAACGGAACAATACCGACTGAAGAAGAACAGAGGAACCCTCTGCAGGGAACACATGCAGTCACACAACTAGATAAGGACCCAACAAAACGGCAGGAACGCAGCGCTGGGCGGGCGTCCAGTGTCCCCTGTGGAATCGGAGAAAGGGATTTATCGGTAAGTACCAAAATCCTGTTTTCTCCTTCATCCACTAGGGGACACTGGAGTTCAAGACAGTGGGGACGTCCCAAAGCCAACCTCCCGGGTGGGAAGCGCGGAGTACTTGCCGACCTCCCGGCCAACCGAAACAGGGACAGCCCAAGACTGGAGGCATGTCGTAGAGCCAGGAGACAATCAGAGCTCCTTGCTGAACAGTCACAGACATTCCACAACTTACAGCGTAAATTCAATGGAATACGGCTAGAGAGAGTACCCGCAGATGAAAAGCATCAGAACACCGTAAGCTCAGCCAAAAACAGACCAAGCAAGACCGTTGGGAGCAGAAAACCCCAACTAGAATCCATAGAATGGCAGTAACATGAGAACAAAACTCGAGAAAACCGTATTAGCGACAACTACAGGAAGCTGCAACAGTCTCAGACAGCAGAATCCCAGCACTGCGGGACATCATATAGATAAAAGTATAATGAGACCAATATACAGAGACAGAGCTGGACCTGTCCACAGACTCCTAACAAAGCAAACAAGGAGGCAAGAATCACGACCTAACAGTCGCCCTGAACCATTCTCGAGGTCCAACTACTAAAGGGTTGGTAACCAGTGGAAGGTTTAAACCATAGAAGTTGTCAACGAGTGGAGATCCCACTGGCATGAGGCAGAGGCGGATACGAGAGGATTGAGACTACAGTTCCTTCCAGTGGGTCAGACGGCAGTACCACCCATCCTGTCAAACAGCAGACAACTTCCTTCATGATGGTAGAGTGTAATCAGTACCAACAACTGGCCTGAACATAGTATGAAAACACCCAGGATACCCTTAGCAGAAAAAGAGCACGGATGCCACCTCCACCCAGGGAGAGCTACCAATATAGGGAAGTATCCCATCCGCAAGGCTAAAGCACTAGGACAACTATGAAGGTACCATTCAGGTACCTGTCAGTGTGCTGAATTATCAACAGATACTGAACAGGAAACAAACCAGGCCCCCTGTATGGAACATAGAGACTGTCACACTTTATAGTAAAGATGTGCATTAGCCCATAGATGTACTTCAGTCCATAACCCCAACAGATTCCAGTAGAATAGGGTCACAAATCTCAATGTTGCAATTATGCACCCACACACCAGGAAAGCTCTAAAGTGTACAGCCAACTGATTTAAAAGAGCGGAAGGCTGCTAGGACAGCAACTAGGGTGCATAAGAGAGAACAACAGCTATGTCAGGATGCATGAAAAAGAATGCATCTGCCGAGGCATTAGTGGGGTAAGCCCGCTTACCTGTGAGCGACCAGAAGCCCTCTGGACGCTATGTAGGATGTCACTGACCTTATTCATCTCACAGCAAACCACCACGTCAGGTACAGAGAGTAGCCTCAGTGGCAAAGATCAATGCTCTACAGCACGGACTTCAGTCTGGAGATGCTGCAGAAGAAAATACTGTAGAAACTAGCAAATTGTTAATGGAGACAAGAAGGTCGTACAACAGGACGCTATACCTGAGCCTGTTCCATTAGGGATATGTATCCATATAGAGATTACACATACCCCAAAAACGGTCTGCTAGTGTACCCTTACATTAACACTTATAATGGTGAAGTGTGTATTACGCCCACAATCTGATACAACCCAGGCCAGACCCTGCCTATATCGACGGGTGGCCCTAGGCCTCATGTAAATTAACTAAATAAGCCATGAGGATGGAATAGATCCTGGATTCTCTATGTACTGATAGGAAATGTACCCAAGTGACCTACAGATACCTATTGTAGTGAGATATGCGACAAGACAATAATATAAGGTACCAGAATCGATACCGAGAAAGGTACCTGTACATAGACATAGAATGCGTTAATTATCCCAAGTAAAGAAGAGATATATCCGTAGTGATAACGCCAGTCAGGGGCAAAAACAGATTTCTCCAATTATTAGGAAAATTCATACAAGGAACGGGAATATATCAGTATATATACACATTCACACATATAAACATAGCTGCATGAAAAGGCAAACTCTCTGAAAGGAAGAGTTAGTACCGACATAGTAAGTCACTTGTCAAACTCCTGCACCAGGAGATCCGCACGCTACATTACATATATATATACACATATACACACATACACATATCCCGCACCAGGAGATCAGCATGCTATATCTATATATACACACATTGCATTCCTAGTGTCTTACAAGTTTGTTACTAAGTGCGCCCTAGAGTGTAGTTGTAATTAATAGGTCCCCTGAAGTGGACACTGTAGATATAGACTGATGGAAACAGGACTATAACCCGAGGCGGGTGTAAGTACATATCCTTATATACATGTGTGGACATACAGGAAGGCCCCTGGACATGTATAGAGTCCATACTAAAAGCAATGCCGTAGGAGTCTCTGACTATCCTATGTAAGCTGCAGAACATGTCTCTAATCTATAGAGCCACCATATAATATGTATGGATATAAGGGACAGCTTCTGGTAAACCCTGGCAGCTTTCCAGACGTGGAATAAGATGTATCTTAATGAATGTGGAAGTATAGGAATACCTACACATATCCATAATTATATACATAATATACACACACCACCCAATCCCTAGGGAGAGATGGTGTAAAGCGGAGTTATAGAACAAACTACCAGATCAGGAGAGTCCAGCCTCCCATCGCAGCATCCTCTTTAAATATACTAGGTATCAGACATAAAACTGATAAGAACATATCCTACCCCTGCTTTAATGGTAAGGATAAGAAGCAATATATATATATATATATATATATATATATATATATATTAATATTAGGGATGTGCAGGCTCGGATAGGTTCGAGTTTGCACGTGGAGTTCGGATTTTTCCCTCCAAAAAAACGGAACTCAGAACGAGGCAAAACGTCATCTTACATGGACGAACATCATCATTCCTGGTCTTTTGTCCAGGAATGATGATGTTCGTCCATGTAAGATGACGTTTTGCCTCGTTCTGAGTTCCGTTTTTTTGGAGGGAAAAATCCGAACTCCACGTGCAAACTCGAACCTATCCGAGCCTGCACATCCCTAATTAATATATACATATACACACACACATACATCTGTATATACACACACATATATATATACTTAACACATACATAAATCCCTACATGCCTACGCGTACCTACATACAAGATTAGTAGGTGGCGATATAATTTGAAAAATATAACACGGGCAATAGTTAGAAGGAACTGAGCCCCAGGTCTAAACGCAGGGTTAGTACAAAATACAAGTATATACATACATGTGGCTTACCTCCACACAGGGAGACTACTCATGTGCCGCGCGTGGACGTCATTCTGCTACGGTGTTGGGGCAGGAAATGTTAGCAACGTACTATCCCAGACTGATTGCGATCCTGGGACTCTTCCGTTACCGGTGTACTCGCTTTATCAGGTGTGCCCTTCTGGCTCCAGATGATGGAAATCAAAAGATGACCTCAGTGATGTGAGACAGCAATGCCAACCACTACAACGGCCATACGTTACTTCTTGTGTGTGCAGCCCAGCAGCTGCCGGGCATCAAAAAATTACATGAAACTCATGATTGTTCCTCTCCACGGAAATCTTAAGTAAAAGGCGAAAGATTTATTCGATCTGAAGAGAAACCACAGTATAAGGGAATAAATAAGATATAAATCCCTATAGATGCACAGATGCATACCTTCTAAGGTAAGCACCGAAGGCTGTTGAGATTTAACATATGTGCAGCCACATATGTGCATGAGAAGAGTACGGCTCATTCTTAAGGCGAGCCAATGTGAGGCATAAGCCTGGGGATGGGACGCACCCTTGTGCTAACCTTGGGTTAAAGATATGCAATAACCATCATTTCTGGCAGCAGCCAGAACAGTGGCCCCAACTATTTAGGCAGAGTGATCTCTGGCAGCTATAGATGCAAGAAACACACTGCATTATTCTGTTACACATCAAGCATATTTGCCCCAGATGTTCAATGTAATAAGCCTGTCGCACCTGGAATACCCAGGCGGTCTCCCATCCAAGTACTAACCAGGCCTGGCGCTGCTTAGCGTCCAAGATCAGACGAGATCGGGCGTGTGGCCGTAGGCGCTGATAGATTTGTGGTGGGCAAAGTGGCATGGACACAACCTCTATATTAGGCTGTGGCATGTTCCTCCCCGTGCTTCAGGGTGCCTGGGACCCGGACACTCACTCTATAATAGTGGCGGCGGGTCCTTTTTTTTTTTTTTTTTTTTATTATATAATATTAAACCAGTACACTGCCCAGTTCCGTAGGGGAACTACTTGCAATATAACCGAGATGAGGCAGAGCCAGATCTCTATAAGGACTGCAGGTTAAAGTACAAACTCCACAGTTGTGCCGTTAAACCTAATAAGACCAGGTGCTGTAGGCTTAAGGAAAGAAAAAAACGGTAGAGGCCATATGCAAGCACAGGGAGAACATACAAACTCCAAACAACTAGGGCGTACTGGGAATAAAACCCACAACCCTGTTAAGGGTTGCACCCCCCACACAACTCCAGAGTGAGGATGCAGGTGATGCTGGCAATAAGCCCCGGCTCCTTTTAAGGCAGGTGCATATGCTAATAATACTCCTGGAGTATGGCGGCATCTGTGCAAGCCAGCATGAAGTAGACTCTGCCCCTACTATAATAAGCGGGCGGGGCGCAAACAATGTATAGCAGGCATAAAGCGAGTGGTGGAGCGGGAATGAAATAGACAGCGCCGGTGCAATCTTCATACAAGCACCGGCGCCGCAACCCGCAGCCGAGAGCGCTGTGAATAACAGCCTCGCTCCCTGGCGGCTGTGTGCAGAAGCCAGCGCTCCTACAAGCACCAGCGCGGCAGGGAACAGCCGCGCTGAGTAGCTCCCTAAGCCCCGCCAATTGGTGCTATGTAGACTCCCTTATGGGAGTAGCGGGGCGCGGCAGGCTCCCTCCTCGTGGGGATAGAGCAGAGGGAAGATTCGGCTCTCGTGAGAGCAGCAAACAGAGCGCTGTCAGGCTCTATAAAGTAAGACAGCGCTCATCGTGCAGGGATCAGGCATGCTGCTAGGCAGCAACATTACAGACTGTCTGAACAGTCTCCCTGTACTGGTATCCGCGCTCTATGCGCGGTAGCTCCGCCCCTTGTAATAACGCTAGCGGCGTTACAGGATTCCAGGAGGGGATATACTACAGTATATGCCACATGAGCCTGGGAGGGGGCGGAGGGGCCGCAGATTAAACTCCGTTTCCCATAAGGGGAACAGAGCTATACTTACCACTGCTGGCATCAGGGCTGCGGCTAGGCATTCGGAAGCACGGACACAGCCTCTATATTAAGCTGTGGCGTGTCCTCCCTGAGCTACTGCCAGGGTGCCTGGGACTCCGACACGCACTCTTTTTTTTAGTGGTGGCGGGTCACCTGATGCCTCCATGTAGCAGGCTGACAGACGCAGTACTCTGTCAGCCTGTCCTCAATGCTTTGTGAAAGCTAGAAATTAAAATAAAGGAAAATAAAAGAAAAAATACTAAGAGTGGGCTGGAGCTCAGCCCTATGTGACCGGCTCTCTCGGGCACATTCTAAAAACTGGGGCTGATGGGGCATAGAGGGGGAGGAGCCAGTCACACTTCAGAATTATTTAAAGTGCCAGGCTCTGCTCTACCACCGTCTATACCCCACTGTCTTGAACTCCAGTGTCCCCTAGTGGATGAAGGAGAAAAAAAAAAAAAAAAGTGTCTTTGCTGTCAACCACTTCAAATTTACAGAGTTTAAAAAGGTTCAAATGGGGAAGCTTGTAACCCCTTAAGAACAAAAAGACAAATCCCACGGTGCTACCGCTGGAACAAAGGTAGGCTGAACTCGCAGAACTCCTGTGAAAAAGTATCCAACATCTGGTAAGATGTTAGATATTGCGTTAGCAGATCCTGCCATAGAGGAAGAGGATAAGGACTGTCTATGGACAGATTCTGTATGTCGGTGAACGAATGACGTCTGGGCCAAGCCGAAGCCACCAGTATTACCGTTCCGCCTTCCGGTTTGCATTTTCTGAGAACTCTTGGGAGTAGAGAAATCGGAGGCACTAGATACGCTGGCTTGAAGTCCCATCTCACTGCCAGTGCATCCACGAATGCTGCCGAGGGGTTTCTGGATCTGGCCCCGTACTTGAGGACCTTGTGGTTGTGGCATGATGCCATGAGATCTATCTTCGGCAGACCCCATTTGTTTACCAGGAGATGAAACACTCCCGGATGAAGAGACCACTCACCGGCATGTATGTGCTGGCGACTTAAAAAGTCTGCTTCTCAATTTAGCACTCCTGGTATCAATATTGCCGAGATGGCCGGGAGATGACGTTCTGCCTAAATCAGAACCATGTCTGCATAACTTCTTGTGCCTCCCTGATGAATGTGGTTGGCCACTGTAGTCACATTTCCCACCTAATGCACTCTCCCTGTGAGAGAGTGTAAAAAGACACTAGTCTTTTTGGAATCTGGAACAGTCTACCTGGAGTGTTCCCTGCTTCCCCCATAAGCTCAGTGAGCTGTTCAGATTGAGGGAATCCATGTAACATCTGCAGATGGGTAGATGCTAAAAAACAGATTCTGAACTGAGTGTACATAACCCTCCATCCCAAAAGGATGTATGGGAAGAGGAAAGATAGCAGGCTGTATTCACTGTGGGTAATCCAAAGTGTGAGGCAGTGTGGGGGCTGATAAGCGGTCCTCTAACTGCGTCATAACCTGAGACCAGGAGGACATTCAAGGTGACCCCTGAACAGGTGCTGGCGAGGTGGACTGTTGTGCTGTATAACAATCAAACCACAGTCCATCCTGTATGAAATCCTGAGAGGCCAACTGCACAGGATTTACAGCAAACCAGCACAGGGACAACAGTCTCATGTCTACCCCTTGTCCTGAGGTATGGGAAATACTTGCAAGCAACCTACAACTAGTGTAGGGCATACTTGCCTACCTTTTGCTTCTCCTCCCCGGGAGATGCCTGAGGAGGAGAAGCAGGTGGGTTGCAACCGTGGTGGGGCCTGACAATTTCGCCTAATTAAGCCCCGCCCCCTTACAGTGATTGGCATAAATTAAAATAGAGGTGGGGCTAAATGATGCGATTCATGGATAATCGCGTAAATAAGCCCCACCACCTACACGGGGACCTGCGATCGTTGCGGAAATTTTCCCCATTCTGCCCAGTTCATTAGGAAGTGGGCAGAATGCGGGAGAAGTACTTAACCCCCCGCACCCCCGGAAGGGTATCTGAAAAATCGGGAGCCTCCCGCAAAACCGGGAGGGTAGGTATGTATGGTGTAGGGTTAACAATGCAATGTGAACCTTTTCACAGATAAAAATAAAATGTGAAGTACTCTCTAACCCCTATACACCAGGTAGTTGTAGGTTAGGAAACCCCCCCCACTTTTTTTTTTTTTTTTTTTTAGCAGAGTTACCATAAGTCACATAAAATGCATATAATATAATGCAAAAGGGTATTAAAATCAACTACATAAACACTCAAATTTGGTAGGCTCTACATGCATATAAATATATTTGCAAATGGACATTAAATCGCAATCACACTGGTAGGATATAAGTGCAATGCATACAAATATACTTACAAGTCGGCACTGAATCAACTTCTAAAAAACACAAAAGTTGGTAGGAGTCCAGTGCTATATACTGTAACTCGGCCCTAGGAGAAAGGTATACTCAGAGAGAGCCCAAATCTCCCCTCAGCAGACATTTCCATGATCAATTGCAGCTGAGCGTCTCCAAATAATTAGGAGATCGGGGATGGCAGCTCAGTCTTCACAAGTAAATGTGAAGTACAATTTAACCCCTACACATCCTGGTAGATGAGGGTCAGATGGAGTAATAGCAGTGATAGTTATAACTGACAGTCATAAATAAAACCTGGCTGAACCCCCGTTTCTCTTCACACTTAGCATATATACGTATAAAGGTAACAATGCAATGTGACCACCTTCAAATATATATTCATGAATGTGAAGTACTCAGAAAAAAATTCCCACCCCAAGAGGATGAAGAGAAAACAATGATTGTTCTAATTAACAGACAGAAATTAAAGACAGTGTCAATACAGCACCTAGCAAACAGTCACATACAATGCATTTGTAATATAATTACAATCAGCTCTAAATCAACTACAGCAATGCAAAGGAATGGTAGGACATAGAACACCGTATACCTTAACCAAGGGAGGTATACAGGGAGACTGACCCAGACCCTCCTGAGACCAACAGCTACAGGGCGCACTGAGCATGGATCGTGAGCGTCTCATACATGTGGAGGGTAGGCGGAGCAACCCAGATGCGCAAAACCCTTCGCAGGGACTGCGTCTGGGTTGGGAGAGGGGCTGCTAGGGGAGCACCTACCTCCACTAGGCTGCATTAATCAACCTTATGGCGGCAGATAAGTCTGCTGCCGATCCCTGACGTCAGACGATAGACACCAGAAGAAAGGACTGCCGCACGCTATTCCCCGTAAGCAAAGAATCGCTTTACCGGACCCCTCCGAGCATCCGGTGCAGTTCAGGTCGCAGAATTGTTGCTAGCTAAGCTCAGCCACGACCCACCGAAATCACCAGCACAATTACTGATGTTGCAGCCCGGCGGAGGTAGATGGAGTCGCACTACGTGCGTCTTAATACAGACGCTTGGTACTACCAACTCAAAAAACTTTAAAATAAATAAAAGGACTGCCTGATCAGTTCCTGGTTACAAATCCTGCAGCACCAAACAACAAACTGAAGTCCTAATGGCTAGGGGCAGGGTATATATGGAGGAGGACCCAGGGCATTCTGGGAGCCAAAGCTTTAACTGTTTGGTGGTGCCTGGTCCTCCAACCATAATATCCGCGTGTGTGTGTGTGTGTGTGTGTGTGTGTGTGTGTGTACATATGTATATACATACATACATACATACATTCCTCCCGCTGCGTTGCCCAACTTGGAGAACAGCCATGGACACTATAATGCCTAGCAAGATCAATTGTGCCAGTGATACTGCCCAGCTAGGCCAAATATTATTGCCTGTAACAAGATGCCAAGCAGTATACATGTATAGTAGTAATAATGCCCATCAACAGCAGTGATGCTCAGTAATTACTGTATGCCCATCAGCAATGCTCAGTAATTATTGTATGCCCATCAGCAATGCTCAGTAATTACTGTATGCCCATCAGCAATGCTCAGTAATTATTGTATGCCATTCAGCAATGCTCAGTAATTACTGTATGCCCATCGTCAGCAGTAATGCTCAGTAATTACTGTATGCCCATCATCAGCAGTAATGCTCAGTAATAATAGCCATCGTCAGCAGTAATGCTCAGTAATAATAGCCATCGTCAGCAGTAATGCTCAGTAATAATAGCCATCATCAGCAGTAATGCTCAGTAATAATAGCCATCAGCAGCAGTAATGCTCAGTAATAATAGCCATCGTCAGCAGTAATGCTCAGTAATAATAGCCATCGTCAGCAGTAATGCTCAGTAATAATAGCCATCGTCAGCAGTAATGCTCAGTAATAATAGCCATCATCAGCAGTAATGCTCAGTAATAATAGCCATCGTCAGCAGTAATGCTCAGTAATAATAGCCATCGTCAGCAGTAATGCTCAGTAATAATAGCCATCAGCAGCAGTAATGCTCAGTAATAAAGCCCATCGGTAGCAGTAATGCTCAGTAATAATAGCCATCGTCAGCAGTAATGCTCAGTAATAATAGCCATCGTCAGCAGTAATGCTCAGTAATAATAGCCATCGTCAGCAGTAATGCTCAGTAATAATAGCCATCAGCAGCAGTAATGCTCAGTAATAATAGCCATCAGCAGCAGTAATGCTCAGTAATAATAGCCATCAGCAGCAGTAATGCTCAGTAATAATAGCCATCGTCAGCAGTAATGCTCAGTAAGAATGCCCATCGTCAGCAGTAATGCTCAGTAATAATAGACATCGTCAGCAGTAATGCTCAGTAATAATAGCCATCGTCAGCAGTAATGCTCAGTAATAATAGCCATCGTCAGCAGTAATGCTCAGTAATAATAGCCATCGTCAGCAGTAATGCTCAGTAATAATAGCCATCGTCAGCAGTAATGCTCAGTAAGAATGCCCATCGTCAGCAGTAATGCTCAGTAAGAATGCCCATCGTCAGCAGTAATGCTCAGTAAGAATGCCCATCGTCAGCAGTAATGCTCAGTAATAATGCCCATCGGTAGTAGTAATGCTCAGTAATAATAACCATCGTCAGCAGTAATGCTCAGTAAGAATGCCCATCGTCAGCAGTAATGCTCAGTAAGAATGCCCATCGTCAGCAGTAATGCTCAGTAATAATGCCCATCGGTAGTAGTAATGCTCAGTAATAATAACCATCGTCAGCAGTAATGCTCAGTAATAATAACCATCGTCAGCAGTAATGCTCAGTAATAATAGCCATCGTCAGCAGTAATGCTCAGAAATAATAGCCATCGTCAGCAGTAATGCTCAGTAATAATAGCCATCGTCAGCAGTAATGCTCAGTAATAATGCCCATCGTCAGCAGTAATGCTCAGTAATAATAGCCATCGTCAGCAGTAATGCTCAGTAATAATAGCCATCGTCAGAAGTAATGCTCAGTAATAATAGCCATCATCAGCAGTAATGCTCAGTAATAATAGCCATCATCAGCAGTAATGCTCAGTAATAATAGCCATCATCAGCAGTAATGCTCAGTAATAATGCCCATCGTCAGCAGTATTGCTCAGTAATAATAGCCATCGTCAGAAGTAATGCTCAGTAATAATGCCCATCGGTAGCAGTAATGCTCAGTAATAATAGCCATCGTCAGCAGTAATGCTCAGTAATAATAGCCATCATCAGCAGTAATGCTCAGTAATAATGCCCATCGTCAGCAGTAATGCTCAGTAATAATAGCCATCGTCAGCAGTAATGCTCAGTAAGAATGCCCATCGTCAGCAGTAATGCTCAGTAAGAATGCCCATCGTCAGCAGTAATGCTCAGTAAGAATGCCCATCGTCAGCAGTAATGCTCAGTAATAATGCCCATCGTCAGCAGTAATGCTCAGTAATAATGCCCATCGGTAGTAGTAATGCTCAGTAATAATAACCATCGTCAGCAGTAATGCTCAGTAATAATAACCATCGTCAGCAGTAATGCTCAGTAATAATAGCCATCAGCAGCAGTAATGCTCAGTAATAATAGCCATCAGCAGCAGTAATGCTCAGTAATAATAGCCATCGTCAGCAGTAATGCTCAGAAATAATAGCCATCGTCAGCAGTAATGTTCAGTAATAATGCCCATCGTCAGCAGTAATGCTCAGTAATAATAGCCATCATCAGCAGTAATGCTCAGTAATAATAGCCATCAGCAGTAATGCTCAGTAATAATGCCCATCGTCAGCAGTAATGCTCAGTAATAATAGCCATCATCAGCAGTAATGCTCAGTAATAATAGCCATCAGCAGCAGTAATGCTCAGTAATAATAGCCATCAGCAGCAGTAATGCTCAGTAATAATAGCCATCGTCAGCAGTAATGCTCAGTAATAATAGCCATCGTCAGCAGTAATGCTCAGTAATAATAGCCATCATCAGCAGTAATGCTCAGTAATAATAGCCATCGTCAGCAGTAATGCTCAGTAATAATAGCCATCGTCAGCAGTAATGCTCAGTAATAATAGCCATCAGCAGCAGTAATGCTCAGTAATAAAGCCCATCGGTAGCAGTAATGCTCAGTAATAATAGCCATCGTCAGCAGTAATGCTCAGTAATAATAGCCATCGTCAGCAGTAATGCTCAGTAATAATAGCCATCGTCAGCAGTAATGCTCAGTAATAATAGCCATCAGCAGCAGTAATGCTCAGTAATAATAGCCATCAGCAGCAGTAATGCTCAGTAATAGCCATCAGCAGCAGTAATGCTCAGTAATAATAGCCATCGTCAGCAGTAATGCTCAGTAAGAATGCCCATCGTCAGCAGTAATGCTCAGTAATAATAGACATCGTCAGCAGTAATGCTCAGTAATAATAGCCATCGTCAGCAGTAATGCTCAGTAATAATAGCCATCGTCAGCAGTAATGCTCAGTAATAATAGCCATCGTCAGCAGTAATGCTCAGTAATAATAGCCATCAGCAGCAGTAATGCTCAGTAATAATAGCCATCAGCAGCAGTAATGCTC
This sequence comes from Taudactylus pleione, assembly GCA_031769625.1. Taxonomy (NCBI): domain Eukaryota; kingdom Metazoa; phylum Chordata; class Amphibia; order Anura; family Myobatrachidae; genus Taudactylus; species Taudactylus pleione. The sequence continues at coordinate 2,909,741 of JAUIMM010000522.1, read as the reverse complement.
AGTAATAATAGCCATCGTCAGCAGTAATGCTCAGTAAGAATGCCCATCGTCAGCAGTAATGCTCAGTAATAATAGACATCGTCAGCAGTAATGCTCAGTAATAATAGCCATCGTCAGCAGTAATGCTCAGTAATAATAGCCATCGTCAGCAGTAATGCTCAGTAATAATAGCCATCGTCAGCAGTAATGCTCAGTAATAATAGCCATCGTCAGCAGTAATGCTCAGTAATAATGCCCATCGTCAGCAGTAATGCTCAGTAATAATAGCCATCGTCAGCAGTAATGCTCAGTAATAATAGCCATCGTCAGAAGTAATGCTCAGTAATAATAGCCATCATCAGCAGTAATGCTCAGTAATAATAGCCATCATCAGCAGTAATGCTCAGTAATAATAGCCATCATCAGCAGTAATGCTCAGTAATAATGCCCATCGTCAGCAGTAATGCTCAGTAATAATAGCCATCGTCAGAAGTAATGCTCAGTAATAATAGCCATCGTCAGAAGTAATGCTCAGTAATAATGCCCATCGGTAGCAGTAATGCTCAGTAATAATAGCCATCGTCAGCAGTAATGCTCAGTAATCATAGCCATCAGCAACAGTAATGCTCAGTAATAATAGCCATCAGCAGCAATGCTCAGTAATAATAGCCATCGTCAGCAGTAATGCTCAGTAAGAATGCCCATCGTCAGCAGTAATGCTCAGTAAGAATGCCCATCGTCAGCAGTAATGCTCAGTAAGAATGCCCATCGTCAGCAGTAATGCTCAGTAATAATGCCCATCGGTAGTAGTAATGCTCAGTAATAATAACCATCGTCAGCAGTAATGCTCAGTAATAATAACCATCGTCAGCAGTAATGCTCAGTAATAATAGCCATCAGCAGCAGTAATGCTCAGTAATAATAGCCATCGTCAGCAGTAATGCTCAGAAATAATAGCCATCGTCAGCAGTAATGCTCAGTAATAATGCCCATCGGTAGCAGTAATGCTCAGTAATAATAGCCATCGTCAGCAGTAATGCTCAGTAATAATAGCCATCATCAGCAGTAATGCTCAGTAATAATGCCCATCGTCAACAGTAATGCTCAGTAATAATAGCCATCGTCAGCAGTAATGCTCAGTAATAATAGCCATCAGCAACAGTAATGCTCAGTAGCCATCGTCAGCAGTAATGCTCAGTAATAATAGCCATCAGCAGCAGTAATGCTCAGTAATAATAGCCATCGTCAGCAGTAATGCTCAGTAATAATAGCCATCATCAGCAGTAATGCTCAGTAATAATGCCCATCGGTAGCAGTAATGCTCAGTAATAATAGCCATCAGCAGCAGCAGTAATGCTCAGTAATAATAGCCATCATCAGCAGTAATGCTCAGTAATAACAGCCATCAGCAGCAGCAGTAATGCTCAGTAATAATAGCCATCGTCAGCAGTAATGCTCAGTAATAATAGCCATCATCAGCAGTAATGCTCAGTAATAATGCCCATCGTCAGCAGTAATGCTCAGTAATAATAGCCATCATCAGCAGTAATGCTCAGTAATAATAGCCATCAGCAGCAGCAGTAATGCTCAGTAATAATAGCCATCGTCAGCAGTAATGCTCAGTAATAATAGCCATCATCAGCAGTAATGCTCAGTAATAATGCCCATCGGTAGCAGTAATGCTCAGTAATAATGCCCATCGGTAGCAGTAATGCTCAGTAATAATGCCCATCGTCAGCAGTAATGCTCAGTAATAATAGCCATCGTCAGCAGTAATGCTCAGTAATAATGCCCATCGTCAGCAGTAATGCTCAGTAATAATAGCCATCAGCAGCAGCAGTAATGCTCAGTAATAATGCCCATCATCAGCAGTAATGCTCAGTAATAATAGCCATCAGCAGCAGCAGCAGTAATGCTCAGTAATAATAGCCATCGTCAGCAGTAATGCTCAGTAATAATAGCCATCGTCAGCAGTAATGCTCAGTAATAATAGCCATCGTCAGCAGTAATGCTCAGTACTAATAGCCATCGTCAGCAGTAATGCTCAGTAATAATAGCCATCGTCAGCAGTAATGCTCAGTAATAATAGCCATCGTCAGCAGTAATGCTCAGTAATAATAGCCATCATCAGCAGTAATGCTCAGTAATAATGCCCATCGTCAGCAGTAATACTCAGTAATAATAGCCATCGTCAGCAGTAATGCTCAGTAATAATGCCCATCGTCAGCAGTAATGCTCAGTAATAATAGCCATCAGCAGCAGTAATGCTCAGTAATAATAGCCATCATCAGCAGTAATGCTCAGTAATAATAGCCATCATCAGCAGTAATGCTCAGTAAGAATGCCCATCGTCAGCAGTAATGCTCAGTAATAATGCCCATCGTCAGCAGTAATGCTCAGTAAGAATGCCCATCGTCAGCAGTAATGCTCAGTAAGAATGCCCATCGGTAGCAGTAATGCTCAGTAAGAATGCCCATCGGTAGCAGTAATGCTCAGTAATAATGCCCATCGGTAGCAGTAATGCTCAGTAATAATGCCCATCGTCAGCAGTAATGCTCAGTAAGAATGCCCATCGTCAGCAGTAATGCTCAGTAAGAATGCCCATCGTCAGCAGTAATGCTCAGTAAGAATGCCCATCGTCAGCAGTAATGCTCAGTAATAATAGCCATCAGCAACAGTAATGCTCAGTAATAATAGCCATCGTCAGCAGTAATGCTCAGTAATAATAGCCATCAGCAGCAGTAATGCTCAGTAATAATAGCCATCGTCAGCAGTAATGCTCAGTAAGAATGCCCATCAGCAACAGTAATGCTCAGTAATAATAGCCATCGTCAGCAGTAATGCTCAGTAATAATAGCCATCAGCAGCAGTAATGCTCAGTAATAATAGCCATCGTCAGCAGTAATGCTCAGTAATAATAGCCATCAGCAACAGTAATGCTCAGTAATAATAGCCATCGTCAGCAGTAATGCTCAGTAATCATAGCCATCAGCAACAGTAATGCTCAGTAATAATAGCCATCGTCAGCAGTAATGCTCAGTAATAATAGCCATCGTCAGCAGTAATGCTCAGTAATAATAGCCATCGTCAGCAGTAATGCTCAGTAAGAATGCCCATCAGCAACAGTAATGCTCAGTAATAATAGCCATCGTCAGCAGTAATGCTCAGTAACAATAGCCATCGTCAGCAGTAATGCTCAGTAATAGCCATCGTCAGCAGTAATGCTCAGTAATAATGCCCATCATCAGCAGTAATGCTCAGTAATAATAGCCATCATCAGCAGTAATGCTCAGTAATAATGGCCATCATCAGCAGTAATGCTCAGTAATAATAGCCATCGTCAGCAGTGATGCTCAGTAATAATAGCCATCGTCAGCAGTAATGCTCAGTAATAATAGCCATCGTCAGCAGTGATGCTCAGTAATAATAGCCATCGTCAGCAGTAATGCTCAGTAATAATAGCCATCGTCAGCAGTAATGCTCAGTAATAATAGCCATCATCAGCAGTAATGCTCAGTAATAATGCCCATCGTCAGCAGTAATGCTCAGTAATAATAGCCATCGTCAGCAGTAATGCTCAGTAAGAATGCCCATCGGTAGCAGTAATGCTCAGTAACAATGCCCATCGGTAGCAGTAATGCTCAGTAATTACGCCCATCAGCAGCAATGCTCAGTAATATGGATAATATAATATGGATATTGTCCCTTTAATTAGAAAGTAAAGGTAAAGGAAGGTAAAGGCACCTGCACAGGAATCAGCGCTGGGATTTGATCAGTAGGAAATAGCAGGATAAGGCTGCTGATAACGGTAGTGATAGGAGCAGCTCCGTGAGAGTCAGTCACCTGTGCTGATCCCAATCTTATCTGTATTCCTCCCTATTAGTATATGGCCCTCATGCTCTACGTATAATACAATTAGCTCCTGATAACTTGTCTAATCTACAGACCGGTCACAGACCCGCTCCAGGCTCAAGGTCATTAATACACAAGTGGCTCCCAATCCTCCCTGATCACTAGGTAATAACAGCTTCTCCCTTTATTTCACCAACATAACACATACTGTGACATCTGCGGTGAGAAATGGACTCGTGTATCGGTGACATAAATGGCTCTTACAGCTGTTTCAGGCCACCTGGGGGTCGTCAGCTGTTGTGAAAATACAAATACCTAGAGATGTGTGCGGACCCCCGTGTTTTGGTTTTGCCACAAACCACCCTCAAAAGGTTTTGGATCTGGATTTCTTTAACAATTGATAAAAACAGCTAAAATCATGTAATTTGTGCCCGTTTTCGTTCCTACAGTATTATTAACCTCAATCATTTTAATTTCCTGTCCATTTTGACCAGCTTACAATATTGTTTTCAGCTTTTACCCATATTGGGCCGAGGCTGCAGCGAGCTGACTGGCTAAACTTGGCGACAGAGCAACGGCGCAAACACATGTGGGTTTAAACAAGCCACATCTAGTTGCACTGCAGACAGGATGGCAGTTTGATATGAACTATATGATGTTATAGAATAGATTTGGGCAATAAGCGTCCCCCCAGATGTTGAAATACTACACATCCCAAAATGCCCTGCCACAGTTTTGCTATTTGGCCATACTAAAAATTTTGCAATGCATGCTGGGATTTGTAGTTAAACAACAGCTGGGGGGACGCTTATTGTCCACCCCTGTTATAGAAGGTTTTCATTAATCAAGAACTAGATCAGAGGCCCAAGGATAGCACAGGTAAATGGAGGTTGTAGTATTATTGGAAGCCAAGAAAAGGATTGATTGATTGATTGATTATGAAATATAACTATAAAGAAAAAAAATGTGATAAACGGTACAAACCATTAAAAACAAGACTACAAATGAGATTGATTGATTGATTTGTGTTTACAATTTAAACTATAAAAAAAATAAATCTGAGAAATGGAAAACACAAAAAAAAAAAAAACAAGGATCCAAAATCCCAATGAGATTGATTCCTTAGGATTTAAAGGCAGAGTAACAGATTCTTGAATAATTCGTCCAATTGAATAATGAATGAATGAATATGTTTTGATATTAGTACAATTGAATAATTATATATGATTTGATGATACTAGTCTATATCATCTGAAAAGCTGCAGGAAACATGGTCTATATGCTTGAATGAAAAGCTGGTGATGGATGGCATTGCAAGATACAAAATAACATGAATGCCCCAGTAAAGTATAGTTATATACAGTACATTGCCTGTAAAACACTCTTGTCAAAGCCCATAATGAAAAGTGGTACACAATGGAATTGTCCTTGTGCCCTCCCACCCTCCCTTATGTGGTACAGTATATTAAAAAGGACATGCACAGTTTAACAAACCAAGCACTTCAGTGACAGGAACTGCCACTTTTGTGGCTGACATGCTTGGTTTGTTTGGGTCCCCACAAAACAAGCTACCAATCGGCTTAAAGGTGGCTAACATTATTGTTATTAATCATGTATACAGTTGGAAGAGGTCATTACCATCCTCATCAGTGTTGTTAAAATGACAATTTTTTTTTGTTTTAAAGTTAAACAGGAAAAAAAATATATAATTTTGCAATTTTTATTTATATATAACTGGGGGAAAAAAAAAAAAAACTTAAAACAAAGATGTCTTCTTGGGGCGCATCAGCCTCAAACACAGTAGAGTATTTTTTTGAACAGATATACAATAATACTGCAGAAAAAAAGGTTCATTTTAAGAAACCAAAAAACAAATCAACAGCAACACTGACAGTAGCCTGTTTGTTTGCACTGCAGTGTGTGAGTGTGCAGTGTGTGAGTGTGCAGTGTGTGAGTGTGCAGTGTGTGTGACAAACACACATACACTGAAAGGTGTCTGGGAAGTGTTACTGCAGGCATAATTGTCACTTACTAGTGTCTCCAGTTCCTCCTAATCTAATGCTAATGGCACCCTGAATGTGTTCTTTTATTACAGCTCCTCACAGTGTTCCAGTCCACAGTCCCTCTCCCTCTCCCCTCCTGTGTGAAACGGAGCACGATCACGAGGGAGGGACTTTTATATGCAAAACATGCAAGATCCAACGCCCGGGAAGATGACGTTTTTCCTCGCTTTGAGATCCGAACTTGGCAGAAAGACCCGAGCCGGGACTCAATCACTCGGAAACTCAACATACCCGAGCATTGGGGCTCCAAGAAACCAAACCCGCACATCTCTACAAATACCAGCATGCCCTGCCTGTAGTGTTTGTAGTCCCACAAGTCCTGCTCTCTCCATGTACAGAGACACATAGGAGCTTATTCTGAGGCGGTCGTACGGTCTACGACCGCCTCAATGTTTTGCCAGTGCGCATGCGCACGAGGGAGCCGGCTCCCTCGTGCGCATGCGTGAGACCTGCTACGACCGACAGCGCTGGTCGTAGCGAGTCTCTTTCCAAAGGGGGCGAGTTGTCGATGTTGATTGACAGCTCGCCCCGTTTGGAAGGCGGGCCGGGGGGGTGGCAGCCTAAACGGAGGCGTTCCTATGGCAACGCCTGCCGTTTGGGGGAGGCCCCACTGACATCACTAGTGATGTCAGTGGAGAGCTTCCAGCTCAGACAGAGCCAGAAGCTCTCCGAGGCTTACGACAAGTGAGACCCTACCCTAGGGTCTCGTCGTAAGCCCCGATGGTCGCGATGGTCAGAGAGCGGTCGTTAGAGCTGCGGGTGTTAACCCACAGCCTAACGACCGCAACAGAGGCGGGCGGTCAGGATGCAAGTGGCCGCCCAGTTTCTGAGCGACCGCTTGCATCCTCCGACCGCCTCTGAATGAGGCCCATAGTAACTAGACATTCTGAGTATGAATATAGTGCAGAACGGGAGGATTCAGCCACAACATAAGTCTATGGTGATCTATAACTACAGCACAAATGATTCTTCACCTGTAGAACACGGACAGGACAGATATGATGGATACTCACAATATGCTCATTACAGTAATAATTAATGAATTTCTCCTTCCAGCATCTCTTCTTTTTCCTGAAAAAAAAAACCACATGAAACCGGTTTGCAACCTTCATGTGACCCCATGTAATTAGGTGTAGCATCGTGCTATGTTACTGTACCACTGGCCAGACATGGGACGACATATTCCTGCAGCTTAAACTGCCCAGATTACAATAAGTGTTCACACAAGGGTGAGTTATAGTAAATCGCACGTACAGTATGAACAGCCTGGATTTGCAGAACTGCACTGATACTCGAGTCTGATGCGATGCACAGGCAGGGGCCGCAGGCTGTCCCTTGTTAGGAGAGAGGGAATCTGCAAATTATCAATTTTAATGGTAAACCTTCCTCACTAGAAAATGTTAGGGAAATCCCATTTATTAAAGGCACTATGGGTTACGTTGATATCTTACGTAGTTGCAGGACTTTTTATTACTGCGCATGCGTCCAAGTAGCACCGTGCTTGAATGCCGTTTGTATCCATACAGAGTTGTAGTTGTGATTTCACACGTACGCACAGAGGAGTACGCTGCAAATGTGTTTGGCAGTGACTGGGAGGTTACGGGAGTGTCGCTGGCGTATCGCTAAAGTGTTTGCGTACACAGACACTTAACGGCTCACATAGGGGGCGGAGTTCGGGTTTCGGTGGTGCACTCAAAGGTGGCACCTAAAGATGCACCTAGCGGTATTTCATCATCTATGGCTGCTGACAGTGGGCGTCTAAGTCCTTGCACAGTCAGACAGACTCAGTAGTGGCATTTGCATAAGGTTAAAGATAGGTGACCACCAGTAGACGCATGAAAATACTCTTATTTCTTTTATCCAAGGCCCGGTCCACTACGCTGTATGGTGGTGTGGGTGGGGGGTGACACTTGGATGGGCGGTCAAGTACCGTTAAATCCAGTCCTATATAGGAATGGTGACATTCACGGAAAACTAAAATGTAGAAGTAATAAGTTATAGAACAGAGACACAATTCTGCAAAACTATCCAAACATTTGGCTATTGGGAGTCACAAGTCGGCCGGTGGCGACTCAGTAACGTTACATGTGAGGGTCATTTTATACTGTACCATAAAGTATTATTACACTGTGTGTGTTATTTAGTGAGGCTCGGGCGCTCTACCTGCGTGTTCCTGCCTCGTATCCAGTCCCGAGTCTCCGGGATCGTGCGATGAGCCGTGTTTGCTCATGTGCTCTCCGGTACCGCGGCTGTGCGGCCGCCTCCTCCGTCTGAGGCCGCCTGTTTTGATATTCTCCGGTAAGGAACCCGTTGAGGTTTCCTCAGCCAGCAGATCAGACTCTGCAACAGCCAGAGATAAAGATATGAACTTGTAACATCAGCCCTGTGACCACACATAATAATAAAGAGTATTATAGCGGATTACACAGAGGGTCACCTACTAACATTAACTACAGGTACAACCGGACCTCAAACCTAAGCAACCAATCAGCAATTTGCTTATACCGACCTAGTGCAAGTCAGACAGTGAAAGTGAATATCTGATTGATTGATGAGGTTTTACCCATAAATGGTCCTCATAGGAGGACTTATAAGAACTATGGATTTTATTATTATTCTTTTTCTTCATTAATAAAGTGTAAAGGTGCATACATACACGCACAACGATTTTGTTTTCCAACGATTTTATGAACGATTGTCTGTCAGATTTTTTAAAGTGTAATGAACGATTTTGTTGAACTACAAACGATTTCTGCATATTCCCTTAATGAAAATCGTTCAGTTGGTCAGTCTGACTGAACCACAAACTACAAATGTGAAAGTGCATGAACGATAATCGTTCATCGTTTTAACTCAGAAAGTGAACGATTTCTACAACGATTGAACGATAAAGTTAACGATAATTGTTAAAAAAATTGTTGTGTGTGTATGCAGCTTTAGAATTACACAGCTCTGTATAACAGCGAAATGTTACAGATGGATTACACACATGAAATTAGGATGTAGAAATGGTCCTAACCAGAAGAACTTACAATCTACAAATGTAGTGTACATCAGTAAAACACATTATCTATATAAGCTGTGAATGTGAGGAATGAATAGTACTTGTGTACTTTACGGACTCATTGCAGAGAGAACCCAAGTGTCCTACACTCATTGTAGTGTCTAAATCCCCTTCACGGAGAGGACCCTGACGTCATCAGCCACTGCCCAGCGTCATTCCCTACCATCCAAGTGGGCATAGAGCAGGAATGTAACATTGTGGCGAACGTAGCGAGCCACAGAGTCCGAAGCGTGGCGAGAGCAGTAAGCCCGCGAGGGGACAACTTTCTTCTTTAGGTGGGCACAACTTACGGTACTTGTGTACGTAAAGTACCATTTACAACATTCATTGGGTTCTCTCTGCAATGAGTCCGTAAAGTACACAAGTACCGAATGAATTCTATGAGCATTAATGTTATATGTGGGGTCATCATACTCTCTAGTAGTACATCTGGGGGCAGCGCTCCAGTACGGTGACCCACCTAACTGCTTAAAGTAATCCTCCAGCCCGCTCCAGGAGTTCCTCTCAATGAACGTCTTGATCAGACCCCAGGGCTGCTTCCGGTACTTCACATCGGAGGAAACGCTGAAGACACAAAGTGACACATTAGTGCTCCTCAGTGACGCTGCTCCAGCCAAGCCACACAGCTGTATACCAGACGTCCATATAGAGGAGGGTATATAACTCCCATGTACAGACACTCCTGCAATCTGATTCCATATAGGGACACTTAGAGTCTACTTGTCACCCACACACAGGGGAGGCAGCCAATCTAGGAGCTGAACCCAGGGTAATAACGAGGGGTGGGGGTTTGGTGCCACTGCCTAGTGCGCAAGGCCAAGGTAGCAGCACTGTTGCTGCCCCGTGGCACTGGTGTAGGGGCACCTGGGGCAGACACTACAACGCATCTTTAGCTCAGCTTCATGATCTCAGCAGCGCAGCGGGCCGGCCCGGGGGGAGCGTCATGGCCTTGCTATAAGCTCTGTAATAAACATAACAAACAGCCTATCAATGCCCTTGGAGCCAGGAACATCTAGCTTTGGAGAGAGATAAAGTACCAGCCACTCAGCTCCTAACGGCCATGACACAGGCTGTGATTGAAAAATGACAGTTAGGAGCTGAATGGCTGGTAGTTTATCACTCTCCACTTTATCACTTCCCAGGGCTTAATACATCTGGCCCACAGTCTGTAACATGACAGTTAGGAGCTGATTGGTTTGGCACTTTATCTCTCTCCAAGGCTTAGTACATATCCCCCATCACTACGGCACAAGGCATCTCAGAGGACGGTGTCACCCGCACATCCGCTATAAGACACACTATAAGAAGATGGACTTGTATTCATTGGGATATGCACAAGGCTTACACAATCATGGGCGCGGGAGCATAAAACACGCTACAAATGCAATAAGACAGCTGCAGCGTACAGTGTGGAGGTTATTATAAGCGGAGGCGGCCATTTATCACTACGGATCCACATATCAGAGCCCAAAGGAGACCACCACCTGCATGTGCCCGAAGAAGGTTCAGCAGCTTATGAAGAGCGGCTGGATAGAGAGAGGCCGTTTCCTGTACACTTGGGGTCTGTGCATGACATGGGTTGGGTAAGAGAGGCCGGAAGTCGGGATGCCGGCCATCAAAACACCGACAGCGGCAATCCAGTGCTTACAATCCTGACAGGGGCTCTGTAAGTATTCTACCCCTCCCCCTTCACCTCCTAAATCTGACCCTCACCGTTAGTGCCTAAGCCTAACCCTCTCCCCTTAGTGCCCCTTTCCTGGTGGTGCCTAAACCTAACCCCCCCTGTAGCAGCCCTGCCCTAACCTTCGTGGTAATAACTAAACCTAACCCTTCCTGTGGCATGAAGCTAACCCAGCCCGCTATTCTTACGTTCGGGAAGCCGGCTGTCGGGATTTCGACCGCCGTGCAGCGGCAAATTAACTACAGCCCCATGGCATAACACGTCGCACCATTCTTAATGAATACAGACCGTGGAAGCAAGGCCTCACGATCCTTCTTACTTTTTTGGTTTTAACCAGGTGTCAGAAAAGTCTACACCCCCCCACACACCATTCTTACCTCAATCTACACCCCCCACACACCATTCTTACCTCAGTCTACACCCCCACACACCATTCTTACCTCAGTCTACACCCCCCACACTATTCTTTCCTCAGTCTACACCCCCACACTATTCTTTCCTCAGTCTACACACACCGCACACTATACTTGCCTCAGTCTGCACACTACAACCATTCTTACCTCACGCTACACCCCCCACACACTATTCTTACCTCAGTCTACACCCCCCACACACTATTCTTACCTCAGTCTACACCCCCACACTATTCTTTCCTCAGTCTACACACACCGCACACTATACTTGCCTCAGTCTGCACACTACAACCATTCTTACCTCACGCTACACCCCCCACACACTATTCTTACCTCAGTCTACACCCCCCACACACTATTCTTACCTCAGTCTACACCCCCACACTATTCTTTCCTCAGTCTACACCCCCCACACTATTCTTACCTCAGTCTACACCCCCACACACCATTCTTACCTCAGTCTACACTCCCACACACTATGCTTACCTCAGTCTACACCCCCCACACACTATTCTTACCTCAGTCTACACCCCCCACACTATCCTTTCCTCAGGCTACACCCCCCACACTATCCTTTCCTCAGGCAACACCCACACACTATTCTTTACTCAGTCTACACCCCCCACACTATTCTTTCCTCAGTCTACACCCCCCACACTATTCTTTCCTCAGTCTACACACACCCCACACTATTCTTACCTCAGTCTACACACTCCCCCCACACTATTCTTTCCTCAGTCTACACACACCGCACACTATACTTGCCTCAGTCTGCACACTACAACCATTCTTACCTCACGCTACACCCCCCACACACCATTCTTACCTCAATCTACAGACCCCCCACACCATTCTTACCTCAGTCTACACCCCCCACACACCATTCTTACCTCAGTCTACACTCCCCACACACCATTCTTACCTCAGTCTACACTCCCCACACACCATTCTTACCTCAGTCTACACCCCCCACACACCATTCTTACCTCAGTCTACACCCCCCACACACTATACTTTCCTCAGTCTATACCCCCCCCACACACTATTCTTTCCTCAGTCTACACCCCCCCACACACTATTCTTACCTCAGTCTACACCCCACACACTATTCTTTCCTCAGTCTACACACACCCCACACTATTCTTTCCTCAGTCTACACCCCCCCACACACTATTCTTTCCTCAGTCTACACCCCCCCACACACTATTCTTACCTCAGTCTACACCCCACACACCATTCTTACCTCAGTCTACACCCCCCACACTATTCTTTCCTCAGTCTACACCCCCACACTATTCTTTCCTCAGTCTACACCCCCCCCCACACACTATTCTTTCCTCAGTCTACACCCCCCCACACACTATTCTTTCCTCAGTCTACACCCCCAAACACACTAATCTTTCCTCAGTCTACACCCCACACACCATTCTTACCTCAGTCTACACCCCCCACACACCACTCTTACCTCAGTCTACACATCCCCCACACCATTCTTACCTCAGTCTACACCCCCCACACTATTCTTTCCTCAGTCTACACCCCCCACACTATTCTTTCCTCAGTCTACACCCCCCCCCACACACTATTCTTTCCTCAGTCTACACCCCCCCACACACTATTCTTTCCTCAGTCTACACCCCACACACCATTCTTACCTCAGTCTACACACACCCCACACTATTCTTTCCTCAGTCTACACCCCCCCACACACTATTCTTTCCTCAGTCTACACCCCACACACCATTCTTACCTCAGTCTACACACACCCCACACTATTCTTTCCTCAGTCTACACCCCCCCACACACTATTCTTTCCTCAGTCTACACCCCCCCACACACCACTCTTACCTCAGTCTACACCCCCCCCACACTATTCTTTCCTCAGTCTACACACTCCCCCCTACACTATTCTTACCTCAGTCTACACACACCGCACACTATACTTGCCTCAGTCTGCACACTGCAACCATTCTTACCTCAGTCTACACCCACCCCCCTACACTATTCTAACCTCAGTCTACACACACCCCACACTATTCTTTCCTCAGTCTACACACTTCAGTCATTCACACCGCACACTATACTTGCCTCAGCCTACACACGCCGCACCATTCTAACCTCAGTCTACACACACACCACACTATTCTTACCTCAGTCTACACACTTCAATCATTCACACCTCACACTATTCTTTCCTCGGTCTACACACACCCCACACCATCCTTACTCCAGTGTACACACATCCCACACTATTGTTTACTCAGTCTACACACACCAACCATTCTTACCTCAGGCTCAGTCTACACACGCTGCACCATTCTTACCTCAGGCTCAGTCTACACACGCCGCACCATTCTTACCTCAGGCTCAGTCTACACACGCTGCACCATTCTTACCTCAGGCTCAGTCTACACACGCCGCACCATTCTTACCTCAGTCTACACACAGCGCACCATTCTTACCTCAGGCTCAGTCTACACACGCCGCACCATTCTTACCTCAGACTCAGTCTACACATGCCAACCATTCTTACCTCAGGCTCAGTCTACACACGCCAACCATTCTTACCTCAGGCTCAGTCTACACACACCAACCATTCTTACCTCAGGCTCAGTCTACACACGCTGCACCATTCTTACCTCAGGCTCAGTCTACACACGCCGCACCATTCTTACCTCAGGCTCAGTCTACACACGCTGCACCATTCTTACCTCAGGCTCAGTCTACACACGCCGCACCATTCTTACCTCAGACTCAGTCTACACACGCCAACCATTCTTACCTCAGGCTCAGTCTACACACGCCGCACCATTCTTACCTCAGGCTCAGTCTACACATGCCGCACCATTCTTACCTCAGACTCAGTCTACACATGCCAACCATTCTTACCACAGGCTCAGTCTACACACGCCAACCATTCTTACCTCAGGCTCAGTCTACACACGCCGCACCATTCTTACCTCAGGCTCAGTCTACACATGCCGCACCATTCTTACCTCAGGCTCAGTCTACACACGCCAACCATTCTTACCTCAGGCTCAGTCTACACACGCCGCACCATTCTTACCTCAGGCTCAGTCTACACACGCCAACCATTCTTACCTCAGGCTCAGTCTACACACGCCGCACCATTCTTACCTCAGTCTATACACACACACCGCACCATTCTTACCTCAGTCTACACACGCCGCACCATTCTTACCTCAGGCTCAGTCTACACACGCCAACCATTCTTACCTCAGGCTCAGTCTACACACGCCAACCATTCTTACCTCAGTCTACACACAGCGCACCATTCTTACCTCAGGCTCAGTCTACACACGCCGCACCATTCTTACCTCAGGCTCAGTCTACACACGCCAACCATTCTTACCTCAGGCTCAGTCTACACACGCCGCACCATTCTTACCTCAGTCTATACACACACACCGCACCATTCTTACCTCAGGCTCAGGCTCAGTCTACACACGCCGCACCATTCTTACCTCAGGCTCAGTCTACACACGCCAACCATTCTTACCTCAGGCTCAGTCTACACACGCCAACCATTCTTACCTCAGTCTACACACAGCGCACCATTCTTACCTCAGGCTCAGTCTACACACGCTGCACCATTCTTACCTCAGTCTACACACACCGCACCATTCTTACCTCAGGCTCAGTCTACACACGCCGCACCATTCTTACCTCAGTCTATACACACACACCAACCATTCTTACCGCAGTCTACACTTGTTTTTTGACGTCCGGGTAATACAGTACTTGTTCAAAGTGTAGAAGTAGTCGTGATACGGAACGTCATGTGTGAAGACTTCTGTGTCCACCGTATAAAACTGCCTATCCTGACCATCTTTGTACCACGTCTGCAATGATACAAAACAGAATTTACAGTCAGGAAAATGCACACAATCTTTAACCGTGCTGTCCTAGCAATATGCTACTACAGAAGCCGCAAAAAACTATACTTTATAACAGGCGCCGGTAGCAGCATGGAGGAAACAGAGTGTTTTAATGAGCATTAATATTATTATAGAAATATAAATAAAATATAGAATGGTATTACTGACCTGTTCTATTACATTACCAATTTATTCACAGGGCACTCCCACAAACTGTGCCTTAATTAAGACATTTATTTATTACCAGTTATTTATATAGCGCAAACATATTCCGCAGCGCTTTACAGAGAATATCTTACCATTCACATTAGTCCCTGCCCCAATGGAGCTTACAATCTATATTCCCTACCACATGCTCACACACATACACACTATGGTCAATTTTGTGGGGAGCCAATTAACCTACCAGTATATTTTTGGAGTGTGGGAGGAAACCGGAGTACCTGGAGGAAACCCACGCAAGCACAGGGAGAATATACAAACTCCACACAGACAGGGCTGTAGTGGGAATCAAACCCATGACCTCAGTGCTGTGAGGCAGTAACGCTAACCATTACACCGTCTGTACTGCCCATATCCCAACTTTACTACGGGAACTGCAGCCAGTGACAGCAATACATGTAACACACAATATAATGTGGACTTGTAACAAGGAGGGAAGATACACAATATTCACATGTCGCATGCAGCAGTGTCTATAGGCGGCTGTACATCTGCGACTTAATGCAAATGCCACTATAAACTCCTTCCCTGGTTTATATCCGCTCAGTGGAATGTGCAAGGACTCAGACGCCCACTTTTAGCATCTGTGCACGCCGTAATACCGCTTTGGCGCATTCTTACACGCCACCATCTGTCGCATCATCTAGCAGCAGCCCTTTGGCAGCCAAAATCGGATTATAGCCTCTGCTTTCCGCGACAGTCCCATAATAAGCCCACTGAACGGACCATATGGTGGTGTTCTGGGGCGGTTTGGTTGTATTGAACCTTAGATTGTTGGACACCCACCTGTTGTTGTCACCGTGACGCGGTAGGTGGGCTTTGCAGTTCTGGCCAAACATGTGCTAAGAACCTCATTGTACTCCAGGTTAAACTACAGAGATAATATTGTTCCGATTATCAGTACTCTTAGAGCACCTGCATTTTCCTTTTTTCTGTGTGGCACTACAAATCTCAGCATTGTAGAACCTCTTACAAGGTTTAGAAATAGGGTGTGCAGTCCAAGCCCCCCCCTCCCAAAGAAGAAACATGTACACAGGCATCCAGTGACCCCATGCCCAATAGCATTTACAATGCGGAACTCTATTTTGTTTTTTTCATTTAGCTTTTTAATTTTGAACGCTGCCTGTTCCATTGATTGTGTTCAGCGCAGGTGTATACGTTAGGCTGAATGGCGAGTCCACCACTGAACCCACATGCAGTGTCGCTAGTCTTTACCCAGGGCTTAAAGTGGTCCGGAGAGGTGGGCGAACTCATCTCCCCTGCCGTTTACTACTCCCCCCCCGCAACCTCCCCCCCCACACACACACACACACTATTGTGTATAGGAAAGGGCAAAGTGAATGGCGGGGGGCCTGTGGGCCGCCTAGGCCCCAGAAGCTTTGGGGGCTATGACAGTGTGAAATACATTTTAGATGCTTTTTTTTTTTTAGCACTCCTGCCATCAGCTGAGACTACAATGTGAGTTCACTTAAAATGAAAAAAAAAAGTTCTATATCATCAGTGTTATTTTTCTGCCGTGCCTCTGAGGTTTTTTTTACGGGGTCCCCACAAACTAGTCTATGTCACTTGGATGCCCAATGTTTTTTTGCAACCCCTGTGTATTGCCTTCGCTTGATTCTTTCCTTACCTATACGCTGGTTTCACTGAAATGAGGGACCTCTTAAGAAATTGAGCCCCCTTAGGCAGACAGTGCGGGGCTCTCTGTCTGTGGGACTTCTGTGCAGGGACTTGGTGGAGGTGGAACTAGTTCTACCTACAGTACCATTAGAGGTGATGGAACTCAACTCCACCCCGTTCCTGCCCACTTTAACCCCTGTCTTTACCGTATCCACAGTGTGTAATCAGCCTATAACAATGAGGACTATTGTAGCTGTTCAGGAAGATGAATCATAGGTGTCGGACGTATTTATCAGGCATGTGAAAGTGAAATACACCATGAATAGAGAAATGCTGATTCTCTCACCTTACTGGAATGTTACATGCGCAAATCACACAATACGCCCAACCGCAGTTATCCATGATGAACGGCTTAGTGACGTTACTATAAAAACGCGAAGACAGAATGTGTGTTCCCCTGTCCGCTATGTATATAAAGCAAAGCACGAGGCTGGCCAGTACCTGGTTGTCCGTGGCAGAAGTGAACTTCCCGATCAGCGGGTTATTGATGGTTATGGTGTAGGTCAGCGTCCTGGTCTGATTCCCACCGTCCGTAATCTGCCACGGAGAGGATTCCAGATCTGAATGACAGAGAAGAAATAATAAATGTAAAGCAAGGGCAAGCTACCGGCTGGGTTCTCTGGCGCCTGTACGGAAAACACTATGCTTAGGCTGTTGTGGAACTACAAGTCACATCATCCCTACCTCAGCCCTGTGGATTAAGAACCACTAAAATCTCTCGTTAGAAAACGATTATACAGATCCAGCTGTGTAATAGTATTATCGAATGTGACAGATGAATGGTACATTTCATTTGCAGATACACCATATACTATAAATATACTTATAATATCTTTATCCAACATTGTTCCAGACCAGACGATGCCGCCACACGACTTTTTAATACTAGATTTAAATCAAACGCGGTGTCCTCTCGTCACCTTTCTTGTGACACAAGAACAATGTCATTATTCCCATTGGATTGTGCAGGTAACCAGTTCTTCCCAGTGTGTTACACAATTAGGATTTCATTCATTTCTTCTTGTCGGGTTATAACTTGCGTCACAAGTGATGATATTCCTGCAAAGTAGAACGTTATTTACCCCACTGCTTGCATCTATCACTTACAGCCCCCACACCCATCCAGAATTGAGGGGTTTAATGATTCTGGGGTCTCATCCCCTAGAACGCAGCGCCACAAAACTTCCAGGGAAAAGACAGAGCGGCGAAGTTACTGGGAGAAAGTTCTATCTGCAGCTCCTGAGATCCGTACAACCAGGTGCTTCCTCTGCCTACAGAATTATAGCTACAGGCTGCCTCTCAGCTGCCTCTGCTCTTATACAAACGGATTTAACAGCTAGATCAAGTAAAACTGGTTAAACTATAGCTCCTGATACTTTGTGGCTCTGTTCTGGATGAAGGTAGATCGTAGATAAGGGACACGTGTCCTGCCCATTTTGAAACACTTAATAATCTCAGTCTAATGTGGAAAGTGAAACTTCCCAGGATAATGCATCCATCCTTCTACTGGGATGTAGTTTGGAAGCCGATGGTCTAAGTCCCGACCGCCGGCTTCCAGACGTTCTAATCCTGGCGTGGTACTAATGACAGGCGTCTAAATCTAGACGCCTGTCATTAACCAGACGCCGGAAAACCGACGCCCGGCATCCTGATCAAAGTGACGCGCTTTAGGTTTAGGGCTCCCGGGGGGGACTTCGTTTTAGGCACCCCCCCGGGAAGTTAGGGTTAGGATAGGGGAAGGGAGGGTTAGGGTTAGGCACCCCCGGGGGGACTTGGGCTTAGGCGGCGGGGAAGGGGGGGTTAGGGTTAGTCACCCCTAAGGGAGGGTTAGGGGGGAAATTAGGTTAGCGATACTTACCTTAGGGACGATCGGGATTTTCACCCTTGCCGGGCTGCCGCTGTTGGGATTTGAACATGCGTCCGGTGGTAAAACCTAGTACACCCCTTCTACTGTACTAATACTGGGATCACATGAGCAGAGATTTGGACCGTTTCACAAAGTACGGTACGATTTATGTAAATTTGGGTGCATTTGCTGCTAATGTCGGTGTGGCTTTTTACTGGAATATATGAAATAAATTTTTCTGACTAGTAGGAAACACACTATTTGGCACATGAGAGACGGGCTCTATTCTGTGCCAGTGACACAAGCAGCTTTTCAATTCTGTCCTTGCTAAAGTGCAAATGCAGCCTGGTGACCATCGGTCGCAATGTTGGACGGCGCAGGACAGCTGAGTAAGTCTCAGCTTACGCAGGCTGGCCGCCATGTGATGACAGGAATCTGCTTATCCTGGCCTTGCCACTCCCGGAAAACGGGGGGCATGCCACTAACACTGGCTGTCTCCACACCATCCAGTAAACACCTCTGATTGTCAATCAGGCAGAGGGAAACGGGGGTCTCCGTACGATCATGCAGGATCCGCTCGGAACATGCGCAGAATAGGTCCTGTACACACGTAGACCCCTGATAATTGGCAATCTGCGATCAGCAGTGCATTTGCCTCCACTGCTGACTTGGGCATGGTGTTACTAATCCAGGGGTACAAATACCAGTGCTTGCAATAAGTACAAATAATGTAATATACAAGTTGTTGTCCCTGGTGATAGCTGGGTTTTTATTCTCTCTCCTCCCAGTGCCTCCCCCCCCCCCTTTAATTTTGTTCTTCTCTTACTCCCTCTCTTATCCCTCATCTGTCCGTTTCTCTCATCAGTACTTGATGTTATTATATAGATTATCCCTTAGCATTACCTCTCTCGTATTTTTGCCTCCACAGAGTGTTTAGCCTGTGAGCTTTTCTCCTCTATACTGTAATACATATAAATGTCTGGATGTGAATAATGCTGCGATTATCATCAGGAGTGACTGTGATGTCACCATGAGGTGGGATGTGATGAATAAGTATGGGGATATTACAGTGTGTTATCTCTCTGTATGTGGCCTGTGTACCATGTGTGCCTTTCTCCTCTCCTCTATACTGTTATACATGTCTGGCTGTGGGTAATGCTGTGATTATTGGGTGATTATCAGGAGTGACTGTGATGTCACCATGAGGTGGGATGTGATGAGTAAGTATGGGGATATTACAGTGTGTTATCTCTCTCTATATGTGGTTTGTGCACCCTGTGTGCCTTTCTCCTCTCCTCTATACTGTTATACATGTCTGGCTGTGGGTAATGCTGTGATTATTGGGTGATTATCAGGAGTGACTGTGATGTCACCATGAGGTGGGATGTGATGAGTAAGTATGGGGATATTACAGTGTGTTATCTCTCTCTATATGTGGTTTGTGCACCCTGTGTGCCTTTCTCCTCTCCTCTATACTGTTATACATGTCTGGCTGTGGGTAATGCTGTGATTATTGGGCGATTATCAGGAGTGACTGTGATGTCACCATAAGGTGGGAAGTGATGAGTAAATATATTACAGAGTCAGGGGCATAACTATACCTACTGGGGCCCCATAGCAAACATTTTTACAGACCCCCTCTCAGCCCGCGGCCCCCCCCTCTCAGCCCGCGGCCCCCCCCTCTCAGCCTACTGCCCCCGCTCTTGACCCGTGGACCCCCTTGGCCTGAGGCCCCACCCGCACCCTCCTCACTCCCCGACTTACCTGATCCATGGTCGCGCTGCGCAGGGCGGGCGCACCTTCTCTCCCGGTCGGCTCCATCTCACTGACTGATGCTGGGAGGAGGCGACCACGCCTTCCCCCAGTATCAGTCAATGAGGAGAGCCGGAGGCGGAGCTGACTGGGAAGACGCGACCATGGAGCGGGGGGCCGTGACCACAGAGCAGGTAAGTGGAGTAGAGGGGATTGAGGAGAGTGATGGGGGAGTGAGGAGGGTGCAGAGGGAAGAGCCGTCGACAGAGGCCTGGCACCATAGGTGCAGGGGGAAGGCCGTGCCCCAGGTTGGTCCGGGACCCATAGCAGCCGCCCCCCTTGCACCCACGGTAGTTACGCCACTGTACAGAGTGTTATCTCTCTGTATGTGGCCTGTGCACAGTGTGTGCCTTTCTCCTCTCCTCTATACTGTTATACATGTCTGGCTGTGGGTAATGCTGTGATTATTGGGTGATTATCAGGAGTGACTGTGATGTCACCATGAGGTGGGATGTGATGAGTAAGTATGGGAAATAACAGAAGTGTTTGGAGACAGTAGGTGTTCGTTATGCCAACACTATCTGGAAGCATACCTCACAGGTAAGCTTCCCTATCGCTAGACTGCCACTGTGATCTCTCTCTATTCTCCTTCCGATCACCCTTTTTATGACAGACCCATCAGTAACCGGTATGTGCGGCACTCATTCTCCGTTGACCTGCTATGCAAAGCAGAGTGAACAGCTCATGCCCCCCCAACTCCTGGGTAGATCAGGACAATGGGATAGAGACCTCAATAGGGGCTGTTGTGCAGATACAAGTGGGAGGGGTCAGAGATTAGAACAGCTGATGTTGGGCAGGGTGTTTAAGGGGCTACACCTCAAAAATTATAGGAGGTAACGAGCTCAAATTTGGCATGGCCGGGTAGAACTGTCGCTCGGTGCTGCATGCTAAATTTCAGGGCATAAACATAAAAAAAAAAAATGGAGGACATGGGAGTAATCTAAATTTCCAACTGTCACTTTTTTCTGACATTCTCAATTAGGACCACTTATCTGCTGTAATCTATGTTTTTTTTTGGGAAGGCTTAACTCAGAGTAGGGGGTGAATTTAAACTTGGGGTTTGTTTTAAAAGGTAGCTGTTGCTCCAGGGTAGGGCCTTTTGAAGTTCAGGTAAATTAGAAAGTTACAGTTTTTAAACTATTACCTCAAGAATGCACCATTGAATAGATAGGACTTTTCAACTTGTTGCGCAGCCTCAGTAGGAGCCTCCAGTAGGTATATTCACTGTGGCTTCACTTGGGTGCAGCAAGATGGCTGCCTTTTGTGGGCGGTAGCGGGGGCCGAATCCGGGGGGAAGGAAGCCGGCATTTGCTGTGACCGGGATGCGGGGGGCAGTAGGTAGGGGTTAGCGGGCGTCAGCTGCGAACTGGGATGGTATCGGGCATTAGCGGCGGCAGTGTGGCAGGCTTTAGGATCCAGGGGAGGTAGCAGCACACAGATGCAGGCTCTGATCTGGAATATACGCAATACCTGCATCTGTGTTTAATAAAAACAAACACAGAAGCAGGGCCGGGTCAGTGAAACCCGTCTGTGCTTCTGTGTTTAATAAAAAATAAATAAATAAATGGCGTGGCCCCTTCCCCAAAAACAACAACCAGCACGGGGCTTTGGAAAGCCAGTACTGGCTGTGCTAAATACAGGGGAAAAATGATGTAGGGATCCCCCATATGAAGCACAACCAGCACCAGGCTTTTCAGAACCAGTCCTAGTTGCCAAAATACGAAGGACAAATGACGTAGGGGTCCCCCCGTATTCGATGCAACCAACACTGGGCTCTGAGCCGGCCCTGGTTCCGGAAATACAGAAGGAAAAATGCGTAGGGTCCCCCTGTATTTACCAGAACCAGCGCCGGACTCTTTCTAGTGGGGGGGTGATGCCACAGCCAGGGGAGCCCTTTCACCGGGCCCCACAGCCAAAAGCATCACCCCTGACCGCTATTCAGCACAGGCCGGGGATCCCTGGAGAGCTTGGGACCCCCCCAATAAAGGAGTCCCCCTCTACAGGGTACACCAGGCCCAGGCCGATAGCCCGGGGCTGTCCCCAGCGCCCCTGGACGGTGGGTGCTGGGTTGATTGTGCTGTGTGGTGCATATGAAATATAAATATTGTCTTTTGCAGTAGTACTACAGGTCCCAGCAGGCATCCCTGCATACTGGCACTTGGAGAACCACAAGTACCAGCAGACGGGGCAATAAGGGCCTGTTGGTGCACTCTGCACCTCCCAAACCATCTCCTGTGTGCTGTCCCCTCTTCCACCTGCATTAGTGTGCCATTTTGTTGCCCTTCTCCCCTGCAGGTGGCCCGGTTTGCTCATCCAAATCCTGATAGTTAATACATTTTAAAAAAGCTATGAAATTCCATAGACAAAAAACCCTACGGTTTTACATGTCCCATTAAGGCTGCTTAGACATGATCTGAAATTTCACAAAACCTACTGATTTTTGTGCCACTCAAACTAGAAAAAAAAAAGCAATAAAATTACAATCATTAAGGCTGATGCCTTAATGGACGTGTTCCTTGTGCAATACAGATATGGTATGTCATCACACCCTGTGGTTAACTGCAGATTACTGTCGCTCACAAAATGGTGGAGCTGCTAATTCACAGAATTGTGTGCTCATTGGAATATACTGTATAGATAGATAGATAGATAGATAGATAGATAGATAGATAGATAGATCTTAGTAGATGAAACTGCCACAGCAATGACATCATCACAGATGCTGCTCTTTGAATACTATCACATATAGCGCCACCTAGTGCTTAGTTTATAAGGATATATTTGTTACAGTGACATAACATGCATGTAAATATGACAATATAATTAGATAATAATTTGCTGTACGTATGTGGTCACTGTGCTGTGTAGAGACATTTAGCTAGGACATAGGCTTCTTACAGAATAAGCCGCATCAGATGGAGACCCGTACTCACCAAACACCTTCCTGGAGGAGAGGAAATCCTGCATGAAACGTGATGGGGTGAAGAGCAGCTGGAACATCTTCTCCGCGCTGATGGGAAAGACGCGGTTGATGTATAATCTTCCTTCCACCTTCTCATGATGGACCCTTTCATCTGGTGGTAGAAAGAGGAGATAATATATAATAATGTAACATGGCTCTCTATATCTGACGGCTGGAGGAAGCCCCCTTCTGTCTCTGCCCAGCAGGCCAGTGGTCATTCCTGCAAGCAACTTTACTACATGGTATTCACACGCACTGGCGAAGAGGTTGGTGAACTTTATCGGCTGTGGAGCTACAAGCCCCAGCATGTCTACTCTGTCTGGGCTTGTAGTTCCACTACAGCTGGAGAACCGCTGGTTGCCCTGGCTGGCCTACTTCAAAACATGAAATAAGGGTTGTCTAGATTCCTATTTGGGGGACTGTTGCGATTATCTCTTATCTATCCATTCCCCATAATCTGCAACATCAATGACCATTAGGATGGTCCAGGACTGGACAGGGCAGCTGGTAATGATGTAGGTATTGCCAATAGCAACCAAACAGATTTATATATTAAATAACATAACTGTTTGCTTGCTATGGGCAAAGACACCTGCTCCACAGAGTTACCCGCATAACTGTTTATAAAACGCTCCCCGGTGCTCTTCATGCTGTGTCAGCCACATATTTCATCCGGTTGAATAACTGCAGACTGATCAACATAGAACTAGGAAATAAATAAATATGAAATTATATTTTTATATACAGCAGGAGCAGACTTTGTTGCAGCACTTGGCTGGCATTTGTTCAGTAGAATACTTCTCCATAAAAGGACAGTGGTTGGTCAAGGCAGACTTTATTACACTCTAGCGTTTCAGTTATCTGTACTACGCAGTAAGGGAATGTTACAGGTGGAACAGCACTTAGTATGTAATGCACACAACACCGAATGCCACAGCTACAATGGGAAAAGTGCCATACAGAGAAAACTGGAGAGTAGAAGGTTGCAACAGAGTCTACTCCATCTGTGACAGGTGTACGTTATAGAAATCCACCGTTTCCATTCCCTTTCTCATAACTACAAACAGTAAGCTGGAACAATTTCCTGACCCATTCTCTAAAACCAAATATGGAGAATAAAAGGGACCCAGCAATTCTCCGATAGCTTCAAACCCAAGGGGATAATGAGCTCATCTGTCCTGTATGTGCTTCTCCATATAGTACAGTACAACGTGCACAATGTACGTAACAGTCTCTTATGACGGCGGGTCAGTGGGACTATGGGGCAGTTTCTGTCACGTACGTACGTTCATCAGGACTGTCGGAGCAGCTACTTCGGTCAGCGTGTTGGTTCTCGTTCCCATTCAGATCCAGACTGAGGGCTGGGGTCCCGATGTGTGAGCGGAGGCTGCTCATTCTGGAAGCGCTGAGGAGGGGGCTTTTCTCATCCGCCTTTTCCCCCTGTCCCTTCTCTGGTGGGACCTGTCCTGATATCTAGGGGAGAGCAAGCGATGGGAGGGGTGGAGGAGTCAGGGACCTGCACATCATATCTCTATAGTAAAGACCTCTCCCCTCTGTACATTATAAGACTATTACCAGTCACTGGGTTACTGAGGGGACATATTAAATTACAAGGCTCCAGCTTTTATAACATCCCTGTAATTTACTGTAGTGAACATATTATAAATGTACCATAGTGATTTAGGAGAAATACAGCAAATAACTAAAGATTGCCTGCTATGATTTAAGCCATTAGTAATATACTAAAACTATAAGTACACAATTTATCAAAAAACTCTTAGAACATCTACAAAATAAATGCAGCACCCGACACGCAGGACCGTGTCTCCCAGGAACCTGCCTCCTAAGAACTCAACAAAGGAACCCAGCACCTCTACACCCAAGAGTCCACCACCCAGGATCGTGACTCCCAGGAACCAGCCTCCCAAAAGCTCAACAAACAAGAGCTTAGAGACGCAACACCCAAGAGCCCAGCACTCCGATACCCAGGACTGTCACTCCCAGGAACCTTGTTTCCAGGAGCTCAACAATCAGGAGCCCAGCAGCCTGACACCCAGCACATGACTCACAGGAACCTGCCTCCCAAAAGCTCAACAATCAGGAGTCCAACACCCAGGAACCCAGCACATGACCCCCAGGAACCTGCCTTCGAAGAGCTCATCAATCAGGAGCCCCAAACCCCGACACCCAGCACCCCAACACTGTGGAGCCCAGAACCCTTGACCGTGACTCCCAGGAACCTGCCTCCCAAGAGCCCAACACCCAGAAACCCAGCACCCCAACACCCAGAAGCCCAGCACCCAGGATCGTGACTCCCTGGAACCAGCCTCCCAAAATCTCAACAAACAAGAGCTTAGCACTGCAACACACAAGAGCCCAGCACTCAGATACCTAGGACTGTCACTCCCAGGAACCTGGTTTCCAGGAGCTCAACAATCAGGAGCCCAGCAGCCTGACACCCAGGACTGTCACTCCCAGGAACCGGCCTCCCAAGACCTCAACAATCAGGAGCCCGTCACCCAGGATCCCAGTACCCCAACAGCCAGGACTGTGACTTCCAAAAACCTGCCTCCCAGGAGCTCAACAATCAAAAGCCCACCACCCAGACACTCAGGAGCTCAGCACCAGGGCCTTAACTAGGTTAGTGTGACCTGTGCCATGGCACAGGGCACCGCAGGGAAGGGGGCGCTGTTTGGGCCTGTCAATTTTCTGTTTATTATCATTCTCACTTGTAGCTTCCTCTTCTCTTATCCCCAGCATCTCCCATCTCTTCCCTGGCTCTTCTCCATGAGGCTATGGCCCTTTTTCGGATGCGCATCTTATGTCCCTATTTGAAAAATAGAGGAGGGGGGGCGCCAATGCTCTTTCTGGCACAGGGCACCAAACAGTCTAGTTATGGCTCTGCTCAGCACCCAGACATACAGGAGCCCAACACCCAGGAACCCAGCACCCTGACTCACAAGCACCATGCTCTATGCCCACGCACCATTTGTAGGAGATTCAGGGAATCCGTCTCGGTCTGTGAAACATCATCTCTGGTGAGGGAACTTCCCCTGGGGGTCTTCTCCCCCAGTTCCTCACTCCCAGTCTTGCCTGGAGTCCTAGAAGACAGAACACTGTGTGAAACAGACTCTGACGACAGGAGATTTACATCTGCCCTAAATAAGGAATAGTAATTATGGCAGTATGATGCATTAAGGCGGTGTCATTGTAAGAAGTACAGGTTGGAGAAGATCCAATGGGCTGCACAGTACAATGTCAGCCTGATATCAGCCACTTTACAGCGTACATTACCTACAGACAGAAATATTATCTTACAGACGCATTGTAAATCACAAAATCCTTGTAGTAAGCCGTGTGTGACTTACTGAGACAGGTTATCATCACCGACTTATACCAAAGAAATGTAAGAGGATATATTCATGCGCTTCTTGGAGTTTTGAGCGAGACCACTGTGATTATGGGGTCCCCCTAAATAGACCCCGGTATAAACAAAAGCAGAAGAAAGGAGTTGTGTACCACAGTGTTTGGCCCTAACTCCGCTGTAACAATATGCATGCATTAATAAAATGACATACTGTATACTCAAATATAATTATTTAAATTTATATAGACCAGTGTACGATATACAGGTCTATCGCTGGTGCACAGAACATGCTCAGTGCAGTATCAATGGGGCAATAAGTTTAAAGAACAGTCAACCTAAAAATGTACCATTAATTTAATTACATCTAAGAACAGGTCACTGGAGACATCATATGTGCGTTCTCTGGTATTGATCAGCATTCCAGAGTATGAGGACACCACAGATGGGCTGCATGTTGGTCCTCAGGTGCCTTAGTGCGGCCCTTAAACTCCCTAATGGTCCTCCATGGACTGTGAAGGCCCAAGAGGAACGGCAGTTGCTGTGATGTCACAATTGGTTAACCAATCGGATATGCCGCTTCTGAGAGTCTCAGAAGAACCAAAGGGGAGATTGCTTAAACCGCTATATTATATACCATCATTCTGGCAACTGCATTAGGGTGGTGTGAATACAGAGGGCCGGCTGGACCCCAATGCTCAGTCACCGGATGATACAATGTAACACATGTACTGCTGAATAACTGCCATACCTAGGAATACTACCAAGTGCCAGGGCTTATACTCACCACCTACTCATATGGAAGTCAGAGTCCTCTTACCTGGCTGGGACAACCTCCTCTGGGGGCACGGCTATGCTTTCCATCTCCTCATTGTTCAGGCCCAGCTCAGTGCCATAGCTCTGCTGTACCAGCTGCCAGAACTCTTTCTTGCTCAGACTCTGCAGATAAAGTGACACAATATATATATAATATGAGATTATATACAACGTTTCGATTTATAAAACGGTGACAGAAATCCCAGTAATATGATTGGACACACAACCGTACACATCCCAGCGTAACCGCACCCTGACCGACTTCCTAATGTGACCAAGACCTAATAAAAAATCCATAGCAGTATCACTCCACAAGTGTAAACAATATCATCATCCACAGAGACACTACTCAAAGAAAAGCAGCATCTCACTGTCTCACTGACAGCAACACCTCACTGACAGCAGCACCTCACTGCCTCACTGACAGCAGCACCTCACTGACCAGCAGCACCTCATGCCTCGCTAACAGAAAGAAAAAAAAAATTGGGAGAATTACCACATACTGTACCTCAAAGGACCTGACATCAAACCTCACCAAAGATGACTGGTACAATGATGATCTCATATGTACTGTATGTATGTAAATAGTTTCATTATTCAGGTTAGCAATTTCTTGGTTTGTATATGTCATATAATTGTGGACTACATTAAATACATATAGCCTGGGAAATTCCAGCTATATCCTATCCCAAGGTTTCTGGAGACAGGGCGGATAGATTAGGTTATACAGAACCAATTATATATAGTACAAACACTACAGAACTAAAAAATTATACTCCATTCGCCATTGTAGCCTCTACGGTTTCCCATATTTGCACATTCACGCCCATCAGTATTAAGTTGTCCGGGATTCAACTCAACGGTAAAGTGATGGTGTTCGCTATCACTCACATTTTTTCATTTCACCGGGACAGCTCTTATCAGAGGTACTGTACCTGCATGCCAGTCTTCATAGAGTGCACGGATAAGAAATTAGATATCGGGAACATTTGTGAGAGAGAGAGCATAAAGCCAGAGGGTTGGCACTAACCTTGGTTCCAAATCAACAACTGGGGTGCAAATACTTAAGGAAGGAGCCATGGCATCAATCCATGGACAAAGGGCACTCACCAGGCCCCATAGAGAAAAATAGTAATTTGTATTTACAGCATCCAAATGGAGCATCATGTCATAAAAGGTCAAAGGTCGACATTTCAGCCCAGCATTTGTCAAGACCTCTCCAGCCAGTAGCAGTATAAGGAAAGATGCACCATAGGTACTGATTTTTGGACTAATGCGAGTGCCCATCATCTGGAATTATATAGATAAAAAACTTCCTTAAAGTGGAAGGTAATCTTCAAGAAAAAGTTATTAAGTGACCTCTAAAAGCAACAGGAATATTCAGAACTTTGTAGCTGGTGTACGTGATATACTGCCTCATCTCACCTTTCCTTTGTATGGAGAGAAAAGGTTAAAACAATAGGTGGTTAAGGAAGAACAGTGTCGAATAAACTATCCTCTCTCTTTACACAGAAACCTATTCAGTTGTTGTTCTGTGCATGCTGCCATAATTCTGTGTGCATCTAGATCATGTGTCGACAGCAGAAGAATGGAGAAGGTGAAGTGCCTCTTGTGCTTTTTCTCCTTCTCTGTTAGAGCTCCCCGTTCCCATGGAGAGACCTTATAGAGGTACGTGAAAGCCTCACACTCAGCAGGTGGCAAAGACACAGTTTACTCATGCAGAATAGGATTACAGGTGTTCATTTACTTTATGTTTAGCAGAGCTCCTGGCAGTGATCGCGTCGATAATATATTTGGCAGAGCTCCTGGCAGTGACCCGTAAAGAAGCAAAGTGACCCAATCATTATTATTATTAATATAAGATTGGAATGCTAAGAAGAAACAAGTTTGCAAGCGATACCAGGACCATAGGTGTATATGGAGCAATGGTAACAAACTGTTCATATGTTAGAGATGAAATAGATTTCTAATGCGTCAGATTATACGCAAAGGGTAAATCATAGCGAGATAAATGAAAACAAATGGAGAGAGTGACACAGGAGCCGTGTAATTAAGACTTGAAATATGTAGGAATGCTATTCAATAGCATAAATTCAAACTAAACTTTTATAACCCGTTTGCAGTCTTGAAATGCACATTAAACGTCAGGAATTACAGTCACATCATATACAGTGCATCCGGAAAGTATTCACAACGCTTCACTTTTTCCACATTTTGTTATGTTACAGCCTTATTCCAAAATGGAATATATTCATTTTTGTCCTCAAAATTATACACACAATACCCCATAATGACAACGTGTAAAAAGGTTTTTTTGCGATTTTTGCAAATTTGATGCATCTTTGGCAGCAATTACAGCCTGTAGTCTTTTTGAATATGATGCCACAAACTTGGCACACACCTATCTTTGGGCAGTTTCGGCCATTCCTCTTTGCAGCACCTCTCAAGCTCCATCAGGTTGGATGGGAAGCGTCGGTGCACAGCCATTTTCAGATCTCTCCAGAGATGTTCAATCGGATTCAAGTCTGGGCTCTGGCTGGGCCACTCAAGGACAGTCACAGAGTTGTCCTGAAGCCACTCCTTTCATATCTTGGCTGTGTGCTTAGGGTCGTTGTCCGGCTGAAAGATGAACCGTCCGTCGCCCCAGTCTGAGGTCAAGAGCGCTCTGGAGCAGGTTTTCATCCAGGATGTCTCCGTACATTGCTGCATTCATCTTTCCCTCTATCCTGACTAGTATCCCAGTTCCTGCCGCTGAAAAACATCCCCACAGCATGATGCTGCCTGGTGATGAGCGATGTCTGGTTTGCTCCAAACATAATGCCTGGCATTCACGCCACAGAGTTCAGTCTTTCAGAGGTATTCAATATGGGTGCGATAACATCGTTTTTGCGTTAATATCGCAATTATGACGTCATTATCGCAGGTTTTACTTTTACACTGTATTCAATATCAAAGACTTATCGCATTTTTGAAAAGTCGAAGTTAAAAAACGGGGATAAGTTTTCACCATTGAATAGGTGTCGAAAAAAAGTGCAGAATTGGGGTTTAGGGGTGCAGGCTTAAATAAAATAGCCTGCACCCTTCAGAATGACCCCTTGAAACGATCTGTGTCAAAAAAAATAAAAATAAAAAATCGGGACACCCCAAAAAAATCACTTTGAATTTGGGGGCCAAAAAAAAAAATGTTGGGGAACAAAGTTAAAAAATAGCGAACTTGACTCTGGGGGGGTCCCCAAGTGTGCCCCAGGTGTTTTTTTCATTGCAGCTCCTTGCGCAAGTGGGTTTTTCACGATTTTTTCAAGTCTGTTTCGCAACTTTAAAATATGCTGACCCCCATTTTCAAGTACCCCAAATTTGCTGGGCATAGTTATTTTTCCCCCAAAAAAATTCTAAATGCTCTTCTGCACCACTTTCTTCAAAGTCGCATTTATGCACTTGCCGCGGCTATTAGAAAGCCCGACTTCCTTCAGGAGTTAAAAATGGGGGTACCCATAGTGATCCCCCATGTCTATACATCATTAGGGGGGTCCCTAGAATATTTCCCGAAAATTCCCGTTTTTGTTAACCTGTTAAAAAAAATTTGTAAACATTTTGAAAAAAAATGACATAAGGTCCCCCCCCAAAAGCCAAACCAGCCCCACGCTTGCCAGCCAGTAGTGGTTTCTAAAAATACGGGGAACAAAATGTGTAGGGTTCCACCGTATTTTAGAGACCAACAACAGGCTGCAGGGACTAGTGCTGGTTTTAAATATAGGGGCAAAAACGACGTGGGGTACCCCCTATACTTATGACCAGCACCAGACCCAACCGACCGGGGTGTAATGCCACAGCCCGGAGACCCAATCACCGGGGCTCCAGGTCCAAAGCATTACACCCCAAGTCGGTCAGCGCAAGCCGGTGATCTCGGGGGAGTCGGGGACCCCCCCAAAAAAGGGTCCCCCCTCTCCCGAGCACCACAGGCTTACGCTGGTGGGTATGGGGGTAATAGGGGGGGCCAAATAATGTAACACTATTGTACTTTACAGTGGAACTACAAGTGCCAGCTTGCCTGCCATTTTGCACTTATGGAACTACAAGTGCCAGCAGACATGCGGCACCTGTAATTTCACTGTAAAATAAATAGTTTCAAAAAAAGACAAAACACCCACACCGTGCCCTGTATAAGTTTATTACATACACCTACCCATTCACACATACCTATACCAGAAGTTTCTGTCCCCTTGTCCAGTAGAGATCCATGGTAGCTGGCCCTGCAAGAAAGATTTCATACTCACCTACATCCAGCGCTGGTCTCCGCAGTAATCCATGGGTGTTTTAAAACAAAAAACGTGTTACCCGATCCATGCTACTAGCTATGTGTATGTGTGTTGTCACACATACACAGCTCCCGAATGGCCGCTGCCGGGACTTCACGGGGCATTGCAGTCCCATCAGCCAATCAGTGGCAGCAGATTTGTGCCTCGAGACAATCCTGTCTCGGAGGTCTACAGACAATTCCTTGGACTTCATGCTTAAGGCCCCCATAGATCAGAGATTGATTGCAGCAATCATGCAATTTGCAATCGATTGTGTATACAAAGCTTTCCCTTTTTCAATCGATTGCAGATTGCAGAATTACCACAATCGATTGAAAAAGGGAAAGATTTTTATACACAATCGATTGCAAATTGCACGATTGCTGCAATCAATCTCTGATGTATGGGGGCCTTTAGTTTGTGCTCTGACATGCACTGTCAAGTGTGGGACCTTATATAGACAGGTGTATGCCTTTCAAAATGTCCAATCAACTGAATTTACCACAGGTGGACTCCAATTAAGCTGTAGGAACATCTCAAAGATGATCAGTGGAAACAGGATGCACCTGAGCTCAATTTTGAGCTTCATGGCAAAGGCCGTGAATACTTATGTACATGTGATTTCTTAGTTGTTTTTTTTTTTTTTTAATTAAATTTGCAAAAATCTAAAAAAAAAAAAACTTTTTACACATTGTCATTATGGGGTATTGTGTGTAGAATTTTGAGGACAAAAATGAATTTATTCCATCATGGAATAAGGCTGTAACATAACAAAATGTGGTAAAAGTGAAGCGCTGTGAATACTTTCCGGATGCACTTGTAACCAGCAGGGACGTCCCTATAACTGTAATTCTATCCGAAACTGAAAATACAACTACACCCAGACCTGTGGATTATCCAGTGGGTACCCCAACGTCAGTGGGCCGCCAATAGGACTGTCTGAATGCCGTAACGGCTTGGGATGGGTTGTAGTCTCCATAATTCACTCCAAAACAGGCTGATCAATTTTGTCCAGGATTATCCTTTAAGGACGGATATATGTACATATGCTTAATGGCCCGACTAAAAGAGCGGCGTGTCACATGAGAAGTCAGCGTGATACGATTCGTCGGATGAGCTAGGAGCAGACGCCCATATTCGCTACAAGAAATAATTTAAGCCGCCAGAGAAGTAAGATTTTCTGTGCTTTTTTTTTTTTTTGTATCAATAGACGAATAGCCCGTCTGTAACACTATAACCGGCTTATGCTGGCCATACACGCTAAAATTATTGGGGCGATCCGCGGATATCGGGTGGATCGTCCTGATAATTGTAGCGTGTGTACGAGCGACCGAGGGTTAAATATTGCTCGGTCGGGCATGCCGGATTGTCCAGCATGCCCCTCTGATGCAATATTTATGAGTTATAATGTAGGCCGCATCGGGCAGTGTATGCGCAGCCGACAGATATTTCATGTGTTCCTTCCCATGGGAGGAGCAGGGAAATGTCTCCTCCCCCAGGGGCGGAGCGCAGATGTTGGGGGAAGGACCAGGGAAATGTCTCCTCCCCCGGGGGTGGAGCGCAGATGTTGGGGCTAATACACTGAGGGTCTGATTCAGAGCCGGACACTATTTGCGGTCGTTCGTTCAAAAAAAAGGGGTGGCTATTCAAATTAACCGTTCGCTCTTTGCAGTCTGTTGCCGCCTCTATGTCTGAACGAGCGAACAAAACTTGCGGCCGTAATTTTGAAAAAGACGCCCCCTGGCCGCTCGCATCCTACGTCATGTCCGCTCTTTATTAGATTAATCGAGTACATCGACCAGCGTATGAACTGTTCGCTATTCTTGTGGTTGGTTTTTCCTACCGCTATTTTGTGAGCAGTTCTGACTATAAATCAACCAAGTGACGTGGTCAATGACGCTGCTGTATTAATTATGCACACCCATAAAACGCCCGTTTTGACCTTTAAGCACGCCTGCGTTCTGAATTCCACTCCCCATTTTCAAGCACCTTCCCGTTACCACCCACATACGCCTCCTCCTGTCACTCAAAATAGCAGGCACTCGCTATTTAGCGAACAAACGATTTTTGGCCGCACTGGTTCGCGCATGCGTACTACAATCCGTACGCATGCGCAGATGAGCGAACGTCGCTCATAACGAACGAGCGGCCGCTTACGAGCGGCTCTGAATGAGATATCTCACAGTGTATGCCGCGGACATCTGCGAGATGGCAGGCTGCCAGATAAAATGTCTGTCGATCTGACAGTCATTTTATCTGGACATGTATGGCCAGCTTTACTCTCTCATTATAAGAATACATCATCAGGTGCCTGCTCAGTAACAGTAACCCAGACATTGAGGAACTGGTATCGTTACACGTCCATCGCATTACCAATGATCAATAGATAAAACGCATGATTTAATTAAACTTGATTTAAAAAAAAAAAAATATATAGGTATTTCTTTTTGCGTCATAAACTAAATAAAAAATGTTAATTCCCTTATTGATATCCTTAATCAACACTTATTTATTAAATACAAACTGTAACATTTTAAATCATTTGCATTGAGTAATGGTTGCAATGGGTGGGGGGCACTGGAATCAATTTATGAACCAGGGGTAGGCGGCGGCCCCAAAAAGTTTGGGAGACACTGCTTTAATACAGAATAAAGTGGTTGACGCCCAATCATTTCATCTGTATCATTAAGCACTTGGTTCCACATAGAGATGGTCCAAACGGGGCCAATCCTCACATCAGGAGATGTCCTCATCAAGGGCCAGGGGCGCTGCCTGAGTCGGGTAGGTGGGCTTTAATGTAAATGTAATAGGTACAATCAGTTCCAGTTCAGGTCACATTATCAGTCACACACAGCTGCCCTGTCACACACTAATCTTTCCCGGCATTGGGTAATAAATTAATGATCACTCAGCGGTAATAAATCAGATGATTCCTGTACAAGCTAATTGTCAGGTTCCCTCATATCTGGACTATAATGGCCTCATTCCAGACAATCAGCATCATCCTATATAAGCTACATTCATGATGAAATCAGCGAGATTGCAGGGACTGAACTATACATACCAGCGTGCCCCGTCACATTTGCAAATCAGGCATGATAAAACAGTGGCATGCTGGGATTTGTAGTTCCTGGAGGGCTGCACGTTGAATACCCCCGGATTAGGGGTTTGTACAGACCTGGTATCAGCCTGCATGGGTCATTTATGACGTACAAGCTTAGGCAGAAGAGTCCAGCCATCACTAAACAGAACCACCATGCTTTCTGTCTGTCCACTGTCATAGAAACCGCTGACAATGTCCTTCCCGTGGTTCTGTGGCAACAAGTATCAGCGCAATCAGTACACAGCGTCCGTGCGCGTATCTTTCTCAGGAGTTTGCCACCCCCCCCCCTGACATGTTACATATGAAAGTGTGAGCGCTTAACGTGTTAAGACTTTCAGATGCATGGACCATGGCTGGATGAGACATTGGAAGCAGGGCAGGTCGTCCATACCTGAAGGACCCCGGGGGGTACATTTACTAAAAATCGATATAATCAATTAAAAATAACTCTAAATCGATCAACATCGATGTGTTTCAGCGGCAAAATCACTAATTTACTTAGTTAAAATCAATATACTGTAAAAAAAAAAAAATAAATGTGTGATTTAGTCCCTGAAACATATCGATGTTGACCTTTAGTAAATTTACCCCCAGGTGTCTCTGCATTACTGACATGTACCATCTCTCACCGGGGTGGAAAATGCATATTACATATATGTTGAGAACAGGTTTTGTAGGGTACATGAGAATATCTAACCCCTGTTCTGCTTCATTGTTTAACATTGGTTAAAGACTTTAAAATACATGATCCATGTCCCTCAGCACTGCATAGAGTATTGGGTAGGACAGAACCTGCTCTGATGCCAGCATTGCACAGAGGGTAGGAGGAGAGTGTGGTTCTGCCAGACACAAAGGGCCTGATTCAGCATTGATCGCTATTGCGATAGCATACGCAGATGGGCGATTGTGGTGTACTGCGCATCCATCACATTGCGGGTGTGCGTTAGCATTGTGATTGCTCTGTGATCACTCATGGAGATACAAGGCCATTGCAGAGTGAGTGACCGGAGGTCAGCGTTTGGGGGTGGGGACAGGTGGTGGTCTGAGAAATGCAGGCGTGTGTCCGTTTGAACGCCATTGCATGGGCATGCATAAATTAGCCACTGCGACGGCGTACGCAGCGTTGGTACTCACTGCGTGCGACGAGGTTAGCAATTCCTGAGTAAGGACGGACCTGTTGTAATTGTGCGTAAGGGGCCGATGTTACTCCATGTTCCTGATTTATATGCAGGACTGTGAGGTATTACGGATGTGAGATAGCGGCAGTGGGAGTCTATGCTGGCTGTGCGACGGCTCTGCGATCGCATTCATTAGTATATTTTCTCAGCAGATCTGCGAGCGTAAGCGCAACTGCAGTAGCGATCCGTAATGAATAAGGCCCGAAATAAGGTCCCTCCTGATATGGATCCTACTGCTGGTGGCTAAGAGTTCCATAAACTGTCAGGGGACTGACGGGGGTTCCCCTCCTACCACTACTCCCAACTCAGATGGAAAAACTCACTAAATACTTAACCAAATAATGTGCTTTAATGATTTGAGCATTCAGTTGCTGGCAGTACAGTATGTTTTGTTATCTGCTTTTGAATCTCTTTGGAGAAGCCAGGACAGACTGTGACACTGATATTGTAATATGTGGGAGCTCCAGCCTGACACAACAGGAGATGCCTACATACAGCTCCAGAGCTTCACTACAGAAGTCACGAAGTGTGAGGGGGAGGACGGATTGTAATCGGCCTCTTCAAGGGTAGTGGCAGGGAGCACCATAGGGAGGGAAGGGATAGGGAGCACCATAGGGAGGGAAGGGATAGGGAGCACCATAGGGAGGATAGTGATAGGGAGCACCATAGGGAGGGTAGTGGCAGGGTGCACCATAGGGAGGGTAGTGGCAGGGTGCACCATAGGGAGGGTAGTGGCAGGGTGCACCATAGGGAGGGTAGTGGCAGGGAGCACCATAGGGAGGATAGTGGCAGGGAGCACCATAGGGAGGGTAGTGGCAGGGAGCACCATAGGGAGGGTAGTGGCAGGGTGCACCATAGGGAGGGTAGTGGCAGGGTGCACCATAGGGAGGATAGTGGTAGGGAGCATCATAGGGAGGATAGTGGTAGGGAGCATCATAGGGAGGGAAGGGATAGAGAGCACCATAGGGAGGATAGTGGTAGGGTGCACCATAGGGAGGATAGTGGCAGGGAGCACCATAGGGAGGATAGTGATAGGGAGCACCATAGGGAGGATAGTGGTAGGGAGCACCATAGGGAGGATAGTGATAGGGAGCACCATAGGGAGGGTAGTGGCAGGGTGCACCATAGGGAGGGTAGTGGCAGGGTGCACCATAAGGGAGGGTAGTGGCAGGGAGCACCATAGGGAGGGTAGTGGCAGGGAGCACCATAGGGAGGGTAGTGGCAGGGAGCACCATAGGGAGGGTAGTGGCAGGGAGCACCATAGGGAGGGTAGTGGCAGGGAGCACCATAGGGAGGATAGTGGCAGGGTGCACCATAGGGAGGGTAGTGGCAGGGTGCACCATAGGGAGGATAGTGGTAGGGAGCATCATAGGGAGGGAAGGGATAGAGAGCACCATAGGGAGGATAGTGGTAGGGAGCATCATAGGGAGGGAAGGGATAGGGAGCACCATAGGGAGGGAAGGGATAGGGAGCGCCATAGGGAGGGAAGGGATAGGGAGCATCATAGGGAGGGAAGGGATAGGGAGCACCATAGGGAGGGAAGAGATAGGGAGGGAAGGGATAGGGAGCACCATAGGGAGGGAAGTGATAGGGAGCACCATAGGGAGGGAAGGGATAGGGAGCACCATAGGGAGGGAAGGGATAGGGAGCACCATAGGGAGGGAAGGGATAGGGAGCACCATAGGGAGGGAAGGGATAGGGAGCACCATAGGGAGGGAAGGGATAGGGAGCACCATAGGGAGGATAGTGATAGGGAGCACCATAGGGAGGGTAGTGGCAGGGTGCACCATAGGGAGGGTAGTGGCAGGGTGCACCATAGGGAGGGTAGTAGCAGGGAGCACCATAGGGAGGGTAGTGGCAGGGAGCACCATAGGGAGGATAGTGGCAGGGAGCACCATAGGGAGGGTAGTGGCAGGGTGCACCATAGGGAGGGTAGTGGCAGGGTGCACCATAGGGAGGATAGTGGTAGGGAGCATCATAGGGAGGGAAGTGATAGGGAGCACCATAGGGAGGGAAGAGATAGGGAGGGAAGGGATAGGGAGCACCATAGGGAGGGAAGTGATAGGGAGCACCATAGGGAGGGAAGGGATAGGGAGCACCATAGGGAGGGAAGGGATAGGGAGCACCATAGGGAGGGAAGAGATAGGGAGCACCATAGGGAGGATAGTGGCAGGGAGCATCATAGGGAGTAGGGAGGGTAATGGTAAGGAGCACTATAGGGAGTACATGGGGTAGTGGAGTATGCGATTATTGATAAATGGTCCCCTGTGTCTGTAAAGAGAGATGAGGAGAGGGAAGACAGACCTACGATTAGAGGATCTGGGGGAGCCCAGAGGGGGTGACATGTGAAACTGCAAATGCCAGCATGTTCAGGTCTGTACTGTAATCCATCCAATTAACTCATTGGGGCCTATGCAGAACTAAATACAAGTCGGCTGCACCCGCTCTTGCAGTTACAGTATATTCAGGGATCTGAAAGCGGATATTTGCCGGCATGCAGAGTTGTGCGCATCTGGGGTTGGCCACACTCATCTGGGCACTTGGTTTAATAGCCGGTGTCATTACAAGTGCGCACTTTCCCCAACGCTATCCGGCGTATTCACCCGTATGTACGACTCTGCACAGCCTGCAATTGTCACGCACTCCCTAAGTGATAACGCCCCATTACTGCCCAGGTATGCCCCTGTTTGGAGGAGATGTGCAACGGAGTTGTCATGGCTCTGCATCCCCCATAGCAGCTTAGGCTGGTTCCGGAGCATGCGCAGGGCGGAACGGCACAAGATACGCTCTGCATCCCCCATAGCAGCTTAGGCTGGTTCCGGAGCATGCGCAGGGCGGAACGGCACAAGATACGCTCTGCATCCCCCATAGCAGCTTAGGCTGGTTCCGGAGCATGCGCAGGGCGGAACGGCACAAGATACGCTCTGCATCCCCCATAGCAGCTTAGGCTGGTTCCGAAGCATGCGCAGGGCGGAACGGCACAAGATACGCTCTGCATCCCCCATAGCAGCTTAGGCTGGTTCCGGAGCATGCGCAGGGCGGAACGGCACAAGATACGCTCTGCATCCCCCATAGCAGCTTAGGCTGGTTCCGGAGCATGCGCAGGGCGGAACGGCACAAGATACGCTCTGCATCCCCCATAGCAGCTTAGGCTGGTTCCGAAGCATGCGCAGGGCGGAACGGCACAAGATACGCTCTGCATCCCCCATAGCAGCTTAGGCTGGTTCCGGAGCATGCGCAGGGCGGAACGGCACAAGATACGCTCTGCATCCCCCATAGCAGCTTAGGCTGGTTCCGGATCCCAAGCATTTTGGATATGGGAGACTCAACCGGTACCGACAAAGCTGATTTCTTCTATAGTCGGGTTTACTGCAATGACTTAGGGCATTGCTGAGACTTTTAGTTCCACAATAGCTAGAGTCTCAATTTGCCCACTGACCTTGTTACAGGGATCTTACATCTTCAGAGGAGTGTAACCCATTGGCAGGTACATATCTCTTGTAACTTTTACCAATGAAATGTCTGTATATTGCTGTTTTCCCCCTAATATTTGTTTATATTTTTGCCCTTGAATATGATACAAATGTCTTCTAGTAGACATAGCTGTTCTAACATCTTAAGCTGCCCATCCACTAGGCGATGCGGGGGACAACGGCACGATTACAATGCCGTCGTCTCCCACGGGGGTGAGCTGCATACACTGAACGTTCAGACGTTCAGTGTATGCAGATCAATCATCCCCGAACATAGCAACCTTACGGCGGTCGTCAGGTTGAAAGTCATGTTCGGGCGATGATTGATGTTAAAAACGACCAGCGGGCGCGCGCATCGCTGGTCGTTTTTAACCTTTTACTGCCCGATTTGCGGGCGTTTACCAAGCGATGGAGCGATAATGACCGTCGTTATCGCTCCATCACTAGGTTTAATCGCCTAGTGGATGGGCAGCTTTAAAGTGCATACACACACAACGATGTTAGTAATGAACGATTTTCGTTTAATGATTTTCGTTCAGTTTTTCCCTTGAAAAATTGAATGAAAATCATTTTACAAAGTAGTTGGTTTTATTTTACATAATAAATGATTTTCTGTGTGTTGAAGGAAAAATGTTGCAACTTCTATAGAAAATCGTTCAGTTGGCCAGTCTGACTGAACTACAGTCGACAAACGTGAACATGTATGAACGAGAATATCACTGAACGATTTTTTTGAACGATTGAACGGTAACGACGGCGTTATGGTTAAATCGTTGTGTGTGTACGCACCTTAAGACACAGGTTCTCAAACTCGGTCCTCAGGACCCCAAAAAGTGCATGTTTTCCATGTCTCCTCACAGAATCACGAGTGAAATAATTAGCTCCACCAGTGGATTTTATAAAATGTGTCAGTGAGCAATAAATACACCTGTGCACCTTCTGGGTGATCTGGAAAACATGACCTGTGTCGGATCTCGAGGACAGAGGCCCTGATTCAGAGCAGGACGCTGTGACAGAGCTAATGCGAGCGGCCAGGATGATGGTCGCGATGGTCAAGACGATCGCAACCATTGGGCTTGCGACGAGACCCTTGTGGTAGGGTATTGTGGCCGCAAGTCCCAGAGAGCTTTCGGCTCTAACAGAGCCGAAAGCTTTCCCACTGACATCACTTGTGATGTCAGTGGGGCCGCCCCAGACTGTAGGCGTTCTCATGGGAACGCCTCCGTCTGGGCAGCCACCCCCCCGGCCCACCCACAAAAGGGGGCGTGCTGTCACTCAACATCGACAGCACGACCCCTTTGGTACGAGACCCGGAGCAACGGATTGCCCGTCGCTATCCGGGTCTCGCGTATGCGCACGACGGAACCGGCTCCGTCATGCGCATGCGCTCTGGGCCACCATCGACCCGGTTGCGAGCGCTCAGCGCTTGCGACCGGGTCTGAATCAGGCCCAGAGTTTGAGAACCACTGATCTAAGGAACCTGCACCTTCTTTGAAGCACATATTCACAAACTCGGTCCTCAGTATCCCAAACAGTACATGTTTTCCAGGTCTCCTCACAGAATCACAAGTGAAATAATTAGCTCCACCTGTAGATCTTTTAAAATGTGTCAGTGAGTAATGAATACACCTGTGCACCTGCTGGGTGACCTGGAAAATGTGACCTGTGTGGGGTCCCGATGACAGAGTTTGAGAACCACTGATTTAAAGCATACTTGCCAACTCTCTGATTTTCAGGGAGACTCCCTGAAATAGTAGCCATCTCCCCGATTCCCTGAAGAGTCTAACAATCTCCCAGATTGCTCTTTACCCACATAGCTATGTACATTCAAATAGAATAATTAGTATAATTTCCCCGCATTGGGTATAAGGCACAATGGCCCTCATTCAGAGCCGTACGCTCTGAGCAGAGCGCACGCTCTGAATGAGGGCCGGGCTCCATTTTCATGGAGCGTCCTCCTGGACACTCGTATAGCTGTGGGTCACCACCCACAGGCTATACGAGCGTGCATT
Source organism: Taudactylus pleione (assembly GCA_031769625.1). NCBI lineage: Eukaryota > Metazoa > Chordata > Amphibia > Anura > Myobatrachidae > Taudactylus > Taudactylus pleione. Next base: position 2,868,030 of record JAUIMM010000522.1, on the reverse strand, counting down.
GTGATGGTCGCGATGGTCGAGACCATCGCGACCATCGAATTTGCGAGCCGGAGCCTGCGGTTGAGGTTTTCAACCGCAAGCTCCGGAGTGATTTTGGCTCTATCAGAGCCAAAATCACTCCCACTGACATCACTAGTGATGTCAGTGGGCCGGCTTCTGACGGGAGGCGTTCCCGTGGGAACGCCCCCGTCAGGGAGGCACGCCCCCGGCACGCCCACCAAAGGGGGCGTGCTGTCAATCAACATTGACAGCACGCCCCCTTTGATCGGACACAACGAGCGAAGGACTTTCCTTCGCTCGTCGCGTCTGGCGCATGCGCACGACGGAGCTCCCTCCGTCGTGCGCATGCTCAGTCCATAACATCGACCCACTTGCGAGCGGACAGCCGCTCGCGAGTGGGTCTGAATCAGGCCCAATGATCCCTATGGCTAAGCCGGCGGCTTGTTTTTTTAGATGCCCGACAGAGCAATTCAATTGTTGCTCTGTCGGGGCGCGATACCCGCCAGTGCCGGCATTTCTGCATGCATTCAGGAGTGCGCGAGCAGAAATGTGTTTAAAACACCCTGGTTAGGGCGCACTAACCGCAGATAGCGCGCCCTAACCAGGAATTAAGATGGGTTTAGCCGTTGACGGCTAAACTTCGTCTTTTAGGCAGCGAAGAGGGCGATAATTAATGAGCGCCCAGAACAATTGAATAGCAATCTGGGCGCTCATTAATTATCACACCCAGAAAAACAATTGAATCGCCCCCAGTGTGTTTTCAGCAACAAGTAGATCTTACTAACTGCATTGGGGCTCATTTACATATGATGTAAGTCAGTTTATGACACGACTCTCAAGGTGCGTACACACTAGACAATATGTCCCCGGCAGGGGTGGGCTCAGTGTCTTTAACGACACTGAGCACAAACACTGAACGATATCGTTCAGTACCGGGCTCCCTCCCTCATTCCCGAACATGCAACAACCAGACAATCTCCCTGAAATGCATTTTCAAAAGTAGGTAAGTATGCTGTAATGCAGTAGTTCTCAAACTCAGCCCTCAGGACCCTACACAGGTCACGTTTTTCAGGTCATCCAGCAGGTGCACAGATGTATTCATTACACACTGACACATTTTAAAAGATCCACAAGTAGAGCTAATTATTTCACTTGTGATTCTGAGGCTGTCTGGAAAACATGTTTGGGGTCCTGAGGACCAAGTTTGAGAACCTAAGGCGGACTATGAGGCATTCAGAGACCCTCATGGTAAATGGAGGGCGGGTGTTTGGATATTTGCAAATGAATGTTCAGAATTCAGGATCAAAGTATTTAGAATACCTGCTGGATATTGTTCTATTACACAACACCTGAACACATTTCCAGGCCTGCGGTCAGTGTTTTTTGCAATCACTGCATGATTTGGCAGCATCTTGAACTAAAAATCTGCTGCAAGTGTTTGTAAAACAGCGGGGTGGTGTGGGGTGTACACAACCAGCGAGGGGCATACACAACCAGCGAGGGGCTAGGACGGTGTGGGGCGTACACAACCAGCAAGGGGCTAGGACGGCATGGGGCGTACACAACCAGCAAGGGGCTAGGACGGCGTGGGGCGTACACAACCAGCGAGGGGCTAGGACGGCGTGGGGCGTACACAACCAGCGAGGGGCTAAGACGGCGTGGGGCGTACACAGCCAGCGAGGGGCTAGGATGGCGTGGGGCGTACACAGCCAGCAAGGGGCTAGGACGGCGTGGGGCGTACACAGCCAGCAAGGGGCTAGGACGGCGTGGGGCGTACACAGCCAGCAAGGGGCTAGGACGGCGTGGGGCGTACACAGCCAGCAAGGGGCTAGGACGGCGTGGGGTTCATACCTCCCAACATGACCCATCCCAGGAGGGACAAATTGCTCTGTTTCTGGACTGCCCTCTTAATGTATGATTGCCATTACCTGTGCTTAAACACCTTCCTTATCAATTAACTAGCTCAACACAGGTGACAACAATCATAAATTAAGAGGGAAGTCCAGGAACAGAGCATTTTGTCCCTCCTGGGATGGGTCATGTTGGGAGGTATGGGGGTGTAACACAACCAGGAAAGTTACCTGTGAATAGAATACAGCCAGTCATACCCAGTGCAATGCTGGTATAATCAGAAACACTGCAGCACCTCATCAGACAGGTACAGAGCTGTGACACCTGCCGCAGAGCGTTACCTAAAGGTATATCTGATACAGTCTTCTCCCAGCACAGAGCACAGACAGGTACAGAGCTGTGACACCTGCCGCAGTGCGTTACCTAAAGGTATATCTGATACAGTCTTCTCCCAGCACAGAGCACAGACAGGTACAGAGTGGTGACACCTGCCGCAGTGCGTTACCTAAAGGTATATCTGATACAGTCTTCTCCCAGCACAGAGTGCAGACAGGTACAGAGCTGTGACACCTGCCGCAGTGCGTTACCTAAAGGTATATCTGATACAGTCTTCTCCCAGCACAGACAGGTACAGAGCTGTGACACCTGCCGCAGTGCGTTACCTAAAGGTATATCTGATACAGTCTTCTCCCAGCACAGAGTACAGACAGGTACAGAGTGGTGACACCTGCCGCAGTGCGTTACCTAAAGGTATATCTGATACAGTCTTCTCCCAGCACAGACAGGTACAGAGCTGTGACACCTGCCGCAGTGCATTACCTAAAGGTATATCTGATACAGTCTTCTCCTAGCACAGAGTACAGACAGGTACAGAGTGGTGACACCTGCCGCAGTGCGTTACCTAAAGGTATATCTGATACAGTCTTCTCCCAGCACAGAGCACAGACAGGTACAGAGCTGTGACACCTGCCGCAGTGCGTTACCTAAAGGTATATCTGATAGTCTTCTCCCAGCACAGAGCACAGACAGGTACAGAGCCGTGACACCTGCCGCAGTGCGTTACCTAAAGGTATATCTGATACAGTCTTCTCCTAGCACAGAGTACAGACAGGTACAGAGTGGTGACACCTGCCGCAGTGCGTTACCTAAAGGTATATCTGATACAGTCTTCTCCCAGCACAGAATACAGACAGGTACAGAGCCGGGACACCTGCCGCAGTGCGTTACCTAAAGGTATATCTGATACAGTCTTCTCCCAGCACAGATTACAGACAGGTACAGAGCCGGGACACCTGCCGCAGTGCGTTACCTAAAGGTATATCACACTTGCCAACTCTCCCCGATTGTCAGGGAGACTCCCTGAAATAGCAGCAATCTCCCTGCCTCCCTGAAGAGGCTAACAAACTCCATGGATTCCACCTTACCCCCATTATGAAGAGGTTATATATAAAAATAAACAGAGATATTGACATACAAATGGGATTATTAGTATGATTTCCCTGCATTGGTTATAAGGCACAATGGGGTAGATGTATGAAGCCTAGAAGCAGTATCAGTGCACGTTATGTGAGCTGATACCGCTTCTCCCCGAGTATGATCGGGGGTCTGGGCGGTAAATGACAGGGGCGCTGTGCAAGATAGCAGCGCTGATAGCCTGGGCCATGTACGAATGGTCATACCGCACGACCGTTCGGCTGGCTGTAGCTGTCGTTATCGCCAGCCACAGCCTGGCGCTAGCCTATCCCCACAGCAGGGACAGCACTGCTGGGGCTGCTGCCGGCTCCAGGGCTGCACGCGGGGATCTCGCAATACTTGCGAGATCCCGTGCATGCTCAGTGGAGCCGGTCGGGGCAGAGGGAGACACTGGGCATCAGCACTAGGCTGATGTGCTGTGCTCTCTAGCGGGTAGCGCCGGAGTGAGGCGTTATCGCTCCCCCTCTCCGGCCGATGAGATGTTCTTACATCTCATCGGTAGTGCTTCCTGCTTCGCCTCGGTAAAGAGGCGAAGCAGGAAGCGGTATAGCGGCACGTTAAGTGCCGCTATCATACATCTACCCCAATGATCCCTATGGCTACATGCAGTTTCTGTACAGTATCAGTGTGTTTTCATCAACAACTAGAGCTTACTGACTGCTTTTGGGCTCATTTACATTTGGGCCGGTATTCCATTTGAGGCGAAAAGACTGAGATCGGACTTTTCACAGTCATCACAGGTTTTCCTGGGGATAAAGTACCGGGCGCGTGCCTGCGTATCCCCGTATTCAATTAGGAATCCGCGAAAACGGGACCCAGCGAAAAGGTAAGTATCGAAAAGTCCTGTCACTTTTGGGGAAGTCAGCCTGTCACCCGCCAAAAGATGATCTGACATGGGGGATCACTATGGGTACCCCGATTTGGCCTGCTAAATTTCTATTTTATTACTCGCCTCTCAAGGTGCCCATACATCTGACCGGTATTTCCGCGATCCTGCAACGCGATCGGAAATGCCGATCTGCCGGTTGGAAACGCCAGCCGGCCAACATCGATGGTCAGCGATCCATCGCAGGATCGCTCAAATTTTACATGTTTAAAATGTCCCCAATTTGACGATCGCGATCATTTTTTGATTACGATCGTCAAATCGGGAAAATCCAACATGTTGGATTTCTGCGATCCCACGATGCCGGGTTGCAGGATTGCCCCATTAGATGTAGCAGTACACGCCCACTATAATGCCGCGCTCATAGGCGTTACTTTCACAATCTCCATGAAATGCATTTTCAAAAGTAGGGACGTATGGTGTATATCTGAGACAGCACAGAATACAGGAACAGACACACACAGGACTCTGCAGTCATCCCAGGCTGTCCACATCCTCACTCACACTAAAGACAACACACTGAGACTCACACTGTACAGGCTGGCAGCCGTATGCAGGCAGTGTCCCAATCCCTGGGCTCTCTGTATCCTCTTGTGAATGAGCAGGGAAATCCTTTGCTTATATGTTCTGACTTCCTAGTGCAGACTGCAAGGGGGCAGCTTTAGCAAACTGGAGAGTGTGTTCCTGCAGCCAGACCTGTGATCACACCCACACCGTGCACAGGTGAGGTGTTCCTTAAAGTGACAGCGCCCCTACCACCGGCCTGTCACATCACACACCTCACAGCATTAGTGTCCAGGACACTCTGCCAACATTTCACCTGAGACACAACGCTCTCATCTTGTTTTATGGGAAGTATTTCCTAGCATCCATGTTTAAATCAGCCCAAGTTAATCAATTAAAGTAGACGCAGAACACAGTGTTCTGGGTGTAGTGGGTTAAGCTGCTGCAGATATACATTGGTTGGCTTTAATAGACCCAGGTCATATACCGGTGAGGCCTAAATTGCCTGATGGTGATCACATGCAGTCCTGACCTTTGGTTGCATGTAATGATTTCTGGCTAAAATTAGACATATACCAAATGGAACAGGAAGTAAAGTGACTGATAATACTGTAAGTGTAAGGGGTAAATTTACTAAAGTGAGAGTTTAAGTGAGTTTTAGAAGAGATGTTGCCCATAGCAACCAATCAGATTCTAGCTATTATCTTCTAGAAGGTGCTAGTTACACGTTAAGTAGAATCTGATTGGTTGCTATGGGCAACATCTCTTCTAAAGGCACACATGCACTAGACGACAGGCAAAAGACTGCACGATTACGACATTGTAATCGTGCGGTCGTTTGACTGTCTGTGATGAACCTGCACTGAGTGTGCAGTCGTTCAGTGCAGGCTCATTATTCATCTGCAAACATGTTGAACCTGACGATATCGTTTGGTTGTGCAACATACTTGTACGATGATAGATGTCTAAACGACCAACGATTATCGAACGATCAAACAATAACTATATCGTTATCGTTCAATCACTCAATTTAATCGTCTAGTGGATGCGGGCCTTTAAACTCACTTCTAAAAACTCTCACTTTAGTAAATTTACCCCTAGGGATCACCCCCTTTATACAGCGAATGCTCAACTTGTTCTGTCATTTTGTAGCTTATACCCCTTTTACACCTAAATTCCGGGTCTGACTCGGAGTTGGAACAGGGTTCCAATCCGGAATTTAGCCGGCGCCGACCCAGGACATTCCCGAGTCGGCGCTGTTCACACCGGAGTCTCCAAGCGCCACTGAAGCCGGACCAATCGGCCGGCATGCAGTGAACTCCAGGTCATCGTGACCCGGAGTGCGCCGTTCACACTGCAGGGTTTCACAGGTTACTCCCGTTTTAAACCCTGCAAGTTACCTGGGTTGGATTGCCGGGTCACTCGACGCGGCAATCCAACCCTGTACCCTTTTATACCAAGGAACTACCCGGGTTACCCTGCAATAACCCGGGTTTTAGCTCCGGTGTAAAGGGGTATAGCATTGCTGTCAGTGTGAACGACAGATACAGGCAGACAAAGGGACTGAGGGCCTGATTCAGATCCGCTCGCGAGCGCATAGCCAGGTTGTTAGAGCAGGAAGCTCTCTGGGGCTGGCGACGGATGAGACTCTACCACAAGGGTCTCGTCACAAGCCGCGAGCAGCCAGGAGGCTACAACAAAAAAAAAACGCCCTGATTCAGAGCGAACGGCTCTGAATCAGGGCCTGATTCTGTTGGGAACAAAGTAAAAAAATTAAAAATCAAGGAATACATTTACATCTGGAACGAGCCATACTGCAATACAAGGGGGGCAAATGCATTTATTATGTGTGCATGCGGGGTAAATACCGGTTGCTTTTGCATGTAGCCCACGGATGCTGGAAAACTTTACTGTCACACTGCAATTAGATCTGAGCTAGGAAACACCTCTCCCATATATTAAACTGCGTACACACTGGGCAATGTGTACTACCCAGACCGACATCTTCAGCGATGGGACCTGGCGGGAAAGCTGGCATTAACAAGTGCATACAGACTTGCCGCTGTGGGCAGCGATGGAGGGGGCCGTGCTGCATTTCGGCAGCATGGCCCTCGCTAACGACATGCCCCGTCGACCCTGTATGTAGGGCTGATGGAGGATGTAGCCGACGACCCGCGGGAGAGTGAATTGTCAGCGACATAGTGGGTACACACTAGACTATGTGTACGGTATGTCAGTCTGATCCGCCGAATCAGATGACATATCGTCTAGTGTGTACCCAGCTCAACTCTGAGCATCTTACACCTGACCCCCCCCCCCCGCAGCACAGCATGGTTTTACCCAGGTGCAAAGTTACTTTTTGTTTCCACCTTTCTCCCAACTCAGAATCAGCAACGCAGGGAGCCCCTTGTACTTCCAGGAGGTGGGAAAATCCTATGCTAGGGTACGTCTGAATGAAAAACACTCTAATACTGCGAAATGGACGTAAAATGCGCCAGGTAGAGAAGAGTGTGTGCTGATGCCCTGATAGGCATAGTTATTTTGAAATGACCCTCAGGTGTATATTTACAAAGTCATGGCTTTTGCAAGTACAGGTATGACCTCAAAATTAAAAAGTAGAGTTATAGTAGACTTACCATTGTTAACTCTCTTTCTTTGAAGTCCACAGAGTTGACAATAGGGTATAGGTGGTGGGACCTGGAGGACTGGACACCAACAGTTAAAGCTTTTATGTCCCAGGATGCTTCGGTCCTTCCCCCATATACCCCGCCCACAGCCTGAGGGCAACTCAGTTGTCTTAACAAGCCCAAGTCAGGAGCAGGATTGGAGAGAAGGAAGACTGGTACACTGAAGAATCACACAGAGAAGGAAGAAACCCATAGAAGTCAGGTGCATCAGGGTGGGTGCCCTGTGGACCCTATGGACTTCAAAGAAATAGAGTTAACAAGGGTAAGTTTTACCATAGCTCTCCTTTTCTTCTTCAGGGTCCATAGGGCACCACAGGGGAGGCAATGGGGATGTCTCAAAGCAGTTGTTCAAGGGCGGAAACGCTACTGAGCTGATAGGAGAATGATAAGCCCAAAGGAAGCATCCTATGAGGCAAATGTATCAAAGGCATAAAACCTAAGAAAGGTGTGGACAGAAGATCACGTGGCAGCCTTGCATAGTTCGGCATACGAAAGGTTGCCCATAAGGGACCCACAGAGCGAGTAGAATGAGCAGATACTGTATCCGGCACAGGAAGGCCAGCCTGCGTGTAAACCTGTGAAATAGTCATGCGAAGCCATCTGGCTAGAGTCTTTTTGTTATAGGACAAAGAGGGAATCCAATTTCCTGTAGGAACCAGTACGGTCCACGTAGATTCTCATAGCATGGCCCACATCTTAGGAGGCCTCACCTGCCAAGAGGTCTGGTGATTGGAACCCCGGAACCACAATTTCCTCATTAATGTGGAAACGAGAGATCACCCTGGGAAGGAAACCAGGCTGAGTTTGAAGAACAGCCCTGTCCTGATGAAAGATCATAAATGGAGAGCGACAGGAGAGCGCCCCCAAATCTGACACCCTACGGGTAGATGTGACAGCCAGAAGAAAAAGAGTCTTTGCAGTGAGCCATTTGACGTTTAGTCAAGGGATTAAAACGGAGGCCCCCTGAGGTGCATGGAGAACCACTGACAAATCCCACGGAGCCACAGGAGGGACAAAGGGAGGTTGTATATGGAGGGAACCCTAAAGGAAGGTGTGAACATCTGGCAGTGGAGTAATTCTGCACTGGAACCAGATGGACAGAGCAGAGAAGTACACCTTCAGAGAGGCCAGGCGGAGTCTGAGATCCAATCCAGCATGAAGGAAGGCAAGGACTGAGAAATCCGAAAAATCTGCGGGTCATAGCTTCTGGTAGCATACCATTGGAAGTATATATGCCACACCTTGTGATAGATCTGGGCCGAGGCTGGCTTACACGATCTGAGCATGGTCTGGACCGTGGAGCGAGAAAACCCTTTGGGCCTTATGAGGGATGTCTCAAAAGCCATGCCGTCAAAGACAGACTGGCCAGGTCCGAGTGTAGACAGGGATCCTGAGACAACAGGTCCGGCCATTGAGGAAGTTTGAGAGGAGCGTCTATGGAGAGACTTTGAAGATCGGAGTACCAATGGTGTCTAGGCCAAGCCAGAGCTACCAACAGAACCGTGTCCCCTTCTTGCTTGAATTTCTGAAGGACCCGGGGAAAAAGGAGACTGGAGGGAAGAGGTATGCCAAATGGAAGGTCCACTTCACTGACAAGGCGTCCACGAAGGCTGAATTGCCGTATGGAGGAGCAGGGCTTTGCTCGGGTCTGATGGAGGGCCTGTGTAAAAGAACTGCTGGGAGGGCCGTCTCAGGAATGAGAGGGCGTACCCATGAGAGACCACTTCTTGTACCCAGGCGTCTGTGGTGGTCTGACGCCATAACTGGGTGAACTGAAGAAGCTGGCCTACCACCATGGGATCGCCCAGGGGGAGGCCTTGGATTTGGTAGCTAGACGTTTAGAAGCCCAGGCCTGCTTGATCCTGGGCTTAGAGGCCTTTGTGGAAGACAACTGGCGTGGAAAGGACTGACCTTTAGCTTTTCCCTGGGGACGAAAGGACCTAAAGGATGAAATCAGAGTCCCTGGTGTAGATGCTGAGGGCAGGAAAGCAGTCTTAGAAGCTGCCAAGGTAGCCACAATCTTCTCCAACTCTGGGCCAAACAGGATCTCTCCAGTGTAAGGCAGTGATTCCAAGGCCTTCTTAGAGTCCGTGTCGGCCTTCCATGAACAAAGCTAATTGATACGGCGGGCTACCACCGAAGTAGCAGATGCTTTGGCAGCTAGGAGACCTGTATCCAAAGCCACTTCTCCTAAATAAGAGGCTGCATCCCTGATGTGCGAGATGTAGGACAGCAGTTCCTGAGAAGCATGAGAGGGAAATTAGTTATCTGGTGCATCTGCCCAGCTCTTAATGGATTTGGCCATCCAACCAGTAGCCATGGCAGAACGAGTAATAGCTCCTGTAAGAGAATACACAGATTTGAGGCAAGCTTCAATCCTTCTATCCGTTGACTCCTTTAAGGAGGATGCTGTAGGAATAGGTAAAGTAGAGCTTTAAACTAGACGTGTCACGTGAGAATCCATCGCTGGGGGAACTTCCCATTTAGCGCAATCAGCTGCTGGAATAGGATAAAAAGAAACCAGGCGTTTTGGCAGCTGGAACTTTTACTTGGCGTATTCTATGCCTCGCTCATGAGTTCAGAAAGCTGATCAGAGTAAGGAAATTCTGCCAAAACCACTTTCTGTCTCTTAAAGAGGGGCTCTTTTGCCTTAGGAATGGGCTCTGCATCTTCTATTTGAAGAATTGATTTGATAGCCCGCACTAGTGCAGGTACATTTAGACTGAAGCTTTTCCTCCCCTGAGGGGGGACTCAGGGCCTGATTCAGACCCGCTCGCGAGTCTATGGTGGCCCAGTGCGCATGTGCACGACGGAGCCGGCTCCGTCGTGCGCATGCGCGAGACCCGGATAGCGGCGGGCAATCCGTTGCTCCGGGTCTCGTACCAAAGGAGGCGTGCTGTCGATGTTGAGTGACAGCACGCCCCCTTTGGTGGGCAGGCCGGGGGAGTGGAGGGCACGCCCCGTTTGGAGGCGGCCCCACTGACATCACGAGTGATGTCAGTGGGAGAGATTTCGGCTCTGTGAGAGCAGAAATCTCTCTGGGGCTTGCGGGAACGAGACCCTACCACAAGGGTGTCGTCGCAAGCCCGATGGTCGCGATGGTCTTGACCATCGCGATCATCTTCCTGGCCGCTCGCTATAGCTGTGGGTGGTCACCCACAGCTATGCAAGCGGCCAGGAGGCTCTTTAAAACACAAGAAGGCCGGCCCTGATTCAGAGCGAGCACTCTGTCAGAGCGTCCGGCTCTGAATCAGGCCCTCAGTGAGAGAGAAATCTGTGTCTTCTGCCTCCCCAGACAATACCTCAGAATCTGAGAACTGTGAGGATAATACAGCACGTTTAGTAGTTTTACTGGGTAAGGGCCTCTCGCTTTGCATCATTTGTTGAAAAGCTGTGGAAGTAGCCGCTAGACTCTGCACTAGGAGTTACTGGCATCAGTGGGTGTACCTATTGTGGCAATCCTATTGGGGGAGCTACCACAGGGCCTGCTAGGCGGTCCATAGTTTTTGCCAACACCTGTGAAAAGGAAGCCATGGGGGTTCCTGAGCAGGGACTGGAGGGGCTGACTGGCCCGGGGCAGTATAACAAGATGCACGTAGACATCTTGAATTAAATCCTCCTGGTTTAATCCTGCTGAACAGGACCAGCAAGAGACCAATATAGGAGCATTATGGGGGAGGTTAAGTTTAGGCATCGGGGAAGAAGGGGTAGGGGGAGGGTTAGGGTATCTACCGAGAAGTGTCGGTATCCTAACCCGGCGTCTGAATTCTGACTGCCGGGATTCAGAGTCCCAGCATCCCGTACCCATCCCATTCCTTGTCCTATGAGAGGTTTCTGCACTCACTGGTATTCATGAACTTTATAAAGGGTCAGAACAGTGACCTACAGAGTGTACGGGAAGGACGTACAGAGTGCACGGGAAGGACGTACAGAGTGCACGGGGAGGACGTACAGAGTGCACGGGAAGGACGTACAGAGTGCACGGGAAGGACGTACAGAGTGCACGGGAAGGACGTACAAAGGGTCAACTTATCCAACTGGTTTTGTATACAATGTTTATGTAAATATGAGCAGAAAGGCATCTGAGTATAGAGAAGATTCATCACTCAGCTAGTTCTAAGGGGATTGATACGGCACACCACGGCTTATTGATAATAAGGATTTTTCACTGGCGATATAAAATTGTTTATCAACGCAATTTATCGATAAAGTATCTCTGGGGCAGCTGAGGGGATAGGCACCGCCATGAGCAGGATCAGGTTGCCAGGCATACTGAGCCCTCTATTGGCACCTAAGCCCTACCCCTGAGTCACTTCGTCATTGTCATCGGCTTTAAATAGTATTTACAACCCAAAAATGAGAGATTCAGACGTCAATGTAATCAGACTTTAGTACTCCTATATATTTCTTACAGACCCCCCCTCCAATCTATACCCATATCTATTATTTGATCTACTGTATGTTTGCTTTCACATTTTCCCCATGATAATGCACTTTAGTATTGTATCAGCCTTTGCAGCAGCTGCCTGACACTTGGATAATTGATTACATGGGGTACATTTTCTAAAGTGACAGTTTTTAGAAGTGGAGATGTTGCCCATAGCAACCAATCAAATTCTAGCTATTATCTTCCAGAAGGTGCTAGATAAATGTTAAGTAGAATCTGATTGGTTGCTATGGGCAACATCTCCACTTCTAATAACTCTCTCTTTAGTAAATCTATCCCCAAGTATTTCTAAATCTATAGCTGACAATCCGTCATTGGTGTACACAAATATTCTGCTACCTGTCCTGAAGTGGCCAATGAGGCAGCGCCGTTCTCGTCCCGTATGCAAATGACCATAAACATTTGTATGCGAGTTGAGCACACTTTAAGAGATTGGTAGTAATTAGCATTGTTCAATCTACGGCCATATTAAATCACACCAATTTAGACTTCTGCATTAAGACAACGGGTCCTTGATACAGTGATATAATACAGTGATTCTCAAACTCGGCCCTCAGGACCCCACATAGGTCACATTTTCCAGGTCACCCAGCAGGTGCACAGGTGTAGTCATTACTCACTGACACGTTTTGAAAGATCCACATGTGGAGCTAATTATTTCACTTGTGATTCTGTGAGGAGACCTGGAAAACATGCACTGTTAGGACCCAGTTTGAGAACCTGTGATATAATGTGTTAGTATTAGCAATGTTAGGGACCCATCTGATGGGGTTCACCTGGACGTGGCCGATGGGTTCTTGTATTTGGCCAAACATGCTCATTTACATTCCATGTGAATTGTAGAGAATTTTGGTCATAGGGGCTCTGAGTGCCGGGACGGGGTCCGTTTGGAGCCAATGTCCTGGTGATTCGAGTCTGGAAGTATATATTTCGGCAATCAAAGATTCCTTATTGCCGGAAATTGTGGCGATAAGGAATATCTGATATCAGGGGCTGGCTGCTTTTTATAATAAATATGCCCCGTAGTGCGGATCCGCATTTTATTTTTCCTGCCAGACCGTGAGCTTGATGCATAGCTGGGTGCACCCGATTTGTGTAGCGTATGAATTCGCACTGTGCATGCAGCTAAAATAAGTGCACACAAGTATAAGCTATGTATGTAATTTAATTGTGGCAATTAGGTGTGACGGTGCGTTCACACATAGGGCAAAGTTCAGTGAGGGCGCGTCCAGGGATATGGGGGGAATACACACGTAGAGGCACATAAACTCTGCATATAGGGGGGAATACACACGTAGAGGCGCATATACTCTGCATATGGGGGGGAGTACACACGTAGAGGCACATAAACTCTGCATAAGGGGGGGAATACACACGTAGAGGCACATAAACTCTGCATATGGGGGGAATACACACGTAGAGGTGCATAAACTCTGCATATGGGGGGAATACACACGTAGAGGCACATAAACTCTGCATATGGGGGGATACACACGTAGAGGCACATAAACTCTGCATATGGGGGGAATACACACGTAGAGGTACATAAACTCTGCATATGGGGGAGTATACACGTAGAGGCGCATAAACTCTGCATATGGGGGGAATACACACGTAGAGGCACATAAACTCTGCATATGGGGGGAATACACACGTAGAGGCACATAAACTCTGCATATGGGGGAATACACACGTAGAGGCACATAAACTCTGCATATGGGGGAATACACACGTAGAGGCACATAAACTCTGCATATGGGGGGAATACACACGTAGAGGCACATAAACTCTGCATATGGGGGGAATACACACGTAGAGGCACAAACTCTGCATATGGGGGAATACACACGTAGAGGCACATAAACTCTGCATATGGGGGAATACACACGTAGAGGTACATAAACTCTGCATATGGGGGAATACACACGTAGAGGCACATAAACACTGCATATGGGGGGAATACACACGTAGAGGCACATAAACTCTGCATATGGGGGAATACACAAGTAGAGGCACATAAACTCTGCATATGGGGGAATACACAAGTAGAGGCACATAAACTCTGCATATGGGGGGAATACACACGTAGAGGCACATAAACTCTGCATATGGGGGGAATACACACGTAGAGGCACATAAACTCTGCATATGGGGGGAATACACACGTAGAGGCACATAAACTCAGCATATGGGGGGAATACACACGTAGAGCACATAAACTCTGCATATGGGGGGAATACACACGTAGAGGCACAAACTCTGCATATGGGGGAATACACACGTAGAGGCACATAAACTCTGCATATGGGGGGAATACACACATAGAGGCACATAAACTCTGCATATGGCAGGGAATACACACGTAGAGGCGCATAAACTCTGCATATGGGGGGAATACACACGTAGAGGCGCATAAACGGTGCATATGGGGGGAATACACACGTAGAGGCACATAAACTCTGCATATGGGGGGAATACACACGTAGAGGCACAAACTCTGCATATGGGGGGAATACACACATAGAGGCACATAAACTCTGCATATGGGGGGAATACACACGTAGAGGCACATAAACACTGCATATGGGGGGAATACACACGTAGAGGCACAAACTCTGCATATGGGGGGAATACACACATAGAGGCACATAAACTCTGCATATGGGGGGGAATACACACGTAGAGGCACATAAACTCTGCATATGGAGGGAATACACACGTAGAGGCGCATAAACTCTGCATATGGGGGGGAATACACACGTAGAGGCACAAACTCTGCATATGGGGGAATACACACGTAGAGGCGCATAAACTCTGCATATGGGGGGATACACACGTAGAGGCACATAAACTCTGCATATGGGGGGAATACACACGTAGAGGCACATAAACTCTGCATATGGGGGGAATACACACGTAGAGGCGCATAAACTCTGCATATGGGGGGAATACACACGTAGAGGCGCATAAACTCTGCATATGGGGGGAATACACACGTAGAGGCACATAAACTCTGCATTTGGGGGAATACACACGTAGAGGCACATAAACTCTGCATATGGGGGGAATACACACGTAGAGGCGCATAAACTCTGCATATGGGGGGGAATACACACGTGGAGGCGCATAAAATCTGCATATGGGGGGAATACACATGTAGAGGCACATAAACTCTGCATATGGGGGGATACACACGTAGAGGTACATAAACTCTGCATATGGAGGGAATACACACGTAGAGGCGCATAAACTCTGCATATGGGGGAATACACACGTAGAGGTACATAAACTCTGCATATGGGGGGAATACACACATAGAGGCACATAAACTCTGCATATGGGGGGGAATACACACGTAGAGGCACATAAACTCTGCATATGGGGGGGGAATACACACATTTTCCCCGTACTAGCCTGATTTTACTTCCATCGCTGCATCAGCGCCAATGTGGATGTTTTACATGGACTTCCCTTAGGTTATAGGAAAAAGTTGCATCTTTGCACTGTCGGTATATTGTGAAATGTTTATTACAGGAATTGCCATTAAATGGTTTTCAAGACATAAACCTGTCACTGTCCTAAGGGCCTGATTCAGTATGGATCGCTATTGCAATCGCAACTGCGATAACGCACGCAGGTCGACTGCAAAAATATGATAATGTTTGCAGTCGCAGCCTAACATAAGGACGCCCGCATCCCTTTACATACATCCGTAATACTTAGAAAAATAGCGAAACCATCGGTAACATTGGTACCATCGCAGCCTCACGCTCAGGTCTGACCTTACTCAGAGATTGGTAACCTCAGTGCACGCAGTGAAAGCCCAAGCTGTGTATGGCTTCGCAGTGTCTAAGTTATGCCCGCCCCTGTAACGGCGTTCAAACGCACTGGCACGCCTGTGTCTCTCCGACCGCTCCAAATCACCGCCCCCAAACGGTCACTTCCTGTCAATCACTCAGCGATGGGTCTGCGCAGTCACTGAGAGCGCAGTCTGATCGCAGGGAGGCTTTCACGCACGCTAACTTGGATGCAGGCGCAGAAAGCAACAATCGCCCAACTGCGTGTGTAATTGCAGTTGCGATCGGCAATGATTCAGGCACTAATTCTGCATGCAAATAAAGGAGAAGTAACCTGCATGCTGGGGTGACAGTTCTGCTAACACAATGTGCAAGCTTTGCGTTACTGTCAGTATGCTCATTTCAGAGTAGCCATTTCCGCAGTGCGGTCAGTCCTGCCCAGAGAAGGCCTAGACCAGGAAGACACTAAATTGGTTTATAAACACCTGTGCGTTATCAGCCAAACCTCAGTGTTATTGTGCCTAGAGCTTGAGCATTCACAAAGCAAAGCGGACGAGTGATTGAGTGTAGCTTCCAGCGATCGTCTGCATGACAAACAGAAACAGGTTTCATGCAACTGGACTGTCATTTGTTTTTTTTACTGAAATGTTTACGTAGCTAAGAAACGGGTTTCATCAACTAGGACCTAACACGCACAGTCCTTGGTATCGTCCGCTGCTCATTTACAGGACTGAACCTCAGGACAAGTTATCGTGAAGAAGCCCGGACCCTCCAAGTACTAGGACCCACCGTGAGATGTTCACGCCTCCTGTCCCAATTCAAAGCGCCACAATGTTGAGAGATATCTGTGTAATGATGCTTTAGTGTTCATTGTTATACCATGTTTCTTGTCATCAGGATAAATAATAGGAGAAATAAAAGGCATGTATTTTCACCCTCTTGTGAGGCTTTGGGGCCAATTCATCACCAATAAATGGCTCGGCCATTCATTATCAGGGGTCCCAAATGGACTACCTGATATTCAGCACATTCTGAAAACTGAAAGTTTTCGGAGTTTGCTTCCGAGAACAAGCGCTATCTTCAGACGGCGATTCCCGGATCCCTGTGGGAAGGAGTTCCGGGCATGTGAAGAGTGATCCGAGCGGATCCCTCCGCCACCTCCTCACTACCTCCCCGGCGACTGTGCATGCTGTGGTCAGAGTGTGTCACAGATTACTCTGATAATAGGTTATGGGGTCAGAGTGTGTCACAGATTACTCTGATAATAGGTTATGGGGTCAGAGTGTGTCACAGATTACTCTGATAATAGGTTATGGGGTCAGAGTGTGTCACAGATTACTCTGATAATAGGTTATGGGGTCAGAGTGTGTCACAGATTACTCTGATAATAGGTTATGGGGTCAGAGAGTGTCACAGATTACTCTGATAATAGGTTTTGGGGTCAGAGTGTGTCACAGATTACTCTGATAATAGGTTATGGGGTCAGAGTGTGTCACAGATTACTCTGATAATAGGTTATGGGGTCAGAGTGTGTCACAGATTACTCTGATAATAGGTTATGTGGTCAGAGTGTGTCACAGATTACTCTGATAATAGATTATGGGGTCAGAGTGTGTCAGAGATTACTCTGATAATAGGTTATGTGGTCAGAGTGTGTCACAGATTACTCTGATAATAGGTTATGTGGTCAGAGTGTGTCACAGATTACTCTGATAATAGGTTATGGGGTCAGAGTGTGTCAGAGATTACTCTGATAATAGGTTATGTGGTCAGAGTGTGTCACAGATTACTCTGATAATAGGTTATGGGGTCAGAGTGTGTCACAGATTACTCTGATAATAGGTTATGTGGTCAGAGGGTGTCACAGATTACTCTGATAATAGGTTATGGGGTCAGAGTGTGTCACAGATTACTCTGATAATAGGTTATGGGGTCAGAGTGTGTCACAGATTACTCTGATAATAGGTTATGTGGTCAGAGTGTGTCACAGATTACTCTGGTAATAGGTTATGTGGTCAGAGTGTGTCACAGATTACTCTGATAATAGGTTATGTGGTCAGAGTGTGTCACAGATTACTCTGATAATAGGTTATGGGGTCAGAGTGTGTCAGAGATTACTCTGATAATAGGTTATGTGGTCAGAGTGTGTCACAGATTACTCTGATAATAGGTTATGGGGTCAGAGTGTGTCAGAGATTACTCTGATAATAGGTTATGTGGTCAGAGTGTGTCACAGATTACTCTGATAATAGGTTATGGGGTCAGAGTGTGTCACAGATTACTCTGATAATAGGTTATGGGGTCAGAGTGTGTCACAGATTACTCTGATAATAGGTTATGGGGTCAGAGTGTGTCAGAGATTACTCTGATAATAGGTTATGTGGTCAGAGTGTGTCACAGATTACTCTGATAATAGGTTATGGGGTCAGAGTGTGTCACAGATTACTCTGATAATAGGTTATGTGGTCAGAGGGTGTCACAGATTACTCTGATAATAGGTTATGGGGTCAGAGTGTGTCACAGATTACTCTGATAATAGGTTATGGGGTCAGAGTGTGTCACAGATTACTCTGATAATAGGTTATGTGGTCAGAGTGTGTCACAGATTACTCTGATAATAGGTTATGGGGTCAGAGTGTGTCACAGATTACTCTGATAATAGGTTATGGGGTCAGAGTGTGTCACAGATTACTCTGATAATAGGTTATGGGGTCAGAGTGTGTCACAGATTACTCTGCTAATAGGTTATGGGGTCAGAGTGTGTCACAGATTACTCTGATAATAGGTTATGGGGTCAGAGTGTGTCACAGATTACTCTGCTAATAGGTTATGGGGTCAGAGTGTGTCACAGATTACTCTGATAATAGGTTATGGGGTCAGAGTGTGTCACAGATTACTCTGATAATAGGTTATGGGGTCAGAGAGTGTCACAGATTACTCTGATAATAGGTTATGGGGTCAGAGTGTGTCACATATTACTCTGATAATAGGTTATGGGGTCAGAGTGTGTCACAGATTACTCTGATAATAGGTTATGGGGTCAGAGTGTGTCACAGATTACTCTGATAATAGGTTATGGGGTCAGAGTGTGTCACAGATTACTCTGATAATAGGTTATGTGGTCAGAGTGTGTCACAGATTACTCTGATAATAGGTTATGGGGTCAGAGTGTGTCAGAGATTACTCTGATAATAGGTTATGTGGTCAGAGTGTGTCACAGATTACTCTGATAATAGGTTATGGGGTCAGAGTGTGTCACAGATTACTCTGATAATAGGTTATGGGGTCAGAGTGTGTCACAGATTACTCTGATAATAGGTTATGTGGTCAGAGTGTGTCACAGATTACTCTGATAATAGGTTATGGGGTCAGAGTGTGTCACAGATTACTCTGATAGTAGGTTATGGGGTCAGAGTGTGTCACAGATTACTCTGATAATAGGTTATGGGGTCAGAGTGTGTCACAGATTACTCTGATAATAGGTTATGGGGTCAGAGTATGTCACAGATTACTATGATAATAGGTTATGGGGTCAGAGAGTGTCACAGATTACTATGATAATAGGTTATGGGGTCAGAGTGTGTCACAGATTACTCTGATAGTAGGTTATGGGGTCAGAGTGTGTCACAGATTACTCTGATAATAGGTTATGGGGTCAGAGTGTATCACAGATTACTCTGATAATAGGTTATGGGGTCAGAGTATGTCACAGATTACTATGATAATAGGTTATGGGGTCAGAGAGTGTCACAGATTACTCTGCTAATAGGTTATGTGGTCAGAGAGTGTCACAGATTACTCTGATAATAGGTTATGGGGTCAGAGTGTGTCACAGATTACTCTGATAATAGGTTATGGGGTCAGAGTGTGTCACAGATTACTCTGCTAATAGGTTATGGGGTCAGAGTGTGTCACAGATTACTCTGATAATAGGTTATGGGGTCAGAGTGTGTCACATATTACTCTGATAATAGGTTATGGGGTCAGAGTGTGTCACAGATTACTCTGATAATAGGTTATGGGGTCAGAGTGTGTCACAGATTACTCTGATAATAGGTTATGGGGTCAGAGAGTGTCACAGATTACTCTGATAATAGGTTATGGGGTCAGAGTGTGTCACATATTACTCTGATAATAGGTTATGGGGTCAGAGTGTGTCACAGATTACTCTGATAGTAGGTTATGGGGTCAGAGTGTGTCACAGATTACTCTGATAATAGGTTATGGGGTCAGAGTGTGTCACAGATTACTCTGATAATAGGTTATGGGGTCAGAGTATGTCACAGATTACTATAATAATAGGTTAAGGGGTCAGAGAGTGTCACAGATTACTCTGCTAATTGGTTATGTGGTCAGAGAGTGTCACAGATTACTCTGATAATAGGTTATGTGGTCAGAGGGTGTCACAGATTACTCTGATAATAGGTTATGGGGTCAGAGTGTGTCACAGATTACTCTGATAATAGGTTATGGGGTCAGAGAGTGTCACAGATTACTCTGATAATAGGTTATGTGGTCAGAGTGTGTCACAGATTACTCTGATAATAGGTTATGGGGTCAGAGTGTGTCAGATTACTCTGCTAATAGGTTATGGGGTCAGAGTGTGTCACAGATTACTCTGATAATAGGTTATGGGGTCAGAGTGTGTCACAGATTACTCTGCTAATAGGTTATGGGGTCAGAGTGTGTCACAGATTACTCTGCTAATAGGTTATGGGGTCAGAGTGTGTCACAGATTACTCTGATAATAGGTTATGGGGTCAGAGTGTGTCACATATTACTCTGATAATAGGTTATGGGGTCAGAGTGTGTCACAGATTACTCTGATAATAGGTTATGGGGTCAGAGTGTGTCACAGATTACTCTGATAATAGGTTATGGGGTCAGAGTGTGTCACAGATTACTCTGATAATAGGTTATGGGGTCAGAGAGTGTCACAGATTACTCTGATAATAGGTTATGGGGTCAGAGTGTGTCACATATTACTCTGATAATAGGTTATGGGGTCAGAGTGTGTCACAGATTACTCTGATAGTAGGTTATGGGGTCAGAGTGTGTCACAGATTACTCTGATAATAGGTTATGGGGTCAGAGTGTATCACAGATTACTCTGATAATAGGTTATGGGGTCAGAGTATGTCACAGATTACTATGATAATAGGTTATGGGGTCAGAGAGTGTCACAGATTACTCTGCTAATAGGTTATGTGGTCAGAGAGTGTCACAGATTACTCTGATAATAGGTTATGTGGTCAGAGGGTGTCACAGATTACTCTGATAATAGGTTATGGGGTCAGAGTGTGTCACAGATTACTCTGATAATAGGTTATGGGGTCAGAGAGTGTCACAGATTACTCTAATAGGTTATGGGGTCAGAGTGTGTCACATATTACTCTGATAATAGGTTATGGGGTCAGAGTGTGTCACAATTACTCTGATAATAGGTTATGTGGTCAGAGTGTGTCACAGATTATTCTGACCCCATAACCTATTATCAGAGTAATCTGTGACACACTCTGACCCCATAACCTATTTGCAGAGTAATCTGTGACACACACTGACCCCATAATCTATTATCAGAGTAATCTGTGACAGCACTCTGACCCCATAACCTATTATCAGAGTAATCTGTGACACACTCTGACCCCATAACCTATTATCAGAGTCATCTGAGACACACTCTGACCCCATAACCTATTAGCAGAGTAATCTGTGACACCCTCTGACCCCATAACCTATTAGCAGAGTAATCTGTGACAAACTCTGACCCCATAACCTATTATCAGAGTAATCTGTGACACACTCTGACCCCATAACCTATTATCAGAGTAATGTGTGACACACTCTGACCCCATAACCTATTATCAGAGTAATCTGTGACACACTCTGACCCCATAACCTATTATCAGAGTAATCTGTGACACACTCTGACCCCATAACCTATTATCAGAGTAATCTGTGACACACTCTGACCCCATAACCTATTAGCAGAGTAATCTGTGACACACTCTGACCCCATAACCTTGCACTCTGACCACATTACCTAATATGGTCAGAGTGTGTCACAGATTACTCTGATGATAGGTTATGGGGTCAGAGTGTGTCACAGATTACTCTGATGATAGGTTATGGGGTCAGAGTGTGTCACAGATTACTCTGATAATAGGTTATGGGGTCAGAGTGTGTCACAGATTACTCTGATAATAGGTTATGGGGTCAGAGTGTGTCACATATTACTCTGATGATAGGTTATGGGGTCAGAGTTTGTCACATATTACTCTGATGATAGGTTATGGGGTCAGAGTGTGTCACATATTACTCTGATGATAGGTTATGGGGTCAGAGTGTGTCACAGATTACTCTGATGATAGATTATTGGGTCAGAGTGTGTCACATATTACTCTGATGATAGGTTATGGGGTCAGAGTGTGTCACAGGTTACTCTGATAATCGGTTATGGGGTCAGAGTATGATTGTATTTACAATGGGTGCAAAGTGTGAAGTACATGGCCACTGCATCCATTTCTTCTATACTTACCTCTCCGGAGTCCCGCGGCAACAGCGCTGTACCAATCACTGATTCAGAGATGGAGGCTAATGCCGCCACTGCTGCTGCCAATTCGTATGCAGCAACTGTGCGAGAATATGCAAATGTCACATCCACCTGATTTTCATTGAGGCGCCTACGCGCGGCTTCGCACATGTAAGCGTATGCATACAAAGACGCAGCATCGGAAGCAGTCCTTTCGATAAACTACCTTCTAAGTAACCCTACAGTCGTGCAGAATGGGCGCGGGCACTGAGATGCCGGAGCCATTTTTTCGTGCGGGATTGCAGATGTAGGCTGCGACATGCTCCAAAAAACAGACCTGACACTCCTGCGTTATCTCCCTGACTGTCAGTCACTCTGTGGGATAATAATCGCTGTAACAAAATTGAAAATATTTACATTATAAACAACATTTTTCTTTATCCCCCTTCCTCGCCCTAAACGTCTTTTAAAGTGATAGTTTCCTGTTTCCATCAGAAATAAAACATTTGAAAATCATCTTCTGTTCACTGAACTTCAGTATGACATCGCTGTGATCCTCTTCAGTATGACATCACTGTGATCCTCTTCTTTATGACATCACTGTGATCCTCTTCAGTATGACATCACTGTGATCCTCTTTATGACATCACTTTGATCCTCTTCAATATGACATCACTGTGATCCTCTTCTTTATGACATCACTGTGATCCTCTTCTTCAATAAATGTTACTGTATGGATCCCAGATCATAAGAAAAGCTCTCGGCCCCCCTCTACTGCCCTCTGCTTTTTCCTCGCGGCTCCCCTAATTTGCACTCTCTATCACCTCCTTGGGTCAAGGCCACACGTTAGTGTTCCTTCAACAGGTTCATCTATGGAAAATCATGGGGTCTATTTATTCCACTGCTTAAGAAAAGATTTTATATCAATGCTCAATGTAGCGATTGCAAATTCTCTTTACTGAAAATGTTATTAAAAATAAAAAGTCACCGGGCAGCAGAGCTTGGCTCCTCGCACACAGCGCTAAGAGTAGGCTCGCCGCTTGCCAGGCCAGTTAGTTTTCAAGAAACGCCTGCATGAGCCATCTTGTCGGCCCAACATGCGCGCTGGGACTAAAAGCCTGGTCTTGGTCTCTCCGTTCCGGATTCATTATACAAAATAAAATAAAGTTTTTAAAAAAAAAACATTTTGCCATCCCGAGATCACAGGACAGCTGTGGTACTTTTACTACTTCTGTTCATGTTTTCTGTGGGGGGGGGGGGGGGGGGGTTTAGGAAATCACAGGAGGCCGCTTGTGAAGGCTATCGCATGCGTCAGCTGGCTCCAGTGTTAACCTGGAACGGGGGCTTTGACGAATAGGAAAAATACCTAACTAATTTGGATTTAGGGCTTAAGGCTTTTGATAAATACATCCCCTTGTTGAACTTTTACTTCCTCTAGTGGTGGGCAAGAGGCGTCCCCCAGGTAATTGTGTGGTTCTCTGAGCTTTCACCTGCAGCCCCCAGCACCTTCCTGCATTAGTGGCAGATTTGTTAGTTACAGCTTGTTAGGTAATACAATCTCGTTGCTCCATTGCAAAACAAGTGACTTAGGAGAAAGCAAAGTGATGTGCAGGTGCCCAGCTCTGTGCAGAATGAGATCTGGCCTAGACAATATAATATTATGTGACAGGGAAGGACAGGCAAATACAGGAGTGGTGGTAATACTTTGGGCGCCATGTCCTTAGAGAGAAGTGGTAGTACTTTGGGCATCATGTAATTAGAGAGAAGTGGTTATACTTTGGGCATCATGTCCTTAGAGAGAAGTGGTAATACTTTGGGTGTCTGGTCCTTAGAGAGAAGTGGTAGTACTTTGGGCATCATATCCTTAGAGAGAAGTGGTAATACTTTGGGTGTCTGGTCCTTAGAGAGAAGTGGTAATACTTTGGGCGTCATGTCCTTAGAGAAGTGGTAATACTTTGGGCGTCATGTAATTAGAGAGAAATGGTAGTACTTTGGGCGTCATGTCCTTAGAGAGAAGTGGTAATACTTTGGGCATCATGTCCTTAGAGAGAAGTGGTTATACTTTGGGCATCATGTAATTAGAGAGGAGTGGTAGTACTTTAGGCGTCATGTAATTAGAGAGAAGTGGTAATACTTTGGGCGTCATGTCCTTAGAGAGAAGTGGTAATACTTTGGGCGTCATGTCCTTAGAGAGAAGTGGTTATACTTTGGGCATCATGTCCTTAGAGAGAAGTGGTAGTACTTTGGGTGTCTGGTCCTTAGAGAGAAGTGGTAATACTTTGGGCATCATGTTCTTAGAGAGAAGTGGTTATACTTTGGGCATCATGTCCTTAGAGAGAAGTGGTAATACTTTGGGCATCATGTCCTTAGAGAGGAGTGGTAGTACTTTAGGCGTCATGTAATTAGAGAGAAGTGGTAATACTTTGGGCGTCATGTCCTTAGAGAGAAGTGGTAATACTTTGGGCGTCATGTCCTTAGAGAGAAGTGGTAGTACTTTGGGCATCATGTAATTAGAGAGAAGTGGTAATACTTTGAGCGTCTGATCCTTAGAGAGAAGTGGTAGTACTTTGGGTGTCATGTCCTTAGAGAGAAGTGGTAGTACTTTGGGCGTCATGTCCTTAGAGAGAAGTGGTTATACTTTGGGCATCATGTCCTTAGAGAGGAGTGGTAGTACTTTGGGCATCATGTCCTTAGAGAGGAGTGGTTATACTTTGGGCATCATGTCCTTAGAGAGAAGTGGTAGTACTTTAGGCGCCTGGTCCTTAGAGAGAAGTGGTTATACTTTGGGCGTCATGTCCTTAGAGAGAAGTGGTAATACTTTGGGCATCATGTAATTAGAGAGAAGTGGTAGTACTTTGGGCGTCTGGTCCTTAGAGAGAAGTGGTAATACTTTGGGCATCATGTCCTTAGAGAGAAGTGGTAGTACTTTGGGCATCATGTAATTAGAGAAAAGTGGTAATACTTTGGGCGTCATGTCCTTAGAGAGAAGTGGTAATACTTTGGGCGTCATGTTCTTAGAGAGAAGTGGTTATACTTTGGGCATCATGTCCTTAGAGAGAAGTGGTAATACTTTGGGCGTCTGGTCCTTAGAGAGAAGTGGTAGTACTTTGGGCGTCATGTCCTTAGAGAGAAGTGGTTATACTTTGGGCATCATGTCTTTAGAGAGGAGTGGTAGTACTTTGGGTGTCTGGTCCTTAGAGAGAAGTGGTAGTACTTTGGGCATCATGTAATTAGAGAGAAGTGGTAATACTTTGGGCGTCATGTTCTTAGAGAGAAGTAGTTATACTTTGGGCGTCATGTTCTTAGAGAGAAGTGGTTATACTTTGGGCATCATGTCCTTAGAGAGGAGTGGTAGTACTTTAGGCGTCATGTAATTAGAGAGAAGTGGTAATACTTTGGGCATCATGTCCTTAGAGAGAAGTGGTAATACTTTGGGCGTCATGTCCTTAGAGAGAAGTGGTAATACTTTGGGCGCCATGTCCTTAGAGAGAAGTGGTAATACTTTGGGTGTCATGTCCTTAGAGAGAAGTGGTAATACTTTGGGCGTCATGTCCTTAGAGAGAAGTGGTAATACTTTGGGCGTCTGGTCCTTAGAGAGAAGTGGTAATACTTTGGGCGTCATGTCCTTAGAGAGAAGTGGTAGTACTTTGGGTGTCTGGTCCTTAGAGAGAAGTGGTTATACTTTGGGCGTCTGGTCCTTAGAGAGAAGTGGTAATACTTTGGGCATCATGTAATTAGAGAGAAGTGGTAGTACTTTGGGCGTCTGGTCCTTAGAGAGAAGTGGTAATACTTTGGGCATCATGTCCTTAGAGAGAAGTGGTAATACTTTGGGCATCATGTCCTTAGAGAGAAGTGGTAGTACTTTGGGCATCATGTAATTAGAGAGAAGTGGTAATACTTTGGGCGTCATGTCCTTAGAGAGAAGTGGTTATACTTTGGGCATCATGTCCTTAGAGAGAAGTGGTAATACTTTAGGTGTCTGGCCCTTAGAGAGAAGTGGTAGTACTTTGGGCGTCATGTCCTTAGAGAGAAGTGGTAATACTTTGGGCGTCATGTCCTTAGACATAAGTGGTAATACTTTGGGCGTCATGTCCTTAGAGAGAAGTGGTAATACTTTGGGCATCATGTCCTTAGAGAGAAGTGGTTATACTTTGGGCATCATGTCCTTAGAGAGGAGTGGTAGTACTTTGGGTGTCTGGTCCTTAGAGAGAAGTGGTAATACTTTGGGCGTCATGTTCTTAGAGAGAAGTGGTTATACTTTGGGCATCATGTCCTTAGAGAGAAGTGGTAATACTTTGGGCGTCATGTCCTTAGAGAGAAGTGGTAATACTTTGGGCATCATGTCCTTAGAGAGGAGTGGTAGTACTTTAGGCGTCATGTAATTAGAGAGAAGTGGTAATACTTTGGGAGTCATGTCCTTAGAGAGAAGTGGTAATACTTTGGGCGTCATGTCCTTAGAGAGAAGTGGTAATACTTTGGGCGTCATGTCCTTAGACATAAGTGGTAATACTTTGGGCGTCATGTCCTTAGAGAGAAGTGGTAATACTTTGGGCATCATATCCTTAGAGAGAAGTGGTTATACTTTGGGCATCATGTCCTTAGAGAGGAGTGGTAGTACTTTGGGTGTCTGGTCCTTAGAGAGAAGTGGTAATACTTTGGGCGTCATGTTCTTAGAGAGAAGTGGTTATACTTTGGGCATCATGTCCTTAGAGAGAAGTGGTAATACTTTGGGCGTCATGTCCTTAGAGAGAAGTGGTAATACTTTGGGCATCATGTCCTTAGAGAGGAGTGGTAGTACTTTAGGCGTCATGTAATTAGAGAGAAGTGGTAATACTTTGGGCGTCATGTCCTTAGAGAGAAGTGGTAGTACTTTGGGCATCATGTAATTAGAGAGAAGTGGTAATACTTTGAGCGTCTGATCCTTAGAGAGAAGTGGTAATACTTTGGGCGTCATGTCCTTAGAGAGAAGTGGTAGTACTTTGGGCGTCATGTCCTTAGAGAGAAGTGGTAGTACTTTGGGCGTCATGTCCTTAGAGAGAAGTGGTTATACTTTGGGCATCATGTCCTTAGAGAGGAGTGGTAGTACTTTGGGCGTCATGTCCTTAGAGAGGAGTGGTAGTACTTTGGGCGTCATGTCCTTAGAGAGAAGTGGTAGTACTTTGGGCATCATGTAATTAGAGAGAAGTGGTAATACTTTGGGCGTCATGTCCTTAGAGAGAAGTGGTTATACTTTGGGCATCATGTCCTTAGAGAGAAGTGGTAATACTTTGGGTGTCTGGTCCTTAGAGAGAAGTGGTAGTACTTTGGGTGTCTGGTCCTTAGAGAGAAGTGGTAATACTTTGGGCATCATGTCCTTAGAGAGAAGTGGTAGTACTTTGGGTGTCTGGTCCTTAGAGAGAAGTGGTTATACTTTGGGCGTCTGGTCCTTAGAGAGAAGTGGTAATACTTTGGGCGTCATGTAATTAGAGAGAAGTGGTAGTACTTTGGGCGTCTGGTCCTTAGAGAGAAGTGGTAATACTTTGGGCATTATGTCCTTAGAGAGAAGTGGTAATACTTTGGGCATCATGTCCTTAGAGAGAAGTGGTAGTACTTTGGGCATCATGTAATTAGAGAGAAGTGGTAATACTTTGGGCGTCATGTCCTTAGAGAGAAGTGGTTATACTTTGGGCATCATGTCCTTAGAGAGGAGTGGTAGTACTTTGGGCGTCATGTCCTTAGAGAGAAGTGGTAATACTTTGGGCATCATGTCCTTAGAGAGAAGTGGCAATACTTTGGGCGTCATGTCCTTAGAGAGAAGTGGTAGTACTTTGGGCATCATGTAATTAGAGAGAAGTGGTAATACTTTGGGCGTCATGTCCTTAGAGAGAAGTGGTTATACTTTGGGCATCATGTCCTTAGAGAGAAGTGGTAATACTTTGGGTGTCTGGTCCTTAGAGAGAAGTGGTAGTACTTTGGGCGTCATGTCCTTAGAGAGAAGTGGTAATACTTTGGGCGTCATGTTCTTAGAGAGAAGTGGTTATACTTTGGGCATCATGTCCTTAGAGAGAAGTGGTAATACTTTGGGCATCTGGTCCTTAGAGAGAAGTGGTAGTACTTTGGGCGTCATGTCCTTCGAGAGAAGTGGTTATACTTTGGGCATCATGTCCTTAGAGATGAGTGGTAGTACTTTGGGTGTCTGGTCCTTAGAGAGAAGTGGTAGTACTTTGGGCGTCATGTCCTTAGAGAGAAGTGGTAATACTTTGGGCGTCATGTTCTTAGAGAGAAGTGGTAATACTTTGGGCATCATGTCCTTAGAGAGAAGTGGTAATACTTTGGGCGTCATGTCCTTAGAGAGAAGTGGTAATACATTGGGCATCATGTCCTTAGAGAGAAGTGGTAATACTTTGGGCATCATGTCCTTAGAGAGAAGTGGTAGTACTTTGGGTGTCTGGTCCTTAGAGAGAAGTGGTAATACTTTGGGCGTCATGTTCTTAGAGAGAAGTGGTTATACTTTGGGCGTCATGTTCTTAGAGAGAAGTGGTTATACTTTGGGCATCATGTCCTTAGAGAGGAGCGGTAGTACTTTAGGCGTCATGTAATTAGAGAGAAGTGGTAATACTTTGGGCGTCATGTCCTTAGAGAGAAGTGGTAATACTTTGGGCATCATGTCCTTAGAGAGGAGTGGTAGTACTTTAGGCGTCATGTAATTAGAGAGAAGTGGTAGTACTTTGGGCGTCTGGTCCTTAGAGAGAAGTGGTAATACTTTGGGCGTCATGTCCTTAGAGAGAAGTGGTAGTACTTTGGGCGTCATGTCCTTAGAGAGAAGTGGTTATACTTTGGGCATCATGTCCTTAGAGAGAAGTGGTAATACTATGGGCATCATGTCCTTAGAGAGAAGTGGTTATACTTTGGGCGTCATGTCCTTAGAGAGGAGTGGTAGTACTTTGGGCGTCATGTCCTTAGAGAGAAGTGGTTATACTTTGGGCATCATGTCCTTAGAGAGAAGTGGTAGTACTTTGGGTGTCTGGTCCTTAGAGAGAAGTGGTTATACTTTGGGCATCATGTCCTTAGAGAGAAGTGGTTATACTTTGGGCATCATGTCCTTAGAGAGAAGTGGTAGTACTTTGGGCGTCATGGGCTTAGAGATGACACATTCCAGTATCAGGCTCTGTGTACACAGGGCAAAAGTCCCCATTACTCTCTGTTTCTGTAACCTTTGTACTGTACGCAAAACCCAGCGCACAATACTGTACAATTAACTTGTTCCTGTAACCAGTAATACCTTTACAGCCATGGCCAAAAGTTATGAGAATGTATTGGTTTTCACAAAGTTTGCTGCTTCAGTGTTATTAGACCTATTTGTCCGATGTTACTATGGTATACTGAAGTAACATTACAAGCATTTCATAAATGTCAAAGGCTTTTATTGCCAATTACATTGAGTTTATGCAAAGAGTCAATATTTGCAGTGTTGACCCTTATTTTTCAAGACCTCTGTAATTCGCCCTGGCATGCTGTCCCTCACCTTCTGGGCCACATACTGACTGATGGCCGCCCATTCTTGCCTAATCAATGCTTGGAGTTTGTCAGAATTTGTGGGGTTTTGTTTGTCCACCCGTCTCTTGAGGATTGACCTCAAGTTCTCAATGGGATTAAGGTGTGGGGAGTTTCCTGGCCATGGATCCAAAATTTCGATGTTTTGTTCCCCGAGCCACTTAGTTATCACTTTTGCCTTATGGCAAGGTGCTCCATCATACTGGAAAAGGCATTGTTCCTCACCAAACTGTTCTTGGATGGTTGGGAGAAGTTGCTGTTGGAGGATGTTTTGGTACCATTCTTTATTCATGGCTGTGTTCTCAAAATTGTGAATGATCCCAGTCCCTTGGCTGAGAAGAAATCCCACACATGAATGGTCTCAGGATACTTTACTGTTGGCATGACACAGGACTGATGGTAGCGATCACCGTCCCTTCTCTGGACAAGCGTTTTTCCAGATGCCCCAAACAATCTGAAAGGGGATTCATCAGATAAAATAACTTTTGCTGCCCTTCTTGACACCTGGCCTTCCTCCAAAAGTCTTCGTCCTGTGTCATGCTAATAGTAAAGCATCCTGAGACCATTCATGGCTGTACACCAGAACTAACCATCCTGTAGCTCCCTGGCTGCTGTAAAACTACAAGTACCAGCATGCTCTACCAGCCAGCAGGAGGTAGTACAATTTGCAGTTTTACAGTAGCAACAGCAGCAGTGATGCCATTTGAAAAGTTTCCAGGGACCTTTGCTGCTGAACCAATGAATCCAAGTGTAACACTTCAACCCCCATCATCCATCATGTGTAGCTCGGTCAGTTCCAATCTGTAGCAAGAGTTCAGGCATACAGGGGTTTTACAGAGCACATAAACCTATGGTGTTTGCTCTGTCCTGGTAACCTGTAATAACACTGAGCCTGGCCCTGGATTCTGAACCCAGCTTCACACTGAAGGGCAAAACACTCATTTTATTTAACCCCCCGTGTACTCTGAGCCAACAAGACAGAAATGAAACAGCTTCCCGGACAGAACTCAGACTGGCACAATAAGAAAAATGCACAGCTCCTGTACATGTTACTCATTATCTGCCCCATTATTAAGGACTAGTGATAAAGTGCTGTTATTAGTAGTCTATAAGTGTTTTATAGCTAAGCCGCTCTTATTAATGCTTTATATAAATGTGTATTACAAGCACTGTAGTTACTGAAGAGAGGTAGATGTGTGTATTATGAACTGCTGTTATCATTGATGATCAGCTCCCTGTACTGAGGAGGTAAATTATAAAGATAGGCGTCTCACAGCTCACATACAGCTTTGCACCTGCAGTGCAAATCAGGTATAGACATCAGAATCCAATCGCTGGCAACCATCGATGTTTCTGATCCAATGGAAATACCTTTTCCCATCAAATTGTGTGTTTTCGATGCTTGCCAGCCATTGGATGCAGCTTTCTGATGCCCTTTGCCCATCCGGTGGCTGACAGGTTTGTATGCACCAACGGACAACCCGGAAGTGGCGTCTGCAGTTCAGACTATGGGGCCTATTCATCAACACTAATATAACGGTTTTAAGGACATTTTCCTTAATTACTGTTTTTTAGTATTCATTAACACACTGATATCTCCTGGTTAAGTCCGCCTGCGTTAATTTCCACAATCCCCAAACGTTAGTATATTAGTACATTAGTATTGGGATATGGAAATTGGGCTATTCATCAAATTCCGAAAATTATGTATTTTCGGAATTTGATGGTGTTGCTATACGTCACTCTCAGGTGGTGTATAATAGGTTACACTTACCTGCTGTCAGCGTGGGCAGGTCCTCCTCGGCTCCCTCCGGCGCTCCCTGGTCTCTCCTCTGGCTCCGGCAGCTGCTCTGACACTGTGTTCTCCCGGCAGAACACAGTAAAGTTTAGAATAGAAAACAAAACACTTTCTTTTTTGTTTTCTAAACTTTACTGTGTACTGCCGGGAGAACACAGTGTCAGAGCAGCTGCAGCGGCCAGGTAGGTGGGGGACAGGGAGGTTGGGTTGGGGGGGGCCTGGAATTACCGAAGCAATAGGCAGCGCTGTGCATGCGCCGCTTTTGTGAATGTAACGGCGTATGCGCAGCACTGATTACAGCTGCGATAAGTTAGAGCAGGCAGGGAAAAGTATCTATTTCAACTTTTCGGAATAGATACTTATGGAGAGGAGGAATGATGAATTCCTCTGGTAATTAGGTACAACTCCATGCAAGTTCTAAGCCTAATTAGCTCCATCGAATTTTTAGTAATGATGAAATAAGCCCCTATGTGCGCATGCACGAACGTTCGACTGCTTTTTGCACAGTGCTGTAACTAGCCAACACTGGCCCTGATTCAGAGCCGGACGCTCTGACAGAGCGCTCGCTCTGAATCAGGGCCGGCCTCTTGTTTTTTAGAGCGGCCTCCTGGCCACTCGCATAGCTGTGGGTGACTACCCACAGCTATAGCGAGCGGCCAGGAAGATGGTTGCGATGGTCAAGACCATCGCGACCATCGGGCTTGCGACAAGACCCTTGTGGTAGGGTCTCGTTGCTGCAAGCCCAAGAGAGATTTCGTCTCAAACAGAGCCGAAATCTCTCCCACTGACATCACTCGTGCTGTCAGTGGGGCCGCCCCCAAACGGAGGCGTTCACATGGGAACGCCTCCATTTGGGCAGCCACTCCCCCGGCCCGCCCACCAAATGGGGCGTGCTGTCACTCAACATCGACAGCACGCCCCCTTTGGTACGAGACCAGGAGCGACGGTTTGCCTGACGCTATCCGGGTCTCGCGCATGCGCACGACGGAGCCGGCTCCGTAGTGCGCATGCGCACTGGGCCACCATCGACCCGCTTGCGAGCAGGTCTGAATCAGGCCCACTGTGCCCTGTGCCAGACACACCCCTTGAATGGATGACATCATGCCGAGGAGGCGGGGCCACCAGCACCTGGAAGTTCAGCTACACCCGAACCGTCCTAATGCTGCCCATAAATGGAGTCTCTGGGACAAAAGATGAGGGTTGAGGAGATTCAGGGCCTGATTCAGAGCTGCTCGTAAGCGGCCGCTCGTTCGCTCTGAGCGATGTTCGCACAACTGCGCATGCGAATGGGTCGTAATGCGCATGCGCAAAACAGTCATTGCGGTCGGAATCGTGCGCTCGTAAAACAGCGAGGGGCTGCTAATTTGATTGACAGAATGTACTGTTTGTGGGTGGTAACGGGAAGGTGCTTGAAAACGGGGAGTGGAGATCCGAGCGCAGGCGTGCCCAACGGTCAAAAGGGCGTTTAATGGGAGTGCATAACTAGTAAAGGAGCGTCATCGACCACGTCACTTGGTTGTCTTTTAGCCTGAACTGCTCGCAGTGATAGCGGGAAGTAAAACCTACCACAAGCACTGCGAGCAGTTCAGATGCCTTTCGATGTTCCCGATTAATCTAATAAATACCGGAGATGATGTGTGATGCGAACGGCAAAGGGGCGTCTTTACAAAATAGCGAGTGCATTTTTCGTACGCTCACTCAGACATAGAGGCGTCAACACACCGCAAAGAGCGAGCGCTCACTTTAAATATCCGGCCCCTTTTTTAGAACGAGCATCCACTAATAGCGTCCGGCTCTGAATCAGGCCCTGAGTTCTGAAGATCCTTGTATGCTGTGTGTGTATGGAGCTAACGGTCATGCTCTGGAATCCCTGCACCCAGCATAACAAGTATGTGCCTCCTGCTCACTACTGTTGTCACATTTATGTATAAGACTGTGCTGGAGGTGTTGGAGTATCAGTGGAACATTTGTAAATGTATATTTCTACTGGAACAGTTAAGACCATTTTGCAGATGGAGTAAGCAATCTGTGTATTTATTATTATTTATTATTATTACCAGTTATTTATATAGCGCACACATATTCCGCAGCGCTGTACAGAGAATATTTTACCATTCACATCAGTCCCTGCCCCAGTGGAGCTTACAATCTATGGGCCTGATTCAGAGCCGCTCGTAAGCGGCCGCTCGTTCGTTCCGAGCGATGTTTGCCCAACTGCACATGCGTACGGATCGTTATACGCATGCGCGAACCAGTCAGTGCGGCCGAAATTCATGTGCTCGCAAAATAGCGAATGTCTGCTATTTTGAGTGACAGGAGGAGGCGTATGTGGGTGGTAACAGGGGAAGGTACTTGAAAATGGGGAGTGGAAATCAGAACGCAGGCGTGCTTAAAGGTCAAAACGGGCGTTTTATGGGTGTGCATAATTAAAACAGCAGCGTCATGGACCACGTCACTGGGTTATTTTATAATCAGAACTGCTCGCAAAATTGTGGTAGCAAACACCAACCCCAAGAATAGCGAGCAGTTCATACCCTTGTCGATGTACTCGATTAATCTAAAAAATAGCGGACATGACGTAGGATGCGAGCGGCCAGGGGGCGTAATTTTCCAAAAACGAACGCAAGTTTTGTTCGCTCGTTCAGACATAGAGGCGTGAACAGACCGCAAACAGCGAACGGTTCATTTGAATAGCCACCCCTAGTTTTAGAACGAACGACCGCAAATAGCGAGTGGCTCTGAATGAGGGCCAATGTTCCCTATCACATGCTCACACACATACACACTATTGTCAATTTTGTTGGGAGCCAATTAACCTACCAGTATATTTTTGGAGTGTGGGAGGAAACCGGA
Source organism: Taudactylus pleione (assembly GCA_031769625.1). Lineage (NCBI taxonomy): Eukaryota > Metazoa > Chordata > Amphibia > Anura > Myobatrachidae > Taudactylus > Taudactylus pleione. The sequence continues at coordinate 2,833,669 of JAUIMM010000522.1, read as the reverse complement.
GTACCCAGAGGAAACCCACGCAAGCACAGGGAGAATATACAAACTCCACACAGGTAGGGCCATGGTGGGAATCGAACCCATGACCTCAGTGCTGTGAGGCAGTAATGCTAACCATTACACCGTCTGTGCTGCATCTACTTAAAGTATCGTGCAGGAGGAGGCCTGGTCATGATTATGTGCTGGAGGAAGAGAGGTGTTAATAAATTTTGCTTTGAGGCCCCCATAGGTCTAGTTAGGCCCCTGACTATAGCGGTATTTATCGAGGCCAATCAGGAAGCAATAACGTTGAGATGTATTAACATCTCGCCTGCCGGAGTGGTGGAGACAAAACTCCCCCTCCAGCGATCCCAGCAAGTCCCGAAGCGCATCAGCCTAATGGATACAGCGCATCAGCCTAATGCATACAGATACCACGCCCGCCGCTGCATCATCGGTGTGCGTGCTGCGCACTGATGTGCCGATATGAGAAAAAAACGATTAGCCATGAAAATGCGCTTATTGTTCATTATTATTAGCATCTGAATGATTTTCCGTCACTGAAATATTTAGATGTTTGCAGATAAAAAAAAATTATTTCTCTCTACGTCATCTGCTTTTATACATACCGATGTTTAGTGTCCAATAGCGCTCGCTATAGTGCATTTGACACTTACTACCTCTCTGTGCTAAGCCCCCCACGCCATAGACGGACCAGAGGAGAGTCATTGTGTGTGGGGTCTGCCCCAGGACATCCTGGTACCAAAAGTAGGTCCGTCACAGCACCAGTAGGGTTCACAAAGCAGTAAAGAAACAAGTGTTAATTTTAAAGAGCTCATCCTATTATAATGCAGTACCTAATAAAATCCTGTAGATGGAGCTAGATGGATCTACAGAAGGAGCAATAAAAACAATGGGGGACCCAACAGTGTAGCTAGACCTTTGGAAGCAACATAGCAAGTATTCCACTGCCCCCCCCCCCCCCCCTCCCCTAGCTGTGCACTACACAGAGAGAGTGGGTAATCACCTCCTGAGCCCAGTGTGTGGCGGCTTCTCCTTTCTTAGAAGTGTGCTGCTGCAAGGCACCTGCTGTCTCGGCTGGCTCCGTATCTCCTCACTGAGGCTGGGAGGAGACGTGGCCGTGGTTCGGGAATGTCCCAGCAGGCTCAGCACTGCCTCGCCCCCTTCCTGCTTCAGTGAGGACTCAGGGAGGTGGAGGTGGAGCTGAACGGGACAGTAGCTGTGCCTGCAGGCACTGCTGAGGAGAAGCCACCCAAGGAAGCTCAGGAGGTGAGCGCACACCTGACAGATATATCTGCAGATGATGGTCATTCATACACACTGAACGGCCATCACCTGCTTGTGCCCTCGGGTCCCTCGGACGAGCCCCCAAAATCTTAAAGTCGAACAGGAGTCCAATAGACCCTCTGTAAAATATAAAATACCCATGTCTGAATCCCATTGAGATCTAAGGTAAGTATACCTGAGAAATGGATCTCTGACTAGAGAGAGTGCGGACTAACGATCAGACCGGAGATTCAGATAGAACAGGGGAATCTCTCCCACACTGTGCACAGAGGGCATGTCTAAGAGGCAAATATCACAAAAACATGTTAGAGGGATGGCCAAAAGGGAAGAACAGGTATGAAAACAGGGCCGGAACTAGGATTTTTGTCAACCGAGGCAAGGCCAAAATGTGGCACCCCCGCCAAAAAAAATACAATGTAGAGGACGAAAAGGGTGTGTGGTTTTGTGACACAGTAATGCCCTTTATAACACATTATGTCACAGTAATGCCCCTTATAACACATTATACCACAGTAATGTCCATATACATTATGCCACAGTAAGGCCTCTTACACATTATGCCACAGTAAGGCCCCTTACACATTATGTCACAGTAATGTCCTGTATACATTATGCCACAGTAATGCCCCTTACACATTATGGCACAGTAATGTCATGTATACATTATACCACAGTAAGGCCCCTTTTACATTATGGCACAGTAAGGCCCCTTTTACATTATGCCACAGTAAGGCCCCTTTTACATTGTGCCACAGTAATGCCCCTTACACATTATGGCACAGTAAGGCCCCTTTTACATTATGCCACAGTAAGGCCCTTTACACATTATACCACAGTAAGGCCCCTTTTACATTATGGCACAGTAATGCCCCTTTTACATTATGCCACAGTAAGGCCCCTTTTACATTGTGCCACAGTAATGCCCCTTACACATTATGTCACAGTAATGCCCCTTACACATTATGCCACAGTAATGCCCCTTACACATTATGTCACAGTAATGCCCCATACACAATATGCCACAGTAATGCCCCCTACACATTATGCCACAGTAAGGCCTCTTTTACATTAAGCCACACTAAGGCCCCATCTCCCTTCTCTTACCTGCCAGGGCCGTGCGGTGGGTGAGCTCGGGGTGTAGCGGGACGGGGCTGCCACACACTGGGTAATTGTCAGTACTGCCAGCATTGTAATGTGGCGCCACTCGCAATTGGAGCTCACGGACCGGCAACCTCTGTAAATTGGCTGCTGGTCTGCGAGCACTGATTGGCTTGCGATAGGCACCACATTAGACTGTCGGTGTCTCTGTGCCTCTCAAGGCTGGGGAGCCGCTCCAAACCCACAAGAGCAGCAACCTGGCCTCCCGGCAGCCTCTACCCAGCCGCAGCTCAAGTCCCGCACCCGGGTCACGTGCCCCCTTAGCCCTCCCCCCCTAGTAGCAACCCTGATGAAAAGGAATGTAGGATCAATGTCATGAGACATCCATACAGAACCGCCCTCAAGCTTATGCACCTCTGGGAGAGCAGAGTTACCCCAAAGTGGAGAACAGGGGTTAAGCCCAGTGTCATCCCAAATCTTATCTACAGCAATCCAAACTCTCTGAGCCTGTTGAAGAAGAAGAGGGGGGAGGGGGGCAACAGGAAAGTAAAGTTTTTAGCCAGAAGAAACGGCAACAGAGTATTCTTCAAACCAGCCCTATCGAGGAGAGCCCAAGGCGCCCCCCCGCTCCATCTGCGTTACCCATTCCCGTAAGTGCACAAGCTGGGCAGCAAGACACTAGAGCCGCATATCTGGCAGGGCCAAGCCCCCTTGACCCACCGGGAAGTCCTGTAGGCTATGCAGGCTCTTTTGTTCCCCCAGATAAATTAAGTAACAAAACGGGCAATTGTAGCAGCTGAGATAAAGGAATATAAACAGGAAAGTTTTGCAACACATATAAGAATTTTGGATTAATCACCATTTTTATCAATTTTACCCGTCCTGTTCCCAATAAAGAGAGTTTCTGCCAGACATGAGACTTGGCCTTCAAATACTCAATTTGAGGACAGAGATTTGGAGGAACATATTCAGCCGGGGAGTGCGTAACTTGGATGCCAGGATAGTTAAACGGTGTACACCAGCGCAGGGGAAGATCATAGTCAGGTGGTTTAGGCACGGTAGGGAGTACGGGGAAAAACAACAGATTTATCCCAGTTAATGCGCATACCCGAGTAAGTTCCAAACCTATCCAACAGGTCCAGCAGAGCAGGCAGAGAGCATCCCCAATAAACAAACTAAATCTGGGGAATGGGCTTTAACTTGGCGCAGAATTAAAGAGCATTTTATCATATCCTTCAAGCCCCGTACATTCCAAGATATAATTTTCAGCACAATAGGAAGGAAATCAAAGGATCTAAAGAATAATAATACCATCTCCCTAACTCAACCAACACTAAGGCAAAGTTCACCCCTGGGCGACCCGCCAGCTGCATCACATAGTATATACAAATGCAACAGAAATGTTATAGAAAAAGTGACAAGAAACACAAGTAGCACAAAATAAAGACCCCACACCCCCCCTCCCCACTTACCAACCCTGAACCCATGTGCGCTACGGTCACGGCACCCCGGGGGGCCAGGAGGAGAGGGCCAACGAGGAAACTCTCACAAAACACAAAGCTATGAATAGTGCCATCAGAAAAATAAACAGAACAGTAGTTATAGAAACATATGACAGGAGAAGAACAGGATTATGCAAAAAACCCTGTAGGTATGGGAAGATAAACAGAACATAAACATAAGGCATAAAACACAGCACGAAGAAAATATTCAAACACATATCAGATATAACATGGAGCCCCAAAAGAAACAAGAGAAGAGATCAATCCACGGCTATACTCAAACGCAGCAGAGTAAGTCAAGGCGGGGGAGCCTGCAAGTCGCGCCACGCTGTAGCCTCATGGGGGCTACCAAACTAAACTAAACTACCAAATAACATTCCAAACATGGATGTCAGCCAAGATTCCAAAACCTGCTCAGGAGTGGTAGCCTCAGCTTTCACAGGCAATCCCACGAGCGGATATTATTGCGACGAAGACGCTCCTCAATTTCAGACTGTTTTTTGCTGGCGCGCCGCTATCTGAGATTTCAAAGAGGTGAGCCGCCCAGGGACAGGGGCACCACAGTACTCCAGGGCGTATACACGATTCTCAGTCTCTCCAGTCCTGTCCCTTGTCTTTTGCATGTTTTGCCAGATAAGGGAGATATCAATACGCACCTAAGCTCCACCCAATGAACGTTGTGCGAAGAGCTCCAGCAGCCGGGGAAGAGAGCAGAAGACGCCAGGCTTAAGAGAGAGGCGCTTCGGGGGCGGAGGAGGCGCTGGCCAGGACGGGACAGGAGCAGAAGAATGAGGCTGAGGACCGGAGAGTCCTGCAGTGGTGGGACTATAAAAGAGCTAACGAAGTTCCCCACTGCAGCCCCTCCCACTGGACAGGTTGGCTCTCTATGAGGCCTTCCTATCATTAAACCTTCCCTAGACTACCAGGTTGTCGGGCACTAGGCCCATGGGGGTAATTCAGCCTTAAGCCTTCAGCACTAATAAGCGGGCATTTGGCCCATGCTCCTGAGGCTGTAAATGACCCTGGGCAATATGCGGGGGGAAGGGGCACCGTTTTCCAACTTGCCCTGGTTGCCAAAACCCCTAGTTACGCCCCTGTAGCCAAGTGTGTACTCAGGGCCGGCGCTAGGCTTTGCTGCGCCCAGCGCTGTCCTGTGTTGCTGCCCCTTCCCTCCTCCGCTCCCTCCCCCTAAGCTTACATGTTGCCAATAGCGCCGGGAGTGTGGGCATTTCTTGCGCCTGCCGGATACAGTGGCGCTCCGGGCGACGCCCGGCTTGCCCGTGCCTAGAGCCGCTCCTGTGTGTACTGAACACACTCAGCAGCAGCAGGACTCACATTTGGGGGGCAGATGCAGACAGGAGCCAACTTTACTGCAGCAGACAGGGGTCTCTCAGAGACGGAGACCAGTATCCAAGATGGCTGCAGCACACCAACAGTACGGACAGCCAGACAGCGCAGTGGGGAATTGGAGGTGAGGGGCCCTAGGTCAGCAGCATCAGGTGACAGCAGTCAGCCGGGCCACCCAGAGTGACAGACCGCCAAATGACAGCACCGCAAACAGGCAGGGAAATCTAAGATGGCGATCGGCGTCTATAGCAGGCAGAGGTCCCAGAGCTGGTAAGGGCAACAGCAGCAGGTAGGGAGCATCGAAGCCTGGTAAAGGCACACACAGGGTGACAGAATAGAGAGGAGGTAAGAGAAGCTTCCCAACGGCAACAGTCTAATCACTCAGGATCAACAGGCTGGAGAGCACCAGGACTTGTGTCCTAATCCATGCTTGTCCAGGCCATGCCCTGCCCCCACATATTGCATTTTAGTCGGATGAACACTACAAATATTTAATGTTTGCATGAATATATTATACTATATCCCAATTTTTCTATTCCAAATCTCCCCAATTTGCTTAACATATCCATGAATTGCCACATCGGCTTCTGTAAGTCATGTAGTGCATTTAGGCCCTCATTCAGAGCCGGACGCTCTGAGCAGAGCGCTCGCTCTGAATGAGGGCCGTCCTCCATAAAAATGGAGCGTCCTCCTGGACGCTCGTATAGCTGTGGGTCACCACCCACAGCACATACGAGCGTGCAGGATGATGGTCGCGATGGTCATGACCATCGCGACCATCGCCAGTGCGACCAGCAGCCTGTGGTCGGGTTTTTCGACCACAAGCCCTGGAGTGATTTTGGCTCTATCAGAGCCAAAATCACTCCCACTGACATCACTAGTGATGTCAGTGGGCCGGCTTCTGACGGTAGGCTTTCCCTTGGGAACGCCCCCGTCTGGGAGGCACGCCCCCGGCACGCCCACCAAAGGGGCGTGCTGTCAATCAACATAGACAGCACGCCCCCTTTGATCAGACACAACGAGCGAAGGAAAGTCCTTCGCTCGTCGCGTCTCGCGCATGCGCACGACGGAGCTCCCTCCGTCGTGCGCATGCTCAGTGCACACCATCGACCTACTTGCGAGCGGACAGCCGCTCGCGAGTGGGTCTGAATCAGGCCCTTAGTGTTCTGTAACTTCCCTATTAGTAACCTATGTAGTAGGTAACCATATGCTGTAGCTCCCTCTAGTGTTTGTTATATGAATACCTGTGTGCTGCAGTCACTCAGTATCACTGTGCAGTCTCTAGTGACGGAGAGAATGTAAATGACTCTGGGCCTGATTCAGAGCCGGACGCTATTTGCGCTCGCTTGTTCAGAAAAAGGGGCCGGATATTTAAATAGAGCGCTCGCTCTTTGCGGTCTGTTGACGCCTCTATGTCTGAACGAGCGAACGAAACATGCGCTCGCTTATTTAAAAAAAACACCCCCTGGCCGCTCGCATCCTACGTCATCTCCGTTATTTATTTGATTAATCGAGTACATCGAAAGGCGTCTGAACTGCTCGCAGTGCATGTGGTTGGATTTTCCCACCGCAATCATGCGAACAGTTCAGGCTAAGAAACAACCAAGTGACGTGGTCGATGACGCTGCTTTGTTAATTATGCACACCCTTAAAACGCCAGTTTTGACCGTTTGGCACGCCTGCGTTCGGATCACCACTCTCCGTTTTCAAGCACCTTCCCCTGTTACCACCCACAAACGCCTCATTCTGTCACTCAAAATATCAGGCATTCACTATTTTGCGAGCACACAATTTCCAACCGCAATGACTGGTTGGCGCATACGTATTACAACCCATACGCATGCGCAGTTGTGCGAACATCTCTCGGAGCGAACGAGCGGGCGCTTACGAGCGGCTCTGAATCAGGCCCTTAGGCCCTGATTCAGAGGTGCTAGCAAAAAGCGAGCGCTCGCTCTGAGTCAGTGCTTGTTTTTTTAGTTGCGGCCTCCTGGCCGCTCGCATAGCTGTTACCACCCACAGCTTATGCGAGCGGCCAGGTGATGGTCGCGATGGTCAAGACCATCGCAACCATCGGGCTTGCAACGAGACTCTTGCGGTAGGTTCTTGTTGCCGCAAGCCCCAGTGGACTTCCTGCTCTAATAGAGCAGGAAGTCCACAATCCTACTCCAAAAATACACGATTTCTACACGATTCATCGTAAGACTCGTCGAAAATGGGCAATCGGCACAAAATCATGCAGGTGTATGGCCAGCAGCTCAGAGGAGGACCTTTCCGGAGGGGTAATGCTGGACATACACCTGCACGATTCCGGGCTGATTGCCCGATTTGCGACGAGTCTTACGATGAATTGTGTAGAAATTGTGTATTTTTGGAGTAGGATCCGATCCGATGCGCGCTCCTGCACCCCCTAAAGAGGATGGTACGATCAGATGTGCAGCTCATATTATCCATCATATCGTGTGCAGATTGTACCGTGTATTTTGTGCATGCGATACATCGTGCGTCCATTCATGTCATATCAATGACTTTTCCCTGATGAGCGCGTGAGGCACATGATCGATCGTACAAAAGATCGCGTGTAATGAAAGACAACAAATCGTGCCACCGGGACTGCCAGGGAGCTCAGGGGAATGGTATGTGACTCTGATCTTATGCTGGTCACGCAGGTGTATGGCGGCATAACGCTGTCAGTGACGGGGCTCCGGGGAATGGTATGTGACTCTGATCTTATGCTGGTCACGCAGGTATATAGCCAGCATAACGCTGTCAGTGACGGGGCCCCGGGGAATGGTATGTGACTCTGATCTTATGCTGGTCACGCAGGTGTATAGCCAGCATAACGCTGTCAGTGACGGACCTCAGGGAAATGGTATGTGACTCTGATCTTATGCTGGTCACGCAGGTGTATAGCCAGCATAACGCTGTCAGTGACGGGGCTCCGGGGAATGGTATGTGACGCTGATCTTATGCTGGTCATGCAGGTATATGGCCGGCATAACGCTGTCAGTGACGGACCTCAGGGGAATGGTATGTGACTCTGATATTATGCTGGTCACACAGGTGTATGGCCGGCATAACGCTGTCAGTGACTGGGCTCCGGGGAATGGTATGTGACTCTGATCTTATGCTGGTCACGCAGGTGTATGGCCGGCATAACGCTGTCAGTGACTGGGCTCCGGGGAATGGTATGTGACTCTGATCTTATGCTGGTCACGCAGGTGTATGGCCAGCATAACGCTGTCAGTGACGGGGCACCGGGGAATGGTATGTGACTCTGAGCTTATGCTGGTCACGCAGGTATATAGCCAGCATAACGCTGTCAGTGACGGGCTCCGGGGAATGGTATGTGACTCTGATCTTATGCTGGTCACGCAGGTGTATAGCCAGCATAACGCTGTCAGTGACGGGGCTCCGGGGAATGGTATGTGACTCTGATCTTATGCTGGTCACGCAGGTGTATGGCCAGCATAACGCTGTCAGTGACGGGGCTCCGGGGAATGGTATGTGACTCTGATCTTATGCTGGTCACGCAGGTGTATGGCCGGCATAACGCTGTCAGTGACGGGGCACCGGGGAATGGTATGTAACTCTGATCTTATGCTGGTCACGCAGGTGTATGGCCGGCATAACGCTGTCAGTGACTGGGCACAGGGGAATGGTATGTGACTCTGATCTTATGCTGGTCACGCAGGTATATAGCCAGCATAACGCTGTCAGTGACGGGGCTCCGGGGAATGGTATGTGACTCTGATCTTATGCTGGTCACGCAGGTGTATGGCTGGCATAACGCTGTCAGTGACGGGGCTTCGGGGAATGGTGTGTGACTCTGATCTAATGCCGGTCACGCAGGTGTATGGCCAGCATAACGCTGTCAGTGACGGGGCTCCGGGGAATGGTATGTGACTGTGATCTTATGCTGGACACGCAGGTGTATGGCCAGCATAACGCTGTCAGTAACTGGGCTCCGGGGAATGGTATGTAACTCTGATCTTATGCTGGTCACGCAGGTGTACGGCCGGCATAACGCTGTCAGTGACGGACCTCAGGGGAATGGTATGTGACTCTGATCTTATGCTGGTCACGCAGATGTATGGCCGGCATAACGCTGTCAGTGACGGGCTCCGGGGAATGGTATGTGACTCTGATCTTATGCTGGTCACGCAGGTATATAGCCAGCATAACGCTGTCAGTGACGGGGCTCCGGGGAATGGTATGTGACTCTGATCTTATGCTGGGCCAGCATAACGCTGTCAGTGTCTGACCTCAGGGGAATGGTATGTGACTCTGATCTTATGCTGGTCAAGCAGGTGTATGGCCAGCATAACGCTGTCAGTGACTGACCTCAGGGGAATGGTATGTGACTCTGATCTTATGCTGGTCACACAGGTATATAGCCAGCATAACGCTGTCAGTGACGGGGCTCCGGGGAATGGTATGTGACTCTGATCTTATGCTGGGCCAGCATAACGCTGTCAGTGACTGACCTCAGGGGAATGGTATGTGACCCTGATCTTATGCTGGTCACGCAGGTGTATGGCCAGCATAACGCTGTCAGTGACTGGGCTCTGGGGAATGGTATGTGACTCTGATCTTATGCTGGTCACGCAGGTGTATGGCCGGCATAACGCTGTCAGTGACGGACCTCAGGGGAATGGTATGTGACTCTGATCTGATGCTGGTCACGCAGGTGTATGGCCAGCATAACGCTGTCAGTGACTGACCTCAGGGGAATGGTATGTGACTCTGATCTTATGCTGGTCAAGCAGGTGTATGGCATAACGCTGTCAGTGGCTGTGCTCCGGGGAATGGTATGTGACTCTGATCTTACGCTGGTCACGCAGGTGTATGGCCGGCATAACGCTGTCAGTGACGGGGCACCGGGGAATGGTATGTGACTCTGATCTTATGCTGGTCACGCAGGTTTATGGCCGGCATAACGCTGTCAGTGACTGGGCTCTGGGGAATGGTATGTGACTCTGATCTGATGCTGGTCACGCAGGTGTATGGCCGGCATAACGCTGTAAGTGACGGACCTCAGGGGAATGGTATATGACTCTGATCTTATGCTGGTCACGCAGGTTTATGGCCGGCATAACACTGTCAGTGACTGGGCTCAGGGGAATGGTATGTGACTCTGATCTGATGCTGGTCACGCAGGTGTATGGCTGGCATAACGCTGTCAGTGACGGGGCTCCGGGGAATGGTATGTGATTCTGATCTTATGCTGGTCATGCAGGTGTATGGCCGGCATAACGTTGTCAGTGACTGGGCTCCGGGGAATGGTATGTGACTCTGATCTTATGCTGGTCACGCAGGTGTATGGCCGGCATAACGTTGTCAGTGACTGGGCTCCGGGGAATGGTATGTGACTCTGATCTTATGCTGGTCATGCGTCTGTATGGCCGGCATAACGCTGTCAGTGTCGGGGCTCCGGGGAATGGTATGTGACTCTGATCTGATGCTGGTCACGCAGGTTTATGGCCGGCATAACGCTGTCAGTGGCGGGGCTCCGGGGAATGATATGTGACTCTGATCTTATGCTGGTCACGCAGGTGTATGGCCAGCATAAGTGTTGGAAGGACATTTTTCGTTTGGATCACAGTGATACTAAATGAAAAATTTCACTGGTGTTTACTATCGTTGACAGGGGCGTTTCTAGAGAAGAGGGGGCCCGTGTGCAGTCTCCAACACAGGCCCCCTCCTCTCCGCCCGGCAGTTCCCTGAGCTGTGCGCGGCCAGCGCCGGAGTTCTAGACTCTGGGCACTAGAGTGTGCCAAGAGTCTAGAATGTATGCACAGGTCACCGGAAAAATGGCAGCCGCGGCCATTCTCCAGTCGTTTTACAGCGCTGGACCCCCGTGCAGAAGTGGGACTCCGGAGAGGTAAGTAATAATATGGGTACAGGGTGAGCGGTGCAGGGCCCCCCTGGACCTAGGGGCCCGTGTTCCCTGCACCCATTATAGTACACCCCTGATCGTTGATAAAGGGGGGCCAATGAGTCCTACAGCACTGACTAAACACCGCATTCTGCAACCATGATTTGCTTGTGCAATGATAAATTATAGTTATGGAAAATGCTCTTCATTTTCATTTGTTTACTGTTCCCCTGAAGATGCTGACTGGAAACTGCCCGTATGACACCCGCTGAAGAGACCTGCCCCTCATGAGGTGGTAGAGGTCACAGACTTTCTGAGGCAGAAAGAAGTTGGGGATTAATTCAACAGTATCAGGGGAATATTTACTGAAGTGCGGGTTTACAAAAGCGGAGATGTTGCCCATAGCAACCAATCAGATTCTACTTATCATGTACCTAGTACACAGAGCCGAAGGCGCGAGCCTGAAAAAAATAAAGGGGACGTGTTCTGAGTCATGGGAAAAGCCGTACCCGCGAGCCACAGCCCATTTTTGTCACGCTGGGAGCCATGCTCAACATGTCTTAGGTCTCTCTCTGCAGTAAATAGGTAGCGCACAGCGCACAGCATTTATTTATCGCTTGCTCTAAGCAGGGCAGCGGGTGAGAGGTGACCTCCTAACCTGAGGACTGGTGCAAATACACACTTCTGATTGGCTGATTGCAAATGCACCTCTAAAGCTGATAGGAGCGTCATTCATTGCTCGTGCATATATTATATGATTTTCTGGGTGTACTGTAGAATACATATGATGCTACTTTCATTGGTACATGAGAAGGATTATACCCCCCTGTATTATAGAGGGTCTTGCTTTAAATCAAGCATAATGGTAAATGTGCCACCATCTATAGGTTATGAGAATATACTGCCCCAGCAGACTGACAGCTTTTTTATACATATACATCCACCCACAGCGACAGCCTCCCAGCATTTTATATTCATGCAGAAGATAAAACAATGACATAGATAAAATGGACTTTAATCTTTGCTACCGCAGCCTGGCCAAAGTAGCAGCCATTGTAGCCATTGGTTGCGATGGTGACATCGGTCGCAGTGCTGGGACCACAAATGCAGCATTTGCATCCAAGCAGGACGGAATAGCACAGTGGCTTGTGTGCGGCTATGTAAATCCGTCCATCTCTGCCCTGTGTCCCTTACATGTCCCTTGGTGGTGTGGCCAGCATAGGGGATACGGTCATTATCCCGGCACAGGGGATGCCGGAGATTAGAATACCGTGGCCTAAATACCAACACCTGTCAGAATCCTGGCACCGGCATCCCAAAAGTTGTTAGCGGGGTTAGGGGGAGGGCTAGGGTTAGACACTAGGGGGAGGGTTAGGTTTAGGCACCGGGGAGAAAGTGAGCAAGCTGTAGCAGGCGAAACGATAGTCTTCCATCCCATTCTGATCCGGGAACCAGCCCTGAGTGTACCGCTCTTTGAGACTTCCATGCGGTTACCGTAACTATTAGCAACCACCATATGAATCATATGAAATATGTGTATTGTGGGGTAGGACACCCTGTATCATTATGTTAAACCTCAGATCTTTGATCACCTAGGCCTTTCCGGCACTCTCTCATCACAGCACCTGCTGACACACGCTGCGCTGTTATCACTGATAGACCGTGCGTTGTGACAGACCGTGCTTTGTGACAGACCGTGCCTTGTGACAGACCGTGCCTTGTGACAGACCGTGCCTTGTGACAGACCATGCGCTGTGACAGACTGTGCCTTGTGACAGACCGTGCGCTGTGACAGACCGTGCCTAGTGACAGACCATGCGCTGTGACAGGACGTGCTTTGTGACAGACCGTGCGCTGTGACAGACCGTGCCTAGTGACAGACCGTGCGCTGTGACAGGACGTGCTTTGTGACAGACCGTGCGTTGTGACAGACCGTGGATCCGCTCTGACAGCAGAAGTGTAAATCTCTTCTTTCAACCCGACGGAGCCACCCTATTCTCTCATCTTGTTGTCCGCTGTTTGATACATGACATAAGACAGTAGGAATAGTGGCCCTGATTCAGACCCAGTCGCTCCCTTGACAGAGCGCTCGCTCTGAATCAGGGCCGGTCTTTTTTTTTTTTTTTTAGAACGGCCTCCTGGCCGCTTGCGTAGCTGTGTGTGACCACCCACAGCTATAGCGAGCAGCCATGATGATGGTCGCGATGGTCAAGACCATCGCGACCATCGGGCTTGCGGCGAGACCCTTGTGGTAGGGTCTCGTTTCCGCAAGCCCCAGAGAGATTTCGGCTCTATCCGGGTCTCGTGCATGCGCACGACGGAGCCGGCTCTGTCGTGCGCATGTGCTCTGGGCCACCATCAACCCGGTTGCGAGCGCACAGCGCCGTCGACCGGGTCTGAATCAGGCCCAGAGTGGGTTACCCCCGTCCGGATCTATTAGTCACACACAAATCCTCTATGCACGTCATATCTTTATGGGTTATTATATAAAACATTTGTATTCAGAGATAACCAAGCTGCAACTGGGAGACCCAGATGCAGGACGTGGCATAACCTACTATAAAGTTCATATTAAGAGATTATACAGTTGATGCAAAGCAATAAATGCTGTCATGGTGATATAATAACAATATTGCCGTTAATTAACCGTCTTCGTAACAGTGAGATTCAGGCGCTTATGTTGTAGTATGAACTGCAACAAGGTTGATATTAAAATGTTACATTCCCAATGCAGAGTGACAATTACTGTTCAGGCGCTGTAAAACAATACTACGGATAAGGGGCCACTTGTACATAAAACATTCATATTTAGTGTTAAGCATTTGTTTGCAGTAGTAAGATTCAGGCGCATGATGCGGTATTGATTGCCATAAAATGGATAATAAATCATTTTAATTTATGGATGCAAAGCAACGAATGTTGTTAAAGTATATAATATTTATCATTATCCAGCGATAACTGTTTTCTGCAGCTGTGAGAACCGATTATATAAAAAAAAATTTATATGAAGTCTGTCACATTAGTATTGTAAAACATAAACTGATGGTGGCTTGAACGGATAAACTCAGTGACAACTGCGATTTGTGCTGGTGAAAACCTCATCATATCGGTTGGAATCTACAAGTAAAAAATGTCGCATTCTAAGTGGAGACCCGGATAAATGTTGTTTCTATGTCAGCCGTAAACCGAATTTAGATCATCAGCAATTTATGCCTGTACAGTATAAGTCTGCAAATACATACAATAGCATTATGAATCAACATTAATTATTTTGACCTTATCGTACAATCAAGGTAAAAAATACATGAGAAGAATACCATCTTTTTGTGATGAAACGGGGTCAATCAACATAGGGCCAATAATTGAGGGGGATTAAGACGGATACATTACAAGTAGGAAACTAATATTAGGAAAAGAAGTCGCCATGCTCTTTACAATTCCTCTTAAAAAAAAAAAACCCAGAACAATAGGAGTGAATGGTTAGATGAAGCTATATACACTCATATGTAAAGGTCCTAAACTATAGCCATTAGGGCGACAATTATCGATGTACTGAATACAGGAGGACAACTCAGTAGATAATTAATAAACCAATACAGGACCAATTTTAACTATTTAGACTCTAATTATTTTAGATACATCTCATTATAAGTTAAGTTTTAAATAAATTCAATATTTCTTAAGAGTGCCCCAAACCAAGAGTCTTCTTTTTTCTTTGTTATATATGATTGCTCTAATCTGACTCATGGGTGCACCACCAACTCAGTCATTTCCAGTACGCAATATGACAGCCTCATTATCCTTCTCAAGTTGGTTTTGTCGTGAGATAGAGAGACTATAATTACCCCAAATCCACGGAAACTTACATCTAGGATACACAAACCAAAGTTTATCTAGAAATTTCCAGTGCGGGTTCAAACCAAGGGCCTGATTCAGAGCCGCTCGTAAGCGGCCGCTCGTTCGCTCCAAGCGATGTTCGCACATCTGCGCATGCGTATGGGTTGTAATGCGCATGCGCCAACCAGTCAGTGCGGTCGGAAATCGTGTGCTCGCAAAATAGCGAGTGCCTGCTAATTTCAGTGACAGGATGAGGCGTTTGTGGGTGGTAACAGGGGAAGGTGCTTGAAAACGGGGAGTGGTGACCCGAACGCAGGAGTGCCAAACGGTCAAAACGGGCGTTTTAAGGGTGTGCATAATTAATAAAGCAGTGTCATCGACCACGTCACTTGGTTGTCTTTTAGCCTGAACTGCTCGCATGATTGCGGTAGGAAAATGCTACCACGAGAATAGCGAGCAGTTCATACGCCTTTTGATGTACTTGATTAATCTAATAAATAGCGGAGATGACGTATGATGCGAGCGGCCAGGGGGCGTCTTTACAAAATAACGAGCGCATGTTTGGTTCGCTCGTTCAGACATAGACGCGTCAACAGACCGCAAAGAGCGAGCGTTCAATTTAAATAGCCAGCCCCTTTTTCAGAACGACCGTCCGCAAATAGCGTCCGGCTCTGAATCAGGCCCCAAGTTTTTTGTGGATACCGGGGAGGGAGTGTTAGGTTTAGGGAGCGTACCCATCCCCAGTATAGATATATAGGATTTTAACTGTATAAATTGTATGAATTATGAACACCCATTCACCATTCAATTTTCATCTGCTGGAACGGTCGCTGTCTGTCCATTAATAAATATTGTCACATATTTTTTTTTAATACTTGACTTCAAGTTGTCTCACATGTTCAACATAAGCGATGATTGATCAGCAATGAGAAGGACGGTATAGGGGCCTATCCATTATCAGATAAAATGAACGATTGAATGATATATCGTTCAATTGTTCATTATATCTGCTAATGGATAGGCCCTGAACGATGACAGATGCGCCCTCCCGTGGCCGATAAATCGCATCCATCATCTCTCCAACATGTTGGTCAATTATCGCATATAGCTGTACGATATTAGCAATATCGTGCAGTTTATATGCGGTAAACGACGAACAACGAAAGATATTAGCAGCAGCTACAGAGCGCTCCAGAGAAAAAAATCCACTCCCTGAATGATGTCATGCGATACCGTTCATCGTTCGCCAAAACCTGTCATTTACATGACAGATATCGTTCAGCACAGCCAGCGGAATTTTCAAGGGATAATCTTTTGTCTTTCATCGCTCAGAAATACATCTGCTAATGGATAGGCCCCCTATGAGTCTGGTTAGGACACCCCATTATAAACGGGTTAGGGTATGGTTGCCCTGATGCCCTCATATCAGAGGGGAAGAAACCCAGAATTTAAATGTTTTCCATAGGAAACATCTACATCCCCTACAAACTCAGGGCCTGGTTCTTGGGGCAAATGCCATTGCTCTCATGGACCGCAATTGCGGAAATATGCTAATGAGACACTCATCTGATTGGCTACTTTGTGATATAGCCCCTATGTACACAGGACCTGATTCAGAGCCGCTCGCAAGTGGCCCGAGGGTCTGCGAACGCGCATGTGCATGCTTCGTTCTGCGCATACGTGAACTACTCTGTGCGATCGCAGCCCGCTCGCTTGCCCAGCAAAGACATTCCAGTGAAATGAGTGACAGGAGAGGCCGTTTGTGTGTGGTAACACGGGCAGGACACTAATAACGGGGGTGTGGAGGTGCGTACACAGGCGTGCCTGGGTGTTTCAAAGCCGTTTTTAAGGTGTGCATAATTAACAGGCAGTGTCATAGTACACATCACATGCCTGTTTTTTACACTGATTTCCTCGCAGTGGTTGCGGCAGGGTAAGGCAACCACAAGCGCTGCGATCGCTACCTATGGTCCTCGATGTACCAATGTTTTAAAACACTTCCTGGAGATGACGTGCGTTACTGGGCGACTCAACATACGCTAATGGGTGTCTGCATACACAGAGCGATCACTTGCACAGCCAAAGTGGACGTGCTTATGCCTTTCCGAGCGAGCGCCTGCCATGGCGTCACTTTGCCAAATTTGCATATGCTGGATGCGAGCGATCGCATCTACCGAGCGGCTCTGAATGAGCTCCACAGTGCACAATGTTACTGAACAATCCCCACTGAGTTCTAATAACAATGAAAGTTACTAAGCTTGCTGTGATAAATTGCACATGTGGGGTGTTTTATGTCCTGACATGAGACTATGAGGCAGCGTCACCTGGACACACGGCTGAATATGGGAGTGAGGTGTCTGCTGCTGCGGAAATGACTCTGGGGTGTAGACTCACCCTGTCCAGGAGAACATTCTGCCACATCCGAAACATGTTGAGGAAACTTCGGTCTCTTGCAGCGAATGATGTGAAAAAATGCTGGGAGGAGGAAGAGGAGATGGGGGTCAGCGTCTGGGTTCACACAACAGCGCGCCCCACATACGTGTGCTCACATACTGTATCTCATTCATGTAAATTATACCTAGAACTCCCTCACTTATCTAAAATAAAAACTGTGCTCTCTTTCTAAAACATTTTAGCACCCATATTGTGCCAAGATCAGGGTAAGGATGCCGTCTCCTGGTATAGACGGGTGCACTTTTACATAGCAGCAAATTAGTAGCACACCAGTCCAGGACCTTGGTACAAGTAACCGCAGCTAGTTTTATTTGCAGCATCAAGATAAATAAAACATAAAAGAAAAACCCAGCTTGTCCGGCTGTAACTAAACAATTGATCCCCTCTCACAGAGTGGAGGAACCTAAAGGTTCCTTTCACAAAACAACAGTATTAGGAGAGTATTTCCTGCCAGTAATCACACTGCCTCTCTGGGGGTTAGGCACTAGGGATTAGGTTTAGGGTGCGGGGGGGGGGGGGTTAGGTTTAGGCACTGGGGGGGGAGGTTAGGTTTAGACAGTGGGGAGGAAGAGTTAGGGTTAGGGGTATAAGAAGGGTTAGGACACCTACCAACAGGTGTCGGTATCCTAACCCTGTCAGGATTTTGACCGCTGGGACCCTGAGTACCCATACCCATCCCTATGAATGATATTACTGTTATTTGGTATCTTTTTAGGGTCTATTTTCCATGGCCCTCATGCAGCTGAGACAGTGTTCCCAATATGCGGCTGTCCTGGTGAAAGTTACAAGCGCTACAGGGGCCACAGATGGCAGCAGCCAACGGTAAAACGGAGGAATTCTGTCCCGACAGGGACCTTAGGTTGTACCCGCGCACTACAAGAGCCAAAGGGAACCGAATGGACCTTTCTTCACACGGAGATGGCTGGTTCCAATGCAAAGAGTGTAATGATGCCGTCTGCAGATGGTGATGGCTAATGCAGCTCTGGACCCTTTATAACTACAAACCTTTATATTTCCTGTGTCAGACACTGGATAAATAGAAAAGTTACTTGATTTAGTGTAAATCATGCGGAAAGGCCAAAAGCCTGATTAATCTGTCACTTTATCTATATAGAGCATTTATCTAATATGTCACTGAGGTTTCTCTTCCATCATTCCGTGAGTTCATCCTCCAGCTCTGACGCGACGTTTGCCTGACATTCATGTTACTGCCTTCCTGCAATCTAATAGTAACTATAATATAATACTATGATGGCTATAGGACAGGCTGAAAGTAGTCAGGGCGCGCGTTGTACTGCAGTAATCCTCACAGTCATGTTACTGCCTTCCTGTAATTCTAATAGTAACTATAATATATACTATGATGGCGATAGGACAGGCTGAAAGTAGTCAGGGCGCGCGTTGTACTGCAGTAATCCTCACAGTCATGTTACTGCCTTCCTGTAATTCTAATAGTAACTATAATATAATACTATGATGGCGATAGGACAGGCTGAGAGTAGTCAGGGCGCGCGTTGTACTGCAGTAATCCTCACAGTCATTTTACTGCCTTCCTGTAATTCTAATAGTAACTATAATATAATACTATGATGGCGATAGGACAGGCTGAGAGTAGTCAGGGCGCGCGTTGTACTGCAGTAATCCTCACAGTCATGTTACTGCCTTCCTGTAATTCTAATAGTAACTATAATATAATACTATGATGGCGATAGGACAGGCTGAGAGTAGTCAGGGCGCGCGTTGTACTGCAGTAATCCTCACAGTCATGTTACTGCCTTCCTGTAATTCTAATAGTAACTATAATATAATACTATGATGGCGATAGGACAGGCTGAGAGTAGTCAGGGCGCGCGTTGTACTGCAGTAATCCTCACAGTCATGTTACTGCCTTCCTGTAATTCTAATAGTAACTATAATATATACTATGATGGCGATAGGACAGGCTGAAAGTAGTCAGGGCGCGCGTTGTACTGCAGTAATCCTCACACTCATGTTACTGCCTTCCTGTAATTCTAATAGTAACTATAAAATAATACTATGATGGCGATAGGACAGGCTGACAGTAGTCAGGGCGCGCGTTGTACTGCAGTAATCCTCACAGTCATGTTACTGCCTTCCTGCAATTCTAATAGTAACTATAATATATACTATGATGGCTATAGGACAGGCTGAAAGTAGTCAGGGCGCGCGTTGTACTGCAGTAATCCTCACAGTCATGTTACTGCCTCCCTGTAATTCTAATAGTAACTATAATATAATACTATGATGGCGATAGGACAGGCTGAAAGTAGTCAGGGCGCGCGTTGTACTGCAGTAATCCTCACAGTCATGTTACTGCCTTCCTGTAATTCTAATAGTAACTATAATATATACTATGATGGCGATAGGACAGGCTGAAAGTAGTCAGGGCGCGCGTTGTACTGCAGTAATCCTCACAGTCATGTTACTGCCTTCCTGTAATTCTAATAGTAACTATAATATAATACTATGATGGCGATAGGACAGGCTGAGAGTAGTCAGGGCGTGCGTTGTACTGCAGTAATCCTCACAGTCATGTTACTGCCTTCCTGTAATTCTAATAGTAACTATAATATAATACTATGATGGCGATAGGACAGGCTGAGAGTAGTCAGGGCGCGCGTTGTACTGCAGTAATCCTCACAGTCATGTTACTGCCTTCCTGTAATTCTAATAGTAACTATAATATAATACTATGATGGCGATAGGACAGGCTGAGAGTAGTCAGGGCGCGCGTTGTACTGCAGTAATCCTCACAGTCATGTTACTGCCTTCCTGTAATTCTAATAGTAACTATAATATATACTATGATGGCGATAGGACAGGCTGAAAGTAGTCAGGGCGCGCGTTGTACTGCAGTAATCCTCACACTCATGTTACTGCCTTCCTGTAATTCTAATAGTAACTATAAAATAATACTATGATGGCGATAGGACAGGCTGATAGAAGTCAGGGCGCGCGTTGTACTGCAGTAATCCTCACAGTCATGTTACTGCCTTCCTGCAATTCTAATAGTAACTATAATATATACTATGATGGCTATAGGACAGGCTGAAAGTAGTCAGGGCGCGCGTTGTACTGCAGTAATCCTCACAGTCATGTTACTGCCTCCCTGTAATTCTAATAGTAACTATAATATAATACTATGATGGCGATAGGACAGGCTGAAAGTAGTCAGGGCGCGTGTTGTACTGCAGTAATCCTCACAGTCATGTTACTGCCTTCCTGTAACTCTAATAGTAACTATAATATATACTATGATGGCTATAGGACAGGCTGAAAGTAGTCAGGGTGCGCGTTGTACTGCAGTAATCATCACAGTCATGTTACTGCCTTCCTGCAATTCTAATAGTAACTATAAAATAATACTATGATGGCTATAGGACAGGCTGATAGAAGTCAGGGCGCGCGTTGTACTGCAGTAATCCTCACAGTCATGTTACTGCCTTCCTGCAATTCTAATAGTAACTATAAAATATACTATGATGGCGATAGGACAGGATGAAAGTAGTCAGGGCGCGCGTTGTACTGCAGTAATCCTCACAGTCATGTTACTGCCTTCCTGCAATTCTAATAGTAACTATAAAATATACTATGATGGCGATAGGACAGGATGAAAGTAGTCAGGGCGCGCGTTGTACTGCAGTAATCCTCACAGTCATGTTACTGCCTTCCTGTAACTCTAATAGTAACTATAATATAATACTATGATGCCTATAGGACAGGCTGAAAGTAGTCAGGGCGCGCGTTGTACTGCAGTAATCCTCACAGTCATGTTACTGCCTCCCTGTAATTCTAATAGTAACTATAATATAATACTATGATGGCTATAGGACAGGATGAAAGTAGTCAGGGCGCGCGTTGTACTGCAGTAATCCTCACAGTCATGTTACTGCCTTCCTGTAACTCTAATAGTAACTATAATATAATACTATGATGCCTATAGGACAGGCTGAAAGTAGTCAGGGCGCGCGTTGTACTGCAGTAATCCTCACAGTCATGTTACTGCCTCCCTGTAATTCTAATAGTAACTATAATATAATACTATGATGGCGATAGGACAGGCTGAAAGTAGTCAGGGCGCGCGTTGTACTGCAGTAATCCTCACAGTCATGTTACTGCCTTCCTGTAACTCTAATAGTAACTATAAAATAATACTATGATGGCTATAGGACAGGCTGATAGAAGTCAGGGCGCGCGTTGTACTGCAGTAATCCTCACAGTCATGTTACTGCCTTCCTGCAATTCTAATAGTAACTATAAAATATACTATGATGGCGATAGGACAGGATGAAAGTAGTCAGGGTGCGCGTTGTACTGCATTAATCCTCACAGTCATGTTACTGCCTTCCTGCAATTCTAATAGTAACTATAAAATATACTATGATGGCGATAGGACAGGATGAAAGTAGTCAGGGCGCGCGTTGTACTGCAGTAATCCTCACAGTCATGTTACTGCCTTCCTGTAATTCTAATAGTAACTATAATATATATACTATGATGGCGATAGGACAGGCTGAAAGTAGTCAGGGCGCCCGTTGTACTGCAGTAATCCTCACAGTCATGTTACTGCCTTCCTGTAATTCTAATAGTAACTATAATATATACTATGATGGCGATAGGACAGGCTGAAAGTAGTCAGGGCGCGCGTTGTACTGCAGTAATCCTCACAGTCATGTTACTGCCTTCCTGTAATTCTAATACTAACTATAATATAATACTAAGATGGCTATAGGACAGGCTGAAAGTAGTCAGGGCGCCCGTTGTACTGCAGTAATCCTCACAGTCATGCTACTACCTTCCTGTAATTCTAATAGTAACTATAACATAATACTATGATGGCGATAGGACAGGCTGAAAGTAGTCAGGGCGCGAGTTGTACTGTAATAAGCCTCACAGTCATGTTACTGCCTTCCTGTAATTCTAATAGTAACTATAATATAATACTATGATGGCGATAGGACAGGCTGAAAGTAGTCAGGGCGCGCGTTGTACTGCAGTAATCCTCACAGTCATGTTACTGCCTTCCTGTAACTCTAATAGTAACTATAATATAATACTATGATGGCTATAGGACAGGCTGAAAGTAGTCAGGGCGCGCGTTGTACTGCAGTAATCCTCACAGTCAAGTTACTGCCTTCCTGTAATTCTAATAGTAACTATAATATAATACTATGATGGCGATAGGACAGGCTGAAAGTAGTCAGGGCGCGCGTTGTACTGCAGTAATCCTCACAGTCATGTTACTGCCTTCCTGTAACTCTAATAGTAACTATAATATAATACTATGATGGCTATAGGACAGGCTGAAAGTAGTCAGGGCGCGCGTTTTACTGCAGTAATCCTCACAGTCATGTTACTGCCTTCCTGTAACTCTAATAGTAACTATAATATAATACTATGATGGCTATAGGACAGGCTGAAAGTAGTCAGGGCGCGCGTTGTACTGCAGTAATCCTCACAGTCATGTTACTGCCTTCCTGTAACTCTAATAGTAATTATAATATATACTATGATGGCTATAGGACAGGCTGATAGTAGTCAGGGCGCGCGTTGTACTGTAATAAGCCTCACAGTCATGTTACTGCCTTCCTGTAATTCTAATAGTAACTATAATATAATACTATGATGGCGATAGGACAGGCTGATAGTAGTCAGGGCGCGCGTTGTACTGCAGTAATCCTCACAGTCATGTTACTGCCTTCCTGTAACTCTAATAGTAACTATAACATAATACTATGATGACTATAGGACAGGCTAAAAGTAGTCAGGTCGCGCGTTGTACTGCAGTAATCCTCACACTCATATTACTGCCTTCCTGCAATTCTAATAGTAACTATAATATATACTATGATGGCGATAGGACAGGCTGATAGTAGTCAGGGCGCCCGTTGTACTGCAGTAATCCTCACAGTCATGCTACTGCCTTCCTGTAACTCTAATAGTAACTATAATATAATACTATGATGGCGATAGGACAGGCTGATAGTAGTCAGGGCGCGCGTTGTACTGCAGTAATCCTCACAGTCATGTTACTGCCTTCCTGTAACTCTAATAGTAACTATAATATAATACTATGATGGCGATAGGACAGGCTGATAGTAGTCAGGGCGCGCGTTGTACTGCAGTAATCCTCACAGTCATGTTACTGCCTTCCTGTAATTCTAATAGTAACTATAATATATACTATGATGGCGATAGGACAGGCTGATAGTAGTCAGGGTGCGCGTTGTACTGCAGTAATCCTCACAGTTATGTTACTGCCTTCCTGTAATTCTAATAGTAACTATAAAATAATACTATGATGGCTATAGGACAGGCTGATAGTAGTCAGGGTGCGCGTTGTACTGCAGTAATCCTCACAGTCATGTTACTGCCTTCCTGTAATTCTAATAGTAACTATATTATAATACTATGATGGCGATAGGACAGACTGAAAGTAGTCAGGGCGCGCGTTGTACTGCAGTAATCCTCACAGTCATGTTACTGCCTTCCTGTAACTCTAATAATAACTATAATATAGTACTATGATGGCGATAGGACAGGCTGAGAGTAGTCAGGGTGCGCGTTGTATTGCAGTAATCCTCACAGTTATGTTACTGCCTTCCTGTAATTCTAATAGTAACTATAAAATAATACTATGATGGCGATAGGACAGGCTGATAGTAGTCAGGGCGCGCGTTGTACTGCAGTAGTCCTCACAGTCATGTTACTGCCTTCCTGTAATTCTAATAGTAACTATAAAATAAATACTATGATGGCTATAGGACAGGCTGAGAGTAGTCAGGGTGCGCGTTGTACTGCAGTAATCCTCACAGTCATGTTACTGCCTTCCTGTAATTCTAATAGTAACTATATTATAATACTATGATGGCGATAGGACAGACTGAAAGTAGTCAGAGCGCGCGTTGTACTGCAGTAATCCTCACAGTCATGTTACTGCCTTCCTGTAACTCTAATAATAACTATAATATAATACTATGATGGTGATAGGACAGGCTGAGAGTAGTCAGGGCGCGCGTTGTACTGCAGTAATCCTCACAGTCATGTTAATGCCTTCCTGTAATTCTAATAGTAACTATATAATATATACTATGATGGCTATAGGACAGGCTGAAAGTAGTCAGGGCGCCCGTTGTACTGCAGTAATCCTCACAGTCATGTTACTGCCTTCCTGTAATTCTAATAGTAACTATAAAATAAATACTATGATGGCTATAGGACAGGCTGAGAGTAGTCAGGGCGCGCGTTGTACTGCAGTAATCCTCACAGTCATGTTAATGCCTTCCTGTAATTCTAATAGTATCTATAATAAATACTATGATGGCTATAGGACAGGCTGATAGTAGTCAGGGCGCCCGTTGTACTGCAGTAATCCTCACAGTCATGTTACTGCCTTCCTGTAACTCTAATAGTAACTATAAAATATACTATGATGGCGATAGGACAGGCTGAAAGTAGTCAGGACGCGCGTTGTACTGCAGTAATCCTCACAGTAATGTTACTGCCTTCCAGTAATTCTAATAGTAACTATAAAATAATACTATGATGGCGATAGGACAGGCTGAGAGTAGTCAGGGCGCGCGTTGTACTGCAGTAATCCTCACAGTCATGTTACTGCCTTCCTGTAATTCTAATAGTAACTATAATAAATACTATGATGGCGATAGGACAGGCTGATAGTAGTCAGGGCGCGCATTGTACTGCAGTAATCCTCACACTCATGTTACTGCCTTCCTGTAATTCTAATAGTAACTATAAAATAATACTATGATGGCTATAGGACAGGCTGAGAGTAGTCAGGGCGCGCGTTGTACTGCAGTAATCCTCACAGTCATGTTACTGCCTTCCTGTAATTCTAATAGTAACTATAATAAATACTATGATGGCGATAGGACAGGCTGAAAGTAGTCAGGGCGCGCGTTGTACTGCAGTAATCCTCACAGTCATGTTACTGCCTTCCTGTAATTCTAATAGTAACTATAAAATAAATACAATGATGGTGATAGGACAGGCTGAGAGAAGTCAGGGCGCGCGTTGTACTGCAGTAATCCTCACAGTCATGTTACTGCCTTCCTGTAATTCTAATAGTAACTATAATATATATACTATGATGGCGATAGGACAGGCTGAGAGTAGTCAGGGCGCCCGTTGTACTGCAGTAATCCTCACAGTCATGTTACTGCCTTCCTGTAATTATAATAGTAACTATAAAATAATACAATGATGGCGATAGGACAGGCTGAAAGTAGTCAGGGCGCCCGTTGTACTGCAGTAATCCTCACAGTCATGTTACTGCCTTCCTGTAATTACAATAGTAACTATAAAATAATACTATGATGGCTATAGGACAGGCTGATAGTAGTCAGGGCGCCCGTTGTACTGCAGTAATCCTCACAGTCATGTTACTGCCTTCCTGTAACTCTAATAGTAACTATAATATATATACTATGATGGCTATAGGACAGGCTGATAGTAGTCAGGGCGCGCGTTGTACTGCAGTAATCCTCACAGTCATGTTACTGCCTTCCTGTAACTCTAATAGTAACTATAATATATACTATGATGGCGATAGGACAGGCTGAGAGTAGTCAGGGCGCCCATTGTACTGCAGTAATCCTCACAGTCATGTTACTGCCTTCCTGTAACTCTAATAGTAACTATAATATAATACTATGATGGCGATAGGACAGGCTGAGAGTAGTCAGGGTGCGCGTTGTACTGCAGTAACCCTCACAGTTATGTTACTGCCTTCCTGTAACTCTAATAGTAACTATAAAATAATACTATGATGGCTATAGGACAGGCTGATAGTAGTCAGGGCGCGCGTTGTACTGCAGTAATCCTCACAGTTATGTTACTGCCTTCCTGTAACTCTAATAGTAACTATAAAATAATACTATGATGGCTATAGGACAGGCTGAAAGTAGTCAGGGCGCGCGTTGTACTGCAGTAATCCTCACAGTCATGTTACTGCCTTCCTGTAATTCTAATAGTAACTATATTATAATACTATGATGGCGATAGGACAGACTGAAAGTAGTCAGGGCGCGCGTTGTACTGCAGTAATCCTCACAGTCATGTTACTGCCTTCCTGTAACTCTAATAATAACTATAATATAATACTATGATGGCGATAGGACAGGCTGAGAGTAGTCAGGGCGCCCGTTGTACTGCAGTAATCCTCACAGTCATGTTACTGCCTTCCTGTAATTCTAATAGTAACTATAAAATAAATACTATGATGGCTATAGGACAGGCTGAAAGTAGTCAGGGCGCGCGTTGTACTGCAGTAATCCTCACAGTCATGTTACTGCCTTCCTGTAATTCTAATAGTAACTATATAATATATACTATGATGGCTATAGGACAGGCTGAAAGTAGTCAGGGCGCACGTTGTACTGCAGTAATCCTCACAGTCATGTTACTGCCTTCCTGTAATTCTAATAGTAACTATATAATATATACTATGATGGCTATAGGACAGGCTGAAAGTAGTCAGGGCCCCCGTTGTACTGCAGTAATCCTCACAGTCATGTTACTGCCTTCCTGTAATTCTAATAGTAACTATAAAATAAATACTATGATGGCTATAGGACAGGCTGAGAGTAGTCAGGGCGCGCGTTGTACTGCAGTAATCCTCACAGTCATGTTAATGCCTTCCTGTAATTCTAATAGTAACTATAATAAATACTATGATGGCTATAGGACAGGCTGATAGTAGTCAGGGCGCCCGTTGTACTGCAGTAATCCTCACAGTCATGTTACTGCCTTCCTGTAACTCTAATAGTAACTATAATATATACTATGATGGCTATAGGACAGGCTGAAAGTAGTCAGGACGCGCGTTGTACTGCAGTAATCCTCACAGTAATGTTACTGCCTTCCTGTAATTCTAATAGTAACTATAAAATAATACTATGATGGCGATAGGACAGGCTGAAAGTAGTCAGGACGCGCGTTGTACTGCAGTAATCCTCACAGTCATGTTACTGCCTTCCTGTAATTCTAATAGTAACTATAATAAATACTATGATGGCGATAGGACAGGCTGATAGTAGTCAGGGCGCGCGTTGTACTGCAGTAATCCTCACACTCATGTTACTGCCTTCCTGTAATTCTATTAGTAACTATAATATAATACTATGATGGCTATAGGACAAGCTGAGAGTAGTCAGGGCGCGCGTTGTACTGCAGTAATCCTCACAGTCATGTTACTGCCTTCCTGTAATTCTAATAGTAACTATAATAAATACTATGATGGCGATAGGACAGGCTGAAAGTAGTTAGGGCGCGCGTTGTACTGCAGTAATCCTCACAGTCATGTTACTGCCTTCCTGTAATTCTAATAGTAACTATAAAATAAATACAATGATGGTGATAGGACAGGCTGAGAGAAGTCAGGGCGCGCGTTGTACTGCAGTAATCCTCACAGTCATGTTACTGCCTTCCTGTAATTATAATAGTAACTATAAAATAATACTATGATGGCGATAGGACAGGCTGAAAGTAGTCAGGGCGCCCGTTGTACTGCAGTAATCCTCACAGTCATGTTACTGCCTTCCTGTACTTCTAATAGTAACTATAAAATATACTATGATGGCGATAGTACAGGCTGATAGTAGTCAGGGCGCGCGTTGTACTGCAGTAATCCTCACAGTCATGTTACTGCCTTCCTGTAATTCTAATAGTAACTATAATATATACTATGATGGCGATAGGACAGGCTGATAGTAGTTAGGGCGCGCGTTGTACTGCAGTAATCCTCACAGTCATGTTACTGCCTTCCTGTAACTCTAATAGTAACTATAATATATACTATGATGGCTATAGGACAGGCTGAAAGTAGTCAGGGCACGCGTTGTACTGCAGTAATCCTCACAGTCATGTTACTGCCTTCCTGTAATTATAATAGTAACTATAAAATAATACTATGATGGCTATAGGACAGGCTGATAGTAGTCAGGGCGCGCGTTGTACTGCAGCAATCCTCACAGTCATGTTACTGCCTTCCTGTAACTCTAATAGTAACTATAATATATACTATGATGGCGATAGGACAGGCTGATAGTAGTCAGGGCGCGCGTTGTACTGCAGTAATCCTCACAGTCATGTTACTGCCTTCCTGTAACTCTAATAGTAACTATAAAATATACTATGATGGCTATAGGACAGGCTGAAAGTAGTCAGGGCGCCCGTTGTACTGCAGTAATCCTCACAGTCATGTTACTGCCTTCCTGTAATTCCAATAGTAACTATAAAATAATACTATGATGGCTATAAGACAGGCTGAGAGTAGTCAGGGCGCGCGTTGTACTGCAGTAATCCTCACAGTCATGTTACTGCCTTCCTGTAATTCTAATAGTAACTATAATATAATACTATGATGGCTATAGGACAGGCTGATAGTAGTCAGGGCGCCCGTTGTACTGCAGTAATCCTCACAGTCATGTTACTGCCTTCCTGTAATTCTAATAGTAACTATAAAATAATACTATGATGGCGATAGGACAGGCTGATAGTAGTCAGGGCGCGCGTTGTACAGCAGTAACCCTCACAGTCATGTTACTGCCTTCCTGTAATTCTAATACTAACTATAATATAATACTATGATGGCTATTGGACAGGCTGATAGTAGTCAGGGCGCGCGTTGTACTGCAGTAACCCTCACAGTCATGTTACTGCCTTCCTGTAATTCTAATACTAACTATAATATAATACTATGATGGCGAAAGGACAGGCTGATAGTAGTCAGGGCGCGCGTTGTACTGCAGTAATCCTCACAGTCATGTTACTGCCTTCCTGTAATTCTAATACTAACTATAATATAATACTATGATGGTGATAGGACAGGCTGAAAGTAGTCAGGGCGCGCGTTGTACTGCAGTAATCCTCACAGTCATGTTACTGCCTTCCTGTAATTCTAATAGTAACTATAATATATACTATGATGGTGATAGGACAGGCTGATAGTAGTCAGGGCGCGCGTTGTACTGCAGTAATCCTCACAGTCATGTTACTGCCTTCCTGTAATTCTAATAGTAACTATAAAATAATACTATGATGGTGATAGGACAGGCTGATAGTAGTCAGGGCGCGCGTTGTACTGCAGTAATCCTCACAGTCATGTTACTGCCTTCCTGTAACTCTAATAGTAACTATAATATATACTATGATGGCGAAAGGACAGGCTGAAAGTAGTCAGGGCGCGCGTTGTACTGCAGTAATCCTCACAGTCATGTTACTGCCTTCCTGTAATTCTAATAGTAACTATAAAATAATACTATGATGGTGATAGGACAGGCTGATAGTAGTCAGGGCGCGCGTTGTACTGCAGTAATCCTCACAGTCATGTTACTGCCTTCCTGTAACTCTAATAGTAACTATAATATATACTATGATGGCTATAGGACAGGCTGATAGTTGTCAGGGTGCGTGTTGTACTGCAGTAATCCTCACAGTCATGTTACTGCCTTCCTGTACTTCTAATAGTAACTATAATATAATACTATGATGGCTATAGGACAGGCTGATAGTAGTCAGGGCGCGCGTTGTACTGCAGTAATCCTCACAGTCATGTTACTGCCTTCCTGTAATTCTAATAGTAACTATAATATATACTATGATGGCGATAGGACAGGCTGATAGTAGTCAGGGCGCGTTGTACTGCAGTAATCCTCACAGTCATGTTACTGCCTTCCTGTAATTCTAATAGTAACTATAAAATAAATACTATGATGGCGATAGGACAGGCTTAAAGTAGTCAGGGCGCGTTGTACTGCAGTAATCCTCACAGTCATGTTACTGCCTTCCTGTAACTCTAATAGTAACTATAATATATACTATGATGGCTATAGGACAGGCTGAAAGTAGTCAGGGTGCGCGTTGTACTGCAGTAATCCTCACAGTCATGTTACTGCCTTCCTGTAATTCTAATAGTAACTATAATATAATACTATGATGGCTATAGGACAGGCTGAAAGTAGTCAGGGCGCCCGTTGTACTGCAGTAATCCTCACAGTCATGTTACTGCCTTCCTGTAATTCTAGTAGTAACTATAATATATACTATGATGGCGATAGGACAGGCTGATAGTAGTCAGGGCGCGCGTTGTACTGCAGTAATCCTCACAGTCATGTTACTGCCTTCCTGTAATTCTAATAGTAACTATAAAATAATACTATGATGGCTATAGGACAGGGTGATAGTAGTCAGGGCGCGCGTTGTACTGCAGTAATCCTCACAGTCATGTTACTGCCTTCCTGTAACTCTAATAGTAACTATAAAATAATACTATGATAGCCATAGGACAGGCTGAAAGTAGTCAGGGCGCGCGTTGTACTGCAGTAATCCTCACAGTCATGTTACTGCCTTCCTGTAACTCTAATAGTAACTATAAAATAATACTATGATGGCCATAGGACAGGCTGAAAGTAGTCAGGGCGCACGTTGTACTGCAGGAATCCTCACAGTCATGTTACTGCCTTCCTGCAATTCTAATAGTAACTATAAAATATACTATGATGGCTATAGGACAGGCTGAGAGTAGTCAGGGCGCGCGTTGTACTGCAGTAATCCTCACAGTCATGTTACTGCCTTCCTGTAATTCTAATAGTAACTATAATATAATACTATGATGGCTATAGGACAGGCTGATAGTAGTCAGGGTGCGCGTTGTACTGCAGTAATCCTCACAGTCATGTTACTGCCTTCCTGTAATTCTAATAGTAACTATAATATATATACTATGATGGCGATAGGACAGGCTGATAGTAGTCAGGGCGCCCGTTGTACTGCAGTAATCCTCACAGTCATGTTACTGCCTTCCTGTAATTCTAATAGTAACTATAACATAATACTATGATGGCCATAGGACAGGCTGAAAGTAGTCACGGCGCGCGTTGTACTGTAATAATCCTCACAGTCATGTTACTGCCTTCCTGTAACTCTAATAGTAACTATAATATATACTATGATGGCGATAGGACAGACTGATAGTAGTCAGGGCGCGCGTTGTACTGCAGTAATCCTCACAGTCATGTTACTGCCTTCCTGCTATTCTAATAGTAACTATAACATAACACTATGATGGCTATAGGACAGGCTGAAAGTAGTCAGGGCGCCCGTTGTACTGCAGTAATCCTCACAGTCATGTTACTGCCTTCCTGTAACTCTAATAGTAACTATAAAATATACTATGATGGCTATAGGACAGGCTGAAAGAAGTCAGGGCGCGCGTTGTACTGCAGTAATCCTCACAGTCATGTTACTGCCTTCCTGTAACTCTAATAGAAACTATAACATAATACTATGATGGCGATGGGACAGGCTGAAAGTAGTCAGGGCGCGCGTTGTACTGCAGTAATCCTCACAGTCATGTTACTGCCTTCCTGTAACTCTAATAGTAACTATAACATAATACAATGAAGGCGATGGGACAGGCTGAAAGTAGTCAGGGCGCGCGATGTACTGCAGTAATCCTCACAGTCATGTTACTGCCTTCATGTAATTCTAATAGTAACTATAAAATAATACTCTGATGGCTATTGGACAGGCTGAAAGTAGTCAGGGCGCGCGATGTACTGCAGTAATCCTCACAGTCATGTTACTGCCTTCCTGCTATTCTAATAGTAACTATAATATATACTATGATGGCTATTGGAAAGGCTGAAAGTAGTCAGGGCGCACGTTGTACTGCAGTAATCCTCACAGTCATGTTACTGCCTTCCTGTACTTCTAATAATAACTATAAAATATACTATGATGGCGATAGTACAGGCTGAAAGTAGTCAGGGCGCCCGTTGTACTGTAATAAGCCTCACAGTCATGTTACTGCCTTCCTGTAACTCTAATAGTAACTATAATATAATACTATGATGGCTATAGGACAGGCTGATAGTAGTCAGGGCGCGTGTTGTACTGCAGTAATCCTCACAGTCATGTTACTGCCTTCCTGTAACTCTAATAGTAACTATAATATATACTATGATGGCTATAGGACAGGCTGATAGTAGTCAGGGCGCCCGTTGTACTGTAATAAGCCTCACATTCATGTTACTGCCTTCCTGTAATTCTAATAGTAACTATAATATATACTATGATGGCTATTGGACAGGCTGAAAGTAGTCAGGGCGCACGTTGTACTGCAGTAATCCTCACAGTCATGTTACTGCCTTCCTGTACTTCTAATAATAACTATAAAATAATACTCTGATGGCTATTGGACAGGCTGAAAGTAGTCAGGGCGCGCGATGTACTGCAGTAATCCTCACAGTCATGTTACTGCCTTCCTGCTATTCTAATAGTAACTATAATATATACTATGATGGCTATTGGACAGGCTGAAAGTAGTCAGGGCGCACGTTGTACTGCAGTAATCCTCACAGTCATGTTACTGCCTTCCTGTAATTCTAATAGTAACTATAAAATAATACTATGATGGTGATAGGACAGGCTGATAGTAGTCAGGGCGCGCGTTGTACTGCAGTAATCCTCACAGTCATGTTACTGCCTTCCTGTAACTCTAATAGTAACTATAATATATACTATGATGGCTATAGGACAGGCTGATAGTTGTCAGGGTGCGTGTTGTACTGCAGTAATCCTCACAGTCATGTTACTGCCTTCCTGTAATTCTAATAGTAACTATAAAATAAATACTATGATGGCGATAGGACAGGCTGAAAGTAGTCAGGGCGCGTTGTACTGCAGTAATCCTCACAGTCATGTTACTGCCTTCCTGTAACTCTAATAGTAACTATAAAATAATACTATGATGGCCATAGGACAGGCTGATAGTAGTCAGGGCGCGCGTTGTACTGCAGTAATCCTCACAGTCATGTTATTGCCTTCCTGTAACTCTAATAGTAACTATAAAATAACACTGTGATGGCTATAGGACAGGCTGAAAGTAGTCAGGGTGCGCGTTGTACTGCAGTAATCCTCACAGTCATGTTACTGCCTTCCTGTAATTCTAATAGTAACTATAATATAATACTATGATGTCTATAGGACAGGCTGAAAGTAGTCAGGGCGCCCGTTGTACTGCAGTAATCCTCACAGTCATGTTACTGCCTTCCTGTAACTCTAATAGTAACTATAATATATACTATGATGGCGATAGGACAGGCTGATAGTAGTCAGGGCGCGCGTTGTACTGCAGTAATCCTCACAGTCATGTTACTGCCTTCCTGTAATTCTAATAGTAACTATAAAATAATACTATGATGGCTATAGGACAGGGTGATAGTAGTCAGGGCGCGCGTTGTACTGCAGTAATCCTCACAGTCATGTTACTGCCTTCCTGTAACTCTAATAGTAACTATAAAATAATAATATGATAGCCATAGGACAGGCTGAAAGTAGTCAGGGCGCGCGTTGTACTGCAGTAATCCTCACAGTCATGTTACTGCCTTCCTGTAATTCTAATAGTAACTATATAATATATACTATGATGGCTATAGGACAGGCTGAAAGTAGTCAGGGCCCCCGTTGTACTGCAGTAATCCTCACAGTCATGTTACTGCCTTCCTGTAACTCTAATAGTAACTATAAAATAATACTATGATGGCCATAGGACAGGCTGAAAGTAGTCAGGGCGCACGTTGTACTGCAGGAATCCTCACAGTCATGTTACTGCCTTCCTGCAATTCTAATAGTAACTATAAAATATACTATGATGGCTATAGGACAGGCTGAGAGTAGTCAGGGCGCGCGTTGTACTGCAGTAATCCTCACAGTCATGTTAGTGCCTTCCTGTAATTCTAATAGTAACTATAATATAATACTATGATGGCTATAGGACAGGCTGATAGTAGTCAGGGTGCGCGTTGTACTGCAGTAATCCTCACAGTCATGTTACTGCCTTCCTGTAATTCTAATAGTAACTATAATATATATACTATGATGGCGATAGGACAGGCTGATAGTAGTCAGGGCGCCCGTTGTACTGCAGTAATCCTCACAGTCATGTTACTGCCTTCCTGTAATTCTAATAGTAACTATAACATAATACTATGATGGCCATAGGACAGGCTGAAAGTAGTCACGGCGCGCGTTGTACTGTAATAATCCTCACAGTCATGTTACTGCCTTCCTGTAACTCTAATAGTAACTATAATATATACTATGATGGCGATAGGACAGACTGATAGTAGTCAGGGCGCGCGTTGTACTGCAGTAATCCTCACAGTCATGTTACTGCCTTCCTGCTATTCTAATAGTAACTATAACATAACACTATGATGGCTATAGGACAGGCTGAAAGTAGTCAGGGCGCGCGTTGTACTGCAGTAATCCTCACAGTCATGTTACTGCCTTCCTGTAACTCTAATAGTAACTATAAAATATACTATGATGGCTATAGGACAGGCTGAAAGAAGTCAGGGCGCGCGTTGTACTGCAGTAATCCTCACAGTCATGTTACTGCCATCCTGTAACTCTAATAGAAACTATAACATAATACTATGATGGCGATGGGACAGGCTGAAAGTAGTCAGGGCGCGCGTTGTACTGCAGTAATCCTCACAGTCATGTTACTGCCTTCATGTAATTCTAATAGTAACTATAAAATAATACTCTGATGGCTATTGGACAGGCTGAAAGTAGTCAGGGCGCGCGATGTACTGCAGTAATCCTCACAGTCATGTTACTGCCTTCCTGCTATTCTAATAGTAACTATAATATATACTATGATGGCTATTGGAAAGGCTGAAAGTAGTCAGGGCGCACGTTGTACTGCAGTAATCCTCACAGTCATGTTACTGCCTTCCTGTAACTCTAATAGTAACTATAATATAATACTATGATGGCGATAGGACAGGCTGAAAGTAGTCAGGGCGCCCGTTGTACTGTAATAAGCCTCACAGTCATGTTACTGCCTTCCTGTAACTCTAATAGTAACTATAATATAATACTATGATGGCTATAGGACAGGCTGATAGTAGTCAGGGCGCGTGTTGTACTGCAGTAATCCTCACAGTCAGGTTACTGCCTTCCTGTAACTCTAATAGTAACTATAATATATACTATGATGGCTATAGGACAGGCTGATAGTAGTCAGGGCGCCCGTTGTACTGTAATAAGCCTCACAGTCATGTTACTGCCTTCCTGTAACTCTAATAGTAACTATAATATAATACTATGATGGCTATAGGACAGGCTGATAGTAGTCAGGGCGCGTGTTGTACTGCAGTAATCCTCACAGTCATGTTACTGCCTTCCTGTAATTCTAATAGTAACTATAACATAATACTATGATGGCGATAGGACAGGCTGATAGTAGTCAGGGCGCGCGTTGTACTGCAGTAAGCCTCACATTCATGTTACTGCCTTCCTGTAACTCTAATAGTAACTATAATATATACTATGATGGCGATAGGACAGGCTGATAGTAGTCAGGGCGCGCGTTGTACTGTAGTAATCCTCACAGTCATGTTACTGCCTTCCTGTAATTCTAATAGTAACTATAATATATACTATGATGGCTATAGCACAGGCTGAGAGTAGTCAGGGCGCGCGTTGTACTGCAGTAATCCTCACAGTCATGTTACTGCCTTCCTGTAATTCTAATAGTAACTATAATATATACTATGATGGCTATAGCACAGGCTGAGAGTAGTCAGGGCGCGCGTTGTACTGCAGTAATCCTCACAGTCATGTTACTGCCTTCCTGTAATTCTAATAGTAACTATAATATATATACTATGATGGCTATAGGACAGGCTGATAGTAGTCAGGGCGCCCGTTGTACTGCAGTAATCCTCACAGTCATGTTACTGCCTTCCTGTAATTCTAATAGTAACTATAAAATAATACTATGATGGAGATAGGACAGGCTGATAGTAGTCAGGGCGCGCGTTGTACTGCAGTAATCCTCACAGTCATGTTACTGCCTTCCTGTAATTCTAATAGTAACTATAAAATAATACTATGATGGAGATAGGACAGGCTGATAGTAGTCAGGGCGCACGTTGTACTGCAGTAATCCTCACAGTCATGTTACTGCCTTCCTGTAACTCTAATAGTAACTATAATAAATACTATGATGGCGAAAGGACAGGCTGAAAGTAGTCAGGGCGCGCGTTGTACTGCAGTAATCCTCACAGTCATGTTACTGCCTTCCTGTAACTCTAATAGTAACTATAATATATACTATGATGGCGAAAGGACAGGCTGAAAGTAGTCAGGGCGCGCGTTGTACTGCAGTAATCCTCACAGTCATGTTACTGCCTTCCTGTAATTCTAATAGTAACTATAATATATACTATGATGGCTATAGGACAGGCTGAGAGTAGTCAGGGCGCCCGTTGTACTGCAGTAATCCTCACAGTCATGTTACTGCCTTCCTGTACTTCTAATAGTAACTATAATATAATACTATGATGGCTATAGGACAGGCTGATAGTAGTCAGGGCGCGCGTTGTACTGCAGTAATCCTCACAGTCATGTTACTGCCTTCCTGTAATTCTAATAGTAACTATAATATATACTATGATGGCGATAGGACAGGCTGATAGTAGTCAGGGCGCGCGTTTTACTGTAGTAATCCTCACAGTCATGTTACTGCCTTCCTGTAATTCTAATACTAACTATAATATATACTATGATGGCTATAGGACAGGCTGATAGTAGTCAGGGTGCGCGTTGTACTGTAGTAATCCTCACAGTCATGTTACTGCCTTCCTGTAATTCTAATAGTAACTATAACATAATACTATGATGGCGATAGGACAGGCTGAGAGTAGTCAGGGCGCGCGTTGTACTGCAGT
Organism: Taudactylus pleione; assembly: GCA_031769625.1. Classification (NCBI taxonomy): domain Eukaryota; kingdom Metazoa; phylum Chordata; class Amphibia; order Anura; family Myobatrachidae; genus Taudactylus; species Taudactylus pleione. The sequence continues at coordinate 2,796,485 of JAUIMM010000522.1, read as the reverse complement.
AATCCTCACAGTCATGTTACTGCCTTCCTGTAATTCTAATAGTAACTATAAAATAATACTATGATGGCTATAGGACAGGCTGATAGTAGTCAGGGCGCGTGTTGTACTGCAGTAATCCTCACAGTCATGTTACTGCCTTCCTGTAATTCTAATAGTAACTATAACATATACTATGATGGCGATAGGACAGGCTGAAAGTAGTCAGGGCGCGCGTTGTACTGCAGTAATCCTCACAGTCATGTTACTGCCTTCCTGTAACTCTAATAGTAACTATAATATATACTATGATGGCTATAGGACAGGCTGAGAGTAGTCAGGGCGCGCGTTGTACTGCAGTAATCCTCACAGTCATGTTACTGCCTTCCTGTAACTCTAATAGTAACTATAATATATACTATGATGGCGATAGGACAGGCTGAAAGTAGTCAGGGCGCGCGTTGTACTGCAGTAATCCTCACAGTCATGTTACTGCCTTCCTGTAATTCTAATACTAACTATAATATAATACTATGATGGTGATAGGACAGGCTGATAGTAGTCAGGGCGCGCGTTGTACTGCAGTAATCCTCACAGTCATGTTACTGCCTTCCTGTAATTCTAATAGTAACTATAATATATACTATGATGGTGATAGGACAGGCTGATAGTAGTCAGGGCGCGCGTTGTACTGCAGTAATCCTCACAGTCATGTTACTGCCTTCCTGTAATTCTAATAGTAACTATAAAATAATACTATGATGGCGATAGGACAGGCTGATAGTAGTCAGGGCGCGCGTTGTACTGCAGTAATCCTCACAGTCATGTTAGTGCCTTCCTGTAACTCTAATAGTAACTATAATATATACTATGATGGCGAAAGGACAGGCTGAAAGTAGTCAGGGCGCGCGTTGTACTGCAGTAATCCTCACAGTCATGTTACTGCCTTCCTGTAACTCTAATAGTAACTATAATATATACTATGATGGCGAAAGGACAGGCTGAAAGTAGTCAGGGCGCGCGTTGTACTGCAGTAATCCTCACAGTCATGTTACTGCCTTCCTGTAATTCTAATAGTAACTATAAAATAATACTATGATGGTGATAGGACAGGCTGATAGTAGTCAGGGCGCGCGTTGTACTGCAGTAATCCTCACAGTCATGTTACTGCCTTCCTGTAACTCTAATAGTAACTATAATATATACTATGATGGCTATAGGACAGGCTGATAGTTGTCAGGGCGCGTGTTGTACTGCAGTAATCCTCACAGTCATGTTACTGCCTTCCTGCTATTCTAATAGTAACTATAATATAATACTATGATGGCTATAGGACAGGCTGATAGTAGTCAGGGCGCGCGTTGTACTGCAGTAATCCTCACAGTCATGTTACTGCCTTCCTGTAATTCTAATAGTAACTATAATATAATATTATGATGGCGATAGGACAGGCTGAAAGTAGTCAGGGCGCGCGTTGTACTGCAGTAATCCTCACAGTCATGTTACTGCCTTCCTGTAATTCTAATAGTAACTATAATATATACTATGATGGCTATAGGACAGGCTGAGAGTAGTCAGGGCGCCCGTTGTACTGCAGTAATCCTCACAGTCATGTTACTGCCTTCCTGTACTTCTAATAGTAACTATAATATAATACTATGATGGCTATAGGACAGGCTGATAGTAGTCAGGGCGCGCGTTGTACTGCAGTAATCCTCACAGTCATGTTACTGCCTTCCTGTAATTCTAATAGTAACTATAATATATACTATGATGGCGATAGGACAGGCTGATAGTAGTCAGGGCGCGCGTTGTACTGTAGTAATCCTCACAGTCATGTTACTGCCTTCCTGTAATTCTAATACTAACTATAATATATACTATGATGGCTATAGGACAGGCTGATAGTAGTCAGGGCGCGCGTTGTACTGCAGTAATCCTCACAGTCATGTTACTGCCTTCCTGTAATTCTAATAGTAACTATAAAATAATACTATGATGGTGATAGGACAGGCTGATAGTAGTCAGGGCGCGCGTTGTACTGCAGTAATCCTCACAGTCATGTTACTGCCTTCCTGTAACTCTAATAGTAACTATAATATATACTATGATGGCTATAGGACAGGCTGAAAGTAGTCAGGTCGCACGTTGTACTGCAGTAATCCTCACAGTCATGTTACTGCCTTCCTGTAATTCTAATAGTAACTATAACATAATACTATGATGGCGATAGGACAGGCTGAGAGTAGTCAGGGCGCGCGTTGTACTGCAGTAATCCTCACAGTCATGTTACTGCCTTCCTGTAATTCTAATAGTAACTATAAAATAATACTATGATGGCGATAGGACAAGCTGAAAGTAGTCAGGGCGCCCGTTGTACTGCAGTAATTCTCACAGTCATGTTACTGCCTTCCTGTAATTCTAATAGTAACTATAATATATACTATGATGGCTATAGGACAGGCTGAAAGTAGTCAGGGCGCGCGTTGTACTGCAGTAATCCTCACAGTCATGTTACTGCCTTCCTGTAATTCTAATAGTAACTATAATATATACAATGATGGCGATAGGACAGGCTGATAGTAGTCAGGGCGCCCGTTGTACTGCAGTAAACCTCACAGTTATGTTACTGCCTTCCTGTAATTCTAATAGTAACTATAATATATACTATGATGGCTATAGGACAGGCTGATAGTAGTCAGGGCGCCCGTTGTACTGCAGTAATCCTCACAGTCATGTTACTGCCTTCCTGCTATTCTAATAGTAACTATAATATATACTATGATGGCGATAGGACAGGCTGAAAGTAGTCAGGGCGCGCGTTGTACTGCAGTAATCCTCAGTCATGTTACTGCCTTCATGTAACTCTAATAGTAACTATAATATAATACTATGATGGCTATAGGACAGGCTGAAAGTAGTCAGGGCGCACGTTGTACTGCAGTAATCCTCACAGTCATGTTACTGCCTTCCTGTAACTCTAATAGTAACTATAAAATAATACTATGATGGCGATAGGACAGGGTGATAGTAGTCAGGGCGCGCGTTGTAGTGCAGTAATCCTCACAGTCATGTTACTGCCTTCCTGTAATTCTAATAGTAACTATAAAATATACTATGATGGCTATAGGACAGGCTGAAAGTAGTCAGGGCGCGCGTTGTAGTGCAGTAATCCTCACAGTCATGTTACTGCCTTCCTGTAATTCTAATAGTAACTATAAAATATACTATGATGGCTATAGGACAGGCTGAGAGTAGTCAGGGCGCGCGTTGTACTGCAGTAATCCTCACAGTCATGTTACTGCCTTCCTGTAACTCTAATAGTAACTATAAAATATACTATGATGGCGATAGGACAGGGTGATAGTAGTCAGGGCGCCCGTTGTACTGCAGTAATCCTCACAGTCATGTTACTGCCTTCCTGTAACTCTAATAGTAACTATAAAATAATACTATGATGGTGATAGGACAGGCTGAAAGTAGTCAGGGCGTCCATTGTACTGCAGTAATCCTCACAGTCATGTTACTGCCTTCCTGTAATTCTAATAGTAACTATAAAATAATACTATGATGGTGATAGGACAGGCTGAAAGTAGTCAGGGCGCGTGTTATAGTGCAGTAATCCTCACAGTCATGTTACTGCCTTCCTGTAATTCTAATAGTAACTATAAAATATACTATGATGGCTATAGGACAGGCTGAGAGTAGTCAGGGCGCGCGTTGTACTGCAGTAATCCTCACAGTCATGTTACTGCCTTCCTGTAATTCTAATAGTAACTATAAAATATACTATGATGGCGATAGGACAGGCTGATAGTAGTCAGGGCGCGTGTTGTACTGCAGTAATCCTCACAGTCATGTTACTGCCTTCCTGCAATTCTAATAGTAACTATAAAATATACTATGATGGCGATAGGACAGGCTGAGAGTAGTCAGGGCGCGCGTTGTACTGCAGTAATCCTCACAGTCATGTTACTGCCTTCCTGTAATTCTAATAGTAACTATAAAATATACTATGATGGCTATAGGACAGGCTGAGAGTAGTCAGGGCGCGCGTTGTACTGCAGTAATCCTCACAGTCATGTTACTGCCTTCCTGTAATTTTAATAGTAACTATAATATATACTATGATGGCTATAGGACAGGCTGATAGTAGTCAGGGCGCCCGTTGTACTGCAGTAACCTCACAGTCATGTTACTGCCTTCCTGTAATTCTAATAGTAACTATAAAATAAATACTATGATGGCGATAGGACAGGCTGAGAGTAGTCAGGGCGCGCGTTGAACTGCAGTAATCCTCACAGTCATGTTACTGCCTTCCTGTAATTCTAATAGTAACTATAAAATATACTATGATGGCTATAGGACAGGCTGAGAGTAGTCAGGGCGCCCGTTGTACTGCAGTAATCCTCACAGTCATGTTACTGCCTTCCTGTAATTTTAATAGTAACTATAATATATACTATGATGGCTATAGGACAGGCTGATAGTAGTCAGGGCGCCCGTTGTACTGCAGTAACCTCACAGTCATGTTACTGCCTTCCTGTAATTCTAATAGTAACTATAAAATAAATACTATGATGGCGATAGGACAGGCTGAGAGTAGTCAGGGCGCGCGTTGAACTGCAGTAATCCTCACAGTCATGTTACTGCCTTCCTGTAATTCTAATAGTAACTATAAAATAAATACTATGATGGCCATAGGACAGGCTGAAAGTAGTCAGGGCGCGCGTTGTACTGCAGTAATCCTCACAGTCATGTTACTGCCTTCCTGTAATTCTAATAGTAACTATAATATATACTATGATGGCTATAGGACAGGCTGAAAGTAGTCAGGGCGCGCGTTGTACTGCAGTAATCCTCACAGTCATGTTACTGCCTTCCTGTAACTCTAATAGTAACTATAATATATACTATGATGGCGATAGGACAGGCTGAAAGTAGTCAGGGCGCCCGTTGTACTGCAGTAATCCTCACAGTCATGTTACTGCCTTCCTGTAATTCTAATAGTAACTATAATATATACTATGATGGCTATAGGACAGGCTGATAGTAGTCAGGGCGCGCGTTGTACTGCAGTAATCCTCACAGTCATGTTACTGCCTTCCTGTAACTCTAATAGTAACTATAATATATACTATGATGGTGATAGGACAGGCTGAGAGTAGTCAGGGCGCGCGTTGTACTGCAGTAATCCTCACAGTCATGTTACTGCCTTCCTGTAATTCTAATAGTAACTATAAAATAATACTATGATGGTGATAGGACAGGCTGATAGTAGTCAGGGCGCGCGTTGTACTGCAGTAATCCTCACAGTCATGTTACTGCCTTCCTGTAACTCTAATAGTAACTATAATATATACTATGATGGCGATAGGACAGGCTGAAAGTAGTCAGGGCGCGCGTTGTACTGCAGTAATCCTCACAGTCATGTTACTGCCTTCCTGTAATTCTAATAGTAACTATAATATATACTATGATGGCTATAGGACAGGCTGAGAGTAGTCAGGGTGCGCGTTGTACTGCAGTAATCCTCACAGTCATGTTACTGCCTTCCTGTAACTCTAATAGTAACTATAATATATACTATGATGGCTATAGGACAGGCTGAGAGTAGTCAGGGCGCGCGTTGTACTGCAGTAATCCTCACAGTCATGTTACTGCCTTCCTGTACTTCTAATAGTAACTATAATATATACTATGATGGCGATAGGACAGGCTGAGAGTAGTCAGGGCGCGCGTTGTACTGCAGTAATCCTCACAGTCATGTTACTGCCTTCCTGCAATTCTAATAGTAACTATAATATATACTATGATGGCTATAGGACAGGCTGATAGTAGTCAGGGCGCGCGTTGTACTGCAGTAATCCTCACAGTCATGTTACTGCCTTCCTGTAATTCTAATAGTAACTATAATATATACTATGATGGCGATAGGACAGGCTGAGAGTAGTCAGGGCGCGCGTTGTACTGCAGTAATCCTCACAGTCATGTTACTGCCTTCCTGTAATTCTAATAGTAACTATAAAATAAATACAATGATGGTGATAGGACAGGCTGATAGTAGTCAGGGCGCGCGTTGTACTGCAGTAATCCTCACAGTCATGTTACTGCCTTCCTGTAACTCTAATAGTAACTATAATATATACTATGATGGCGATAGGACAGGCTGAAAGTAGTCAGGGCGCCCGTTGTACTGCAGTAATCCTCACAGTCATGTTACTGCCTTCCTGTAATTCTAATAGTAACTATAATATATACTATGATGGCTATAGGACAGGCTGAGAGTAGTCAGGGCGCGCGTTGTACTGCAGTAATCCTCACAGTCATGTTACTGCCTTCCTGTAATTCTAATAGTAACTATAAAATAAATACTATGATGACTATAGGACAGGCTGAGAGTAGTCAGGGCGCGCGTTGTACTGCAGTAATCCTCACAGTCATGTTACTGCCTTCCTGCTATTCTAATAGTAACTATAAAATAATACTATGATGGCTATAGGACAGGCTGAGAGTAGTCAGGGCGCGCGTTGTACTGCAGTAATCCTCACAGTCATGTTACTGCCTTCCTGTAACTCTAATAGTAACTATAAAATATACTATGATGGCGATAGGACAGGGTGATAGTAGTCAGGGCGCCCGTTGTACTGCAGTAATCCTCACAGTCATGTTACTGCCTTCCTGTAACTCTAATAGTAACTATAATATATACTATGATGGCTATAGGACAGGCTGAAAGTAGTCAGGGCGCGCGTTGTACTGCAGTAATCCTCACAGTCATGTTACTGCCTTCCTGCTATTCTAATAGTAACTATAAAATAATACTATGATGGCGATAGGACAGGCTGAAAGTAGTCAGGGCGCGCGTTGTACTGCAGTAATCCTCACAGTCATGTTACTGCCTTCCTGCAATTCTAATAGTAACTATAAAATAAATACTATGATGGCTATAGGACAGGCTGAAAGTAGTCAGGGCGCCCGTTGTACCCGTTGTACTGCTGATTGCAGGCTATTACCTTTTCGCTCTCGGTGCTGATCTGGATGGCATTGGGTATAAGGCGGGCAGTTTTCTCTTTGGTCATAGAGGTGACATCTCGGAGGGGGAGACAGATCTACAAACACACAACACATAACGGATTTGGTGAAGTCATTGTCTGTGCATTGAATTAGTACATCTAACAGAAGACAGAATTTAGGAAACAAACCTAGGTCCACAAACATAGGGGAGAGCTTGTTACAGTGTAGGAGAACACACAGTACATGGTCAATGTGATGGGTATAACGGGCTTTTTCTGCACTGCAGAGCATTTCCCTGCTCAGAGGGGTAAATTTACTAAGTTCCGTGTTTGTCCGAGATTGCATTCACAGGGAGTATTTTGTCATTTTTACAAACACAGGAATTTACTAAGGTAAAAACATTTCTACCTGTAATTAATCGAGGAAAGGGTTAAAAAAATATATATATTTTAAATGACGTGGATTCCCCTTCCTCACCAAAGCATAACCAACCCCGGGCTCCTGAGCCAGTCCAGGTTCTAAAAATACGGGGGACAGCCATGCGAGTCACAGCCAATCAGCGGTCGCTTACTCTAGAGCGGCCTCTGCTTGGCTGGCGGCCCGGCAAATGACGGATACTACGAGGGCTCCGTCGTTTACCAGGGAAGAGATGTATGTGGAAACACATACAGTACATCTGTTCAATGTCCGTGGTCGGGTAACTCATTTTTTATTTCCCTGGTCGGGACTCTACAGGAGAACAGGACCTAATTGCGCCAGGAGATAGGGGAATATTTAATATTTTTTTGTTAGGGAAACCCTTGGATTAGTACTGGACAAGGGGACCGACCACCAGGGAGAAGGTAAGTATGTGTAAGTGTGTAATAAAATTATACTATCTATGGTGTGTGTACTGTAGTTTTTTTACTATTTTTTTTTTACAGTGGGGGTATGGGTGGAAGTTGCTTACAAATTGGTAAGTGCATAGCGGATGTGAGCAAGGAGATTAGGCCAAACCAGAGAAGGTTTATTGACTATAACAGGATACACTTGACAGAAGGTAAACAGCAGTCAAAACGAAATGGTATCAATCTCTCTTGGGCTTAATATTGTACAGCCGTACAGCACTGTGATGCCCCAATAACACAATGCCAATCTTGGGCTCATGTAGACCCTTTTTATACAGCCAAGTAAACAAGTCTTGCATCTGCAGTCTAATCAGCCTGACCTTTAGGTATTGACTCAGACAAGTGATATTATTGAGGCTGATGAGTCATGTACCATAACATAGCCATGTGATGTTATTATGGCTACATGCACAATAACATTAATTTAAAAAGACAGCTTGTAGTGTTTAAGCATTTAACTAAATGTCAACACATATAACTTCTTATACAAACTACACAATGAAAAACTTATTTTTTTTTATGATGATGATGATTTGTTGGGAGCTGACAGAGGTGTTGACCTTGTATACCTCTGACCATTGGTTTTAGAATTAAATAGGTGAGTATTCAAATACCCGCTTTTAATTTTTACTTCAGCCGAAAAAGCTATAGACATTGTGGGGCGTTTAGGGAGTTTGAACACATTTGTCCAAATTCCCAGGTATAAATGCATTTAGTACAATAACCACAACTGTGTGCCTATGCCAACCTGCAAAGACGTGCGCAGGTCTGCACAAGAACATCAGACTTACATCCATGTTTTAAAACATGTCTTGATAGTGAAATACACATTTGCTGTTAAATATAAAAAATAATATATAATAATCTGCTAAGGTCTGTCCGGTCTCCAACAAGCATGTGCAGTGGAAGTCGGGGCATGTGCCCCACTGGCTCTCACTGCTAGGGAGAATGGACAAACCCCAACCAATCAGGAGAGGAGGAGGGTGAATGCATCTCCGGAAACGCGATAAGTATGGGGGGGTGGGACACAGCGGGGTGGAGCGGGACAAAGCAGCAGACAGAGAGGTAGGATGGGGCGGGACAGAGCAGGCAGAGAGAGGGATGGGGCAGGACAGAGCAGGCAAAGAGAGAGGGATGGGGCAGGACAGAGCAGGTCACAGAGAAGGATGGGGCAGGACAGAGCAGGCAGAGAGAGGGATGGGGCAGGACAGAGCAGGCAGAGAGAGGGATGGGGCAGTACAGAGCAGGCCGATAGAGGGATGGGGCAGGACAGAGCAGGCAGAGAGAGGGATAGGGTAGGACAGAGCAGGTCAGAGAGAGGGATAGGGTAGGACAGAGCAGGTCAGAGAGAGGGATAGGGTAGGACAGAGCAGGTCAGAGAGAGGGATAGGGTAGGACAGAGTAGGCAGAGAGAGGGATGGGGCAGGACAGAGCAGGCAGAGAGAGGGATGGGGCAGGACAGAGCAGGCAGAGAGAGGGATGGGGCAGGACAGAGCAGGCAGAGAGAGGGATGGGGCAGGACAGAGCAGGCAGAGAGAGGGATGGGGCAGGACAGAGGAGGCAGAAAGTGGATGGGGCAGGACAGAGTGGAGGAGAGGGCAGAGCAGCGAATAGAGAGGGGGGCAGGGTAAAGGCAGTGGCAAAACACTGAGGTAACCCGGCATGTGCCAGGTCACTTTACTAGTAAATAATTTAATTTAAACAAACTCCATATCTCCTTCCTGTGTACGAATAAAAACACAAAATTGTGCTATATTAGTTATTAGTACAGGACGTTAGATATAGGGGGGGATGATTACATGCAAGTTGGACATACTCACACTAGTGGTCCCATATAGTCCTAGGTAAGTCACAGGATTACAGTCAGCCTGAGTAGAGTGTGTAGACTAACTCCTGGTCACGCTCATACTGGGCTATGTATTGCATCGTGTATGTATATGTATGTATGACATAATAATATAACGTAATACCCCTTGCGGGGCTGCTTACAGTGCAATATCCAGGTCTTACCAAAGTCTCCCATCGGAAGATGTTGCTGTGGAAGCAGATCCAGTTCTCGGAGAGGTAGAGGCGCCCCTGAAGTAGGATGTCTTTCTGTAAGGCGCAGGCGTAGTCTGAGAATACAAAAAGCCAAGTTATCTACATAGGGCGAATGGTAATAATGTGAGATACACACAGCAGACGCCTGGTAATGTAAGATACATACAGCAGAATGGGAAGCTGACCTTGGACCATTGCCAGAAGATGTGTGGAAATCAGCCATGGGTAGTCCAAGAGTAGCTACTACAACAGTTCGGTTTCAGCAAATTCAACTGTTCCTGCTACATAGAATATATCTAACGCCAGATCGCTTATTTAAATTCGGTGGTAGATCTGATTCAAAATGCCCAAAATGTAAATCCCCTAATGGTAATTTTTGGCACCTAATATGGTCATGCTCTATTATAAGTTCTTTTTGGGAAGAGGTTAATTGTATATTGACGTCCACTGGTGTTCCTAGGGATATGCTAACACCCATGGTATGTACACTGGCTGTTATTGACGAGGATACATTAGATAAACATTTTGTACAATATGTTGTTAATTTATGTATGCTCGCCAAGGTTTGCATAGCTAGAACATGGTTGGCTCCTGAGGGTCCAACGATAGGACAATGGGTAGCACTGGCAAATGAGACCTTGGCACACGAGAACTTTGTGTATTTAGCCAGGAAGGCTGAGAAGAAATTTTATCTTGTTTGGGGTGGATGGCTGGATTCGCCATATGGGAAGAGACAAGAAGAGAATAGGGCCCTGATTCAGAGCCGGACGCTCTGACCAGAGCGCTCGCTCTGAATCAGGGCCCACCTCCATTAATATAGAGCGTCCTCCTGGACGCTCGTATAGCTGTGGGTCACCACCCACAGCATATACGAGCGTGCAAAATGATGGTCGCGATGGTCTTCACCATCGCGACCATCGGAACTGCGAGTAAAAGCCTGCGGTTCGGTTTCTCAACCGCAAGGCCAGGAGTGATTTTGGCTCTATCAGATCCAAAATCACTCCCACTGACATCACTAGTGATGTCAGTGGGGCCGGCTTCAGACGGTAGGCATTCCCTTGGGAACGCCTCCGTCTGGCAGGCACGCCCACCAGAGGAAAGTCCTTCGCTCGTCGGGTCTCACACATGCGCACGACGGACTGCCGCTCGCGAGTGGGTCTGAATGACCGCCTAGATTTGATCAGGCGCGGATAACCAATGGGGATAGAGATGTGCACAGTACTTTTTTTTCTAATAATTGTAATGCAGCCGAAGGGATGTACATATGTGTAATGTATTACATGTTCGTATGAGGAGGTTGTAGAAATGCTTCAATTTAGGTATGTAATGTATAGACGAGATGTATGCCATAATTGTGAATACATGGCATAATATGCCCTGTATGCTTTATACTATGTTATTGGATATGATTAATATAAGAGACCACACAGAGGCGGTTGGAGGATGCAAGCGTTCGCTCAGAAACTGGGCGGCCGCTTGCATCCTGACCGGCCGCCTCTGTTTCGGATGTTAGGCTGTGGGTTTACACCCACAGCTCTAACGACCGCTAGGGTGATGGTCGCGATGGTCATAGACCATCGCGACCATCGGGGCTTACGACGAGACCCTAGGGTAGGGTCTCACTTGTCGTAAACCCCGGAGAGCTTCTGGCTCTGTCAGAGCCGGAAGCTCTCCACTGACATCACTAGTGATGTCAGTGGGGCCTCCCCCAAACGGCAGGCGATCCCAGGGGAACGCCTCCATATGGGCTGCCACCCTCCCGGCCCACCTTCCAAACGGGGCGAGCTGTCAATCAACATAGACAGCTCGCCCCCTTTGGAAAGAGACCCGCTACGACCGGCGCTGTCGGTCGTAGCGGGTCTCACGCATGAGCACAAAGGAGCCGTCTCCCTCGTGCGCATGCACACTGGACAAACATCGAGGCGGCCGTGCGGTTGTAGACCGTACGTCCGCCTCTGAATGAAGCCCAGAGATTGTTTAATGTGATGTACTTTATTATTGTACTTTTATGTTTTGTTTTCTGTTTTATGTTCTACTTTTACTTTTTCTTGAAAATAAATAAAAACTATTAAATTAAAAAAAAAGATACATACAGCACACGCCTGGTAATGTAAGATACACACAGCACACGCCTGGTAATGTAAGATACATACAGCAGACGCCTGGTAATGTAAGATACATACAGCAGACGCCTGGTAATGTAAGATACATACAGCAGACGCCTGGTAATGTAAGATACATACAGCACACGCCTGGTAATGTAAGATACATACAGCACACGCCTGGTAATGTAAGATACACACAGCAGAGGCCTGGTAATGTAAGATACACACAGCACACGCCTGGTAATGTAAGATACACACAGCAGAGGCCTGGTAATGTAAGATACACACAGCAGAGGCCTGGTAATGTAAGATACATACAGCACACGCCTGGTAATGTAAGATACACACAGCACACGCCTGGTAATGTAAGATACACACAGCAGACGCCTGGTAATGTAAGATACATACAGCACACGCCTGGTAATGTAAGATACACACAGCAGAGGCCTGGTAATGTAAGATACATACAGCACACGCCTGGTAATGTAAGATACACACAACAGAGGCCTGGTAATGTAAGATACATACAGCACACGCCTGGTAATGTAAGATACACACAGCACACGCCTGGTAATGTAAGATACATACAGCAGACGCCTGGTAATGTAAGATACACACAGCAGACGCCTGGTAATGTAAGATACATACAGCAGACACCTGGTAATGTAAGATACACACAGCAGAGGCCTGGTAATGTAAGATACATACAGCGGACGCCTGGTAATGTAAGATACATACAGCAGACGCCTGGTAATGTAAGATACATACAGCACACGCCTGGTAATGTAAGATACATACAGCAGACGCCTGGTAATGTAAGATACATACAGCAGACGCCTGGTAATGTAAGATACATACAGCAGACGCCTGGTAATGTAAGATACATACAGCACACGCCTGGTAATGTAAGATACATACAGCACACGCCTGGTAATGTAAGATACACACAGCAGAGGCCTGGTAATGTAAGATACATACAGCGGACGCCTGGCATTGTAAGATACATACAGCAGACGCCTGGTAATGTAAGATACATACAGCACACGCCTGGTAATGTAAGATACACACAGCAGACGCCTGGTAATGTAAGATACACACAGCACACGCCTGGTAATGTAAGATACACACAGCAGAGGCCTGGTAATGTAAGATACACACAGCAGAGGCCTGGTAATGTAAGATACACACAGCAGAGGCCTGGTAATGTAAGATACATACAGCACACGCCTGGTAATGTAAGATACACACAGCACACGCCTGGTAATGTAAGATACACACAGCAGACGCCTGGTAATGTAAGATACATACAGCAGAGGCCTGGTAATGTAAGATACACACAGCAGACGCCAGGTAATGTAAGATACACACAGCAGAGGCCTGGTAATGTAAGATACACACAGCAGAGGCCTGGTAATGTAAGATACACACAGCAGACGCCTGGTAATGTAAGATACACACAGCAGAGGCCTGGTAATGTAAGATACACACAGCACACGCCTGGTAATGTAAGATACATACAGCAGAGGCCTGGTAATGTAAGATACATACAGCAGAGGCCTGGTAATGTAAGATACACACAGCACACGCCTGGTAATGTAAGATACACACAGCACACGCCTGGTAATGTAAGATACATACAGCAGAGGCCTGGTAATGTAAGATACACACAGCACACGCCTGGTAATGTAAGATACATACAGCAGATGCCTGGTAATGTAAGATACATACAGCAGACGCCTGGTAATGTAAGATACATACAGCAGACGCCTGGTAATGTAAGATACACACAGCAGACGCCTGGTAATGTAAGATACACACAGCAGACGCCTGGTAATGTAAGATACACACAGCAGAGGCCTGGTAATGTAAGATACACACAGCAGAGGCCTGGTAATGTAAGATACACACAGCACACGCCTGGTAATGTAAGATACATACAGCACACGCCTGGTAATGTAAGATACACACAGCAGACGCCTGGTAATGTAAGATACACACAGCAGACGCCTGGTAATGTAAGATACACACAGCAGACGCCTGGTAATGTAAGATACACACAGCAGACGCCTGGTAATGTAAGATACACACAGCAGATGCCTGGTAATGTAAGATACACACAGCAGAGGCCTGGTAATGTAAGATACACACAGCAGAGGCCTGGTAATGTAAGATACACACAGCAGAGGCCTGGTAATGTAAGATACACACAGCAGAGGCCTGGTAATGTAAGATACACACAGCACACGCCTGGTAATGTAAGATACACACAGCAGACGCCTGGTAATGTAAGATACACACAGCAGACGCCTGGTAATGTAAGATACACACAGCAGACGCCTGGTAATGTAAGATACACACAGCAGACGCCTGGTAATGTAAGATACACACAGCAGATGCCTGGTAATGTAAGATACACACAGCAGAGGCCTGGTAATGTAAGATACACACAGCAGATGCCTGGTAATGTAAGATACATACAGCGGACGCCTGGTAATGTAAGATACATACAGCACACGCCTGGTAATGTAAGATACACACAGCAGACGCCTGGTAATGTAAGATACACACAGCAGACGCCTGGTAATGTAAGATACACACAGCACACGCCTGTTAATGTAAGATACACACAGCACACGCCTGGTAATGTAAGATACACCCAGCACACGCCTGGTAATGTAAGATACATACAGCGGACGCCTGGTAATGTAAGATACACACAGCAGAGGCCTGGTAATGTAAGATACACACAGCACACGCCTGGTAATGTAAGATACACACAGCAGACGCCTGGTAATGTAAGATACATACAGCAGAGGCCTGGTAATGTAAGATACATACAGCGGACGCCTGGTAATGTAAGATACATACAGCAGAGGCCTGGTAATATAAGATATACACAGCAGACGCCTGGTAATGTAAGATACATACAGCAGAGGCCTGGTAATGTAAGATACATACAGCACACGCCTGGTAATGTAAGATACATACAGCAGAGGCCTGGTAATGTAAGATACACACAGCAGAGGCCTGGTAATGTAAGATACACACAGCACACGCCTGGTAATGTAAGATACACACAGCAGACGCCTGGTAATGTAAGATACATACAGCAGAGGCCTGGTAATGTAAGGTACACACAGCAGATGCCTGGTAATGTAAGATACATACAGCAGACACCTGGTAATGTAAGATACACACAGCAGAGGCCTGGTAATGTAAGATACACACAGCACACGCCTGGTAATGTAAGATACATACAGCAGACATTCGGTAATAAGATACATACAGCAGACGCCTGGGGAAAACAGAAAAACCTCAGTTATGTTTGATTTCTCTTACACTTTTTTGTAACTTAGTGAGGCACAACCAGAGCGGTGCCTCATTATTATCAGTGGTGTAGTAAGAGAGAATGTTCCCCAGGTACTAGACGCACTTTGGACGATATAGGGAACCCCAAAGTGTGAGAAAAGGAATATACAGGTCTATGTACTGAGCCTTGGAGAGAGATAAAGTACAAACCAATCAGCTCCTAACTGCCATATTTCAAACACAGCCTCTAAAGTGACAGTTAGGAGCTGATTGGCTGGTACTTTATCTCCATTCACTTTATCTCTCTCCAAGGCTTAGTACATAGATCTCAAAATTAGAAGATGAGGAAAACTCTGTTGTGAGAAAATAGGTTAACGAAGCAATAGGCTGGTTCTATCTTTGGAGGCGGTACATTCTGAGACCCTCCCTTTCACCTCGCCTCCCTGTAATCTGGCCACGCCTCCCCACATGCTGACCACACCCTCTGAACAGTGGCCACACCCTGCTACAGGAGGTATAGATTTAGCCATGTTTAGGAATTCTCTACATTATGCTGCTCCCCAGAAGACCATGATAGGCACCTCATCAATTCACTAGGAACTGGTGACATCACTGAGGCACGAGGCACTTCAGATACACTCCATAAAATGTCTGCTGCAGTACAAACAAAAGCTGTAAAATGATTGTTTTGATGACTTTGGACTATTCTTTAACCCACTACAGGATGCTGACATTTGACGAGTCGGCAGGAAAGCCCCAGCCGAGCAGTGAGATGTGTAATTGTGACCTGACACAGCTTAGTATGGACATAGAAATGTCACTGGAGACTGTGTGTGGCCCCTGACCCAGCCCCTCAGGCCTCTTGTGCGGTCCCCCTCCCCATTCATTATGAACACCAGGGAATCCTGTCTATTTCTATCCTCAATGGTCGGTGGTCCTATATGCCAGGTCACTTATGGACGACGCGTGGCTTCCCTGACCTCCTGGAATAGCCTGTATCCCCTGCTGGGGAGCTCTGTGTCTGTCACCTGATCACTGCCCATGCTATAACATGTGCTATGCTGGGACTCTACACAAGAAAATATCACATGAGTAGTGTATAACTAAAAGAAGAGATTGATGGATGTGAGAGAGCCTGATGGACAAGTCTTCCCTGGCTCCAGCCTCTGGATACTCTCCGCTCTAGAACTGGGCCCTGTGGGTCTGTCCCTGGTCATCTGTGTCTCAGTTTCCCAAACGGGACAGGTCAAACATTTCACAATTGGGAACTACACATATAAAAACAATTTTTATATATAAATAACACATATACAATACTGTTAATTATCCTAGTATTACGGTTTATATTGTCTGGTGATTTTGCAGTTTTGAACCTTTTTTTTGGATCATGTTTTGGACAATGGACCTGATTCAGTAAGAGTCGCTATTGCGTTCGCAGCTGCGAATTTCACGGAACGCAGCAGCGAAAATATGCTAATGCTTTCCAAAGTTCAGCCGGCATAAATACGCCCACTGCTGCTTTCTCACATCCGTCCAATGTCGCTCTTCTGTGTAAACATCAGAACCATCGCCGCACATTGCACTGGTACGCAGTATGGGCCTCATTCAGACCCGCTCGCAAGTGCTGAGCGCTCGCAAGTGGGTCGATGTGAGGGTCCTGCGCACGCTCAGCGGCCACACTGCGCCAGCGCAAGCCTCGGAGCGAGAGAGAAATTCTCTTGCTTCGGGGCTCACTACAAAAGGGGCGGCTGTCGATGGTGATCGACAGCTCAACCCGTTTTGTAGGCGGGTTGGGGGGTGGCTGCCCAAACGAAGGCGTTCCCGAAGGAACGCCTGCCGTTTGGGGGCGGCCCCACTGACATCACTCGTGATGTCAGTGGTGAGCTTCCGGCTCTAATAGAGCCGAAAGCTCACTGGGGCTTGCGGCAGACGGGACCCTACCACAAGGGTCTCGTTGCAAGCCCCGATGGTCGCGATGGTCTCGACCATCGCGACCATCAACCTGGTTACTCGCTAAAGCTGTGGGTGGTCACCCACAGCTTAGCGAGCGGCCAAGAGGCCGGATTTTAAATGTGAAGCGGCTGCCCTCATTCAGAGTGAGCACTTGCATTTTGCGAGCGGCTCTGAATGAGGTCCTATGTACACCAGATCTGACCGGCCGCAGACGCTGCAAGTCTCCTCGCACGCAGCGAGCTAACAAGCTGCGTATGCAATCACAGTGGCTTATTTATGCACGCCCAAGCAACGGCGTTCAGACGGACAGACGCCTCAGTTTTTCTGACCACTCTCCCGTCACCACCCCCAAACGCTCACAGCCTGTCACTCACTCTGCGATAGATTCCTTTGTGCATACTTAATCGCAGCGCAATTGCAGCCGGCGTGCAGTGCCCCTTATACGCATGCGCAATGACTAACAATCGCTTGATCTGCGTATGTAGTTGCATTAGCAATCGCTGCTGAATCAGGCCCAATATCTCTATTTACAGGATTCCCCTTAAACAAGACAGTGGCAGATTACCCCAATATTATAATATAATGATGATGTACCCTGCCAGGATTGGTAACAGACCGGGCACTGCAGGAACTACTCTATTGTACAGCAACGCTCTGGTTGGGTACCACACATGCAGGATGTATCTGAGGAGAACACAGCCAGACACACGCACCTCTCCCTGAGACGGGCGAGTCGCACTTACCCACTATCAGCTTCTCACACTCCGGCAAGTTCTTGAATAGTTTCCGAAACTCTTCACTCCTCTGTTTATAAGTAGAACTGGAGACCTGGGGGAGAAGGAGGGGGTTACAGGATGGCACATCCCTGGCACCTCATTTACACAGATAACTTACATATATAATATCACCCCCCAGAATGCAGTCCCTGGGAGCAGTCTCCATCCTATCTGCTGTGCACACAGTGTATGGGGTGATATAAACACAACACGTGTCCAGGGACATATGGGGAGGGAAATGTACATTCCGCACAGGAGAAAGCTATGGAAACAAGCTGGACCTAAATAGCTTCCCAGGACCACAGGGAGGAATTCTCAGCTCATGCACCTGGTGATCCTGGGGATGGCGTAGGCAGAGCGGGCGCCAGGTGACGTATAGAAACTGGAATAATTATAAACTTGACATTAAACAATATATTCCATTCACTAAAGTAGTACAGAAGACAATGACACATTAGTTATGGTGACCACAAGCCTATTTATATTCTTTCCATGATTGGTTTATCAGAAATGTGCATTAAATATGAAATCCCCAAACGCTGAGGTTTTACTCTTTTTTACTACTCTGGGAGAGATTTATCAAAGCTTGGAGAGAGATAAAGTTCCAGCCAATCAGGTCCTAACTGTCATTTGTCATACACAGCCTGAGACATGGCAGTTAGGAGCTGATTGTTTCGTTCGCAGCTACAGAAGGTGAGAGAAACATTCTGAGACGGCACAGGGTTGCTTAGATGTTCGATGTGCGACTAATGTTTCGTCTTTTGTGCGCAAGCGGCGGATGTGAGATGCCGGAGGTGGGCGACTCTGCGCACAAGACATCAGCTAAAACAACAGATATTTTTACTAAACCGTTGCTTATGGAGTCACAGTTGCGACGGGATCTGCGTGCACCTCTAAATCCGGCCCTCAGTCTCCTCTCCTGCGAGCAAGGTTTACGTCCTCCACTATTCTACAGTGCCCAACCCTCTGACCACAAAATGTCAATAAGGGGCCTATTCATCAACACCAAACTAACAGTTTTAAGGACCTTTTTAATAAATGTACTGTTTATATATACTTAACGCAGGAGATTAAGTTAAGTCCGTCTGTGTTAATTTCCACACTCCCCATACATTAGTACAGGGATGTAGGAATGGGGTCACTATATAAGAGGCACTGCATAGGTGGGGGACTACTACTGGGGGCACTGTATAAGGGGCACTACTGAGGGCACTGTATAAGGGGCACTGCATGAGGGGACCACAACTGGGGGCACTGCATAGGGGGGACCACTACTGCTGGGACTACTGGGGGCACTGCATAGGGGGGGACCACTACTGCTGGCACTACTGGGGGCACTGCATAAGGGGGGCCACTACTGCTGGCACTACTGGGGGCACTGCATAGGGGGGACCACTACGGCTGGCACTACTGGGGGCACTGCATAAGGGGGGCCACTACTGGGGGCACTGCATAGGGGGGCCACTACTCGGGGCACTGTATAAGGGCTTGTGTAGCTATCGAAGGTGGAGGCGTGGGGGGGAGGGCGTAAGGCTGAAGAAATGCCTAGGGTGCCAAGATATCCTGCACCGGCCCTGCTGGACCCCCTAAAATGGATAATTTTGTTACCAGGACCGTATAGAAGGCTGTTTAAGTACTGTAGGTTTTTAAATAGTGTCAAATGGCTGATTTGTGTGTTTTTTGTTGTTGTTTTTTTTAATGCAAGAAAATGATAAAAAAAAAACTTTTTTCATTTAATCTCAAACGAATTAAAGGAAAAATGCAAAAAAAAAAAAAATGGAAAAAGGGTGATTTGGGGTACTTTGAGGGCACCTTGAAAAATGTAAAATATATATTATAAAAAACAATTATTATTCAACTAAAAAAATATTGAAATAAAATTTGGGGTGCCTAAACTAATTAAAAAGTTTATTTTGGGAAAATTTGAGTATTCTTTTTTTTTTTACGCAAAAAGTAATTATTGGCCTAATTAAGCTAATTGGAAACTTCCAAATGCCTAATAAGTCATTAGGGTGAGGGGGGGGGGGGGGAGTGTCCAAGGGGTTCAGCACAGTATCCTGACATTTTAACCTTATAATAAAGATTTTCCTTTCCATCTCTCACCCTCAGGGAGGTGCGAGTGGAAAGTTGCGAATTCAGTCTGACTGATTCAGTGCGAGTTGCAAATTGGATTGCAAAATGAATTAGCTATTTATTTATTTATTTATTTATTAACCGTTTCTTATATAGCGCTTTACAATTGGAAACATAAATAGAACAAAACTGGGTAATAACAGACAGATATATAGGTAGGAAGGCCCTGCTCGTAAGCTTACAATCTATAGGGAAATAGGCATTGATACACAAGGATAAGTGCTATATATTGCATTTTGATCCAACCAGAATGCAGAGTTTCTTGGTGGGCTGCATGATCCATTCACACTGGAATGTCGGCCAAATATCAGGAGGATGTGAAAGAAAGACAATATGTAAGGTTATGTGTGGACTGTGAGAGTTGGTTCTGGAATCTGATAAGCTTGCCTGAAGAAGTGAGTTTTCAGGGAACGCTTGAAGAATTGGAGACTAGAGGAAAGTCTTATTGTGCGTGGTAAGGCATTCCATAGAGTGGGTGCAGCACGAAGAAAGTCCTGTAACTGTGAATGGGAGTAAGTAATGCGCGGGGATGAGAGACGCAGATCTTGTGCTGAGCAGAGAGGTCGGGTTGGGAGATATTTTGAAATGAGTGAAGAGATGTATGTTGGTGTGGTTTGGTTAATATCCTTATGTGTAAGTAAAAGTATTTTATATTGAATACGTTAGAAAACCGGCAGCCAATGGAGGGACTGACAGGGGTGCAGCAGACGAGGAACGTTTGGCAAGGAAGATAGGCCTTGCAGCTGCATTCATAATGGATTGTAATGGCGATAGCCTGTTTTTGGGAAGACCATTAAGGAGACTATTGCAATAGTCAATGCGGGAAATAATGAGTGCATGTATTAGAGTTTTAGCAGTGTCTTGTGTGAGATATGGTCGAATTTTGGATATGTTTTTAGATGTATGTAAAATCCGCAATGCGAATTGAAAGTGAAAATAGCAACTTGCAATTCGCACCTAATTGGATTGACTCCTCTGTGTCCTGCTCTGAGGAAAGGAACCTGTGCTAGGATAGGGATATTATACGTCCCACATTTACCGGCATTGTACTGGATTCGGAGTATGTGCCCCTGCGTCCAGAAAATAGTTTCCGGGATGCCCAAATGTTTTGGTTCTGTGGAAGAGGCCGTGGAGTAGCGTAGGATGCTCCTGACTGGTCGGGTGACACGTTACCCAGGGTCCCATGTCATGGCGTCAACGGCGGACGGCCGTCATTTGCTTCCAGCCAGCTGTGAAGTGAAGGCAATCTGTGGCTAGCTGTTGGTGCTTTAAATGTCCAAACACAACCAAATTCTATGTACATCCTGTATTTCGCCTTCATGGCAAAATATAATGCCCATATTATTGGCTATACAGTATGTAACAGGGTGCGGGTCGACAGCGTCGGAATAATCCCGCGAATGTGTCTCGGTTTTTTTAAGTTTTAGATACAGCAACCCTTTGCTAGAGGCAGGGGGGGGACGAAGTGTCCCATGTCTAACACTGACAAATCCGACAATGTTAGATTGGGGAGATGAGGCTGGCAGCTAGGGGGCAGCACCCCAACTCAGGACTCCCTGCTTTCACACCCCTCCCCCATGAGCACAAGTGACTGACCCTCATTGCCGCAATAACTGCATATATCCTGCACAATTGTACTATAATTTTCCAAAGTGCTCTGTGATGCTACCTCTGATGGTTAAAGGACACTATAAGGACACTATAAGGACACTATAAGGACACTATAAAGAGTATATTTAAAAGTCAGTTTTGAAAAAAAATGGAAATCAACCCAAACTGCAAATTTACAAAAGTCAAACCTGATGGAATTCTAAAAACCGATGGTTTAAAAAAAAAAAAAAAATGACATGCAGCCCCTCCCCAAAAGCATAACCAGCCCCGGCCTGTCCTGTTCTAAAAATACAGGAGAAAAAATGCGTAGGGGTCCCCTGTATATTAAGAACCAGCACAGGGCTTTGCTGAGCCAGCTCTGGTTGTGGAAAAACAGGGGACAAAACGAGAAGGGGTCCCCTGTAATCTCCATAACCAGCACCGGACTCTTTCTAGCGGGGAAGGGGGGGGGGGGGGGGAATGCCTCAGCCACGGAAAACCTTTTCACTGGTTTCCCCGTTTACTGGTACTTGTGGTTCTCCAAGTACCAGCATGCGGGGGAGGCTTGCTGGGACATGTAGTACCACAGCTAAAGACAATATTTACAACTCTATTTTACACTACACTTTGACATTATCAAGCCAGAACCCACGAAGCCTGGGGTTCCCTGGAGAGGGGGACCCCTTTATTGGGGGGGGTTCCCAACTCCCCAGGGTTCCCCAGCCTGGGCTGACTAGCGGTCAGGAGTAATGCTTTTCCCTGGCTGTGGCATTACCCACCCCCCATCCCCCAGCTAGAAAGAGTCCAGTGCTGGTTATGGAGATTACAGGGGGCCCCTACTCGATTTGTCCCCAGTTTTTCCACAACCAGGGCGGGCTCAGCAAAGTACTGTGCTGGTACTTAATATACAGGGGCCCCCTATGCATTTCGGACCCTGTATGTTTAGAACCAGGACAGGCTTTATAAAGCCTGGGGCTGGTTATGCTTTGTGATTGGGGGGGGGGGCTGCATGTTTTTTTTTTTTTTATAAAACACACAGAAGCTGTCACGGATCTCACTGATCTATGATGGCTTCTATATACCTCACGCCTGTTAATGCTTGTCCAAAACTCAACTAAAATCACGTATGTAGTAGCCTCGAGCTGCAAAGTTTGCAGGCTATTAAATTTGCGAGTTGCAGGACATACTCACACTTTTTAAAAATGTGAGAAAGTGTGAGTTTGTACTGTTCCCAAAACAGACAACCTCTTGAATTTGGCCCGTAGTGTCTTAATGGGATCTGATACTGCTGTCATGTGAACAATGATGACATCACTGACCCCACCTCTGTGTAGGGATCCACCAATCCACACAGTACATTCCTGCAAAGCAAGTCTGTCAAACTGTCAGTCACTATTTGCCTGTCTGGGTAGAGAAGCCCATCCCCAGATCCCACGATATAAGCCCAACCCTTAATTCATGCCGATCACATTCCTAATTCACCCTAAACATACCCAAATACACCCACTTTCTGAGAAAGCCCAACCAACTTCCCTCCTTTCTCTAGGGGGGAGGCGACAATTCATTAAAAAACCAATGGCTGGGAGTTACCATTTTCCTTGCAACGTGCGGACATAGAGGTGTACAGGAAAATCTGCGCTGTTACCGTAATTTGCTGCAAAGTGAGCAATTGCGGAGAATTGAATCACACTGTAGGTCTGGGCATAGGGACCGTCTACCCCAAATCAGGACCATTACTTACATCCCAAGGAGTTAGGGAGAACATGGTGGATTTATTTCAAAAACCTCCATTTATTTTGTACATATTATTGTTACACTGTTAATATTACAGAATTATATTATTACTACTAAATGGATATATAGTGACTTTGCTTACTCTTTAGTGCTGTGAGAACATAATAGGATAATGCATTTATAGGACTTTTTCCTGGGTACCAGAGACGCACAATACACTATGGGCTTGATCCAGGTAGTTCACAAGGCTGCGTTCGCACACACCCGCTCGCTGCGAAAATATGCTAATAAATGCAATCACACGGCAACCACATCGCTATACCAAGACGCCCATCACTGAGGCTAGGGGTAAGTGTGTGTGTGTGTGAGGCTATAGGGGGCAGTGTGTGTGTGAGGCTATAGGGGCAGTATGTGTGTGAGGCTATAGGGGGCAGTGTGTGAGGCTATAGGGGCAGTGTGTGTGTGAGGCTATAGGGGCAGTGTGTGTGAGGCTATAGGGGCAGTGTGTGAGTGAGGCTATAGGGTGCAGAGTGTGTGTGAGGCTAGGGAGGAAGAGTGTATGTAAAGCTATGGTGGCAGTGTGTGAGTGAGGCTATAGGGGGCAGTGTGTGAGGCTATGGTGGCAGTGTGTGTGTGAGGCTATAGGGGGCAGTGTGTGTGTGTGTGAGGCTATGGAGCAGTGTGTGTGAGGTTATAGGGGCAGTGTGTGTGTGAGGCTATTAGGCCAGTGTGTGAGGCTATAGGGGCAGTGTGTGTGCGAGGCTATTAGGCCAGTGTGTGAGGCTATTAGGCCAGTGTGTGAGGCTATAGGGGGCAGTGTGTGTGTGAGGCCATAGGGGCAGTGTGTGTGTGAGGCTATTAGGCCAGTGTGTGAGACTATTAGGCCAGTGTGTGAGGCTATAGGGGGCAGTGTGTGTGTGAGGCCATAGGGGCAGTGTGTTTGTGAGGCTATAGGGGGCAGTGTGTGTGTGAGGGTATAGGGGGCAGTGTGTGTGTGAGGCTATTAGGCCAGTGTGTGAGGCTATTAGGCCAGTGTGTTAGGCTATAGGGGGCAGTGTGTGTGTGAGGCTATAGGGGCAGTGTGTGTGTGAGGCTATAGGGGCAGTGTGTGTGTGAGGCTATAGGGGGCAGTGTGTGTGTGAGGCTATTAGGCCAGTGTGTGAGGCTAGGGGGCAGTGTGTGTGTGAGGCTATAGGGGCAGTGTGTGAGTGAGGCTATAGGGGGCAGTGTGTGAGTGAGGCTATAGGGGGCAGTGTGTGAGTGAGGCTATAGGGGCAGTGTGTGTGAGGCTATTAGGCCAGTGTGTGAGGCTATAGGGGGCAGTGTGTGTGTGAGGCCATAGGGGCAGTGTGTGTGTGAGGGTATAGGGGGCAGTGTGTGTGTGAGGCTATTAGGCCAGTGTGTGAGACTATTAGGCCAGTGTGTGAGGCTATAGGGGGCAGTGTGTGTGTGAGGGTATAGGGGGCAGTGTGTGTGTGAGGCTATTAGGCCAGTGTGTGAGGCTATTAGGCCAGTGTGTGAGGCTATAGGGGGCAGTGTGTGTGTGAGGCTATAGGGGCAGTGTGTGTGTGAGGCTATAGGGGCAGTGTGTGTGTGAGGCTATAGGGGGCAGTGTGTGTGTGAGGCTATTAGGCCAGTGTGTGAGGCTAGGGGGCAGTGTGTGTGTGAGGCTATAGGGGCAGGGTGTGAGTGAGGCTATAGGGGGCAGTGTGTGAGTGAGGCTATAGGGGGCAGTGTGTGAGTGAGGCTATAGGGGCAGTGTGTGAGTGAGGCTATAGGATGCAGAGTGTGTGTGAGGCTAGGGAGGAAGAGTGCATGTAAAGCTATGGTGGCAGTGTGTGAGTGAGGCTATAGGGGGCAGTGTGTGAGGCTATAGGGGCAGTGTGTGTGAGTGAGGCTATAGGGGGCAGTGTGTGTGTGAGGCTATAGGGGGCAGTGTGTGAGTGAGGCTATAGGGGGCAGTGTGTGAGTGAGGCTATAGGGGGCAGTGTGTGAGTGAGGTTATAGGGGCAGTGTGTGTGAGGCTAAAAGGGGCAGTGTGTGAGTGAGGCTATAGGGGCAGTGTGTGTGAGGCTATAGGGGCAGTGTGTGTGAGGCTATAGGGGCAGTGTGTGAGTGAGGCTATAGGGGCAGTGTGTGAGTGAGGCTATAGGGGCAGTGTGTGAGTGAGGCTATAGGGGGCAGTGTGTGTGAGGCTATAGGGGCAGTGTGTGAGTGAGGCTATAGGAGGCAGTGTGTGTGTGTGAGGCTATAGGGGCAGTGTGTGTGTGTGGCTATAGGGGCAGTGTGTGTGAGGCTATAGGGGGCAGTGTGTGAGGCTATAGGGGGCAGTGTGAGAGTGAGTCTATAGGGGGCAGTGTGTGAGTGAGGTTATAGGGGCAGTGTGTGAGTGAGGTTATAGGGGCAGTGTGTGTGAGGCTATAGGGGCAGTGTGTGTGAGGCTAAAAGGGGCAGTGTGTGAGTGAGGCTATAGGGGCAGTGTGTGTGAGGCTATAGGGGCAGTGTGTGTGAGGCTATAGGGGCAGTGTGTGAGTGAGGCTATAGGGGGCAGTGTGTGTGAGGCTATAGGGGCAGTGTGTGTGAGGCTATAGGGGCAGTGTGTGAGTGAGGCTATAGGAGGCAGTGTGTGTGTGTGAGGCTATAGGGGCAGTGTGTGTGTGAGGCTATAGGGGCAGTGTGTGTGTGTGGCTATAGGGGCAGTGTGTGTGAGGCTATTGGGGGCAGTGTGTGAGGCTATAGGGGGCAGTGTGTGAGTGAGTCTATAGGGGGCAGTGTGTGTGAGGCTATAGGGGCAGTGTGTGAGTGAGGTTATAGGGGCAGTGTGTGTGAGGCTATAGGGGGCAGTGTGAGTGAGGCTATAGGGGCAGTGTGTGTGAGGCTATAGGGGGCAGTGTGAGTGAGGCTATAGGGGCAGTGTGTGAGTGAGGCTATAGGGGCAGTGTGTGAGTGAGGCTATAGGGGCAGTGTGTGAGTGAGGCTATAGGGGCAGTGTGTGAGTGAGGCTATAGGGGCAGTGTGTGAGTGAGGCTATAGGGGCAGTGTGTGAGTGAGGCTATAGGAGGCAGTGTGTGTGTGTGAGGCTGTAGGGGCAGTGTGTGTGTGTGGCTATAGGGGCAGTGTGTGTGAGGCTATAGGGGCAGTGTGTGAGTGAGGCTATAGGAGGCAGTGTGTGAGTGAGGCTATAGGAGGCAGTGTGTGAGTGAGGCTATAGGAGGGAGTGTGTGAGTGAGGCTATAGGGGGCAGTGTGTGTGCGAGGCTATAGGAGGCAGTGTGTGAGTGAGGCTATAGGAGGCAGTGTGTGAGTGAGGCTATAGGGGGCAGTGTGTGTGCGAGGCTATAGGAGGTAGTGTGTGAGTGAGGCTATAGGAGGCAGTGTGTGAGTGAGGCTATAGGGGCAGTGTGTGAGTGAGGTTATAGGGGCAGTGTGTGTGAGGCTATAGGGGCAGTGTGTGAGTGAGGCTATAGGGGGCAGTGTGTGAGTGAGGCTATAGGGGCAGTGTGTGAGTGAGGCTATAGGGGCAGTGTGTGTGAGGCTATAGGGGCAGTGTGTGAGTGAGGCTATAGGGGCAGTGTGTGAGTGAGGCTATAGGGGGCAGTGTGTGTGAGGCTATAGGGGCAGTGTGTGTGAGGCTATAGGGGCAGTGTGTGAGTGAGGCTATAGGAGGCAGTGTGTGTGTGTGAGGCTATAGGGGCAGTGTGTGTGTGTGGCTATAGGGGCAGTGTGTGAGTGAGGCTATAGGGGCAGTGTGTGAGTGAGGCTATAGGGGGCAGTGTGTGAGGCTATAGGGGGCAGTGTGTGAGTGAGGCTATAGGGGGCAGTGTGTGAGTGAGGCTATAGGGGGCAGTGTGTGTGAGGCTATAGGGGCAGTGTGTGAGTGAGGTTATAGGGGCAGTGTGTGTGAGGCTATAGGGGCAGTGTGTGAGTGAGGCTATAGGGGGCAGTGTGTGTGAGGCTATAGGGGCAGTGTGTGAGTGAGGCTATAGGGGCAGTGTGTGAGTGAGGCTATAGGGGCAGTGTGTGAGTGAGGCTATAGGGGCAGTGTGTGTGAGGCTATAGGGGCAGTGTGTGAGTGAGGCTATAGGAGGCAGTGTGTGTGTGTGAGGCTATAGGGGCAGTGTATGTGTGTGGCTATAGGGGCAGTGTGTGTGAGGCTATAGGGGCAGTGTGTGAGTGAGGCTATAGGGGGCAGTGTGTGAGGCTATAGGGGGCAGTGTGTGAGTGAGGCTATAGGGGGCAGTGTGTGAGTGAGGCTATAGGGGGCAGTGTGTGTGAGGCTATAGGGGCAGTGTGTGAGTGAGGTTATAGGGGCAGTGTGTGTGAGGCTATAGGGGCAGTGTGTGAGTGAGGCTATAGGGGGCAGTGTGTGTGAGGCTATAGGGGGCAGTGTGTGTGAGGCTATAGGGGCAGTGTGTGAGTGAGGCTATAGGGGCAGTGTGTGAGTGAGGCTATAGGGGCAGTGTGTGAGTGAGGCTATAGGGGGCAGTGTGTGTGAGGCTATAGGGGCAGTGTGTGTGTGAGGCTATGGGGAAGAGTGTATGTAAAGCTATGGGGGCAGTGTGTGTGTGTAGGGCCGGCTCCAGGAGTAGCCACGCTCTGTGCAGACAGGGACTCTGACGCCCCTTAACCCATCCGAAAAGGAGGAGGAGGTGTGGCCTAATTAACATATCCCCCTAAATTACGCCATTTGGGGGCGTGCCCATATGGCATGCCTCCCGTTTAACGTCAGGATGGGGGCGAGCCCAGCACTCCGTCAGTAGCTGGGTTCCTCCAGCCTTCTCCCTGCACTGAATGGATGCCGCGCGCATTCCACTTCTCAGCAGCATCGGTGGGGGTGCCCAACCTCCCGACCACTGGCGAGACACTTTGGTCCGTTGATGGAACAGCGGGGCAGTGCCCGATAAAAGGGACTGTCCCACTGAAATCAGGATCGTTAGGAGGGGTGCGCCCTCTATGGGGTGGCACCCCTGTTCGACTGCACTGGTCGAACATGTCTCGAGCCGGCCCTGGTGTGTGAGGCTATGGGGGCAGAGTGTTTGTAAAGCTATGGGGGCAGAGCGCTCGCTCTGAATCAGGGCCCTCCTACCTAATATTGGAGCGGCCTCCTGGCCGCTTGCATAGCTGTGGTCAAGACCATCGCGACCATCAGGCTTGCGACGAGACCCTGCGGTAGGGTCTCGCTGCCGCAAGCCCAGGAGTGCTTTTGGCTCTATCAGAGCCAAAAGTACTCCCACTGACATCACTAGTGATGTCAGTGGGGCCGGCCCCAGACATGGGAACGCCTCCGTCTGGGCAGCAACGCCCCCGGCATGCCCACCAAAGGGGGCGTACTGTCACTCACCATCGACAGCACGCCCCCTTCGGTGCGAGACCCATAGCGACGGCTTGGCCGTCGCTATTTGGGTCTCACGCATGCGCACTACAGAGCTCCCTCCGTCCTGCGCATGCGCACTAGGGCACCATCGACCCGCTTGCGAGCGTTCAACGCTCGCGAGAGGGTCTGAATCAGGCCCAGAGTGTTTGTAAAGCTATGGGAGCAGGGTGTGTGTGAGGCTATGGGGGCAGAGTGTTTGTACAGCTATGGGGGCAGAATTTTTATAAAGCTATGGGGGCAGAGTGTTTGTACAGCTATGGGAGCAGGGTGTGTGTGAGGCTATGGGGGCAGAGTGTTTGTACAGCTATGGGGGCAGAGTGTGTGAGGCTATAGGGGGCAGTGTGTGTGAGGCTATAGGGGCAGTGTGTGTGAGGCTATAGGGGCAGTGTGTGAGTGAGGCTATAGGAGGCAGTGTGTGTGTGTGAGGCTATAGGGGCAGTGTGTGTGTGTGGCTATAGGGGCAGGGTGTGTGAGGCTATAGGGGCAGTGTGTGAGTGAGGCTATAGGGGGCAGTGTGTGAGGCTATAGGAGGCAGTGTGTGAGTGAGGCTATAGGGGGCAGTGTGTGTGAGGCTATAGGGGGCAGTGTGTGTGTGAGGCTATAGGGGGCAGTGTGTGTGTGAGGCTATAGGGGGCAGTATGTGTGTGAGGCTAGGGGGGAAGAGTGTATGTAAAGCTATGGTGGCAGTGTGTGTGTGAGGCTATAGGAGGCAGTGTGTGTGTGAGGCTAGGGGGGAAGAGTGTATGTAAAGCTATGGGGGCAGTGTGTGTGTGTAGGGCCGGCTCCAGGAGTAGCCACGCTCTGTGCAGACAGGGACTCTGACGCCCCTTAACCCATCCGAAAAGGAGGAGGAGGTGTGGCCTAATTAACATATCCCCCTAAATTACGCCATTTGGGGCGTGCCCGTATGGCATGCCTCCCGTTTAACGTCAGGATGGGGGCGAGCCCAGCACTCCGTCAGTAGCTGGGTTCCTCCAGCCTTCTCCCTGCACTGAATGGATGCCGCGCGCATTCCACTTCTCAGCAGCATCGGTGGGGGTGCCCAACCTCCCGACCACTGGCGGGACACTTTGGTCCGTTGATGGAATAGCGGGACAGTGCCCGATAAAAGGGACTGTCCCACTGAAATCAGGATCGTTAGGAGGGGTGCGCCCTCTATGGGGTGGCACCCCTGTTCGACTGCACTGGTCGAACATGTCTCGAGCCGGCCCTGGTGTGTGAGGCTATGGGGGCAGAGTGTTTGTAAAGCTATGGGGGCAGAGCGCTCGCTCTGAATCAGGGCCCTCCTACCTAATATTGGAGCGGCCTCCTGGCCGCTTGCATAGCTGTGGTCAAGACCATCGCGACCATCAGGCTTGCGACGAGACCCTGCGGTAGGGTCTCGCTGCCGCAAGCCCAGGAGTGCTTTTGGCTCTATCAGAGCCAAAAGCACTCCCACTGACATCACTAGTGATGTCAGTGGGGCCGGCCCCAGACATGGGAACGCCTCCGTCTGGGCAGCAACGCCCCCGGCATGCCCACCAAAGGGGGCGTACTGTCACTCACCATCGACAGCACGCCCCCTTCGGTGCGAGACCCATAGCGACGGCTTGGCCGTCGCTATTTGGGTCTCACGCATGCGCACTACAGAGCTCCCTCCGTCCTGCGCATGCGCACTAGGGCACCATCGACCCGCTTGCGAGCGTTCAACGCTCGCGAGAGGGTCTGAATCAGGCCCAGAGTGTTTGTAAAGCTATGGGAGCAGGGTGTGTGTGAGGCTATGGGGGCAGAGTGTTTGTACAGCTATGGGGGCAGAATTTTTATAAAGCTATGGGGGCAGAGTGTTTGTACAGCTATGGGAGCAGGGTGTGTGTGAGGCTATGGGGGCAGAGTGTTTGTACAGCTATGGGGGCAGAGTGTGTGAGGCTATAGGGGGCAGTGTGTGTGAGGCTATAGGGGCAGTGTGTGTGAGGCTATAGGGGCAGTGTGTGAGTGAGGCTATAGGAGGCAGTGTGTGTGTGTGAGGCTATAGGGGCAGTGTGTGTGTGTGGCTATAGGGGCAGGGTGTGTGAGGCTATAGGGGCAGTGTGTGAGTGAGGCTATAGGGGGCAGTGTGTGAGGCTATAGGAGGCAGTGTGTGAGTGAGGCTATAGGGGGCAGTGTGTGTGAGGCTATAGGGGGCAGTGTGTGTGTGAGGCTATAGGGGGCAGTGTGTGTGTGAGGCTATAGGGGGCAGTATGTGTGTGAGGCTAGGGGGGAAGAGTGTATGTAAAGCTATGGTGGCAGTGTGTGTGTGAGGCTATAGGAGGCAGTGTGTGTGTGAGGCTAGGGGGGAAGAGTGTATGTAAAGCTATGGGGGCAGTGTGTGTGTGTAGGGCCGGCTCCAGGAGTAGCCACGCTCTGTGCAGACAGGGACTCTGACGCCCCTTAACCCATCCGAAAAGGAGGAGGAGGTGTGGCCTAATTAACATATCCCCCCCTAAATTACGCCATTTGGGGGCGTGCCCGTATGGCATGCCTCCCGTTTAACGTCAGGATGGGGGCGAGCCCAGCACTCCGTCAGTAGCTGGGTTCCTCCAGCCTTCTCCCTGCACTGAATGGATGCCGCGCGCATTCCACTTCTCAGCAGCATCGGTGGGGGTGCCCAACCTCCCGACCACTGGCGGGACACTTTGGTCCGTTGATGGAATAGCGGGACAGTGCCCGATAAAAGGGACTGTCCCACTGAAATCAGGATCGTTAGGAGGGGTGCGCCCTCTATGGGGTGGCACCCCTGTTCGACTGCACTGGTCGAACATGTCTCGAGCCGGCCCTGGTGTGTGAGGCTATGGGGGCAGAGTGTTTGTAAAGCTATGGGGGCAGAGCGCTCGCTCTGAATCAGAGCCCTCCTACCTAATATTGGAGCGGCCTCCTGGCCGCTTGCATAGCTGTGGTCAAGACCATCGCGACCATCAGGCTTGCGACGAGACCCTGCGGTAGGGTCTCGCTGCCGCAAGCCCAGGAGTGCTTTTGGCTCTATCAGAGCCAAAAGCACTCCCACTGACATCACTAGTGATGTCAGTGGGGCCGGCCCCAGACATGGGAACGCCTCCGTCTGGGCAGCAACGCCCCCGGCATGCCCACCAAAGGGGGCGTACTGTCACTCACCATCGACAGCACGCCCCCTTCGGTGCGAGACCCATAGCGACGGCTTGGCCGTCGCTATTTGGGTCTCACGCATGCGCACTACAGAGCTCCCTCCGTCCTGCGCATGCGCACTAGGGCACCATCGACCCGCTTGCGAGCGTTCAACGCTCGCGAGCGGGTCTGAATCAGGCCCAGTGTGTTTGTAAAGCTATGGGAGCAGGGTGTGTGTGAGGCTATGGGGGCAGAGTGTTTGTACAGCTATGGGGGCAGAATTTTTATAAAGCTATGGAGGCAGAGTGTTTGTACAGCTATGGGAGCAGGGTGTGTGTGAGGCTATGGGGGCAGAGTGTTTGTACAGCTATGGGGGCAGAGTGTTTGTACAGCTATGGCGGCAGAGTGTTTGTAAAGCTATGGGGGCAGAGTGTTTGTAAAGCTATGGGGGCAGAGTGTTTATAAAGCTATGGGAGCAGGGTGTGTGTGAGGCTATGGGAGCAGGGTGTTTTAAAGCTATGGGGGCAGCGTGTGTGTGAGGCTATGGGGGCAAAGTGTTTGTAAAGCTATGGGGGCAGAGTGTTTGTAAAGCTATGAGGGCAGAGTGTGTGTGAGGCTATGGGAGCAGAATGTTTGTAAAGCTATGAGGGCAGAATTTTTATAAAGCTATGAGGGCAGAATTTTTATAAAGCTATGGGGCAGAGTGTTTGTAAAGCTATGGGGGCAGCGTGTTTATAAAGCTATGGGGGCAGCGTGTTTGTAAAACTATGGGGTCAGAGTGTTTGTAAAGCTATGGGGGCAGAGTGTTTGTAAAGCTATGGGGGCAGAGTGTTTGTAAAGCTATGGGGGCAGAGTGTGTGTGAGGCTATGAGGGCAGATTGTTTGTAAAGCTATGGGGGCAGAATTTTTATAAAGCTATGGGGGCAGAGTGTTTGTAAAACTATGGGGGCAGAGTGTTTATAAAGCTATGGGGGCAGAGTGTTTATAAAGCTATGGGGGCAGAGTGTTTGTAAAGCTATGGGGGCAGCGTGTGTGTGAGGCTATGAGAGCAGGGTGTTTGTAAAGCTATGGGGGCAGAGTGTTTGTAAAGCTATGAGGGCAGAATGTTTGTAAAGCTATGGGGGCAGAGTGTTTGTGTGAGGCTATGGGGGCAGAATGTTTATAAAGCTATGGGGGCAGCATGTTTGTAAAGCTATGAGGGCAGAGTGTTTGTACAGCTATGGGGGCAGCGTGTGTGTGAGGCTATGGGGGCAAAGTGTTTGTAAAGCTATGGGGGCAGAGTGTTTGTACAGCTATGGGGGCAGAGTGTTTGTACAGCTATGGGGGCAGAGTGTTTGTAAATCTATGGGAGCAGGGTGTGTGTGAGGCTATGGGGGCAGAGTGTTTGTACAGCTATGGGGGCAGAGTGTTTGTACAGCTATGGGGGCAGAGTGTTTGTACAGCTATGGGGGCAGAGTGTTTGTACAGCTATGGGGGCAGAGTGTTTGTACAGCTATGGGGGCAGAGTGTTTGTAAATCTATGGGAGAAGGGTGTGTGTGAGGCTATGGGGGCAGAGTGTTTGTACAGCTATGGGGGCAGAGTGTTTGTACAGCTATGGGGGCAAAGTGTTTGTACAGCTATGGGGGCAGAGTGTTTGTACAGCTATGGGGGCAGAGTGTTTGTACAGCTATGGGGGCAGAGTGTTTGTACAGCTATGGGGGCAGAGTGTTTGTAAATCTATGGGAGCAGGGTGTGTGTGAGGCTATGGGGGCAGAGTGTTTGTACAGCTATGGGGGCAGAGTGTTTGTACAGCTATGGGGGCAGAGTGTTTGTACAGCTATGGGGGCAGAGTGTTTGTACAGCTATGGGGGCAGAGTGTTTGTACAGCTATGGGGGCAGAGTGTTTGTACAGCTATGGGGGCAGAGTGTTTGTACAGCTATGGGGGCAGAGTGTTTGTAAATCTATGGGAGCAGGGTGTGTGTGAGGCTATGGGGGCAGAGTGTTTGTACAGCTATGGGGGCAGAGTGTTTGTACAGCTATGGGGGCAGAGTGTTTGTACAGCTATGGGGCAGAGTGTTTGTACAGCTATGGGGGCAGAGTGTTTGTACAGCTATGGGGGCAGAGTGTTTGTAAATCTATGGGAGCAGGGTGTGTGTGAGGCTATGGGGGCAGAGTGTTTGTACAGCTATGGGGGCAGAGTGTTTGTACAGCTATGGGGGCAAAGTGTTTGTACAGCTATGGGGGCAGAGTGTTTGTACAGCTATGGGGGCAGAGTGTTTGTACAGCTATGGGGGCAGAGTGTTTGTACAGCTATGGGGGCAGAGTGTTTGTACAGCTATGGGGGCAGAGTGTTTGTACAGCTATGGGGGCAGAGTGTTTGTACAGCTATGGGGGCAGAGTGTTTGTACAGCTATGGGGGCAGAGTGTTTGTAAATCTATGGGAGCAGGGTGTGTGTGAGGCTATGGGGGCAGAGTGTTTGTACAGCTATGGGGGCAGAGTGTTTGTACAGCTATGGGGGCAGAGTGTTTGTACAGCTATGGGGGCAGAGTGTTTGTACAGCTATGGGGGCAGAGTGTTTGTAAATCTATGGGAGCAGGGTGTGTGTGAGGCTATGGGGGCAGAGTGTGTGTGAGGCTATGGGGGCAGAGTGTTTGTAAATCTATGGGAGCAGCAGGTGTGTTTGTGTGTTCAAAGTAAATTCTCGCCCTGGGCTTTACTTGGTCTAGAACCATCCCTGCAGGAACATTTCTATAAAACACATAACAGGTAATTACCGTGCAGCTTGTAACACTAGAGAAAGTTCAGTGATACCCACAGGACACATCACGTCAGCCGTGTACCACAGGTGCCGACATGCAATTAACATTTCTGACATATGAGCCTGATATCTATTTGCAGCAGTACAACCTCGTCACACATGAACAGCCCCAAGTCCTGGCAGTCACATGACTCTTCATCAAGTCATGTGATCTGTATGATGACATCATTGCACCTATATTAATATATTTATATAGCATACCCAGCACTATACCACTGGGAACAAGCACCACAATAACACAAGAGAGGATATTAATAGCCTGCGCTGGTACGAGCTTCCAGTATTTCCCATGGGCACCCATCCAGCATCCTCCCAAATAATTGTACTTTTCCTGATTACTTCTATTGCTGTGTTACACTGTCTATATTTAGGGGACATCCAACGTATTTATATAATATAGGACATCTTCTGTCAGAACATGGAGGAAAAAGTCAGGCACTGTGCGATCCAATGATAATCTGCTTATAGAGACACAGTAAGAGTCTCTCCAATCATGAGGCACATACTGTAAGTATGTCGTCACAAATGTGATTTATTAAATGACATCGGGCCTAATTTACTATGGAACACAACTGCGAATGCAATATCGATTACGCACACAGTCTCACTGCGATAGTATGCTAATCCATTGCGATCGCTATGCCGTCACAGCACTACATAAGGACGCCCACTTTACCTTACACACATCCGTAATGTGTAGCAAAACTGCGAAAACATCGGTACAATAGAGCATCATCGCAGCCTCACACACTAGGACAAGCTCTGACCTTACTCAGGAATTGCTAGCTTCAGCGCACGCTATCAGACCTCAGGCTGCGTACGGCATCGCAGTGGATAATTGATGCACGCCCATGTAACGGTGTTCAAAAGCACTGGCACGCCTACATTTAGCCGACTAACCCCCTCCCCCCGTCACCACCCACAAACGGTACTTCCTGCTGCTGCAACCGCAGTCCCGATCGCAATGACAAGTTTGCGCATGCGCACTGCGATGCATGCGCCGAATGAAACAATCGGCCGATTGTGTGCGTATTAGCAACTGCGTTCCTTGCTGAATCAGGCCCATAATCCCTATTGCCAGGGACACTATTGGCACTAGTGGAACTGAAACCACAAAACCTGCGCACGGCCATGAGGACCGCCATGCAAAGCTGTAACTCTAATGTATTTTATTACATTTGTCCCATTAAAAGTACAGGGTGAGACGAACCTTACGGAAAACAAGTCTGAAACGTCAGTAAGCATATTCGGGACATTTGCTGGTGAAGTGTTACCTGCTCTCATTACAGGGAGTGTTACCTGCTCTCATTACAGGGGGCGTTACCTGCTCTCATTACAGGGGGTGTTACCTGCTCTCATTACAGGGGGCGTTACCTGCTCTCATTAC
This sequence comes from Taudactylus pleione, assembly GCA_031769625.1. Lineage (NCBI taxonomy): Eukaryota > Metazoa > Chordata > Amphibia > Anura > Myobatrachidae > Taudactylus > Taudactylus pleione. The sequence goes on along the minus strand of JAUIMM010000522.1, from coordinate 2,760,309 downwards.
AGGGGGCGTTACCTGCTCTCATTACAGGGGGCGTTACCTGCCCTCATTACAGGAGGCGTCCTCTGATCCGCTGCTGGGTCTGAAGCTGCAGAATCGGATCATCTGTGTGACCATCGGTAATCCCCAGGTTACTCAGGATGACCTTGGAATTCACGCTGCTGATGCCAAGGAAGCTGCGTCCAAGGATTCAGCAGGCCCAGAAAATGGGAACATCATACCCCCGTTTTCTGCAACGCAGCCCCCCGCTGTGCCCCCAAACAGATGCGGCCTTTCAATCAGGCTGCGGCATCCAGGGCACAACGAGATCTGCATGTGCGCAGTGCGGCTTCTGTGATTGCGCAGATCTCATACCATCTAAGTTGTACGTAAACCATTGAGGCCACGCCCCTTCGCCTGAGCTGGCTTTCTACGCCCCCGATTGTCACGGTAAAAATCAGACATAAATACAAAAATTACAGCCATTGTCACAAAGTGAAATGAAGCATTTGGAAAGCGCCCCCTAGGAATCCTTACATTACACCAAATACTGATCGGCCATACTACACGCTCAGGGCCTGGCTCTCAGCCGCACGCTATGATGATGTTCACGTCCAGCGATTTTTTGCTACTGTGTGTGCAAGAAAATATCTATGGAGCAACATACTTCCCTGCCCACCAGGATTAGGACAATTAGGTGGTGCCCTCGGCCGCCTGGGAAAGGGGGCAAGTTTCCCGGCTGCAGCTGCCCACTTCTCAAGTGCAGTGGGCGGTACAGGCGGTCGAGGACGCAATTTGCTGAGTCTCGTCACTATGGCTCCGCCCCCCTGCTTCACAATGCCGGTAATGGCGGTACTCTATAGAGGGGAAGGGGCTACACTGATTATCCCAGAGGGTGCAGAAAAAAGGTTGGTGAGTACGTGGAGCATGCGTCACACAGAGTGTACGCACGATGGCGCTGTTATGCTTGAGATGAACAGTATCAGACGTGTCTTGGAAAAGTGTTGGGCGTTCCTGGGCGGTGGCAGAGACTGTCCGTCTTATGGGCGTGTTATGGGAGTGTCTTACAGTGGAGTCTAATGATGCACCAGATGGGATAACAGCGTGTACGGATGCTGAAAGTGGGGGTCTCAGTGCTTACATATCATACGTACGGATGTAGAACAGGGAAGTGCTTTGCAGCGCCATTTGCATCCATCTCTGAATATATTCACACACACATATATGTTTAGCGTTGGGAAGTTAAATATAATCTCATATAATAAATGTTCGGCTTTTAGAACTTGATAAAGTTGACCGCTGACCCAGAAAAGTTTGCTGGAAAAGATCCCAAGTAGCTATAGCAGCTGATGGTCCCTGTAAACCGTAAAATGACGCGATGATATTCAGCGCCACAGATCTCAGATCGTGTAATACACAGCGCTGACGTCTCGGGGGGGGTGGGGGGAGGGGGGGAGACAAAACCTTCCACGTCCTTAACATTCTACGGCTGAACAATTCCACTGTGAATCCTAATATTTACATATTTACTCAGGTTTCACAGACGTTTGCTGGCTTACATACATAATAACTCGCCTCTTGTGTGACTTCTTGGCAAAACAAAAAGTTAAATAGTTTTCGAGAGAAACAAAGAACATTCAGAGTAGGAAAATACGTAAGGTGTGGAGGGAGATGATATATTATATAGAGAAGTAGCGTCAGCAGCAGAATGAAGAACATGGGAGCATTGGGGGGATGAGGGAACTGTGAGAGTGATGCCATACTGACAAATCTCCCGTCTTTGGAAAATGCTGGGCACAGATGTGTGTACCCAGCGACGGCGCGATGTGAAGGCACGATACACTGCGCCATCCGTACACGATGCAGCTGATGACAGCGTGAGGTGTATTTCCAGGATGCATTTAGCAGCACGGCGTCATTCTCTCATCGTCCCATTTGCTGTGCTGCATACTCGGGCGTGCTCGCTATGCGATCCGCATGATATGTCATTCCGATCTGCGTTGGAATTATATATCATCCAATGGATCTCCCAATTCGTAATGTGCTTAAGGCTCAATCTGCATCCACTGATTGTTATTTAGGTTACATTGAAAATATGATAATTAATGGAATTAGAGGATAACAAATTTGGAGAAGTAAAGTGCAGAAAAGAGAGATACCGGGAACAGGAAGTGGAAAGAAGAGAGATACTGGGAACAGGAAGAGGAAAGAAGAGAGATACTGGGAACAGAAAGTGGAAAGAAGAGAGATACTGGGAACAGGAAGAGGAAAGAAGAGAGATACTGGGAACAGGAAGTGGAAAGAAGAGAAATACCGGGAGCAGGAAGTGGAAAGAAGAGAGATATCGGGAGCAGAAAGTGGAGAGAACAAAGGTATTATGAGCAGGAATTGGAGAGCCGGAACACACTGGGAACAGGAAGTGCTGACATGAGAAATCCTGGGAGCAGGAAGTAGAGATATACTAGGAGCAGGGAATGCAGAGAAGAGGTACTAGGAGCAGGGAGTGGAGAGGTACTAGGCAATGGTGTCTCTCTAGGCGGTGTAACCATGTGCGGGGAGGGACGATATGCTGAAAAAGGGTTCGTGGCCCCGTGAGAAGATGTGGCCACGCAGGAAGGGGGCATGGCCAAGCTACTTGAACCCCCATGCCTATTACTTGGGAGGGAAGGGGGGGGTGCAGGAGGTCCCTCAGTGACAGGAGCTGAGCGCTGCACTTAATGCTACGGTGCAGCACCCAGCTCCTGTCAGTGAGGGGGAGTCTACACCTTGGTGTCACCCCTCAGCGGTTGACAACCGGGTGCGGACCGCACCCCTCATGTGATGCCACTGGTACTAGGAGCAGGAAGTGGAGAAAAGATAGATACTATAAGCAGCAAGTGCAGGTTAGAAATGTGCTGGGAGCAGGAAGTGCATAGAAGAGAAATACTGGGAGCAGGAAGTGCAGAGAACAGAGGTACTAGGAGCAGGAAGTGTAGAGAGGAGAGGTACTGGGAGCGGGTAGTGCAGAGAAGAGAGATACTGGGAGCAGGAACTGTAAAGAAGAGAGATACTAGGAGCCGAAAGTGGAAAGAAGAGAGATATCGGGAGCAGAAAGTGGAGAGAAGAGATATCGGGAGCAAAAAGTGTAGAGAAGAGATATTGGGAGCAGAAAGTGGAGAGAAGAGATATTGGGAGCAGGAAGTGGAGAGAAGAGAAATACTGGGAGCAGGAAGTGGAGAGAAGATAGATACTGGGAGCAGGAAGTGGAGAGAAGAGAGATACTGGGAGCAGGAAGTGGAGAGAAGATAAATACTGGGAGCAGGAAGAGGAGAGAGGATAGGTACTGGGAGCAGGTAGTGCAGAGAAGAGAGATACTGGGAGCAGGAAATCTAGAGAAGAGAAATACTGGGAGCATGAAATGCAGAGAAGAGAGGAGAAATACTGGGACAGGAAATGTAGAGAAGAGAGGTACTGGGAGCAGGTAGTGCAGAGAAGAGAGGTACTGGGAGCGGGTAGTGCAGAGAAGAGAAATACTGGGAGCAGGTAGTGCAGAAAAGAGAAATACTGGGAGCAGGAAATGTAGAGAAGAGAAATACTGGGAGTAAGAAGTGCAGAGAAGAGAGGTACTGGGAGCAGGAAGTGCAAAGAAGAGAAATACTGGGAACAGGAAGTGTAGGGAAGAGAAATACTGTGAGCAGGCAGTGCAGAGAAGAGATACTGGGAGCAGGAAGTGCAGAGAAGAGATACTGGGACAGGAAGTGTAGAGAAGAGATACTGGGAGCAGGTAGTGCAGAGAAGAGATACTGGGAGCAGGAAGTGCAGAGAAGAGATACTGGGACAGGAAGTGTAGAGAAGAGATACTGGGAGCAGGAAGTGTAGAGAAGAGAAATACTGGGAACAGGAAGTGTAGGGAAGAGAAATACTGGGAGCAGGAAGTGTAGAGAAGAGAAATACTGGGAGCAGGAAGTGTAGAGAAGGGAAATACTGGGAGCAGGAAGTGCAGAGAACAGATACTGGGACAGGAAGTGTAGAGAAAAGAGGTACTGGGAGCAAGAAGTGCAGAGAAGATAAATATTGGGAGCAGGGAATGCAGAGAAGAGATACTGGGAGCTGGAAGTGCAGAGAAGATAAATACTGGGAGCAGGTAGTGCAGAGAAGAGAGGTACTGCGAGCAGGTAGTGCAAAGATAAATACTGGGAACAGGTAGAGCAGAGAAGAGAGGTAATGTGAGCAGGCAGTGCAGAGAAGAGATACTGGGAGCAGGAAGTGCAGAGAAGAGATACTGGGACAGGAAGTGTAGAGCAGAGATACTGGGAGCAGGTAGTGCAGAGAAGAGATACTGGGAGCAGGAAGTGCAGAGAAGAGATACTGGGACAGGAAGTGTAGAGAAGAGATACTGGGAGCAGGAAGTGTAGAGAAGAGAAATACTGGGAACAGGAAGTGTAGGGAAGAGAAATACTGGGAGCAGGAAGTATAGAGAAGAGAAATACTGGGAGCAGGAAGTGTAGAGAAGGGAAATACTGGGAGCAGGAAGTGCAGAGAACAGATACTGGGACAGGAAGTGTAGAGAAAAGAGGTACTGGGAGCAAGAAGTGCAGAGAAGATAAATATTGGGAGCAGGGAATGCAGAGAAGAGATACTGGGAGCTGGAAGTGCAGAGAAGATAAATACTGGGAGCAGGTAGTGCAGAGAAGAGAGGTACTGCGAGCAGGTAGTACAAAGAAGATAAATACTGGGAACAGGTAGAGCAGAGAAGAGAGGTAATGTGAGCAGGCAGTGCAGAGAAGAGATACTGGGAGCAGGAAGTGCAGAGAAGAGATACTGGGACAGGAAGTGTAGAGAAGAGATACTGGGAGCAGGTAGTGCAGAGAAGAGATACTGGGAGCAGGAAGTGCAGAGAAGAGATACTGGGACAGGAAGTGTAGAGAAGAGATACTGGGAGCAGGAAGTGTAGAGAAGAGAAATACTGGGAACAGGAAGTGTAGGGAAGAGAAATACTGGGAGCAGGAAGTGTAGAGAAGAGAAATACTGGGAGCAGGAAGTGTAGAGAAGGGAAATACTGGGAGCAGGAAGTGCAGAGAACAGATACTGGGACAGGAAGTGTAGAGAAAAGAGGTACTGGGAGCAAGAAGTGCAGAGAAGATAAATATTGGGAGCAGGGAATGCAGAGAAGAGATACTGGGAGCTGGAAGTGCAGAGAAGATAAATACTGGGAGCAGGTAGTGCAGAGAAGAGAGGTACTGCGAGCAGGTAGTGCAAAGAAGATAAATACTGGGAACAGGTAGAGCAGAGAAGAGAGGTACTGTGAGCAGGCAGTGCAGAGAAGAGATACTGGGAGCAGGAAGTGCAGAGAAGAGATACTGGGAGCAGGCAGTGCAGAGAAGAGATACTGGGAGCAGGTAGTGCAGAGAAAAGATACTGGGAGCAGGAAGTGTAGAGAAGAGATACTGGGAGCAGGAAGTGCAGAGAAGAGATACTGGGACAGGAAGTGTAGAGAAGAGATACTGGGACAGGAAGTGTAGAGAAGAGATACTGGGAACAGGAAGTGCAGAGAAGAGATACTGGGACAGGAAGTGTAGAGAAGAGATACTGGGAGCAGGTAGTGCAGAGAAGAGATACTGGGAGCAGGAAGTGCAGAGAAGAGAGGTACTGGGAGCAGGTAGTGCAGAGAAGAGAGGTACTGGGATCAGGTAGTGCAGAGAAGAGAGGTCCTGGGACAGGAAGTGCAGAGAAGAGAAATACTCAGAGCAGGTAGTGCAGAGAAGAGAGATACTGGGAGCAGGAAGTGTAGAGAAGAGATACTGGGAGCAGGAAGTGCAGAGAAGAGATACTGGGAGCAGGAAGTGTAGAGAAGAGATACTGGGAGCAGGAAGTGCAGAGAAGAGATACTGGGACAGGAAGTGTAGAGATGAGATACTGGGAGCAGGAAGTGTAGAGAAGAGATACTGGGACAGGAAGTGTAGAGAAGAGATACTGGGAGCAGGAAGTGCAGAGAAGAGATACTGGGACAGGAAGTGTAGAGAAGAGATACTGGGAGCAGGTAGTGCAGAGAAGAGATACTGGGAGCAGGAAGTGCAGAGAAGAGAGGTACTGGGAGCAGGTAGTGCAGAGAAGAGAGGTACTGGGAGCAGGTAGTGCAGAGAAGAGAGGTCCTGGGACAGGAAGTGCAGAGAAGAGAAATACTCGGAGCCGGAAATGCTGAGAAGAGAGGTACTGGGAGCATGAAGTGCAGAGAAGAGAGGTACTGGGAGCAGGAAGTGCAGAGAAGAGAGATACTGGGAGCAGGAAGTGCAGAGAAGAGAGATACTGGGAGCAGGAAGTGCAGAGAAGAGATACTGGGAGCAGGAAGTGTAGAGAAGAGATACTGGGAGCAGGAAGTGTAGAGAAGAGATACTGGGAGCAGGTAGTGCAGAGAAGAGATACTGGGAGCAGGAAGTGTAGAGAAGAGATACTGGGAGCAGGTAGTGCAGAGAAGAGAGGTACTGGGAGCGGGTAGTGTAGAGAAGAGAGATACTGGGAGCAGGAAATGCTGAGAAGAGAGGTACTGGGAGCAGGAAATGCTGAGAAGAGAGGTACTGGGAGCAGGAAATGCTGAGAAGAGAGGTACTGGGAGCAGGAAGAGGGGAGAACAGAACAGAGGTATTAGGAGCAAGAAGCCAAGAGAACAGAGGTACTGGGAGCAGGAAGGGGAATGAACAGATACTGGGAGCAGGAAGTGGAGAGAGCAGAGGTAATTGGAGCAGGAAGTAGAGGAGAAAGAGGTACTGTAAGTATAGAGAAATATGGATGCCATAAAATGCTAATAAAAGACAATGGAGGCTAATCTACTGTCTAAACTGCCAGAGTCACTTCCAATATAATTTATAAAAGTTACATTAAATTTATCCACAATTGCAATCTTCTGACCAACCATAGAGCCTGATTCAGAGATTTGCGCTGACGCAATCTGTGATTTCACACGGAAAACACAGCTGCGGAAATATGTTAATGTTTCCAAAGCTTACCCGAGAATAGGGGCGCCTAATGCTGCCTTCTCATATCCATCCGACGATGTGCAACAGCATAAACACCTGGAACATCGACGCACATCGGGCAGCCATGCCGCATATGCGCCGAGTCTTACCAGCTGAAAACACAGCGTCTCTCCTGGCATGCAGAGCTCTCATGCTGTGAAGGAGATTGCAATGCCTAATTTATGCACACCCATGACACAGCGGAAATGGTCAGACATGTCTGCGTTTGCCAAACCACCACCTGTTACCTCACCCAAACGCTGACTACCGATCACTGGAGCGTAATCGCAAAACAATCTCTGCGTGTGCCCATTACGGCTGACACGAATGCGCAATTGCAAACAATCGCTCGACCTATATAAATATTGCATTTCGTACATCGCTGAATCAGGCTCTTAATGCCTAGCCATTTAACACCAGGATCACCCACTGGATACACAACACGGAACATTTCCCTGCAGATGGCATTAATTCAGTCAGACGAAACAATGTATGTAACAGCCACTGAGCAGAAGAGGAGATCAGTATCTCCACACTCACATACTTACATTGGCTTTCTGCTCTTCATCGTTCCCCCTGGGCTGTTCCAGAGAGGCCCTCGCGAGCATGGGACTGTCCTCCGCTGGTCTGTTGGCTAATACTGGCCTAGGCACAACTGCCATATTTACCCAGTCTCTGGACCAGCCCCCCTCTTCTTATCCCATGTATTTCACGAGACTGGGGGGGGAAAAATAGAAACTGGTTATAGAACCCAAATAAGAACTATACATATGATGATCGGCCTAACCTTCACCAGAGCGCTACAAGATAATTATGTCAACCACGCATTTATTCCACTGCCAGATACAACGGAACAAATACACCTTTAGAAATCATGTAATACAAGAAAAGGATACAAATTAATTAGATAGAAAGTCCCACCGGATACAGCATACACACAACAAAGGGGAAAATTCACTTGTCTGAAGTCAAGTTATATTCAGGAAACATAAGAGTCCTTCTAATTTCCATTACCACCGTTTAGGAACTTTGAATACATTTGTATGATTTATTTTGATGGCATGCAATACCCTTTTATAACCTCTAGGTGTCACTGTTGCTAAGACTATGTATAGAGAGGTTTTGGTCAGTGCTGAAGGCATGATACTGTATCACGGAACTATGACACTGACATCTTCAGGAGTGTGAAGGAACTGCACTTTCTAAAAGAAAAATCTTAATCTGTTTATAACTCTTCAATAATGAATTTACAAACAAATAGATTAGAGCCTAAATCATATCTATAAAAAAAGAGTTTTTCACTTTTGACAATATCACATTTACATAGAAAATGCATCTAAATATTACAGCACATATACAGTTGTTAGTGTGACGGTAATAGATTATCTACAGCTGCTATACATATGATGATTCACTCAGAGAACCCCAATGTACATTAATAACACTTATCGGCACGTTAGAGACTGGCGCCATGGCACTGCTGTATACAGATACAACCCTGGAGAAAGCAATCCTCTCAGATATACATTTCATTATCTTCCTGCACCTCCACGAACAGAAAATCCCCTAACAAATTAGGGATAACGCCCTTCTCTGGTGGACCGGTAGGGGTGGAATAATTTACGACACAAACCTGATTCCTCATAGAACACTATTCCAGTCATTCCTACACAACCCTGCATTTTCTGAGGGCTCTTCTTCCTATCCCAATTGTGGCATGGCAATAACCTGGGTATCAATTGGTTGTTTGGTAGATAAAACAGGATGTAGTTATGAGACCGGTGGCCGCGATGATACCGGTCTCAATACTCACAGGGAAATCCCATCAAGGGCCTTAAGATAGGCATAAAAAAAATGACGCCTATCTTAAATCTAACGCCAGAACGCCAAAGGACGATAGCCCGAACAAGGTAAGTACGGGGAGCCCGTAGGTTCAGTAAGTGTAGCGGGATTAGGGTTAGGTTTTGGGGGGGGGGGAATTAGGGTTAGGCACCCCTAGGGAAGAGGGTTAGGCACTAGGGGGGAGGGTTAGGTTTAGGCACGAAGGGGGGTTAGGTTGAGTGAGCGTAGCGGGGTTAGGGTTAGGTTTTGGGGGAAGAGTTAAGCACCACTGGTGAGGGTTAGGGTTAGGCACTAAGGGGGAGAGTTAGGTTTAGGCACGAAGGGGGGAGGGTTAGGTTTAGGCACTAGCAAGGAGGGTTAGGCTCCAAGAAGGGAGGGTTAGGAGGGGAAGGAGAGAGGGTAAGTATACTTTCCCAACCATCCGGATGCCGCTGTTGGTATACTGAGAGGAGGCATCCCAACAGCCGACATTACATACCCATTCCGATAAAACATCCCTTTACTTTTGGACAAGCAGCAGAGAAATTTGGTTTCCTTTGCCCCTTCCCTTTTGGCTCCTCCCAGCTGTAACACTATGTAAGTGAGGTGTCATTAAGTAAGTAAGGCTATCGCTACTCAATATAATTCCTTAAAGGACACATTTGTTTATGGCATATTGTCCACTGATCACAGCCAGTGGGTTGGTGATTTTCCTGAGTTAATAGGAACATCACATAAGGTTCTTTCATCTAATTCTCGAATACATGAATACTGACTTATTCCTAAGCATTTATCACAGCACGTATTTATAACCCACATTGTAGCGTTATAATGGGCTTATCAACGTCCCATTGCTGTGCTAGATGCCAGGGGGCAAATCTGACTCATTGGACTATAGAGCTGCTCTTGGCTGCAAGCATGGAATTTTGTGCTGGAAGATCTGGGGGCTTCCTCCTTTCTGCCCCAGAATGGGTGATTTCAGGGATAATCTCTCGTGCCAGAGGATTCCCGAGGATTGTAGGAGCCTCCTTCTTGCCATTTTATGCAGCAGGCAAGGAGCCAACACTCATTTAACTTATTTAAGGGGAAATTGTTCCACATATTTAGAATAGACTGGCTGGAGCCCACTATGGAGGCTCGAGTTCTTCTCCGAAATGTGGGAGAGTTTTATTGGGAAACTTCATAAATTGCAAATTGCAGATAAGATACTTAGGGAGAGGAGCACCTGTTGCGTCATCTTTTTATTGATAGTTCTTTGTTGAAATGAGATGCTAAGAATAGAGTTTATGGTTATTTATATACGTTTACTTTGCTAATACGATTGTGATATTCTGTCTTTCATCCTGTGGGTTGGGCTGTTGGTCCAGTTGTTTTGTTGTATTTCAAGTCAGATTTGTGTTCAGATAAATAGCCATTGTACTCTTGTACAGATCTGTCCTCATATGCCGCAGTTACGCCAAACATCCAGGTCTCGTACAACTCGGCCAGGCAAAGCATCTTATTCGCTCAAGGGGCCTGATTCAGAGGCACATGCTATTTGTGTGCGCTCGCTCTGAATCAGGGCGTCCCTATTTTTTTTTTTTAACCGGCCTCCAGGCCACTCGCACAGCTGTGGTAGGGTCTCAGGTCTCGCAAACCCGACTGGACTTCCTGCTCTAATAGTGATGTCAGTAGGGCCACCCACAAACGAACGCCTCCATTTGTGCAGCCACCCCCTCCTCCCCGCCTGCAAAACGGGGCGAGCTGTCAATCAACATCGACAGCTGCCCCGTCTTGTAGCGAGCCTCGGAGCGGGTGATTTCTCACTCGCTCCGGGGCTCGCGCGTGCGCAATGGCCCACCATTGACCAGAGCGGGTCTGATGTTGGCCCAGTACTGAGCGCTCGCAAGCGGGTCGATGTTGGCCCAGTGCACATGCGCACGACGGACCCGGTTCCGTCGTGCGCATGCGCGAGACCCGGATAGTGACGGGCAAGCCATCGCTATGGGTCTCGCTACAAAGGAGGCGTGCTGTCGATGGTGAGTAACAGCACGCCCCCTTTGGTGGGCGTGCCAGGGGCGTGGCTGGCCAGACGGAGGTGTACCCATGGGAACGCCTACCGTCTGGGCCGGCCCCACTGACATCACAAGTGATGTCAGTGGGAGTGCTTTCGGCCCTGATAGAGCCGAAAGCTCTCCAGGGCTTGCGGCAACGAGACCCTACCACAAGGTTCTCATCGCAAGCCTGATGGTCGCGATGGTCTTGACCATCGCGACCATCTTCCTGGCCGCTCGCTATAGCTGTGGGTGGTCACCCACAGCTATACGAGCGGCCAGGAGGCCGCTCTAAAATTAGGAAGGACGGCCCTGATTCAGAGCGAGCGCTCTGTCAGAGCGTCCGGCTCTGAATCAGGCCCAACATGTGTGTCTTGTTCGCACAAATAAAACAAAGCATATAGTGTATTGAGGCTTTGTGTATGAGGCCACATCTGTATATAAAATGGCATTTCACTTGTTCAATTGTACTGCATATCCTTATGTAAATTTATGGATTTCATGAATTTAAGATTAAAAAGATTTTTTTTTTACATTAGAAAAATCATAAATTATTACAGAATGCAGATCAGGAACTAGTTCTCATCAACCTCTGATACACAGCATGCATTTGCCCTATTTATACAGTGACTTTGCTGGAGTGAGTGTGGAATGGTAACGATCCAGTCACCAGAACCAGGTAACCCGGGCAGAGTGCAGTAGCCCAGGCACCAAAACCCAGGCACATTGCACAAGGTTGTGAGCACTCTCATAGAAGCAACAGGTTTATAAAGCTAGATTGCAGGAGGCTGTGAAGCAGACATACTGCAGCCAGTCAGTGAAACAGACCCAGTCACAGCACAACAAAGTAATACAAGAAATCTGTCCGGCATGCGAGTGTTATACAGTACTATACTGCAGAAGGAGGAAAGATGAAGGGAAAGGAAATGACCAGAAGCACAGAGCTTAAGCCACCAGTGACTAAAGTAACTAAGGTTAATTACCTACTGCGGAAATTTGAAGTGCTACCATCCAGAGATGACTTGTGGAAAGTTATAATTACAGACAGACCAAAATTCTAAAACTAATAATGGGTTAAAAAAGCATGCAATCATAACTTTACTAGTCAGAGATTATGATCTAATTCACATAATACATGAGAGTATGCCATAGGGCATGTGGGCTGCACTACAGAATCTGCATGAAGGATCCAGATTAAACTGCACACTATTCCTGCTAATAAAACTCATTCATAAACACTGTCCGAGGACGTGGCCAGGTACCATGAAACGCGTCACAATTTTAAGTGAGATTTTACATTTTCTTTTAAGATTTATTTTTTAAGCCTGATTTATAACTTGTGATACTATTATTCTTCTAACCATTGTTGTTTACAATAGTGAAAATGATTTTATTATTTTTAAATTACATTTAACCATGGCAATAAATATGATGCCATTAATCTAACTAATAAATCATTTGATTATTGATTATCTATTTTTGTTGGGTCTTCCCTTATTTGCCAAATGCAGACCATTTTTCATATTTGGGTAAGAGGGTGTTTGACCACCTTTCTCTTTCTACAATAGTCCTATTTTGCTCGGATCCCATTTATAAAGAGTAAAGGACTAGTTTTGCATACGAGAAGTGTCACAATTAAGTATTAATCTATAAAGATACCTTCTCAGTGTCAGATATACCCTCCTTTTCATTTAATTATTTTCCTTTGTGTTAAGTTGGGAAGCCCACTGGTTTTCCTTAAACACAGAAATTGGGCACTCATTGGCACCACCCCTACATTAACTTTTTTTAAAACTGTGCCAAATGCTGGAGCCAGTAATATAACCGGTCTAGCAGATTAAATAAAATACTGCCAATGTAGAATACACATGACACATAAAGCCAGGGCCGTAACTAGGGTAGTGCGACCAGTGCCATGGCACAGGGCACTGTAGGGCAGGGGGCGATGTTTGGGCCTGTCAATTTTCCTGATTATCATCATTCTCACTTCTAGCTTCCTCTTCTTTTATCCCCAGCATCTCCTGGCCTCCCCTATCTCTTCCCTGGCCCTTCTCCATGAGGCCATGGCCCTTTTTCAGGTGCACTATCTTATGTCCCTCTGGCACAGGGCTTTCTCTGGCACAGGGCACCAAAAATGCTAGTTGCGGCTCTGCATACAGCACACTAACAAATTCCATGGAAATGAGGCCTTAAGTAGAAGAGGAACTGAGGGCAGAATATGCCAAAAATGGATTAAACCACAAGGCTGGGGGCTGGCCTTCATGCCTGTTACACTTGGTTAGGCTATAAGGGTTGTAGGGGGAGTGGTAGCAGAGATATTAGTTTGCTAGACCATGGCCACTTTGTGTGCTGGATCTTACCCGCCCTCTCTTGTTTATTTCTTTGCTGTTTTTGGTTGTGGTTTTGTCAGTTTTTGTAGTGGTGAGGAAGCAAGGTGGAGTAGCAGAGCAGGTGAAAGTTAAGCTTATAGTTAGTGCACTCACGTTTGTGACTTTTATGAACGCTGCACCACCCTTATGGGGGCAGCAACAACTCCATCACAAGATGAGTAGTGTAGTTTAGAAGGAGGAGTTGGATACCCATTATTGTGATTGTATCAGCACCTGGGTGGTCTACCTTTGCGGTTCATGTCTGTTAGTTTGGTTGAGCATTGTAGGGGTTTCCTGGGTTATAGCTGTTCTTTCTTTGCCACCATACAATTTTCATCAATATATTATCCCCTTAATTAAATAAGTTAAATACATGCTGGTCTTTATTCTAATCTAATTTACTGTGTCAGAGTTGATACTTTATCATAAATTATGTACAATGTGGCTGACACGGGAGACACCCTTCAGCCAATTGGGAGGTTAAAGACACTAGACTTTCTGAATATCAGGCATGTAGATAAATGCCAACCAGGACAACATGAAAAGTGACCAAGAAATGGGCAGAAAATCACAGATACTAAGGGGCATCTTTATCAAATTTTGGGATTTTGCTATCTTATCGCCACTATTCATGACAATATCTAGCTAGCTTCCTGGCTAATGTGCCTGTGTCTGCTGTTGTCCTCTGCCTGAGCTCTGAAACCCATTTGTCTGCAGCCTGTCCATGAAGAATCCTGTAAACGGGGACTTTTGCAAATCTGCCTGCCAACTGCTCAGTCACATCAGCATAGAGTTTCTGGGATTCTATACCTGCATCATGCAGGCAGAGTATGTAAAAAGTAAGGAAAAATATTTTATGGTAAAAATGGCAGGACGTCTGGTACACCCTTCCAAATTAATAGTCATGCAACTGGAAGCACTTAATTAGCATAACTTGGCCAATAAAAGCATGACATTTTTCAAGTGATTTTCTGTAAAAAGCTTAAAACTGAGTTTAATTATGTTGAAGTATTGTGAGTATAATGAGTGCATTCTGGTACACCCCTACAAATTAATAATCATGCAATTGGAGATATTTAATTATCATAACAATAAATAAATTACATTTTTCATGTGATTTTCTATAAAAAGTTACAAAATAATTGTGTAGGCCATATATTTTGAGGTGTTATATAGATGGGAAATTAGTTTTTCAACTTGCAGATGGAATTTACAAGTGTTTTATGAATATGGATTTGGAGGACATAAGTAATTGACAGCATTTTTTTTTTCTTGTGTGGGGGGGAGGGGGCTGCAAGTCATTCACTTTGCCAGGGGCGCCCTGAATTCTAGTGACGGCACTCCCTGCATGTCATTGACTGTGTTTTGTATACTTTGCATTCTGTACTCTCCAGCCTTCAAGGGCTCCTCATACCCTGCATTTCTCAGATCAGGGTTAGGATATTTAAAAATAAATAAATAACTGAAAAAAAATATTAGTTCAGAACATAACTGCCTGTAATTTGATAAACTACAACGCTAGGTTTAAGGAAGTCAACATGTCAAGGTCCCACACTCAAATATTTAAAATTAGATTAAAAAAATATATAGCTTAAAATTTTCAAAAACTTTGTGTTATTCCTAAATGCTTTAAGATTGTCCATGCAACATTTCAAGTTGGGACCTCAATGGGATCTTGAATTAGTAGTATTTTTGTTTGCAGTAATTTTAAAATATCTGATTTTGCACTATATTGCAGTCAAATATCAATAATAAAAAATTTTGACAATGTTTTTGAGCTTGTTACTGTCTTAATCTTGGTAGTAGCCTGCTTTTGGTCTGCTTTTCACTTTTTGTTTTTAAATAATTCACTACGATTCATAATATTAACCAAATAATTTATCAGATATTTTTTTTCTATTTTCGGAGGAAAAAATTCTCAATTTGCAATATGCACCAAACACAATTTTTTTTTTTAAAGCATTATAATCCTGGCCTGAGAAAATTAGGTTTTTGCATGCTTACAAGTGCCACAATTTGTGGATTTTTGACATTTTCAAGTCCTTACAATTCAAAAACTACGACTTATGTATCAAAGCTGTTTTTGCAATAAAAAGATGTTTAAAGGCTTTGTCATGGTTTTATGACATTTTTATTTTTTTTCTGCAGATGTGTTAATGCATTTTTAACACCAAACTGTGTTGTGTTGTATGTCTGCCTAAGGAATAATGCAGAACAGTTTCAGAACAATAGAAATGAACTGGTACAGTGTTAGGAGCTGGAATGAGGGTTCACACACAGCTTTCAGGTAAAAAAAAAAAAGTGCTACAATGACATTATAAATTAAATAAATGGAGCTTTACTGGTGTCAGTGTGCAGCAACACAAATAACAAAAGCCTAGTCCACAGTCAGGGCACTACCTCACTGCTTGAACCTTAACCATAATAGGTAGCTATACTGCTAATGGAACACAGTCTCATTCTTGTCTCTCACAAGTGTAGTCATGGCCTCCTGGCCTTTACAGCTTCAAGGCCCACTGGCCGGGCTTGCCTGTCACAACCTCACCTAAACACAGTCAGAGATCTGTGGTCCTCTCTGCAAGTCTGGACACTGACCTCCTGGCCTCCAGGTACACTGGGCTCTTTGGCTGTCACAGTATTACTTGGACTGTCTCCACAGACAGCTTGACTGGCTTCCACAACCTCACCTGGGCTGTATACACACTTGTCTGCCTCAGTCCTCCTTGGACTGACTCCACTTCTGCACCCCTTAGATGTGGTCACACTTCCTTTTTCTTCTCTGTGTGGGCAGATCCCTCCTGCCCCACACAGAATCAAAGGCTCCCTATCGCCCTCTTAGCTGATAAACACACATAGGTCTGGTCACTTGAACTAGTGCTTACGCCAAGACTGGTAAACTTAGTGCATGCACAATAATCAAACTGTTTGCCTAAAGTCAGATGCGATAAAAATGCAATGAAAACTACAAAAAAACAAAAACAAAGAAATAAATCACAACAGCAATAGTATAGCACATTTTCATTTAAGCCAGCTCAACAATGATACAAATTCAGAGACACGACAACAGACGTTAAAAGTTGAAAATTACAGGTATTTTTGGCGAATAATGATACATATGCCCCTCTAAGAGTTAAAAACATATAATAAAAAAATTCAAGATTTGTAGTCGGCTTTGGTGACAGTAAAAACAAAGCTGAGAATTGTATAAGTTGAAGTGAAATGATCCGTCGTTCTGTGCCTCCAGGACACAACGTATACACTCCTTAGCTCTGTACATTGCTGGCTGCTGCGACACGGCAAAATATACCAAGGCTCTGCAGGTAACGTCATCTGAAGATGGCGTTAGCCCATAGTAGCCTATGGGAACCCTCTACGGCAATGGCCACCGCACATGTGTGTTCAGCAGACCGCACAAGTACGAGAGTCCCGAAAAAGGAGGGAATGGTCCACGGACGCTGTCACTTCTCTACAAGCACTTGGCAAGGACGGTCTCCTTTCCATACCCTTGTCCCTGCATGTGCCTTATAATACATGTATAATATCTAATAGCGACAATAAAAAATTACAATTATCGATTTTGAATGTGATATTTGATAAATATGCCCATAATCTTTCTCCATAGCCCTAAGCCATGGCCTCATGCCTTCTCCTAGTTATATTCATCCAGTCTCATCATCATTGTTTGTTTTTATGGCCCACCAGCTCCGCAACGCCAGACAGTCAACATACGAATACATGAGGACAAAATAAAAATAATAACATGACATGCTACAAATACAAGTATGAGATACAACAACAAAAAGCACAAAACAAGTACAAATTCCACTGAATGTAGCAGAATAACTTCTAGGTCAGGTTTTCTTGTGTATCCTGTTACACTGTCCAGTAGCCTGTCTGTCTTGTGTATCCTGTTACACTGTCCAGTAGCCTGTCTGTCTTGTGTATCCTGTTACACTGTCCAGTAGCCTGTCTGTCTTGTGTATCCTGTTACACTGTCCAGTAGCCTGTCTGTCTTGTGTATCCTGTTACACTGTCCAGTAGCCTGTCTGCCCTGTGTATCCTGTTACACTGTCCAGTAGCCTGTCTGTCTTGTGTATCCCGTTACACTGTCCAGTAGCCTGTCTGTCTTGTGTATCCTGTTACACTGTCCAGTAGCCTGTCTGTCTTGTGTATCCTGTTACACTGTCCAGTAGCCTGTCTGTCTTGTGTATCCTGTTACACTGTCCAGTAGCCTGTCTGTCTTGTGTATCCCGTTACACTGTCCAGTAGCCTGTCTGTCTTGTTTATCCTGTTACACTGTCCAGTAGCCTGTCTGTCTTGTGTATCCCGTTACACTGTCCAGTAGCATGTCTGTCTTGTGTATCCCGTTACACTGTCCAGTAGCCTGTCTGTCTTGTGTATCCCGTTACACTGTCCAGTAGCCTGTCTGTCTTGTGTATCCCGTTACACTGTCCAGTAGCCTGTCTGTCTTGTGTATCCCGTTACACTGTCCAGTAGCCTGTCTGTCTTGTGTATCCTGTTACACTGTCCAGTAGTCTGTCTGTCTTGTGTATCCTGTTACACTGTCCAGTAGCCTGTCTGTCTTGTGTATCCTGTTACACTGTCCAGTAGTCTGTCTGTCTTGTGTATCCTGTTACACTGTCCAGTAGCCTGTCTGTCTTGTGTATCCTGTTACACTGTCCAGTAGCCTGTCTGTCTTGTGTATCCCGTTACACTGTCCAGTAGCCTGTCTTGTGTATCCCGTTACACTGTCCAGTAGCATGTCTGT
Organism: Taudactylus pleione; assembly: GCA_031769625.1. Taxonomy (NCBI): domain Eukaryota; kingdom Metazoa; phylum Chordata; class Amphibia; order Anura; family Myobatrachidae; genus Taudactylus; species Taudactylus pleione. Next base: position 2,742,350 of record JAUIMM010000522.1, on the reverse strand, counting down.
CTTGTGTATCCCGTTACACTGTCCAGTAGCATGTCTGTCTTGTGTATCCCGTTACACTGTCCAGTAGCCTGTCTGTCTTGTCTATCCTGTTACACTGTCCAGTAGCCTGTCTTGTGTATCCTGTTACACTGTCCCGTAGCCTGTCTGTCTTGTGTATCCTGTTACACTGTCCAGTAGCCTGTCTGTCCTGTGTATCCTGTTACACTGTCCAGTAGCCTGTCTGTCCTGTGTATCCTGTTACACTGTCCAGTAGTCTGTCTTGTGTATCCTGTTACACTGTCCCGTAGCCTGTCTGTCTTGTGTATCCTGTTACACTGTCCAGTAGCCTGTCTGTCCTGTGTATCCCGTTACACTGGCCAGTAGCCTGTCTGTCATGTGTATCCCGTTACACTGTCCAGTAGTCTGTCTGTCTTGTGTATCCTGTTACACTGTCCAGTAGTCTGTCTTGTGTATCCTGTTACACTGTCCCGTAGCCTGTCTGTCTTGTGTATCCCGTTACACTGGCCAGTAGCCTGTCTGTCATGTGTATCCCGTTACACTGTCCAGTAGTCTGTCTGTCTTGTGTATCCCGTTACACTGTCCAGTAGCCTGTCTGTCTTGTGTATCCTGTTACACTGTCCAGTAGCCTGTCTTGTGTATCCTGTTACACTGTCCAGTAGCCTGTCTTGTGTATCCTGTTACACTGTCCAGTAGCCTGTCTGTCCTGTGTATCCTGTTACACTGTCCAGTAGCCTGTCTGTCTTGTGTATCCTGTTACACTGCCCAGTAGCCTGTCTGTCTTGTGTATCCTCTTACACTAGGGATGTGCAGGCTCGGATAGGTTCGAGTTTGCACGTTGAGTTCGGATTTTTCCCTCCAAAAAAACGGAACTCAGAAAGAGGCAAAACGTCATCTTGCATGGACGAACATCATCATTCCTGGTCAAAAGTCCATACAGGGAGGCTCTAAGCCGGACGCTGAGATGTTATTACCAGCGGGCGCCCGGCTCCTTCCCTGCAGCGCCGCGTTAGCCGAAGGCTGGAGTTCTCTTCTGAACTCCAGCTTCCGCCTCTCTCCATGCGCACTATGGGAGAGATGTCATGACGTCTCTCCCATAGTTCCAAGGAGCAGCCGGGCGGACAGGACGGCGGCGGATGCAGGAGCGGGGATTAAGGCAAGTGGTTTTTTTTGTACAAGCGGCACTACAGGGGCATTATGTGGGGGCACTACTACAGGGGCATTATATGGGGGCACTACTACAGGGGCACTACTACAGGGGCATTATATGGGGGCACTACTACAGGGGCACTATATGGAGGCACTACTACAGGGGCACTATATGGAGGCACTACTACAGAGGCAGTATATGGGGGCACTACTACAGGGGCATTATATTGGGGGCACTACTACAGGAGGAATAACTATGGGGGTACTACTACAGGGGCATTATATGGGGGCACTACTACAGGGGCATTATATGGAGGCATTACTACAGAGGCATTACATGGGGGCACTACTACAGGGGCATTATATTGGGGGCACTACAGGAGGAATAACTATGGGGGCACTACTACAGGGGCATTATATGGGGGCACTACTACAGGGGCATTATATGGAGGCACTACTACAGAGGCATTATATGGGGGCACTACTACAGGGGCACTATATGGGGCACTACTACAGGGGCATTATATGGGGGCACTACTACAGGGGCATTATATGGGGGCACTACTACAGGGGCACTATATGGGGGCACTACTACAGGGGCATTATATTGGGGGCACTACTACAGGAGGAATAACTATGGGGGTACTACTACAGGGGCATTATATGGAGGCACTACTACAGGGGCATTATATGGGGGCACTACTACAGTGGCATAACTATGGGGGTACTACTACAGTGGCATAACTATGGGGGCACTACTACAGAGGCATAGCTATGGGGGCATTACTATATGATTTCCTTCCTTTCAAATCAAGGGGGTAACGTCGGCGTATCTAAATATATTTTGGGGTAAAAGGTAAAAAAGTTCCCTGACCCCTGTTATAGACATTTCCTGTCCCTACGTCTCCCAGAATCTCTCTCATAGCCATAATTACATTGTACAAAAGAAAGGTAAGCTCTGGTTCTGCAGCCTCTGTGAAACTACAAGTTCCAGCAAACCCTGACAGCCAGAGTAAAATCGTACTCATGAAGGTCACATTTCAGTCATCTCTTTAGCAGAAATCATGTTCTGTACACTAATTAGATTTGCTTGGAGAATTATAGAGGAGAGGATGGAAAATGTCCTAACATACAATCAGAGCGACGTGCCTTGTAATTCAGTAACCTATAGGAAAGTACTTACCTTGTAATCCATGGGTGAGGGGGGCGGCGAGGGCTAATCACCGGGTTTGTCGGTCCAAGTATCTTCTATATTCAAACCATTAGTAAGCGCCTCAGCTGATCGTTACACCCCTGTACTGTCTCATCCACCTGCACCACAATGTGCTCTGCGCCCTACAGCATAGTGCTCAGTGCTTAGTCCCCCGAAAACACAATCCTGTACTCCTCACCTTTGTTATACTAATGAGATTTGAATGGAGCTTTGAGTCACTGAGCATAACCTACGGATGCATGACGTTGCTGATGATTTACTAATTGCCTGATAATGTGGCCATGCAAGTCCTGTGCTTATGACGCTGCAATAGAGAAATATATAAGTCATGCTACAAACATGACACTACAAGCTCCATTATGCATGTGAGTGAGGCAACATGACAGCACATTGCCGGAAATCACCACGTCACAATTACGTGTGCAGAAAGAAATCTAATGTCTTATTCTGCTTCTAAAGAATATTCTATCACCACAGGAACCTACGTAAAGCAGCCAGTGCAAGCAAACTCCCATCCCATTGTAGGAAGTGCTAGCTTATTTACTAACAGAGGCCCTGATTCAAAGCCGAACGCTCTGAATCAGGGCCCTCCTCCCTCAACTTGGAGCGGCCTCATGGACGCTCGCATTGCTGTGGGTTACCACCCACAGCTATAGCGAGCGTCCATGATGATGGTCACGATGGTCAAGACCATCGGGCTTGCGACGAGACCCTGCGGTAGGGTCTCGGTGACCGCAAGCCCTGGAGTGATTTTGGCTCTATCAGAGCCAAAATCACTCCCACTGACATCAGTGATGTCAGTGGGGCCGGACTCAGACGGTAGGCGTTCCCATGGGAACGCCTCCGTCTGGCAGCCACGCCCACCAAAGGGGGCGTGCTGTCAGTCACCATCGACAGCACGCCCCCTTTGGTGCGAGACCCATAACGACGGCTTGCCCGTCGTTATTCGGGTCTCGCGCATGTGCACGATGGACCCGGGTCCGTCGTGCGCATGCGCACTTGGGCAACATCGACCCGCTTGCGAGCGCTCAGCGCTCGCGAGCAGGTCTGAATCAGGCCCAGAGTACAAATGTCTGGTAAGACACTGCAGCCAATGCAGACATTTGCTTAAATAATCTAAAATGGGCCACTAATGCTGCGATAACGCAGCTAATCTTTGTTACAGAGGAGTGTGCTCCAGCGCTATATCCTGCTCCTGTATTGAAGCTTAGAGTCCACCTTTACCAACATGGTCTACGCAGTCCTTACTGAGCATGCACGACCCTGTGACCCAGCACCATCTTGTCCATATGTATATGCGTCTGAGACTGTACTGCATAGATGTTGAACACATGCGTTCTTCCAAGTAGTGCAACAGCTTATTACCGCTGCCGCTGTCACTAATAGCATAACCGCTTACTCTGTATTACATACTGTTACTGCTGTTACCACTGACATCCGCTGTTATCCTGAATAAAACTCCAAACCTGCTTAAGTATAAACTGTCTGGACTAACCCCTTTTTCACATTCCACTGGTCCCTACTGTTCTACAACAATAGTACATACAGTATGAATAGGTTATGGGCCCAGGCACCACAAATACTGTGTGTGAACTATGCAGAGAGTCCTGCATTGGGGTCAGCATACAGCATGTACTGAGTAGCACCGACTGCAGCCAGCATGAATTTCATGAAACTGAGAGGCACAGAGAATTCTGACACATGGAAGTTCACTATGGAGATGCAGCTCAAGTGTGAGAAGTTGTTGAAGGCTACAAGTAACCCAGGTGACGATCCTAACCAAGATGAAGTAGATAGAACCATGGGTATGATAGGCTTAAGTGTGGAGCAATACACTTACAGTACTCCATAGTTCATGGGAAAGTGTCAGCATATGAAATCTGGATAGCTCTGCAGACAGTGTGTGAACACCATAGTCTCATGAGGAGGATAAATTTGAGGTGTACACAGTAAGGAACCAAAATGAGTGAATGCAGAGATATGAATAACTATATTGATAAGATGATGCCTTTATCTCAGCAGCTAACATCTGTAGGAGTCCAAGTCAACAATGAAGAGGTCGCAATGGCAATGGTACAGAACCTAAGATCTGATTTTGATTTCCTAGTAGTAGCTTTAGAATCTTACACGACTAATCTATCAACAGAGATTGTGAGGACAAAACTGCTGCAGTTCCAAGAATGCATACCAATTGAAGAAGAGCTAGGAATACTGCATTACACACAAGAAATACCAAGCCCAAGTACAGGTGTTAAATATGTCACAAAGGGACACAAAGCCTCATAGTGTAAAGTATAAGTTGTGAATGCCGCGCAGTAAAAGTGTGGCAGAAAAATGAGTTAGTCCTAAGTGTCACAGACAGTCGCAGAAGAGATAATTGGTACATAGACTCGGGAGCAACAAGGCACTTTAGTTGTAACCAAGAATAGTTACATCACTGACCACGTTTTCTCCTATAAAGATCAGAGGTATTGGAGACAAAGTACTTACAGCCATGAAAGTCGGGACAATCACGGTTCATCTAAAGAGAAGAGGTGACGAGGGCCGTAGGGTAGTGTGACCAGTGCCATGGCCCAGGGCACCGCATGACAAGGGGCGCTGTTTGGGCCTGTCAATTTTCCTGTTTATTGTCATTCTCACTTATAGCTTCCTCTTCTTTTATCCCCAGCATCTCCTGGCCTCCCCTATCTCTTCCCTGGCCCTTCCCCATGAGACCATGGCCCTTTTTCAGGTGCACTATCTTGTCTAGTTACAGCTCTGGGTGACACCATAGTCACTGATGTTCGTACCAGATATGGTAGCAACCCTCATTGTTATAAGTGTGCTAGAGCAAAAAGGTTTCAAGATCAAGTTTGCAGAGGGCAAATGTGTCAAGCAGAATAAAAGAGGGCCTGTAATAGCAACAGCAACCCGATGCCAACAATTCTGCATCCTAGACACAGAATAGTGTTGTGCAATGATGGCCTCTGATTTAAATCCATCTATGGAACTCTGGCAAAGGCGGCTAGGCCACCTGGGGTATGATAATGTTCAGAAGCTCCTTGATGGGATGGTGACAGGAATGACCGTGAGTAACACAGTCAGACAGACATGCAAAATCTGTACAATAGGTAAGCAGACCCATTGCCTCTTTCCAAAATCAGCAACCACAGCTGAAGGACCCCTAGCGTTAGTACATACTGATGTCTGTAGTCCGATGGAAGAATAATCGATAGGTGGGTACAGATACTTTCTAACATTCATCAATGACTTCACAGGAAAGATACACATTTACTTCATCAAAGCAAAGTGCAAAGTAATGGATAAGATGGCAGATTACAAGAGATCAGTAGACGTTTAAACTGGTCAGAAGATAGAAGCCTTGAGATCTAACAATGGTGGAGAATACGCAAATAGGAGCATAACAACCTTTCTAAAGAAGTATGGAGTTGAGCATCAACTAACAGCTGCACACATGCCACATCAGGACGGTGTAGGTGAGCGTACCAACCTCACAATTGTGGAAAGACCTATGCCTATGCTGCATGATGCCAACCTAGAGAAATGCTTTTGGGCAGAAGCAGTGTCTACAGCAGTTTACTTAAAGAACCCTGCACCCAGAGTTTATGATCCGCGGCAGTGGATCATCTTGGCTGCAGGTCCCGGCCGCATTAGATGACTGGGATGCTGCTTTATGCCTTTGATTCCAGTCCCGGCTCTTGCTAGGCAGCTGGGACGCTGTCTGTGTACAGTATGTACAGGTCGTAGCTGCAATCATTCAGTCTCTGTGTGTGCAGCTCACAGCTGCAATCCATTCTCTTGTCAAGGAGGCTTTCTGCTGGGCTTGCTCTCATTGGTCCCTGCTTCTGTTAAGGCTGATTGTATCTACACTGATGAAGCACCTGGCTCCACGGAGCACTCAGTCATCGGCTCCCAGCCTGCCAGCACCGCCAGTTCCACAGTCCCGCTGACGAGCGGTCAGAGCGCTACCTCCTCCAAGAGACCGCATTTGCAGCTTCTCCTTTGGGACACTTGGACATTGGAGAGACATACTGGTAACTATCCTGCATACACGCAAGCTATACTCCCGCTATTAGCGGTCTAGTCACTATCTCCCAACATCACCTGTATATTGCTATTTGCATGGTGATCTCTTGTCCGTGTCCATTCAGTGGCTCCCGGCAGCAGCTACCTCAATATTGCTGGTTCCACATTATTATGACAAACAAGCTCATCACTTACATACTGCCTATTACTGCATAATTCAGGATCATTTCTCAAACTTTGATTCCATCTGGAACAGACTCATTATTATATCAACAGCTTGGTCACATTGTGTCCATTGAGGATGGTCTGAACATTGCACAGAATATTTCTTATTTGATACCTATGTTGAAATTGTCATTTTTTTATTATCTGGTATTTATTCACTGTTATTGCATCTTTTGTTATATTTCTACATTGAATTGTTCCTTTCACAAACAAGCGCTCCTACACACCTTCTAGATGATGGACGGCACATTGGTGCAAGCAGATGATGGATGGTGTGTTGGTGCAGGAAGATGATGGATGGTACATTGGTGCAGGCAGATGGTGGCTGGTGTGTTGGTGCAGGCAGATGGTGGCTGGTGTGTTGGTGCAGGCAGATGGTGGCTGGTCTGTTGGTACAGGCAGATGATAGATGGTGTGTTGGTACAGGTATATGGTGGCTGGTGTGTTGGTGCAGGCAGATGAAAGATGGTGTGTTGGTACAGGTAGATGGTGGCTGGTGTGTTGGTGCAGGCAGATGGTGGCTGGTGTGTTGGTACAGGCAGATGGTGGCTGGTGTGTTGGTACAGGCAGATGTTGGATGGTGTGTTGGTACAGGCAGAAGTTGGATGGTGTGTTGGTACAGGCAGATGTTGGATGGTGTGTTGGTACAGGCAGAAGTTGGATGGTGTGTTGGTACAGGCAGATGTTGTATGGTGTGTTAGTACAGGCAGATGATAGATGGTATGCTGGTACAGGCAGATGATAGATGGTGTGTTGGTGCAGGTAGATGTTGGATGGTGTGTTGGTGCAGGCAGATGTTGGATGGTGTGTTGGTGCAGGCAGATGATAGATGTATGTTGGCGCAGGCAGATGATAGATGGTGTGTTGGTACAGGCAGATGATAGATGGTGTGTTGGTACAGGCAGATGGTGGCTGGTGTGTTGGTGCAGGCAGATGTTGGATGGTGTATTGGTGCAGGCAGATGGTGGCTGGTGTGTTGGTGCAGGCAGATGACAGATGGTGTGTTGGTGCAGGCAGATGACAGATGGTGTGTTGGTGCAGGCAGATGACAGATGGTGTGTTCGTGCAGGAAGATGTTGGATGGTGTGTTGGTGCAGGCAGATGAAAGATGGTATGTTGGTACAGGCAGATGTTGGATGGTATGTTGGTACAGGCAGATGGTGGATGGTACCTTGGTGCACGCAGATGATAGATGCAATGTTGGTGCAGGCAGATGATAGATGCAATGTTGGTGCAGGAAGATGATGTTGGTGCAGGCAGATTTTGGATGGTATGTTGGTACAGGCAGATGGTGGATGGTACGTTGGTACAGGCAGATGAGATGCAATGTTGGTGCAGGCAGATGATAGATGGTATGTTGGTGCAGGAAGATGATGTTGGTGCAGGCAGATGTTGGATGGTGTGTTGGTACAGGCAGATGGTGGCTGGTGTGTTGGTGCCAGAAGATGATAGATGGTGTTGTGGTACAGGCAGATAACAGATGTGGTGTGTTGGCGCAGGCAGATGATGACTGGTGTGTTGGCGCAGGCAGATGATAGATGCTATGTTGGTACAGGCAGATGGTGGATGGTGTTTTGGTGCAGGCAGATGATGGGTGGTACGTTGATGCAGGCAGATGGTGGATGGTACGTTGGTGCAGGCAGATGGTGACATACTGATGTACATACCTCTTACTGCAGAAGCCTGAAAATCTCTATAGGTATAAAAAACCTTAGCGCTGTCAAAAAGCTGCTGGTAAAGGGGGTGTCAGCCCCTTGAGTAAAGGATGTGAAAAACAAAATTACCAGCGCTAAAATGAAATTACCAATGGACAGTTGGATCATGTATATCACAAATTTAATACAATTAAAAAAAAACACAAAAATAAATGCATATATTAAAATAAATTAAAAATGAAATATATGAATGTAGCTACATAATGGTATCAAATCAGACATGATTTTTTGATACCATTATGTGGCTACATTTATTTATTTCATTTTTCATTTTTAATTTATTTTAACATATGCATTTATTTTTGTGTTTTTTTTTTAATTGTATTACATTTGTGATATACATGATCCAACTGTCCATTGGTAATTTCATTTTAGCGCTGGTAATTTTGTTTTTTGAAAATCTCTATAGGGCTGCAGAATTACCAAAGGTTAGAGATGGCTCTGCGTGCTACCGGATTACCACTTACAGTTGGACGCAGCTGCATCCGTCCCTGCTCTTTTGGCGGTCACACGTCTGCTGCTCCACAGCCCTTCCCTGGTGTACATCCGTGTGCCTGGCTGTGTAAGCACTGAGACATCTGTAGATGCTGAGATTCCGTTTGGCGCCCCATCGGTCGCACAACTGAAACTTGCACCAGTCCTAGGGCAGGTTCATATTTTCCGTCTGATTGATGCGATTGTGTCTGCATGTGCAAACACTTCAGTGGCACGCCTGCGACACTCCCATCACACACCCATAAGATGGACCATCTCTGTGCGTCTACATAGCCACCTTCCAGTCACCACACAGGAGCACCCAAAACATTTTCAATGTACTTCTCTGTTCATGCATCTGAAATCGCAACTATGACTGCATGCACACAATTCAGAAGCCTTCGCAGGGTGACTTAGACGCCTGCGCGGGGAGTGACTTAGAAGCCTGCGCGGGGGGTGACTTAGAAGCCTGCGCGGGGTGAGTTACACAGTGTGATGCCATCAGGGTGGGATAACACATAAAATGCAGAGATCACCAGTGTAACAGACACATTTTTATACAGAAGAGATAAAATCCCTGAGAGTTCCTTGTTGCCAGTCACAAGTGATCTAATACATAAATGAGGGTCATATGAGCAGTAATGTAAGATAAAAGGAGAAGCTGTAAATAATGAAGGGGATGGCTGTAATGTAATAGCAGCCGGTCCTCCCCGGTCTCTTTTCCAGACACATCCATACATCCGCATAATGCTGCACGAGGAGGCTGCTCAGAATGGCGATCATGGAGTGGGATGGCGCTGAGTTACCATGTTATAAAGTATTTCTTGTGTGTCTAATCTACAGACTCACCCATGAACACGTCCATCATTAGGAAATAACTGCTCTAACAAAGGTAGATTACCTATAACAGCGTGGCACATTGACTCACCTATATACAGCCAGTGCCATGACTCGTCTATATACTGCCAGCACCGTGACTCACCTATATACAGCCGGCGCCGTGACTCATCTATATACTACCAGCACTGTGACTCACCTATATACTGCCAGCACTGTGACTCACCTATATACTGCCAGCACTGACTCACCTATATACTGCCAGCACTGTGACTCACCTATATACTGCCAGCACTGTGACTCACCTATATACTGCCAGCGCCGTGACTCACCTATATACTGCCAGCGCCGTGACTCACCTATATACTGCCGGCGCCGTGACTCACCTATATACTGCCAGCACTGTGACTCACCTATATACTGCCAGCACTGTGACTCACCTATATACTGCCGGCGCCGTGACTCACCTATATACTGCCGGCGCCGTGACTCATCTATATACTGCCAGCACTGGGACTCACCTATATACTGCCGGCGCTGTGACTCACCTATATACTGCCAGCACTGTAAGTCACCTATATACTGTCGGCGCTGTGACTCATCTATATACTGCCGGCGCTGTGACTCACCTATATACTGCCGGCGCTGTGACTCACCTATATACTGCCGGCGCCGTGACTCACCTATATACTGCCGGCGCCGTGACTCACCTATATACTGCCGGCGCAGTGACTCACCTATATACTGCCAGCACTGTGACTCACCTATATACTGCCAGCACTGTGACTCACCTATATACTGCCAGCACTGTGACTCACCTATATACTGCCGGCGCCGTGACTCATCTATATACTGCCAGCACTGGGACTCACCTATATACTGCCGGCACAGTGACTCACCTATATACTGCCGGCGCTGTGACTCACCTATATACTGCCGGCGCCGTGACTCATCTATATACTGCCGGCGCTGTGACTCATCTATATACTGCCGGCGCTGTGACTCACCTATATACTGCCAGCACTGTGACTCACCTATATACTGCCAGCACTGTGACTCACCTATATACTGCCGGCGCCGTGACTCATCTATATACTGCCAGCACTGGGACTCACCTATATACTGCCGGCACAGTGACTCACCTATATACTGCCGGCGCTGTGACTCACCTATATACTGCCGGCGCCGTGACTCATCTATATACTGCCGGCGCTGTGACTCATCTATATACTGCCGGCGCTGTGACTCACCTATATACTGCCAGCGCCATGACTCACCTATATACTGCCAGCACTGTGACTCACCTACAGTATATACTTCCAGCACCATGACTCACCTATATACTGCCGGCGCTGTGATCAGTCATATATATTGCCAGTGCCATCACTCACCTATATACTGCCAGCACTGTGACTCACCTATACACTACCGGCGTCGTGACTCACCTACAGTATATACTGCCGGCGCCATGACTCAGCTATATACTGCTGGTGCCATGACTTACCTATATACTGCCGGCGCCGTAACTCACCTATATACTGCTGGCGCCGTAACTCACCTCTATACAGTCAGGTGCATAAATATTGGGACATTGACAGAATTTTCATATTTTGGCCTCTATTCACCACCACAATGGCTTTGAAATGAAATAAACAAGATGTGCTTTAACTGCAGACTTTCAGATTTAATTTGAGGGCAATTACATCCAAATCAGGTGAACGGTGTAGGAATTACAACGGTTTCTATATGTGCCTCCCACTTTTTAAGGGGCCAAAAGTAATGGGACTATCAACTCAAAAGCTAATTTATGGACAGGTGCGGGCTATTCCCTTGTTATTTCATTATCAATTAAGCAGGTGAAAGGTCTGGAGTTGATTCTAGGTGTGACATTTGCGTTTGCAATCAGTTGCTGTAGACTCTAAATATGAGATCCAAAGAGCTGTCAATATCAGTGAAGCAAGCCATCATTAGGCTGAGAAATCAAAACAAACCCATCAGAGAGATAGCAAAAACATTAGGTGTGGCCAAATCAACTGTTTGGAACATTCTTAAAAAGAAAGAACGCACCGGAGAGCTCAGCTGCACCAAAAGACCCGGAAGACCACGGAAAACGACTGTGGAGGATGAGGTGGATGACAGAAGAATTATTTCCCTGGTGAAGAAAAACCCCTTCACAACAGTTGGCCAAATCAAGAACACCCCAGGAGGTAGGTGTATATGTGTCAAAGTCAACAATCAAGAGAAGACTTCACAAGAGTGAATATAGAGGGTTCACCACAAGATGTAAACCATTGGTGAGCCACAAAAACAGGAAGACCAGATTAGAGTTTGCCAAACAACATCTAAAAAAGCCATTACAGTTCTGGAACAACATCCTATGGACAAAAGAGACAAAGATCAACTTGTACCAGAGTGATGGGAAGAGAAGAGTATGGAGAAGGAAAGGAACTGCTCATGATCCAAAACATACCACCTAATCAGTGAAGCATGGTGGTGGTAGTGTCATGGTGTGGGCATGTATGGCTGCCAATGGAACTGGTTCCCTTGTATTTATTGATAATGTGACTGCTGAGAAAAGCAACACAATGAATTCTGAAGTGTTTCGGGCAATATTATATGCTCATATTCAGTCAAATGCTTCAGAACTCATTGGACGGCGCTTCACAGTGCAGATGGACAATGACCCGAAGCATTCTGCAAAAGCAACCAAAGAGTTTTTTAAGGCTAAAAAGTGGACTGTTATGCAATGGCCAAGTCAATCCCTGACCTGAATCCGATTGAGCACGCATTTCACTTGATGAAGACAAAACTGAAGGGAAAATGCCCCAAGAACAAGCAGGAACTGAAGACATTTGCAGTAGAGACCTGGCAGAGCATCACCAGGGATGAAACCCAGCGTCTGGTGATGTCTATGTGTTCCAGATTTCAGGCTGTAATTGCCAGCAAAGGATTTGCAACAAAGTATTAAAAAGTGACAGATTTAGGATTGTTTAGTTTGTCCCATTACTTTTGGCCCCTTAAAAAGTGGGAGGCACATATAGAGACCGTTGTAATTCCTACACCGTTCACCAGATTTGGATGTAATTACCCTCAAATTAAATCTGAAAGTCTGCAGGTAAAGCACATCTTGTTTGTTTCATTTCAAAGCCATTGTGGTGGTGAATAGAGGCCAAAATATGAATGTCAATGTCCCAATATTTATGCACCTGACTGTATACACTGTTCTGAACTACATATTCCAGCATACCTTACCACAGTTTCAGCATGGCCTAACAGCAAAACTGTGGTACCAGGGTTGGTGCTATGGGGTGCGGGCTCGCCCTGCAAATTATAAATTTGCGCCCTCATATAGTTAGCATTCACAAATTTGTAATACAAGAGCAAATGGCTCCATTGGTAAGGTGTCTGACTGCATAGTGTGGGTTGGTGGGTTTGAATCCCAGGTTATGACTATTTTAAATTAATGAGAATGTGCAGTAGCTTCATATAGCTAGAATTCACAGGCTTCCATTGTATTAGCAAATGGCTCCATTGGTAAGGTGACTGACTGCAAAGTAAGAGGTGCTATTTTCGAATCCCACTGGGATACCTGGCGTTGCTCAGGTTGAAGACTCAAGTACTCAAGACTGAAGTACACCTGCACACAGCGCCTCCAGTCAGCAGTGGCAGCTTCTGATTGGCTCGCAACCGGCACCACATTCAAATTACGCTGTCTGTCCATGTCTGCTGCTGCCTGCCTGTGCACCAGCTGTAATTAGATGGCGGCCCAACACCAAATCCACACCTGCTGGCTGCTGATGGTACACAGGGGGAAGTATAATGTGTAAGGGGCACTACTATTGTGTGAAATAATGTGTTTATGGAGCACTACTACTATGTGGCATGAAAAGGGCATTACTGTGTGTTATAATGTGTAAGGGGCATTACTGGATGGCATAGTGTATAAGAAACACTACACTTCTACTACGTGGCATAATGTGTATAAGAGGTATAACCGGAATGGGCTCTGTGTGGCATAACCTGAATGGGCTCTGTGTTGGGGGGGTTTACCTTTGGGGGAGCACTTTTAAGATCTTGCAGCAGAGGTGGGGGAAGGATGCGATCACTCAGATGCATGCAGAGAGGAGATACGGGGACTTACAGATTTGGAAACTTTCCTCCGGGTACTCTGGTTTCCTCCCACACTCCAAAAATCGTGGCTTCCAACAAAGTTTACCATAGTGAGGTAGGGACTATAGAGTGTAAGCTCCACTGGGGCAGGGACAGATGTGAATGGCCAAATATTCTCTGTAAAGCGCTGCGGAATATGTGTGCGCTGTAAAAATAACTGGCAATAAAACTGGCAATATACAGATGTGTCCTTATACATCTTTGCTGCAGTCACGTTAAAAAGCCCCTCTTGGAGCTCCAGGTCCCATGAGATTCTGCTAGCGCCGAGCATCTATTTTGCAGCTTATTTTGGCAAAAATGAAAAAAAAAGAGCGGTATCCAATTAGCCCCAATTGGCAAAAAAAAACCGGGGATTTTTCGCCAATTATCCCCATTTTGCGCTAATGTTTTTTTTCCTCCCCATCCTTTTATCGGTCGAAATAATAGGATAGTTCTCCCGAAAACACATAGGTGCCGCGATAAGCTCACAAAACGCCTTTTTTCAGGTGAAAAAAAAAACAGCAATTATCGTGGAATCTTTTTCGGGACGGATCAGGTCCCGAAAAAAAAGCCCCGATAAGTGCCAGTGTCAGACCGACTTCGGGGCTAATTGAATAGCCCCGGGCGAGGTAATTAGCTGTGGTAATTTACCGCGGTTAATTGGATACCCTCCTAAGTCGCCATGTGATGAGACTAGGATGCACCAGAAAACTGTGCTGATTAATTTGATATGCAACACTTGTATATCTGTGTGCGACTGAGCCTCTGAATCTGTATAAGTGCTACAATGTAGCAGCCGCAGCTTTTTTCATTCCGAGTTCCATCGTCCTTCATACACAGACTCAGGTGCAAACAGATATACAAGTGTCGTCTATCATATTAATCAGCACACTGCTGGTGCATCCTAGTCGCATCAAATCTTAGATGCATTTCTGACGCTAGCAGAGTAGCCCGGGACCTGACGGCCCACTCACAACAGGCAAGTCGCGCTGTGTTGCGTACTGAGGCTAGATGTATGAGGACACATCTGTAGGCCCACTTTCTGCTTTTAGGAAGCACCTCCATGTACAGTGTAAAATGTGCCTCATGGGCTAACGACTGGCGTTTCTAAGGACCACCTTATTTAGAGGTACGAAAGAGATTCTGAAGCCACCTGCTAAACCAAGATTCCCTCCTAAGTGCGCAGTCTCCACTCCTTGGAGCTCACCTAAATGTCTTGTCCTCCAACACAAAACTGTTATTTTTGAATGCTGCTGTCAGTGCTTAGTGCCCAATGCTCTATGCCAAATGGCCACGCCAATGGCCAATGCCCACTATCCAGTGATCAGTAGTCAGTACCCAGTTCTTATTGTTCAGTTGCCAGTGCCCAGTGATCAGAAAAAAAAGGTGCCAGTACTCACCTAAACTGATACAAGAGTTACAGTCATTTCCATACTCTGCATAAGTGCGCACATGCTTATTTTATTCACTTCTGAAAGATTTTTTCCTCTTTCTAGGACTAGCTCTAAAAATATAAATTTAGACTACAATAAAGGTGCCACTACTGCGTAGCACTGAGCACCACCACAAAATAAAGGTGCTGGTACTAAGTACCACTGAGCACCACCACAAGCTAAAGGTGCCACTACTGCGTACCGCTGAGCACCACCACAAAATAAAGGTGCCTGTACTGCGTACCGCTGAGCACCACCACAAAATAAAGGTGCCTGTACTGCGTACCGCTGAGCACCACCACAAAATAAAGGTGCCGGTACTGCGTACCGCTGAGCACCACCACAAGCTAAAGGTGCCGGTACTGCATACCGCTGAGCACCACCACAAGCTAAAGGTGCCGGTACTGCATACCGCTGAGCACCACCACAAAATAAAGGTGTCGTTACTGCATACCGCTGAGCACCACCACAAAATAAAGGTGCCTGTACTGCGTACCGCTGAGCACCACCACAAAATAAAGGTGCCTGTACTGCGTACCGCTGAGCACCACCACAAAATAAAGGTGTCGTTACTGCGCACCGCTGAGCACCACCACAAAATAAAGGTGCCGGTACTGCATACCGCTGAGCACCACCACAAAATAAAGGTGTCACTACTGCGTACCGCTGAGCACCACCACAAAATAAAGGTGCCGGTACTGCGTACCGCTGAGCACCACCACAAGCTAGAGGTGCCACTACTGCGTACCGCTGAGCACCACCACAAAATAAAGGTGCCGGTACTGCGTACCGCTGAGCACCACCACAAGCTAGAGGTGCCACTACTGCGTACCGCTGAGCACCACCACAAAATAAAGGTGCCGGTACTGCATACCGCTGAGCACCACCACAAAATAAAGGTGCCGGTACTGCGTACCGCTGAGCACCACCACAAGCTAAAGGTGCCGGTACTGCATACCGCTGAGCACCACCACAAGCTAAAGGTGCCGGTACTGCGTACCGCTTAGCACCACCACAAGCTAAAGGTGCCGGTACGGCGTACCGCTGAGCACCACCACAAAATAAAGGTGCCGGTACTGCATACCGCTGAGCACCAACATAAAATAAAGGTGCCGATACTGCATACCGCTGAGCACCAACATAAAATAAAGGTGCCGGTACTGCGCACCGCTGAGCACCAACATAAAATAAAGGTGCCGGTACTGCGCACCGCTGAGCACCAACATAAAATAAAGGTGTCGTTACTGCATACCGCTAAGAATCACCACAAACTAAAGGTGCCACTACTGCGTACCGCTGAGCACCACCACAAAATAAAGGTGACGGTACTGCGTACCGCTGAGCACCACTACAAAATAAAGGTGCAACTACTGCATACCACTGAGCACCAACATAAAATAAAGGTGCCGGTACTGCGTACCGCTGAGCACCAACATAAAATAAAGGTGCCGGTACTGCGTACCGCTGAGCACAACCACAAGCTAAAGGTGCCACTACTGCGTACGGCTGAGCACCACCACAAGCTAAAGGTGCCGGTACTGCGTACCGCTGAGCACCACCACTAAATAAAGGTGTCGTTACTGCATACCGCTGAGCACCAACATAAAATAAAGGTGCCACTACTGCGTACGGCTGAGCACCACCACAAGCTAAAGGTGCCACTACTGCGTACCGCTGAGCACCACCACAAAATAAAGGTGCCGGTACTGCGTACCGCTGAGCACCAACATAAAATAAAGGTGCCACTACTGCGTACGGCTGAGCACCACCACAAGCTAAAGGTGCCACTACTGCGTACCGCTGAGCACCACCACAAAATAAAGGTGCCGGTACTGCGTACCGCTGAGCACCACCACAAAATAAAGGTGCCGGTACTGCGTACCGCTAAGCACCACCACAAGCTAAAGGTGCCGGTACTGCATACCACTGAGCACCACCACAAGCTAAAGGTGCCACTACTGCGTAACGCTGAGCACCACCACAAGCTAAAGGTGCCGATACTGCATACCGCTGAGCACCAACATAAAATAAAGGTGCCGGTACTGCGCACCGCTGAGCACCAACATAAAATAGAGGTGCCGGTACTGCGCACCGCTGAGCACCAACATAAAATAAAGGTGCCGGTACTGCGCACCGCTGAGCACCAACATAAAATAAAGGTGCCGGTACTGCGCACCGCTGAGCACCAACATAAAATAAAGGTGCCGGTACTGCGCACCGCTGAGCACCAACAGAAAATAAAGGTGCCGGTACTGCGTACCGCTTAGCACCACCACAAGCTAAAGGTGCCGGTACTGCATACCACTGAGCACCACCACAAGCTAAAGGTGCCACTACTGCGTAACACTGAGCACCACCACAAAATAAAGGTGTCGTTACTGCGTACAGCTGAGCACCACCACAAAATAAAGGTGCCACTACTGCGTACCGCTGAGCACCAGCACCACCACAAAATAAAGGTGCCGGTACTGCGTACCGCTGAGCACCACCACAAAATAACGTGCCGGTACTGCGTACCGCTGAGCACCACCACAAAATAATGGTGCCGGTACTGCGTACCGCTGAGCACCACCACAAAATAAAGGTGCCTGTTCTGCGTACCGCTGAGCACCACCACAAAATAAAGGTGCCACTACTGCGTACCGCTGAGCACCAGCACCACCACAAAATAAAGGTGCCGGTACTGCGTACCGCTGAGCACCACCACAAAATAACGGTGCCGGTACTGCGTACCGCTGAGCACCACCACAAAATAATGGTGCCTGTACAGCGTACCGCTGAGCACCACCACAAAATAATGGTGCCGGTACTGCGTACCGCTGAGCACCACCACAAAATAAAGGTGCCTGTTCTGCGTACCAATGAGCACCACCACAAGCTAGAGGTGCCACTACTGCGTACCACTGAGCACCACCACAAAATAAAGGTGTCACTACTGCATACCGCTGAGCACCACCACAAAATAACGGTGCCGGTACTGCGTACCGCTGAGCACCACCACAAAATAACGGTGCCGGTACTGCATACCAATGAGCACCACCACAAGCTAGAGGTGCCACTACTGCGTACCGCTGAGCACCACCACAAAATAAAGGTGCCGGTACTGCGCACCGCTGAGCACCAACATAAAATAAAGGTGCCGGTACTGCGCACCGCTGAGCACCAACATAAAATAAAGGTGTCGTTACTGCATACCGCTAAGAATCACCACAAACTAAAGGTGCCACTACTGCGTACCGCTGAGCACCACCACAAAATAACGGTGCCGGTACTGTGTACCGCTGAGCACCACCACAAAATAACGGTGCCGGTACTGCGTACCGCTGAGCACCACCACAAAATAAAGGTGCCGGTACTGCACACCGCTGAGCACCAACATAAAATAAAGGTGCCGGTACTGCGCACCGCTGAGCACCAACATAAAATAAAGGTGTCGTTACTGCATACCGCTAAGAATCACCACAAACTAAAGGTGCCACTACTGCGTACCGCTGAGCACCACCACAAAATAAAGGTGACGGTACTGCGTACCGCTGAGCACCACTACAAAATAAAGGTGCAACTACTGCATACCACTGAGCACCAACATAAAATAAAGGTGCCGGTACTGCGTACCGCTGAGCACCAACATAAAATAAAGGTGCCGGTACTGCGTACCGCTGACCACCAACATAAAATAAAGGTGCCGGTACTGCGCACCGCTGAGCACCAACATAAAATAAAGGTGTCGTTACTGCATACCGCTAAGAATCACCACAAACTAAAGGTGCCACTACTGCGTACCGCTGAGCACCACCACAAAATAAAGGTGACGGTACTGCGTACCGCTGAGCACCACTACAAAATAAAGGTGCAACTACTGCATACCACTGAGCACCAACATAAAATAAAGGTGCCGGTACTGCGTACCGCTGAGCACCAACATAAAATAAAGGTGCCGGTACTGCGTACCGCTGAGCACCAACATAAAATAAAGGTGCCGGTACTGCGCACCGCTGAGCACCAACATAAAATAAAGGTGTCGTTACTGCATACCGCTAAGAATCACCACAAACTAAAGGTGCCACTACTGCGTACCGTTGAGCACCACCACAAAATAAAGGTGACGGTACTGCATACCACTGAGCACCACCACAAAATAAAGGTGCCACTACTGCGTACGGCTGAGCACCACCACAAGCTAAAGGTGCCACTACTGCGTACCGCTGAGCACCACCACAAAATAAAGGTGCCGGTACTGCGTACCGCTGAGCACCAACATAAAATAAAGGTGCCACTACTGCGTACGGCTGAGCACCACCACAAGCTAAAGGTGCCACTACTGCGTACCGCTGAGCACCACCACAAAATAAAGGTGCCGGTACTGCGTACCGCTGAGCACCACCACAAAATAAAGGTGCCGGTACTGCGTACCGCTGAGCACCACCACAAAATAAAGGTGCCACTACTGCGTACCGCTGAGCACCACCACAAGCTAAAGGTGCCGATACTGCATACCGCTGAGCACCACCACAAAATAAAGGTGTCGGTACTGCGTACCGCTGAGCACCAACATAAAATAAAGGTGCCGGTACTGCGCACCGCTGAGCACCAACATAAAATAAAGGTGCAACTACTGCGTACCGCTTAGCACCACCACAAGCTAAAGGTGCCGGTACTGCATACCACTGAGCACCACCACAAGCTAAAGGTGCCACTACTGCGTAACGCTGAGCACCACCACAAAATAAAGGTGTCGTTACTGCGTACCGCTGAGCACCACCACAAAATAAAGGTGCCACTACTGCGTACCGCTGAGCACCAGCACCACCACAAAATAAAGGTGCCGGTACTGCGTACCGCTGAGCACCACCACAAAATAACGGTGCCGGTACTGCGTACCGCTGAGCACCACCACAAAATAATGGTGCCAGTACTGCGTACCGCTGAGCACCACCACAAAATAAAGGTGCCTGTTCTGCGTACCGCTGAGCACCACCACAAAATAAAGGTGCCACTACTGCGTACCGCTGAGCACCAGCACCACCACAAAATAAAGGTGCCGGTACTGCGTACCGCTGAGCACCACCACAAAATAATGGTGCCAGTACTGCGTACCGCTGAGCACCACCACAAAATAATGGTGCCGGTACTGCGTACCGCTGAGCACCACCACAAAATAATGGTGCCGGTACTGCGTACCGCTGAGCACCACCACAAAATAAAGGTGCCACTACTGCATACCGCTGAGCACCACCACAAAATAACGGTGCCGGTACTGCGTACCGCTGAGCACCACCACAAAATAAAGGTGCCACTACTGCGTACCGCTGAGCACCAGCACCACCACAAAATAAAGGTGCCGGTACTGCGTACCGCTGAGCACCACCACAAAATAACGGTGCCGGTACTGCGTACCGCTGAGCACCACCACAAAATAATGGTGCCGGTACTGCGTACCGCTGAGCACCACCACAAAATAATGGTGCCGGTACTGCGTACCGCTGAGCACCACCACAAAATAAAGGTGCCTGTTCTGCGTACCAATGAGCACCACCACAAGCTAGAGGTGCCACTACTGCGTACCACTGAGCACCACCACAAAATAAAGGTGTCACTACTGCATACCGCTGAGCACCACCACAAAATAACGGTGCCGGTACTGCGTACCGCTGAGCACCACCACAAAATAACGGTGCCGGTACTGCATACCAATGAGCACCACCACAAGCTAGAGGTGCCACTACTGCGTACCGCTGAGCACCAAAACAAAATAACGGTGCCGGTACTGCATACCGCTGAGCACCACCACAAAATAACGGTGCCGGTACTGCATACCGCTGAGCAACACAACAGAATAAAGGCAGCAATCAGTAGGTCACTATTATTAGGACTGACACTTTGGTGTCACCAGAAGGGTGTGGTATATTAGGTCGGCAAGTCTCATGTCGACCTGCATAAGGTGCTGTGTCTATGTGAACGTCATAAGAACCGTTTCCATGTGTTAATTATTGAGGCGCAGACACGCAGAGGCTGGTAGAGCCTGCTGGGATTTCAAGTTCCACAACACCTGGAAAGCTGCATGTTGCTTATGCTATGACAGTATAAAAACTCACGCGTGTGTTATGTAAGGGGAGGTAGATGTCTGCACCGGTCACACGTGCCGGTTCCCTGTACACAACAATTAGTCAGTGTAAACAGTCAGTGATGGAGACAGTCAGGGAAGCCGGTTTTTCCAGTCACAGAGTTAATTATGCCAAATCCTTGTACTATACTCACATTATCACTCAGGATGATATAAATCCCTACAGTACACTCAGGCCCTGAAACATTGACCCGCTCGCGAGCGCATAGAGCTTGCGAGTGGGTCTGAAATCAGGCCCTCTG
Organism: Taudactylus pleione; assembly: GCA_031769625.1. Taxonomy (NCBI): domain Eukaryota; kingdom Metazoa; phylum Chordata; class Amphibia; order Anura; family Myobatrachidae; genus Taudactylus; species Taudactylus pleione. The sequence goes on along the minus strand of JAUIMM010000522.1, from coordinate 2,720,766 downwards.
TTCTATCCTCCGATTATCACTCAGGATGATATAAAGTCTCTGTTCTATCCTCCGATTATCACTCAGGATGATATAAAGTCTCTGTTCTATCCTCCGATTATCACTCAGGATGATATAAAGTCTCTGTACTATCCCTTGATTATCACTCAGGATGATAATATGAGATATGGTAAGAACTTACCCTTGTTATCTCTATTTCTACGAAGTCCATAGGGTTCCACAGGATACCTTGGGGTATAGGTGTGACGTCAGTCGCAGGGCACCAAAGAGTTAAGCTTTCAGCCTCCCAGGATGCACTAGGTCCCCCTCCTATACCCCGCCCCCGGGCCAAGGCACCTCAGTTAGTTACCAAGCCATAGGCCGGAGGAGGAGAAGGAAGAGAGAGAACAAAGATCTGGACACATACAAGAATCACATTCTCACCAGAGGGAGACGGAAAACCGGTGACCAGAGCAAAGCCCATCTGCAGCACAGGTGCGACAGGGCGGGAGTCCTGTGGAACCCTATGGACTTCGTAGAAATAGAGATAACAAGGGTAGGTTCTTACCATATCTCATATTTTCTACTTCAGGGTCCATAGGGTATCCACAGGATACCTTGGGGATGTCCCAAAGCAGTATCCTTTAAGGGTGGGGACGCTCCTGTGCAGAAAGGAGAATCCGCCGCCCGAAGGAAGCATCCTGAGAGGCGAAGGTGTCAAACCTGTAATACCTCACGAAGGTATGGACAGAAGACCACGTAGCAGCCTTGCAGATCTGAACTGCCGAGGCACCACGTCGAGCTGCCCACGAAGGACCCACAGACCTAGTGGAATGAGCCTTCAGAGAAGGAGGGACCGGTAGGCCTTCATGAAGATAAGCTTCAGAAATAGCCATACGGATCCAGGCTGCCAAAGTTTGCTTTGAAGCAGGCCAACCCTTTTTACAGAAGCCATAGAGGACAACAAAGCGTCCGACTTCCTAAACAAAGAAGTGCGGTCAACATAAGTCCTTAAGGCCCGCACAACATCCAAAGAGGCCTCACCCACGGAAAGACCCGGTGAGTTAAAGGCCGGAACAACTATTTCCTCGTTAACATGAAACTGGGAAACAACTTTGGGAAGAAACTCGGGCCGAGTGCGGAGCACTGCCCTGTTCCCATGAAAAACCAAGAAAGGGGGTCTACAAGAAAGAGCCCCTAACTCAGAAACACGTCTGGCTGAAGCAACGGCCAGAAGGAAAACAGTCTTAGCTGTTAGCCATTTAATATCCACTGAGCCCAGTGGTTCAAACGGCGGTCCTTGGAGAGCCCTCAGGACCACAGCCAAATCCCAAGGCGCCACAGGTGGAACAAAGGGCGGCTGAATACGGAGAACACCTTGCATAAAGGTGCGCACATCCGGGATTGTAGCAATCCTACGGTGAAACCAGACAGATAGGGCCGAAACCTGTACCTTCAAAGAAGCAAGGCGAAGCCCATGATCTAGTCCCGCTTGCAGGAAGGCGAGAATCCGAGACAGACGAAACTCCCGCGGTGCATAACCTCTCGTTCGACACCACTGGAAGAACGTATGCCACACGCGATGGTATATCCTCGCGGAAGACGGTTTCCGAGCTCGTAACATGGTACGCACCACAGAGCTGGAAAACCCCCAGGACCTCAGCATGGCCGTCTCAACAGCCACGCCGCCAAAGACAGCCGAGTCAGGTCCGGGTGAAGACAAGGACCCTGAGACAGAAGGTCCGGTCGTAGCGGCAACCGCAGAGGACTGTCCACGGACAGACCCTGAAGGTCTGAGAACCAGTGCCGTCTGGGCCACGCGGGAGCTATCAACAGGAGCGTCCCTCCTTCCTGTTTGAATTTCCGGATTACCCGTGGAAGAAGGGAGACCGGAGGGAACAGGTATGCGAACCTGAACGTCCACCGGACGGACAGAGCATCCACCAGAGACGCCCCTTCGTCTCTTGTGCGAGACCCGTACACCGGCAACTTGTTGTTGTGCCGGGACGCCATGAGGTCGATTTCTGGAAGACCCCACCTGTCCACCAGTAGTTGAAAAACGTCCGGGTGCAGGGACCATTCCCCTGGATGAACGTCCTGGCGACTTAGAAAGTCCGCCTCCCAATTTAGCACTCCCGGGATGAAGACCGCTGATATGGCCGGAAGATTGCGCTCCGCCCAAACCAGGATCCGAGAGACCTCTACGAGAGCCGCCCGACTGCGAGTTCCTCCTTGCCTGTTTAAGTAGGCCACGGTGGTAGCATTGTCCGACTGGACCTGCACCGGGTGACCCTGGAGAAACCGCTGTGCCTGCAGGAGAGCATTGAAGACCGCACGGAGTTCCAAGATATTTATTGGAAGCTCCGCTTCTGTCGGTGTCCACCTGCCCTGGAACAAGTGTGGACCCGAAACTGCCCCCCAGCCCCGAAGACTGGCGTCCGTTGTCAACAGGACCCAATTTGGAACCCAGAACGGACGTCCCTTGTTGAGGTGGGTCGTCTTTAACCACCACGCAAGGGACAGGTGAACCTCCGGGGTGAGCACAATCGTCTGGAACTTCAGAGACTGAGGCAGCCCGTTCCACTTGGACAGGATCAGGTGCTGCAGAGGTCTGGAGTGAAACTGGGCGTATTCCACCATGTCGAACACCGACACCATGGAGCCCAGTAACCTCATCGCCGAGTGTAAGGACACCCGGCGGCTGTGCAGACAACTGCGCACCCTTGACTGTAAAGCAGAGATCTTGTCCTCCGTCACGAAGATCCTTTGCTGTCCCGAGTCCAATAAGGCTCCAAGATGCAGAATCCTCCGAGACGGGATTAGAGTGGACTTCTGCCAGTTGATTAGCCAGCCGTGCCGTTGCAGCAGTGCAATGGTCAGGTCCAAGTGGTGTAACAGGAGCTCTGGAGATCCTGCCACCAATAACAGGTCGTCCAAGTACGGCAACATGCGGACTCCTTGCAGCCGCAGAGAAGCCGCCATGACCGCCATAGCGTCCTGTATGTCCAATGACACCATGTAGTCCCCAGGTTCCAGCGCCAGAATGATGGACCGTAGGGTCTCCATCCGAAACTTCGGGACCCGCAAAGACTTGTTGAGTGCTTTGAGGTTGAGAATCGGACGATATGACCCATTGGGTTTCTGTACCAAAAATAGATTTGAATAGAAACCCTGGCCCCTCTGGGAGAATGGAACAGGCACTATAACTCCAGCCTGGAGCATAGTGTGCAATACCTTCCGCAGCTCCGTAGCCTTGTTCCGGTCTGATGGTAGACCCGTGGTGAAGAATCGAGCCGGGGGTCTGTGCCGGAAGGAGAGGGCGTACCCGTGAGAGACCACCTCCAGAACCCAAGTGTCTGTCGTAGTGAACGACCAACACCGGGAGAACTGCAGCAGGCGGCCTCCCACCCTGGGATCCCCCAAGGGGAGACCCGGACCGTCAGGCCGCAGGCTTGTCATCTGGCCTGGGGGCCGGACGTCTGGTACTCCATGCCTGTTTCCGGGGCTTGACCGATTTCTTAGGGCCAGCCTGTCGAGGAAACGACTGTGGTTTGGGCCTGCCCTGGGCCCTAGATGACCGAAAGGACGATGGTCTAGAACCAGAAGGAGCAGCGGCCGACGGGAGACAAGCAGATTTGGCTGCCGCCAGCGTGGCCACAATCTTATCCAGATCCGGACCGAAGAGAACTTCTCCGGTAAACGGCAACGCTTCCAGACCTTTCTTGGATCTGCGTCCGTCTTCCAGGATCGCAGCCACAAGGTGCGACGAGCAGCTACCGCTGCTGAAGAAATTCTAGACACCAGAGTACCAATGTCTAGAGCCGCCTCGTTGATGTAGGTGGCCGAATCACGGAGATTGCCAATCAACTCCGCCTGTTCGGCCGGACAGTCGGAATCAAAAGAAGCCTCTAATGAATCCGCCCAGCGCTCCATCGCTCTGGCAACCCAGCAAATGGCCATAGCCGGCCGTGCTGCCCCCCCTGCAAGGGAATAAGCGGACTTCAGGCAGATTTCTACCTTGCGGTCCGTAGCATCCTTAAGGGAGGACATGGATGGCATCGGCAATGTGGCACTACGGACAAGACGGGTCACGTGAGAATCCACCTGTGGAGGGGATTCACACTTAGCAAAATAATTATCCGCGAACGGATAAGCCACCGCCAGGCGTCTCTGCGGCTGGTATCTTTTGCCAGGTTGTTTCCACGCCTCCTCTAAATGGTCCACCAACTGACCCGAAAGAGGAAAGACTGTGGCATCGCCCTTCACATCTTTGAAAAAGGCATACTTAGATTTAGCCGCTGGGGGAACTTCGTCCTCAATCACCAAGGCTGTGCGGACCGCCCGAATAAGTCCAGGAATATATACTTTGGACTTAGCATCAGCGTCCTTAGTATGGAAAGGTTCCCGATCGTAAGGATCCAGAATCTCCCCATCATCAGACGTCCCTTCGTCATCCTCATAAGGAGCGGACAGAGACGCCACCGGCCTTTTATGAGGCCGCATCACAGACTCCCCTTGCAACACATCCGACAAGTGCTGTACAGAACTCGTCAGGGAGTTAACCCACGCTGGCTCCTGAGAACCCGGGAGCGGGGAAATAGGGAGACTGTGGGGTACCACCAATTGTCGTGGGAAACCCTGCATGGGTGACGACACCACAGACTGCTGGGACAAACCCATCGGAGTAAACGCGGGCTGCGGAGCTAACTGGCCCACTAAAGCTGTTAACGCCTGAGCGAAACAAGCCCAGGGCGGCTCCTGTATCGGTGCTGTAACCATAATAGGCCGCGCCATGGACAAACACTGCCGGCAAAGGCCCTCCGCGCTACCCTCCCCCTCCGCTAACGGTACTTTGCACGTGGTACACTGTAGCCGGAGGGGAAAATCACTTTCAGACATGATGGCACCACGTATGTGACCTCTCTCACCAATTAAGTATTAAATAGGCGAGAGACCACCCTGCAGCACCGCACCGCAAGGGCTTTAGCAGAAAGAACAGGGACAGTAATAAAGCTGACAGTTTAGAGAAGAAAAGTTACAGGCAGCGCTAGCACAGTCACATACAATGCAGAGAAATAACAATTCCTGCACTAACAGCGCTGATCACTCAACTACACAGACACAGGGCCTGGTAGGACACAGCGCTGCATACACAGACCTGAGCCACAGCGGAGGAGAGGTATGCGGGGGAACCCAGACCACGATGCTTCCTTCCAGACTTCCAGCAGCGTTCACCATGCGTTGCAGAGAAGATGGCCGCCGAGGAGCAGAGAGAAGCTGGCCTGGGGGAGGAGCGCTGACACAGGACCAGTCAGCACAGTGCAGAGAGGGCTGTGTGCAGCGGGGGAGGCGCCGGCTGTGAGACAGGGAAGGCGCGCTCCCCTGGCATGCATTTAACCCCTGGGACGCCGCAGCGCTACCGCTCTGCTGCGGTCCGCTGTCCCAGGGGGTAGTGGAAGCGCAGGTTGGTCGCCTGGCTCCACGCTGCAGCCAGTCCCCAGGGAGCCCCCTGCCTGGGGACTTAGGACCATGTGATCAGCGGGGACCCACCGCGGGACCCCGCTGCTTACCTCTGTCCCCCTTGAATCCGGCCATGGTCCGGAGCATCTGGGGTCACCGCTAGCTGTGACCCCAGACGCCCACCAGCATCCCCGGATCAGTACCGGCGTTCTGGTACCGGCGGGGTGTAGGGAAGACAGCATGGACGTCAGGACTGACTGTCCATGCTGTTCATCCAGATGTGCAGCCACAGCTGCATGAAGAAAAAGCTTCAGGGGCTCTTCTAGCCCCCACTCCAACAGGTGCACCCGACTCCGGCCGGGCACCAAACTAAACTGAGGTGCCTTGGCCCGGGGGCGGGGTATAGGAGGGGGACCTAGTGCATCCTGGGAGGCTGAAAGCTTAACTCTTTGGTGCCCTGCGACTGACGTCACACCTATACCCCAAGGTATCCTGTGGATACCCTATGGACCCTGAAGTAGAAATAAAGTCTCTGTACTATCCCTTGATTATCACTCAGGATGATATAAAGTCTCTGTACTATCCCTTGATTATCACTCAGTATGATATAAAGTCTCTGTACTATCCTCAGATTATCACTCAGGATGATGTAAAGTCTCTGTACTATCCTCAGATTATCACTCAGAATGATATAAAGTCTCTGTACTATCCTCAGATTATCACTCAGGATAATATAAAGTCTCTGTACTATCCTCAGATTATCACTCAGGATGATGTAAAGTCTCTGTACTATCCTCCGATTATCACTCAGGATGATGTAAAGTCACTGTACTATCCTCAGATTATCACTCAGGATGATGTAAAGTCTCTGTACTATCCCTCAATTATCACTCAGGATGATATAAAGTCTCTGTACTATCCTCCGATTATCACTCAGAATGATATAAAGTCTCTGTTCTATCCTCCGATTATCACTCAGGATGATATAAAGTCTCTGTTCTATCCTCCGATTGTCACTCAGGATGATGTAAAGTCTCTGTTCTATCCCCAGATTATCACTCAGGATGATATAAAGTCTCTGTTCTATCCTCAGATTATCACTCAGGATGATGTAAAGTATCTGTACTATCCCCTGATTATCACTCAGTATGATATAAAGTCTCTGTACTATCCTCAGATTATCACTCAGGATGATGTAAAGTCTCTGTACTATCCTCCGATTATCACTCAGGATGATATAAAGTCTCTGTACTATCCTACGATTATCACTCAGGATGATGTAAAGTCTCTGTACTATCCTCCGATTATCACTCAGGATGATGTAAAGTCTCTGTACTATCCTCCGATTATCACTCAGGATGATATAAAGTATCTGTACTATGCTCCGATTATCACTCAGGATGATGTAAAGTCTCTGTACTATCCTCCGATTATCACTCAGGATGATATAAAGGCCCTCATTCAGAGCCGTACGCTCTGAGCAGAGCGCACGCTCTGAATGAGGGCCGGGCTCCATTTTCATGGAGCGTCCTCCTGGACGCTCGTATAGCTGTGGGTCACCACCCACAGGCTATACGAGCGTGCTTTTTGATGGCCGCGATGGTCGAGACCATCGCGACCATCGAAATTGCGAGCCGGAGCCTGCGGTTGAGGTTTTCAACCGCAAGCTCCGGAGTGATTTTGGCTCTATCAGAGCCAAAATCACTCCCACTGACATCACTAGTGATGTCAGTGGGCCGGCTTCTGACGGGAGGCGTTCCCGTGGGAACGCCCCCGTCAGGGAGGCACGCCCACCAAAGGGGGCGTGCTGTCAATCAACATTGACAGCACGCCCCCTTTGATCGGACACAACGAGCGAAGGACTTTCCTTCGCTCGTCGCGTCTGGCGCATGCGCACGACGGAGCTCCCTCCGTCGTGCGCATGCTCAGTGCATAACATCGACCCACTTGCGAGCGGACAGCCGCTCGCGAGTGGGTCTGAATCAGGCCCAAAGTCTCTGTTCTATCCTCAGATTATCACTCAGGATGATTTAAAGTATCTGTACTATCCCCTGATTATCACTCAGGATGATATAAAGTCTCTGTACTATCCTCAGATTATCACTCAGGATGATATAAAGTCTCTGTACTATCCTCAGATTATCACTCAGGATGATATAAAGTATCTGTACTATCCTCAGATTATCACTCAGGATGATGTAAAGTCTCTGTACTATCCTCCGATTATCACTCAGGATGATATAAAGTCTCTGTACTATCCTCCGATTATCACTCAGGATGATGTAAAGTCTCTGTACTATCCTCCGATTATCACTCAGGATGATATAAAGTCTCTGTACTATCCTCCGATTATCACTCAGGATGATGTAAAGTCTCTGCACTATCCTCAGATTATCACTCAGGATGATGTAAACTCTCTGTTCTATCCCCAGATTATCACTCAGGATGATGTAAAGTCTCTGCACTATCCTCAGATTATCACTCAGGATGATGTAAACTCTCTGTTCTATCCCCAGATTATCACTCAGGATGATGTAAAGTCTCTGCACTATCCTCAGATTATCACTCAGGATGATGCAAAGTCTCTGCACTATCCTCAGATTATCACCCAGGATGATGTGAGAGACAGGACTGAGTCATTTAAGAGACTGTGTTATGATTACAGACTAGCTGCTCGTAATAGTCAAGGTTCAAGAAGTGAGTTAAGGGGCCTATCCATTAGCATATAAAATGAACGATTGAACGATATATCGCTGTTTATATGCGGTAAATGACGAACGATATTATCAGTAGCTACAGAGCGCTGCAGAGAAAAAAATCCACTCCCTGAATGATGTCATGCGATACCGTTCATCATTTGTCAAAACCTGTCATGTACATGCCAGATATCGTTCAGCAAACCCACTGGGATTTTCAAGGGATATCTTTAGTCTTTCATCGCTCAGAAATACATCTGCTAATGGATAGGCCCCTTTAGTGCCCTTAATGGGGGCCACGTGTTTGTTATTTTTTTGTTCCTGAATGCTGACAGTAAAGCCGGGTACACACTATACAACATTTTAAACGAATTTGCTGATAACGACCAACAAATTCTTTAAATCGTTCAGTGTGTACGCACCATATCGCTATGGTGGAGAATGCGGGCAAACAAATCTATGCAAAAGATATTCGCAGAAAATGTGAATTATAGCAGTAGCATATGGATCTATGGGCCTGATTCAGAGCCGCTCGTAAGCGGCCGCTCGTTCGCTCCGAGCGATGTTTGCCCAACTGCGCATGAGTACGGATCGTTATACGCATGCGCGAACCAGTCAGTGCGGCCGAAATTCATTTGTTCGCTAAACAGCGAATGCCTGCTATTTTGAGTGACAGGAGGAGGCGTATGTGGGTGGTAACAGGGGAAGGTGCTTGAAAACGGGGAGTGGAGATCCGAACGCAGGTGTGCTTAAAGGTCAAAACGGGCGTTTTATGGGTGTGCATAATTAATACAGCAGCGTCATTGACCACGTCACTAGGTTATTTTATAGCCAGAACTGCTCGCAAGATTGTGGTAGCAAAAACCAACCACAAGAATAGCGAGCAGTTCATACGCTGGTCGATGTACTCGATTAATCTAATAAATAGCGGACATGACGTAGGATGCGAGCGGCCAGGGGGCGTATTTTTCCAAAAAACGACCGCAAGTTTTGTTCGCTCGTTCAGACCTAGAGGCGTGAACAGACTGCAAAGAGCAAACGGTTCATTTGAATAGCCACCCCTATTTTCTGGACGAGCGAGCGCTAATTGCGTCCGGCTCTGAATCAGGCCCAATGCACAATCAGATGTACACAAGGGGTCTACACAGAAATAATGGATGCACAGCATAATGGAAACTACAAGACAGGACCTGTGTGAAACTCAAGGAAGGGCTGAGTGATGAAGGCTTTTTATGAAGTGTGGTATGAACAGAAAATTGTCTGCATTTGTGAAAAAGGTGATGCACAATTGTGTGGAATTACAAGTGTTAAACTGTACACTTTTGTCCTTGGAGAGGAAGAAAAATTGTTTGCAAAGCTGCTGAAGTGTTATTGCAAAAGAAAACCAAGTGGTTATGGCATTTGTTGTGGAGAAAGTGTTAAAATTAAAAAAAAATGTGTCTATCATGCTGAAAGCACCAAAAGTGTTCCTCTTGCTCGTCAAGGTGTGTGTGGTTTTTTTTTTGCCGAAGAGAAAAAAAAAAAGGTTTCAAATCTGCCTCATCAAGTTAGGGTGTGGTACCGACAGAGCAAAGATACCTCTGGCAAAGACTGTTAAAGGGACAGTGCTTGATACATGCTGGTAATTGTAGTGCAATGTAGTGCAAAGTTAAATGTTTTGCTGTGTTGATAATAATTTTGAAGGCAAAGTGTGGTACAGTGAAAACAAAAACTGTTCCTGTGTTTATGCTGTGTACCGATAAATATGGGGTAAAAGAAGTAAGCTCTCAGAAAAGGCAGGTTGCCTACAAGTGTTGAAGTTGGAGAGATGCAAATCCAAGACTGGGGTCTACAGTCTGAAAGTAAAGCAAGAGTGTTGCATGGAAGTGATTTAAAGTTGTTTGAAATCCTCTGTGGTAACTCTTTTCAAAATGCTTGGGTTCCAAGTAATGTTCCAGAGAAAGAAACAATTAAATTGCCAAAGCAGAGTAAAACTGGCAGTGAGTGTGGTCAGTGTATGGTGCAAGATCCACCAAGAGAGGACTATATGAGCATAGAGAAATTTGACTCTCTGGGGCATATTCAATTGGGGGCGACAATAGCAAAAATCCTGGACCTGCGAGGTTTTTCCTGTAGGCACGGGGTTTTTGCTATTCAATTAGGTGCGTGTTTTCTTCTATTTTGAGCGCCGGGAGATTTTTTTCCTTGCACCTCCAGAGCACGTCTGATTTTTCCTAAAATCAGACATTTTATGATAAATCAGTGGGACTTGCTCTAGGACCCCGGCGGCACCCCTCCTGAGGACTAATTAAGCAATTGGAAGTTTCCAATTAGCTTAATTAGTCCTTAATTACTTACCTTCTGCAGCGCTGACATCCAGCGTCGGGTCTCCAGCAGCGGTGAGTATGCAGTGTACGTATTTGTTAGTGTTTCAAGTGTGTAAGAGTGAGTGTGTGATTGTGTGTGTGTGTGTGATCCCCGGTGTGCCCCCGAAGTGTATGTATGCCCCCCATAATGGGCGCTGGGAGAACTACATCTCCCAGCAGCCATTGTGTCTTCCTGTAGCCCCCGAGACTCCCAGCAGCCCCCTCCCCAGTGAGAAGATGGAGGGGAGACCACCGGAGGCCCCCGGGTAGGTAAGTGTAGAATATTTTATTTTATGCAGCGTGGGGTTTTCAGATCTGAAAACTTTTTTTAAATTTGATACCGCGGGTATCGGGAGCACGCATACCTGTGATAATCAAAGATTTTTTCCTCGCTAAACCTCGCGCTCAATTGAATATGCCCCTCTGTGTGAAGTTTGGCATCAAACACTTTACACTATTGTGACCAGAAAAGTGACTTAGAGAAAAAGTCTATGAAAGAGAAGCTTTTGCATGCGCAAATTGAAAATACTTTACGGAGTGAGTTATACTCTTTGAAAATAGCATTTGAGCAGGAGGAAGAAAAAAGACTTAAAGCTCTTAAAGAAACAGACCTCAAATTAGCGGTTATGTATGAACGTCTTGAGGAGGCTGAAGCTTTAAAGTCTATGATAAAGTGTGAAAATGATGTGCTGCTCGCAAATAATGAAGTGTTGTTGGAAAAAGAGCATGAGAAATTAGATGCTTTTGGCAAAACAATAGCAAGTCATTGTTGAACTGCGTCAGAGGTGTTTGGAACTTCAGAGGGAAGTAAAAGAATGTGTAAAGGGACATCAGAGTGAGGCTGAACGCACACAAGGAAAAGTGGTTGATTTAGTATGAATCAGCAAAACAAAGAAATGTTTTGGGAAAAGAACTGTACCGTGCTCGTGCTGAGTTTGTAAAACTGCAAGGAGAGAATGAGAACCTTGAGAAAGGTCTGTTAAGTACACAGAACCAGTTGCAAAATCTCCAAATAGAAATGTAGGCCAGAGAACTGGAGCTTCAGTGTAAATTAAACATGGCAGAATCTGAAATAGCCGTACAAAAGCTGAGACTGACTGAATTTGAAGATATGGAACAGTGGTAAACACAGGATTTCTAAAGGGGGTTTCCAAATGCTTGATTTTAGAGTGAGTGTGGCCAGTCCATGAAGAGAGCATAATTAGCAGTTATCCAGCTTTAATATGTATCATACAAAGTATATTGTGAGTCATAATTCAGCATATAGAGGACCAACAATCACAGTAAACCATTATATGTGGCAGTAGGGCCATCCTGCTTGAGCTGAATGTTTTTATTATAGATGTGGACACCAATCCAGAGTATTAGAGCAAGTTCGGGAGTCTGAGGGAGCAGCAGATGAACCGAGCACTGCCCTGGACATATATGTACATATTGGGCTCTATAGCAGCACATCCTTAACAGTGCATGTTTTCCAGATCTCCTAGTTGGTGCACAAGTTATTTATTATTGGCTGATACATGTTAAAAGATCCATAGGTGGTGCTAATTATTTCATTTGTGATACTGAGAAGAACATGCAGCGATAGTACATTTATTTTATATTACTATTTCTATTGTGGTCATGGTATTGGCTGGCGAGCGGGGTTTCCAGGCAACCGGAAACCCCCCCCCCTGCGTTTGCCTATGTGGAATACAATCTTCTATAGTCTGAGAACTAGTCGGAAAGCGCTATGGGGAAAATTAGCCAGCTGGAAGAGCAGCTCTCTGCAACTAAATAAATATGCCACTTGGAAGCTGAAAAATCAGTAGAGGAAAAGAAGTTGGGTAACATGCTAAAATTGGATGCTGCCGAAATGGCATTTGATGTCTTTACTGAACCTAGTGGAACAGAAATACAGAAACTCAAGAAGTTACTACTGGTTGATCGTGATAATGCTGGCATAAAGAGTGATATGCTAGAGATGCAAAGTGACTTTTATAATGAACAGCAAACAAAGAGTGAATTACTTGAACAAAGTAGGATGCTCCAAAAGGGTAATGGCCCTCATTCAGAGGCGGTCGCTAGAAGCGATCGCTCTCTCTGAATGAGGGCGGCCGCTTCTTTTTTTTAGTGCGGCCTCCTGGTCGCTAGCTAAGCTGTGGGTTACCACCCACAGCTTAGCGACCGACCAGGGTGATGGTCGCGATGGTCAAGACCATCGGGGCTTGCGACGACACCCGAAGGTTGGGTCTCAGCAACCGCAAGCCCCAGGGAGCTTCCTGCTCTGATCGAGCAGGAAACTCCCCACTGACATCACTGCTGATGTCAGTGCAGCCGCCCACAAAACGGCAAGCGTTCCGTCAGGAACGCCTCCTTATGTGTAGCCACCCCTCTGCCCCGCCTACAAAACGGGCTGAGCTGTGCATCAACATCGACAGTCGGCCCTTTTCTAGTGAGCTCCAGGGGCTTGCGCATGCGCAGGGGCTTGCGCACTCGCAGTGCGGCTGCCGCTCGTTCGCAGGACCAAAACATTGACCCGGTTGCGAGCGCTCAGCGCTTGCGACTGGGTCTGAATGAGGTCCAATATCTTTCAGCAGCAGTGGGACAATGGAGATGTCCTCATTAAATATACCCGTGTACAAGATGGGACCAAAATAGCTCTAAACTCCCTAAAAGATGGTGTTTCAAAAGTGGATGAGATACCTTGCAGGGACATTCAGCTTCATGTTATGTGTGAAGGAGTAAAGTACACCCAAAGGGTTATAGTTCCAGATAATAAAGCTGTGCCTAAAATTGGTGCTGTGAAGCGGACAAATAAAGATGATGGTTGTTTGTCCCTTGAGGAAAAGTTACAGGATAAATAAAAGCCTACAGAGATATTGATGGATACCAAGAATGAGACTGTGGTGTTGCCATGTAATCAAAGTGATGTGAATGTGACCAGGTCACACAATGTTGCAGTAGAAAAGCAAAGCCTCAAAGAAAATGAATGTTGACAGTCGTGTGAAGAGTATTACTCCTGTATGTGAAACAATGTCTTTATGCAACCAGGATGGAACTTACAATGCAGCTGAATATGTCTGTGAGGAAGTGAAGTCTCACACTACAGGGCATGAAGAAAGTAAACCAGCAAAACAGAAACAGAGATTAGTGGAGGGTGAATCGGAATCTCTGCTGACGGAACATGTTGAAGTTGTTCACCATATTTCCAGTGCCCAACAAACAAATGCCCAAAACGATCTGAAAGGTATGACAATTGTTGAAGTGGCAGATAGCCATCAAACCTATGAGATGAAGTATGTGGATAGATGGAATAAACATTCAAGTATGTTACGTGGACAAGAGAGTCCAGAATCTGAAAGTGGTTGTACCAGTACGTCCTCTCAAATAAAGACAAGGTCTGAAGTTTATAGTCGCTCTTTGAAAGAAGATGAGTTACCAGTGAAGTATGCCAGTAAACAATACATTGCTTCAAGGCTGAAACTTAGAGAGGAGTTCAAGTGGTACCATACACTAGCGCACGCAGGGGGGGTTTCTGAGTACTCAGAAACCCCCCCTGACCAACTAATTTTTTTTATTTTCAGAGACAGAGACAGCCTTGTCTCCGTCTCTACACAATCATCCGGCCACCCTTGGAACAGCCCAGCCGCTGCCTGTTCAGCTGTCAGCGCTTCTGCGTCAGGTGGCTTTCATACCACCTGATGCGGAAGCGCTGATGGCTGAATCGTCAGTGGCCGGGCAGCGCGCAGCGATCACTAGGGCCGCCATCAGGGACTACACTCGAGGCCCGGACAGAGAGGGAGGCCTGCTCGGCCAGCACTGCTGCCGCCGACCCCTGCGCCTGCTATGCTGCAGTGGAGAGAGAGTGGGACCCGGCGGCTGGCGTGCATGACGTCACGCTGTCCCACTGAGAGCAGAGGAGGACTCAGAACCGTGGATTTTGCCTGAGCTGAGGAGCTACAAGCACCAGGTAAGTGTGGGGTTGGGGCAGGGGCTGGCAGGCTCGCTGTCTGGAACAGAGGCTGGCTGTGTGGGGCAGGAGCTGGTTGGCTGGGGTGGCTATCTGTTTGGAACACAGGCTGAGTGGTGCAGGGGCTAGCTTGGACTGGCTGTTTGGGGCTGCCACATCTGGGGAATATATATATTTATATTGTGATAGGATCACTGGTAAAGTGGTCTGTGGCAGGTACATTTGTCCCAGATTCCTGTCATTATGTGTTTTAAACCCCCAGGAGAAAGTCTGCAGTGTAGCAGGCTTGAGTTTCGGCTTTTTGAAAAGCCGGTTTGGGACCTGGGGGTTGTGGGTGAGAGGAGAGGGAGGGCTCCACCCACGGCCACTCCAGGTTTTGGTTCTCGCAGCCTGGTAACAGGCTTGATTGGGTTTCCACCTGAGAGTGGCCAATATAAGCCTAGTGTGTTGAGGGCTGAATGTCTCACCTGGGAGAGCAGACAGGGAGTTTGCTCAGAGACACTTGGAAATCTGTGAGTACTGTGCTGTGCTTTGTTGCTGGCGAGGGCATTAGGCCCTGCCAGGTTCTGGTAGTGAGGGAACTACCTGTGAAGTTAGTGCCCCGACAGGGCTAGGATTTATGTTTATGTTTTCTTTATGTTATTTCTGACATTGTACAATAAAGACTGGCGCCGACCAGCTTGTACTCGCTTCCAGACTGGTGTGCTGCTTCCCTGCTGCTGTGTGTGTGTGTAAGGAAGGAGTCCCCTACCCAGGAGAGGGACCTCCTAATCTGACTGTGTCACAATATATATATATATATATATATATATATTAGGGGTGAGCGGGTTCGGATTTCTGAAATCCGAACCCCCCCGAGCCCCCCCGATCCGAGTCCGATCCGAGTCAGGCTCGACTTTTCCCGCCTGACTCGGATCTGAAATCGAGGCAAAACGTCATCTTCCCGCCTTCCGAGTCTCGCGGGTTTTGGATCCTATATAAGGTACACACGTCGGCGCCATTTTCTCACTCGGCTGTGGACAGTGAAGAGGGAGGGTGGGAGTTAGGGCTGTGTAGTGTAGTGTAGTGTAGTGCTGCTGTTGTCCACTACTTCAAAGTCCATAGGGGCTGGCTGTGTTGTGCTGTGCTGCTGTTGTTAATAGGGGCTGTGTCCACTACTTCAAAGTCCATAGGGGCTGGCTGGACTGTGTTGTGCAGTCAGTTCTCCATAGGGGCTGTGTCCACTCCAAAGTCCTGTGCAGTGTCCCAGTCCTAAAGGGGTGCTGAAGTGTTGTCCAGGGGGTGCTCTGTCCATCAGGGGTGCTCCCCCCAAGTGCTAAAAAAATAATATATTTTCTGTGTTTGTGAATTGTGTGCGCAGTAGCCGCACGTGCATCAACAAAGTAGTGCCAAGCGTGCGCCTGTGTCATAAGTAAAGGGCCGGCTGGCTTGACCGTTAAGGGTGCTGTAACCCCCGAAAGTACACTCCAGTCCAAACCAAAAAAAAAATTATTTTCTGTGTTTGTGAATTGTGTGCGCAGTAGCCGCACGTGCATCAACAAAGTAGTGCCAAGCGTGCGCCTGTGTCATAAGTAAAGGGCCGGCTGGCTTGACCGTTAAGGGTGCTGTAACCCCCGAAAGTACACTCCAGTCCAAACCAAAAAAAAAATTATTTTCTGTGTTTGTGAATTGTGTGCGCAGTAGCCGCACGTGCATCAACAAAGTAGTGCCAAGCGTGCGCCTGTGTCATAAGTAAAGGGCCGGCTGGCTTGACCGTTAAGGGTGCTGTAACCCCCGAAAGTACACTCCAGTCCAAACCAAAAAAAAAATTATTTTCTGTGTTTGTGAATTGTGTGCGCAGTAGCCGCACGTGCATCAACAAAGTAGTGCCAAGCGTGCGCCTGTGTCATAAGTAAAGGGCCGGCTGGCTTGACCGTTAAGGGTGCTGTAACCCCCGAAAGTACACTCCAGTCCAAACCAAAAAAAAAATTATTTTCTGTGTTTGTGAATTGTGTGCGCAGTAGCCGCATATGCATCAACAAAGTAGTGCCAAGCGTGCGCCTGTGTCAGAAGTAAAGGGCCGGCTGGCTTGACCATTAAAGGGTGCTGTAACCCCCAAAGTACACTCCAGTCCAAACCAAAAAAAAAATTATTTTCTGTGTTTGTGAATTGTGTGCGCAGTAGCCGCACGTTCATCAACAAAGTAGTGCCAAGCGTGCGCCTGTGTCATAAGTAAAGGGCCGGCTGGCTTGACCGTTAAGGGTGCTGTAACCCCCGAAAGTACACTCCAGTCCAAACCAAAAAAAAAATTATTTTCTGTGTTTGTGAATTGTGTGCGCAGTAGCCGCATATGCATCAACAAAGTAGTGCCAAGCGTGCGCCTGTGTCATAAGTAAAGGGCCGGCTGGCTTGACCATTAAAGGGTGCTGTAACCCCCAAAGTACACTCCAGTCCAAACCAAAAAAAAAATTATTTTCTGTGTTTGTGAATTGTGTGCGCAGTAGCCGCACGTTCATCAACAAAGTAGTGCCAAGCGTGCGCCTGTGTCATAAGTAAAGGGCCGGCTGGCTTGACCGTTAAGGGTGCTGTAACCCCCGAAAGTACACTCCAGTCCAAACCAAAAAAAAAAATATTTTCTGTGTTTGTGAATTGTGTGCGCAGTAGCCGCATGTGCATCAACAAAGTAGTGCCAAGCGTGCGCCTGTGTCATAAGTAAAGGGCTGGCTGGCTTGACCGTTAAGGGTGCTGTAACCCCCGAAAGTACACTCCAGTCCAAACCAAAAAAAAAATTATTTTCTGTGTTTGTGAATTGTGTGCGCAGTAGCCGCATGTGCATCAACAAAGTAGTGCCAAGCGTGCGCCTGTGTCATAAGTAAAGGGCTGGCTGGCTTGACCGTTAAGGGTGCTGTAACCCCCGAAAGTACACTCCAGTCCAAACCAAAAAAAAAATTATTTTCTGTGTTTGTGAATTGTGTGCGCAGTAGCCGCACGTGCATCAACAAAGTAGTGCCAAGCGTGCGCCTGTGTCATAAGTAAAGGGCCGGCTGGCTTGACCGTTAAGGGTGCTGTAACCCCCGAAAGTACACTCCAGTCCAAACCAAAAAAAAAATTATTTTCTGTGTTTGTGAATTGTGTGCGCAGTAGCCGCACGTGCATCAACAAAGTAGTGCCAAGCGTGCGCCTGTGTCATAAGTAAAGGGCCGGCTGGCTTGACCGTTAAAGGGTTCTGTAACCCCCAAAGTACACTCCAAACCAAAAAAATATATATTTTCTGTGTTTGTGACTTGTGTGCACTGTGGCTGCACGTGCATCAACAAAGGAGCAGCGCCAAGCGTGCGCCTGTGTCCCATAAGTAAAGAGCCGGCTGGCTCATTTCTTAAAGGGTGGTGTAACCCACAAAGTGCATTACTCTCCAGCAAAAATAAAAAAATATTTTCTGTGTTTGTGTGCGCTTTAGCCGCACGTATATATATCAATATAACATAAATGGAGGACCAAACTTTCTCCGATAAAAATAAAATAGGGAAAGATCAAGAACCACTTCCTCCTAGTGCTGTTGCTGCTGCTGGGAGTTGTTCATCATCCCAGAGAGGAAGTAGGAACATCACTACTTTTACTAAACAATTGACCCTCCAACAGTCCCTAGCGATGAGGATGAAGTACGACAGCAGTCATCCTGAAGCAAAACGTATAACTGAGGCCTTGACTGCTATGTTGGTGTTAGACGTGCGTCCGGTATCCGACATTAGTGCAGTGGGATTTAGACAATTGATGGAGGTAGTGTGTCCTCGGTTCCAAATCCCGTCTAGATTCCACCTGCATCCTCAAAGCAGCAGCGACAAGCGTGCGTCTGTCTGTTAAAGGGTGGTGACACCCTCAAAGTGTGCTACACAAACAATAAAAATATTCTTCTTTTTTCTGTCTTTGTGAATTGTGTGGGCTGTAGCCGCACCTGCATCCTTAAAGCAGCAGCGACAAGCGTGCGTCTGTCTGTTAAAGGGTGGTGACACCCTCAAAGTGTGCTACACAAACAATTAAAATATTCTTCTTCTTTTTTCTGTCTTTGTGAATTGTGTGGGCTGTAGCCGCACTTGCATCCTCAAAGCAGCAGCGACAAGCGTGCGTCTGACTGTTAAAGGGTGGTGTAACCCTCAAAGTGTGCTCCACAAACAATAAAAATATTCTTTTTTTTTTCTGTCTTTGTGAATTGTGTGGGCTGTAGCCGCACTTGAATCCTCAAAGCAGCAGCGACAAGCGTGCGTCTGTCTGTTAAAGGATTACATCAGTGACAGAATCCAAGTAGGCATGTCAGACAGTCCGTACCTGTACTGGCAGGAAAAAGAAGCAATTTGGAGGTCCCTGTACAAACTGGCTCTATTTTACCTGAGTTGCCCCCCCTCCAGTGTGTACTCCGAAAGAGTGTTTAGTGCAGCCGGGAACCTTGTCAGCGAAAGGCGTAGGAGGTTGCTTCCACAAAATGTGGAGAAGATGATGTTCATAAAATGAATTATCAACTCTTCCAGGGAGACCAGCCTCCAGAACGTACAGAGGGACCTGTGGTTCCTGCAGGGACGAATTAATACTCTGTGAGGATGAGGATGTACACACTGAAGAGGGTGAGGAATCGGTGGATGTGGAGGATGAGGATGACATCTTGCCTCCGTAGAGCCAGTTTGTGCAGGGACAGATAAATTGCCAGCTTGTTTTGTGGGGGCCCAAACGAACCAATCATTTCAGCCACAGTTGTGTGGCAGACCCTGGCGCTGAAATGATTGGTTTGTTAAAGTGTGCATGTCCTGTTTATACAACATAAGGGTGGGTGGGAGGGCCCAAGGACAATTCCATCTTGCACCTCTTTTTTTTCTTTGCATTATGTACAGTTTGGGGCCTAGTTTTTCAATGCCATCCTGTCTGCCACTGCAGTTTCATGCCTAGATGGGTCACGTGTTTGTGCCGCCCACTCGTGTCACTTAGCATAGTCATCCAGCTACCTCGGTGCAACCTTTTGGACATAAAAACACTATTGTGAGGTGTGAGGTATTCAGAATAGACTGGAAATGAGTGGAAATTAAGGTTATTGAGGTTAATAATAGCATAGGAGCAGAAAAACCTACAAATTCTGTGATTTTAGCTGTTTTTATGCTTTTTAAAAAAAAATACAGATCCAAAACACAAAACCCAGAACCCAAAACACGGAAGGGTGGTTTTGGCAAAACCAATCCAGATCCAAAACACGAAGAAAGATCCAGATCCAAAACCAAAACACAAAACACGAAAAGTGGCCGGTGCACACCCCTAATATATATATATATGGAACCCCCCCTTAAAAATCCTGCGTTTGCCCCTGCCATAAAGTGAGGAGAAAATGAAACCCAAGAGTCTGGATGATCTTGAATGCAGTGGATGGCCCTCATGAGAAAAATGAAGAGGGATTTTCACCTCAAAAATGCTTCGTCCCATGTTGCTCAACCCAGGAGTTGTGAGCTGGGGAGGGGGATGTGTGGCAATACCAAGCTAGGTGGCGATAGTGAGCCATGGATTCTGGGCCTGATTCAGACCCGGTCGCAAGCGCTGAGCGCTCGCAACCGGGTTGATGGTGGCCCAGAGCGCATGCGCACAACGGAGCCGGCTCCGTCGTGCGCATGCGTGAGACCCGGATAGCGACGGGCAATCCGTTGCTCCGGGTCTCGTACCAAAGGGGGCGTGCTGTCGATGTTGAGTGACAGCACGCCCCCTTTGGTGGGCGGGCCGGGGGAGTGGCTGCCCAAACGGAGGTGTTCCCATGTGAACGCCTCCGTTTTGGGGGCGGCCCCACTGACATCACGAGTGATGTCAGTGGGAGAGACTTCGGCTCTGTTAGAGCCGAAATCTCTCTGGGGCTTGCGGCAACGAGACCCTACCACAAGGGTCTCGTCACAAGCCCGATGGTCGTGATGGTCTTGACCATCGCAACCATCTTCCTGGTCACCCACAGCTATGCGAGCGGCCAGGAGGCCGTTCTAAAAAAAAAATAGCCCGGCCCTGATTCAGAGCGAGCGCTCTGTCAGAGCGAACGACTCTGAATCAGGCCCTCTGTGTGAGGCTGGAGGTATCCGCCCACACAAGGTAGAAATAGTAAGTGTGACCACATCTAGAGGCTGCCTTGTGTACAGATCTCTGGTGAGGCTAACGAGGCAGATCAGTCAGGCTGCCAGAAGAGAGTCCAAGTGGGATTGTGGCAGCGACAGAGCCCAGTGTGCCTGGAGACAAGTGTACAGACCTGCAGTCAGGCAGGGAGGATGACAAATCTCTAAGAATGTTTGTGTGAAGTTGTGGCAGCCAAGCTAGGCCAGGAGGCCATTGTCCAGACCTGCAAGCCAGACAGGGAGGACCACTAAAGAGACTGTGTGACTTTGTGGAAGTCAGGCCAGGAGGCCACGTTTATAGCTGTGAGAGACAGGACTGAGACTTTTGAGAGACTGTGTTACATTTGCAGACTAGCTGCCCATAATAGTCAGGGTTCAAGAAATGAGTTTGTGCCCTGAATGGGGGCTAGGTGTTTGTTGTTTTTTTTGTTCCTGACTGCTGACGGTAAACTTCCATTTACTTCACCTAAACCTGAAAGGCTGCATGTGGACCCTTATTGCACCTAGGCACTGCAATACTGACCCATTTACTGTGCTAAATGTTCAATGTTTACAGACAAACATTTTTATAATTTGTCTATAAACATTGAAACGTTGGTGAACGCTGGTCTCCTGCCCCCTGTTACATTTCTCTGTGTGACTAGGAGCCCCTGCCTTAGGGAGTTCTAGTGAGGAGGGCACCTACGTTATTTAGCCTTCATTCACAATTTATGAGGAATGCTGGTGGATGTTTACTAAATAAATAAATATATATATATATTGTGACACAGTTAGGTTAGGGGGTCCCTCTCCTGGGTAGAGGACTCCTTCCTTACACACACACAGCAGCAGGGAAGCAGCACACCAGTCTGGATGCAAGTACAAGCTGGTCGGCGCCAGTCTTTATTGTACAATGTCAGAAACATAAAGAAAACATAAATATAAATCCTAGCCCTGTCGGGGCACTAACTTCACAGGTAGTTCCCTCACTACCAGAACCTGGCAGGGCCTAATGCCCTCGCCAGCAACAAAAGCACAGCACAACACTCACAGTTAGGTATTCAAGTGTCTCTGAGCAAACTTCCTGCCTGCTCTCCCAGGTGAGACAATCAGCCCTCAACAAACTAGGCTTATATTGGCCACTCTCAGGTGGAAAACTAACCAGCCTGTTACCAGGCTGCGAGAACCAAAACCTGGAGTGGCCGTGGGTGGAGCCCTCCCTCTCCTCTCACCCACAACCCCCAGGTCCCAAACCGGCTTTTCAAAAAGCCGAAACTCAAGCCTGCTACACTGCAGACTTTCTCCTGGGGGTTAAAACACAAAAGACAGGAATCTGGGACAAATGTACCTGCCACAGACCACTTTACCAGTGATCCTATCACAATATATATATATATATATATATATACATATACATACATACATACACACACAGAGTATCCATGGGTATCACTCAATGTTTTTGTTTAGATACTGACTCCTATATGCAGAGTGATCACTCATTTCCCAAAATAAGCTCTACTAACCACTGTCCACATATCTGGCCTTCCTGTCACGTATCCACTCCCTTACAAATATCCACTCCTTATCATTCTGTTACTTCACTATCTCTACATCCATGGACTGCCTCGTCATTCTGTTACATCACTATCTCTCCATCCATGGACTGCCTTATCATTCTGTTACATCACTATCTCTCCATCCATGGACTGCCTCCTCATTCTGTTACTTCATTATCTCTCCATCCATGGACTGCCTTATCATTCTGTTACTTCATTATCTCTCCATCCATGGACTGCCTCCTCATTCTGTTACTTCACTATCTCTCCATCCATGGGCTGCCTCCTCATTCTGTTACTTCACTATCTCTCCATCCATGGACTGCCTCATCATTCTGTTACTTCACCATCTCTCCATCCATGGACTGCCTCATCATTCCGTTACTTCACCCTCTCCATCCATGGACTGCCTCATCATTCCGTTACTTCACCCTCTCTCCATCCATGGACTGCCTCCTCATTCTGTTACTTCACTATCTCTCCATCCATGGACTGCCTTATCATTCTGTTACATCACTATCTCTCCATCCATGGACTGCCTCCTCATTCTGTTACTTCATTATCTCTCCATCCATGGACTGCCTCCTCATTCTGTTACTTCATTATCTCTCCATCCATGGACTGCCTCCTCATTCTGTTACTTCACTATCTCTCCATCCATGGACTGCCTTATCATTCTGTTACATCACTATCTCTCCATCCATGGACTGCCTCCTCATTCTGTTATTTCATTATCTCTCCATCCATGGATTGCCTTATCATTCTGTTACTTCACTATCTCTCCATCCATGGACTGCATTATCATTCCATTACTTCACTATCTCTCCATCCATGGACTGCATTATCATTCCATTACTTCACTATCTCTCCATCCCCAGCAAGTGTCCCGCCTTCACCATAAGGACGATTCTTTGTAGATGTCTCTGTTGTCTGTGTAGTCTATAATGTAACATGATACCAAGCACAGCAAAACAAAAAACAGAATGCATATAAGAAATGACAAAGATATATGTCTAATCAATTACATTCAGCTGATATGACTGACAGTGTGCTGAACCGGTTTCTATGAGAATGCTGTCTGTCACTTCACCAGGTCCCTAAGGCATGAATACGCAACTAGTCACTTTACCGGGAGCCGGTGACATTGCGGAGCTAAAAATACATTCAGGCTGCAAAATGGCTGCTTTAACCGGGTATATGTACCAGCAGCGATTTCTTGCATTAAAAATTCCATAATTACATTTATTATGAGAAGGACTCCCAGCCAGTTGGCCCTGAGGGCAGAAAGTGTTGATGATCAATGAAGAAACTTCTCGCACATCTGCTGCGCGGGGGGATGGGACCAAATGGAAGAGATGTTTCCACAAGGTGGGTTTCCAGTAACCACTGTTTCACTTAATGGGTGTAAATAATTAAATGAATAAAGGACAATACACTGTGCTTATAGCATAATGGGAGGGGAGCGTAACATGAAGAGACTTCAAAAAAGAAGTGACACATGGCTGACAAGGAGGAGAAGGCGCAGAAGAAAAAGGGGTTTTAAACTAAAGCTTGGAGACGGTTTGAGATAAAACGAAGCATGAAATGAAATATACAGGAGAAACACACACCTGACCCAATCTGCAGTCATTATACACTGTGTACACCTGGTAATTACCTCAATAATATCTCTCACTTTCACTTTAGGAATACAGAACAGCAGCGGCTATATACAGTGTGAGAGTGGGACACTAATGTCTGACAGTGGAGTACTGATGAGAGTACTGCCGACCAGCCCGATGCTACTAGACAAGCCTTCAATCATATGGCAGCTGTCACCTTATCTGAGAGGTCACAGGAGGACTAGGACCTCAGGACCTGCAGCATGGTCTATGCTGAAAGGAGTCCAGTCCTTTTGCCCTATTAAATAGTGTGTCCTACACACTGCCTGGTGTTTTGACACTACAGGGAACATTTATGAGCTGAAGTAAATAAAAGAGGAGTAATAGGAAGTTACTGACAAATAACCATAACTTTGGAATAATCAGGTAACTGCTTCGTACTCCAGTATTTCTTCGGAAATGTCCCCTCTCCCTTCACCTGCAAATATTTAGGCCTCTCAACTTTCCTATTGGCTGTCAGTTAGGAATATAAAAAAGGTAAGGACCACCACCTCCGGCACAGGGTCATCACCTGACTCCCTGCTGATGTACCTGTCACCTGTGCTCACTCCTCTCTTGGCTGTAAATGGTCTCTGGGCCTGATTCAGACCCAGTCGCAAGCGCTGGGCGCTCGCAACCGGGTCGATGGTGGGCCAGTGCGCATGCGCACGACGGAGCCGGCTCCGTCGTGCGCATGCGCGAGACACGGATAGCGACGGCCACTCCGTCGCTCTGGGTCTCGCAACAAAGGGGGCGAGCTGTCGATGTTGAGTGACAGCTCGCCCCCTTTGGTGGGCGGGCATGGGGAGTGGCTGCCCAAACGTTCCCATGTGAACGCCTCCATTTGGGGGCGGCCCCACGAGTGATGTCAGTGGGAGAGATTTCGGCTCTGTTAGAGCCGAAATCTCTCTGGGGTTTGCGGCAACGAGACCCTACCACAAGGGTCTCGTCGCAAGCCCGATGGTCGCGATGGTCTTGACCATCGTGACCATCTTCCTGGCCGCTCGCTATAGCTGTGGGTGGTCACCCACAGCTATGCGAGTGGCCAGGAGGCCGTTCTAAAAAAAAAAAAAGACCGGTCCTGATTCAGAGCGAGCGCTCTGTCAGAGTGTCCAGCTCTGAATCAGGGCCTCTGTACTATCTGTAACTGTTGCCTGAGGCCAAGACCCAGAGGCAAGGTCTAACCATATTACGGCCTATTTCTCCCTGACAAGTGTACGTATCTGGTAGGCGCCATGTGTGTCATTAGCAGTATGTTACAGTGTGCTCACTATCTCCTATCCATATCATGATTAAACTTCTTTCATATGACCGACAAGTAACCAAATTGGGGTTTCAGTCAATTCACCACTTCAATCTCGTAAACCAGAAGAAAGGTTCTCCTTATGACTAGCTGGGTGCTCCATCAAGCTCTGACAAAACACCTTATTATCTGGAATTTCAGGGATGATCTTCAGAACAGTTGAAGTTACTCGTTTGTTCTAGATTCTATGCCCATGCTTTTGGGAACAGCTGGTGCCATGTGAATACCAAGCAATAATCAGCAGCCTAGGACCACATTACCCTACAATGGCATGGTGTGTGCTCGGTCAAGCTGAACACTTGTTTGGTTTTGTGCTTTCTGTAAAGAGCCAGATGACAGCATCTGCAGGTAGGGTTAGGGTGCACGTAGGCAATTTCCCCTTGGGCTGCCTTCATATCTGAGCTCTCGTCTGTTCATGCTGCTTTGAATGGATGAGAAATACACTTTGTGCAGTGCTTTCAAATTGCAATATCCCTATAGGGGAGCGTGGGACAAATGCGTCCGGGGCAATACAGTGAGAATGCAGGATGGAACATAGGGAAACATATTAATTATTAGATGAGTATGTGCCCTGTCCTGGTATGTATATGTTCCTTATATCCCATGTGGGTATTCGTATCACCATACAGTAAGTGCATCCCTGCTCGGAACTTGTGAACGCAATGGAGCAAAGATGAGGGGCATGGGGTAACAGCCAATGTGCATGCACACTAATGGGTGATACCGGGCCAGACAGATGTCTCGCTAATGAAGTGGGTTACGTGGCCTGCCTGCTTCTAGTGCCCATTAGGTAACAGGAGGTGGCATGGTTTGTCAGTAAGCAGACAGATGTGTATAAACCATTTCAGGATTTCTTCACTTTCTCCATAAACCCAGGGTACGTTCCATCTCTGCAAAGTGGTTCCTACAGCCGCACACCGCTGGCAGCTCTCCCTGCCCACATGCGGTCGTCTCTACCACATCTACATATGTCAGTCAGACACAGAGAGCTGGTGATTTCCACATCTATGTTATGTACATATGTTTAGTGACGGCTATTTACAGTCCTGTCCCATCCAAGAATGATAATTGCTGGCTCTGTTACAGAATACGGGAGTAATCTCTGAGTGCATTAACTGCTTCACACCAGGGGCCACGATGCCCCCGCCCCCCTCACTGCCGGGTTACTGTGTAAATTCCTCAAACTCACTACAAAAAAAAGTTCAAAAACGAAATAAATGATTTACAACAAAAGCTGCAGGAAATCCACAATAAATAACACTAAATACGATAAAAGAACATAACAATGACATTCACTAGTACCGACAAGGATAGGCAGCAGAAGCGGAGGTCAGTAAGACGCCGGTAGATATGAGGCAGAGAGGGAATGATTGCCCTTACCTGTACACTCTGCAATACTCAGGGACAATACTCGGTTACTGCACTCAGTGAAATGATGTGTACGCATATAGCCCGTCTCACCTAACAGCTCACTGGATGAACAAGTCCTGCTGACAGGTAAGCTGCTCACTCACCTGGAGCAAACCATTGTGTACAGGAAAGGGGGGGGGGGGTGATTCTTTGTTTTTATAAAGTAGAAGTGTAAATGACTTCAGGATAGACAGTTCTGTAGTATGATAATAGTGGGGCCTGCGAATCAATCAGAGGCTGGGGTGGAGGAGGCATGGCAGACGTTACCTGGCCGCTACCTCCCCTCAGTCCGGGATGGGTCCCTTGTATTGTGCATGTTAGATATCAGCAGGTACTATATAGTGTTTCAGTTCTCTCTCAGAATAAGAATGACAGATGAGTAATGAGCATCACACACCAATAGCTGGTTCTTCTGTTCTTCTACACGTTTAGGGTCTAACGCAGAGGTTCCCAAAGTCCGCCATTACAGTCCACGTTTTAGGGATATCCATGCTTGAGCACAGGTGACTTAATTAGTACCTCGATCCATTTGATTTAACCATCTGGACTCAATCTTGGATATCCCTAAAACGTGGACTGTAATGACGGACTTTGGGAACCTCTAGTCTAACGTATCTATAAGCGGTATAATAGTGTATGGATCATCTATCTCCTGACTTTTACAATCACAAACGCACCTCTGTGTGCGTACACACTGTAAAAACACATGCGCCGTAGGCCGTGAACTTCGGCGTTGTGTGCGGCTTCTTAGAAAGACTTCTATATAAAACCCCAATATATTGCTACCCTCCAACATGATCCCTTCCACCAGGTACAAAACGCTCTGCTCCTGGCATTCCCTAATAATATATGATTGCAGTCACCTGTGTAGCACTAGGTAATAGATGAGACAGGCGCTTTACCACAGGTGGCAGCAATCAAGTCCAGGAGCAGCACATTGTGGTCCTGATTCAGACCTGCTCGCGAGCGTATAGCGCTCGCAAGCGGGTCGATGACTGGGCAGTGCGCACGTGCGAGCCCCGGAGCGAGCAAAATTTTGCTCGCTGCGGAACTCACTACAAGACGGGGCGGCTGTCCATTGTGATGGACAGTTCGCCCCGTTTTGTAGGTGGGGAGGGGGGTGGCTGGACAAACGGAGGTGTTCCTGAAGGAACGCCTGCCGTTTGTGGGCTGCCACGCTGACATCACCAGTGACATCACCAGTGATGTCAGTAGTGAGCTTCCTGCTCTATGAGGCTTGCAGGAACGAGACCCTATCACAAGGGTCTCGTCGCAACCATCACCTGGCCGCTCGCAAAATCTGTGGGTGGTCACCCACAGCTTAGCGAGCGACTAAGAGGCCGGCTCAATTAAAAAAAAAAAAGCCGCCCTGATTCAGAGCGAGCACTCTAAATGAGCGTCCGGCTGTGAATCAGGCCCTGTGTACCTGGTGGAAGGAGTCGTGTTGGAGGGTCTGTATATTACGCAGCGATTTTACAGAGAATGTTTAATCATTCACATCAGTCCCTGCCCCAGTGGAGCTTTCAGGCTAAACGCTCTATCACGCACTAATACACAATAGGGTTGATTTAGCCAGAAGCTAATTAGCCTCCCATTATGTTTTTGCACTGTAGGAGGAAACAGGAGCACCCGAGAGATATCCATGCAAACACGGGAAGAACATACAGACCTGTAGCTTAACATGTATGACTAAAGACTTTTCATTCAGTCAGACTAAACTCTGTTGGCGTAGTCTCTGTATATCATGACCTCATGCTGTGCCAGTTACCGCACACTGCCATACGCAGCCCCACAGCACCAGAGTATCTAAGCAGGGGAGGTGGGGGGCCTATGGTATACCAGGAGAGGAGACCCCACTGCGTAACAGAGTACTGCGCTAGACGTACACTAATGTCACTTTTTTAATTTTGTGCAGTGAAACCCCAAGTACTGCGCATAACGGCATTTCTCAATGACACCAAAGGTGCCGACACACGGAACGATTATGTAACCAACGATTTGCTGTCAGATTATCTGTCAGATTTTCCCTTGAAAAAGTGAACGATTTTTTGAAATGTAAAGTGCATACACACGTAACGATTTTTTTAACGATTTGTCGTTAACGACGTTGTTATCGTTCAAAAAATCATTCAGTTTCTGAGTTATAACGATGAACGAAAATCATTCAAGCGCGCTCCCGTTTAAACTTAAGTTCATCGTCCATTTCAGACTGTCCAACATGACGATTTTTCATTTAGGGAAGGAACATTTTTCGTTCATCGTTGTAAAAATCGTTTATTACACTTCAAAAAATCGTCCACTTTTTCAAGGGAAAATCTGACAGAAAATTGTTGGTTACAAAATCGTTACCTGTGTATGCACCTTAATAAACAATTTTTACCACAAGGAAGGAAAAATGTTCCTTCCCTTAATGAAAATCGTTATGTTGGACAGTCTGAAATGGATGATGAACTACAAACGGGAGCGCGCTTGAATGATTGTTAACGACAAATCGTTCAAAAAATCGATACGTGTGTATGCACCTTTACAGATGATAAATGTCATTTCCAGTTCACTCCCTGAATCTAAGAATTGGTATCCGGATAGAAGAGAGACAGTACATAGAAAGTCAACAACAGATAGTTGACATGCAAATGGTCGTCAGGATCAAAAGTTAAAAGGTCGACATGGATTTAGGGCCTGATTCAGCAAAGATCACAACTGCTAAAGCGTATGCAGACCGTCGACTGTTGCGTACTGCACATGCAACACTGTGTGCGTGTGCAAAAGCCTCACTTCGATCGGGACTGCGATCGCAGCAAGTACGCTGACCCAATGCAGAGTGATTGACAGGAAGTGCCGTTTGGGGGTGGTGATGAGGGCATGGTCGGGGAAATGCAGGCGTGCCAGTGCAGGGGCGTGCATAACTTGCCTGAGCTCTCACTGCGTGCAGGAAAGTCAGCAATTCAGTGGTAGGGTCAGACCTGCATTAAATGTGCGAGTGGCTCCGATGGTACTCGATGTTACCGATGATTTGACTGGATTGCACGGTATTACGGATGTGTGAGAGGGGACGTGGGTGTCTGCATGTTGTCCGTACGAGTGCTTTGTGATTGCAGTTATTAGCATACTTTCACAGCAGACCTGCGTGCGTGATCGCATTAGCGATCCTTGCTGAATCAGGCCCTTAGATCGATAGGGTCAAACAGTCGACGCTCAAATGATCGAAACCGAAAGGTTCAACATATGGTTTTTTCATGATTTTTAGGTTTGTATGGATGAGGTCTAGGGTTAGGTTTAGGTATTTGGCGGAGGGCTAGGGGGTTAGGCTGTGGAAGGGGATAGTTAGGATTAGGCACTAGGAGAAGGGTGAGGGTTAGGCACTAGGGGGAGGGTTAGGCACCAAGAGGAGGTTTAGGCTACAGTTAGGATTAGGCACTAGAGGGAGGGTTAGGGTTAGGCACTAGGGGGATGGTTAGGGTTAGGCACTAGGGGGAGGGTTAGGCACCAAGAGGAGGTTTAGGCTACAGTTAGGGTTAGGCACTAGAGGGAGGGTTAGGCACTAGGGGGAGGGTTAGGGTTAGGCACCAGGAGGAGGTTTAGGCTACAGTTAGGGTTAGGCACTAGGGGGAGGGTTAGGGTTAGGCACTAGGGGGATGGTTAGGGTTAGGCACTAGGGGGAGGGTTAGGGTTAGGCACCAGGAGGAGGTTTAGGCTACAGTTAGGGTTAGGCACTAGGTGGAGGGTTAGAGTTAGGCACTAGGTGGAGGGTTAGGGTTAGGCACTAGGGGGAGGGTTATGGTTAGGTACCAGGGGGAGGGTTAGGCACTAGGAGGTTTAGGCTACAGTTAGGATTAGGCACTATGGGGAATGTTAGGGTTAGGTACCAGGGAGAGGGTTACGGTTAGGCACTAGAGGGAGGGTTAGGGTTAGGCACCAGGGAGAGGGTTACGGTTAGGCACTAGAGGGAGGGTTAGGGTTAGGCACTATGGGGAAGGTTAGGGTTAGGCACCAGGGAGAGGGTTACGGTTAGGCACTAGAGGGAGGGTTAGGGTTAGGCACTAGAGGGAGGGTTAGGCACCAGGGAGAGGGTTACGGTTAGGCACTAGAGGGAGGGTTAGGGTTAGGCACTAGGAGGAGGTTTAGGCTACAGTTAGGATTAGGCACTATGGGGAATGTTAGGGTTAGGTACCAGGGAGAGGGTTACGGTTAGGCACTAGAAGGAGGGTTAGGGTTAGGCACTAGAGGGAGGGTTAGGGTTAGGCACCAGAGAGAGGGTTACGGTTAGGCACTAGAGGGAGGGTTAGGGTTAGGCACTATGGGGAAGGTTAGGGTTAGGTACCAGGGAAAGGGTTACGGTTAGGCACTAGAGGGAGGGTTAGGGTTAGGCAATAGGAGGAGGTTTAGGCTACAGTTAGGATTATGCACTAGGGGGAAGGTTAGGGTTAAGCTGGCCACACATCTAAAGATTATCTGTCCAACCAGCCAACTAGTTGATTGGTTGGAATGAAAATCTGGTAAGATATGAAAGCAAATGACAATCAGCAATTTGCTCCCAAACGCTGGAAAATGGACAAAAACTGTTGTTTGAATAAATTGTTTACATCAAACATTTAACAAACTTGTCTGACGTCATTCTCATCTGTTTTCTGGCATTTAGGAGCAAATTGCTGATCATCAGTTACTCCCATACGTTACCAGATTTTCATTCCAACCAATCAACTAGTTGGCTGGTTGGATGTAAGTTGGTCTAGTGTGTGGTCAGCTTTAGGCACTAGGGGGAGGGTTAGAGTTAGGCACATGGGGGGGTTACAGTTATGCACTAGGGGGAGGGATAGTGTTAGGCTGCAGGAGGGGAGGGTTAGGGTTAAACAATAGGGAGAGGGATAGGGTTAGACACTAGGGGGAGGGATAGGGTTAGGCACTAGGGGGAGGGATAGGGTTAGGCACTAGGGGGAGGGTTAGGGTGAGGATTTGGTGTAAAATAACAAAAAAAAGAACGTGGCAACATTTTCTGTATCGACCATTTGTGTGTCAACTTTTTGACCATGTCGACTTAATTCCATGTCAACCATTTAACAGTCGATCATTTGACCCTGTCGACCTATTGTCTGTCAACCATCTGGTGTCGAACTACTGACTGTCTATACACTGTCGATCTTTCAATCCACGTCCCTGTATTTTTCTGACCATCGGACATGGTCATCCCTTTGATCCAGGCGCTGGCACAACTTGCTCATTGCTAGTTGTTGTTCTGTGGCAGAGCGTGTTTCATGCTGAGGATTCAGGTCATGTTGGGGCAGGAGAAGTGCTGGGATGAACCTGCCTTGCAGCAAAGTGTCCTGGAAATTGTATTGAAATGTTAACTACAATGAGCGTGTATTTTCCAGGTGTCCTAGATTAGAGCCGGCTCAGGTTACTGCAGCAGCCTGATAAATTATGCAGACCTGTTTCTCGGACGGCTATAGGTGTTTTCCATTAAGAACTGATTACCTGCCGCTTCCCTCCATGACAGTGTAGCACCTGCTATTACACAGGTGCACCATATAGGGGGAGATTTGTAAACTTTGATGAGCTACAGAGTAATTTAAGAAAAAAATAAATGCATTTAATTGCAAACTTTCTTTAATGAGTAATTTATAAGGAAAGTAACTATGTTTTCAAAATATGGACAAAATCTTTATTTATTCCATATAACACCTGGGGAGAGCTAGTATGAGATACCCCTTCCCCACCACCACCACTCTGTTACCTCAGTACGACCATAGCTTCGGGTTGGCTGTCATCCAATGATGGTTAGAAGGGGCAGCCACCTAAGGTCAATGGTTTTACCACCGATGTTGGGCCCCTGATGAACCACAATTTGTTTTTCACTTCTGTGCACATGCACGAGTACAGACTCCTGACCACTGCGTGCATGCGCCTCGGCGAACCGTCCATGGTTGATGAGGATGATGATGATTTTACGTAATTGGTAAGAAACTATTGAATAGTGATGGCGCATGCTCCGATGGATAACCCTACCATAGCTGTCTTGCCTGATGAATATCTCATGGCAAAGCTGCACAACTGATGGCCAATTCTGCTTGAGAAAAAACTGACGGCCAATGCTGCATGCTGGACAACTGACGGCCAATGCTGCATACTGAATGATTGATGGCCAATGCTACATACTGAAGGACTGATGGACAATGCTGCATGCTGGACAACTGACGGCCAATGCTGCATACTGAATGACTGACGGCCAAGGCTGCATGCTGGACAACTGACGGCCAATGCTGCATGCTGGACAACTGACGGCCAATGCTGCATGCTGAATGACTGACGGCCAATGCTGCATGCTGAATGACTGACGGCAAATGCTGTATGCTGAATGACTGACGGCCAAGGCTGCATGCTGGATGACTGACGGCCAAGGCTGCATGCTGGACAACTGACGGCCAATGCTGCATGCTGAATGACTGACGGCCAATGCTGCATGCTGAACGACTGAAGGCCAATGCTGCATGCTGGACAACTGACGGCCAATGCTGCATACTGAATGATTGACGGCCAATGCTACATACTGAAGGACTGATGGACAATGCTGCATGCTGGACAACTGACGGCCACTGCTGCATACTGAATGACTGACAGCCAAGGCTGCATGCTGAATGACCGACGGCCAATGCTGCATGCTGGACAACTGACGGCCAATGCTGCATGCTGAATGATTGACGGCCAATGCTACATACTGAAGGACTGATGGACAATGCTGCATGCTGGACAACTGACGGCCAATGCTGCATACTGAATGACTGACGGCCAAGGCTGCATGCTGGACAACTGACGGCCAATGCTGCATGCTGGACAACTGACGGCCAATGCTGCATGCTGAATGACTGACGGCCAATGCTGCATGCTGAACGACTGAAGGCCAATGCTGCATGCTGGACAACTGACGGCCAATGCTGCATACTGAATGATTGACGGCCAATGCTACCTACTGAAGGACTGATGGACAATGCTGCATGCTGGACAACTGACGGCCAATGCTGCATACTGAATGACTGACAGCCAGGGCTGCATGCTGAATGACTGACGGCCAATGCTGCATGCTGGACAACTGACGGCCAATGCTGCATACTGAATGATTGACGGCCAATGCTACATACTGAAGGACTGATGGACAATGCTGCATGCTGAAAAACTGACGGCCAATGCTGCATACTGAATGACTGACGGCCAAGGCTGCATGCTGAATGACTGACAGCCAATGCTGCATGCTGGACAACTGACGGCAAATGCTGCATGCTGCACAACTGACGGCCAATGCTGCATGCTGGACAACTGACGGCCAATGCTGCATTCTGAATGACTGATGGCCAGTGCTGCATGGTGAACGTCTGACGGCCAATGCTGCATGCTGGACAACTGACGACCAATGCTGCAAACTGAACGTGTGATGGCCAATGCTGCATGCTGAAAGTGTGACGAACAATGCTGCATACTGAATGACTGACACCCAATGCTACATACTGAATGACTGACGGCCAGTGCCGCATGCTGAATGACTGACGGTCAATGCTGCATGCTGAATGACTGACGGCCAATGCTGCAAACTAAACATGTGATGGACAATGCTGCATGCTGAATGACAGACAGTCAATGCTGCATACTGAATGACTGATGGCCAATGCTGCATGCTGAATGACTGACACCCAATGCTGCATGCTGAATGACTGACGGCCAATGCTGCATGCTGAATATCTGACACCCAATGCTGCATGCTGAATGACTGACGGCCAATGCTGCATGCTGAATATCTGACACCCAATGCCGCATGCTGAATGACTGACGGCCAATGCTGCATGCTGAATGACTGGGGGTCAATGCTGCATGCTGAATGACTGACGGCCAATGCTGCATGCTGAATGTCTGACACCAAATGCTGCATGCTGAATGACTGACGGCCAATGCTGCATGCTGAATATCTGACACCCAATGCTGCATGCTGAATGACTGACGGCCAATGCTGCAAACTAAACGTGTGAGGGCCAAAGCTGCATGCTGACCGTGTGACGGCCAATGCTGCATGCTGAATGACACAGTCAATGCTGCATACTGAATGACTGACGGCCAATGCTGCATGCTGAATGACTGACACCCAATGCTACATACTGAATGACTGACGGCCAGTGCCGCATGCTGAATGACTGGCGGTCAATGCTGCATGCTGAACGACTGGCGGTAAATGCTGCATGCTGAACGACTGGCGGTAAATGCTGCATGCTGAATGACTGACGGCCAATGCTACATGCTGAAAGATTGGCGGTCAATGCTGCAGCATGAATGACTGACGGCCAATGCTGCATGCTGAATGACTGACACCCAGTGCTGCATGCTGAATGACTGACGGCCAATGCTGCATGCTGAATGACTGGCGGCCAATGCTGCATGCTGAATGTCTGACAGCCAATGCCGCATGCTGAATGTCTGACACCCAATGCTGCATGCTGAATGACTGACGGCCAATGCTGCATGGTGAATGACTGATGGCCAATGATGCACGCTGAACACGTGACGGCCTATACTGCTTGCTGAACGTGTGACGGCCTATAATGCTTGCTGAACGTGTGACGGCCAAAGCTGCATGCTGAATGACTGACGGCCAGTGCTGCATGATGAATGACTGACGGCCAGTGCTGCATGCTGAATGACTGATGGCCAGTGCTGCATGCTGAATGACTGACACCCAATGCTACATACTGAATGACTGACGGCCAGTGCTGCATGCTGAATGACTGACGGCCAATGCTGCATGCTGAATGACTGACGGCCAGTGCTGCATGCTGAACGTGTGACGGCCAATGCTGCATGCTGAACGTGTGACGGCCAATGCTACATGCTGAAAGTGTAACGGACAATGCTGCATGCTGAATGACTGACGGCCAGTGCTGCATGGTGAATGACTGACGGCCAATGCTGAATGACTGACGGCCAATGCTGCATGCTGAATGACTGACATTCAGTGTTGCATGCTGAATGACTGACGGCCAATGCTGCATGCTGAATGACTGATGGCCAATGCTGCATGCTAAAAGACTGACGGCCAGTGCTGCATGCTAAATGACTGACGGCCAATGCTGCATGCTGAATGACTGACGGCCAATACTGCATGCTAACTGTCTGACACCCAATGCTGCATGCTGAATGACTGACAGCCAGTGCTGCAAGCTAAACGACTGACGGCCAGTGCCGCATGCTGAATGACTGACGGCCAATGCCGCATGCTGAATGTCAGACGGCCAGTGCCGCATGCTGAATGTCTGACATCCAGTGCCGCATGCTGAATGACCGACGGCCAGTGCCGCATGCTGAATGACCGACGGCCAGTGCCGCATGCTGAATGACTGACGGCCAGTGCCGTATGCGGAATGACTGACGGCCAATGCCGTATGCGGAATGACTGATGGCCAATGCCGCATGCTGAATGACTGACGGCCAGTGCCGCATGCTGAATGTCTGACATCCAGTCCCGCATGCTGAATGACTGACGGCCAGTGCCGCATGCTGAATGTCTGACACCCAGTGCCGCATGTGGAATGACTGACGGCCAGTGCCGCATGCTGAATGACTGACACTCAGTGCCGCATGCTGAATGACTGACGGCCAGTGCCGCATGCTGAATGTCTGACATCCAGTGCCGCATGCTGAATGACTGACGGCCAGTGCCGCATGCTGAATGTCTGACACTCAGTGCTGCATGCTGAATGACTGACGGCCAGTGCCGCATGCTGAATGACTGACGGCCAGTGCCGCATGCTGAATGACTGACGGCCAGTGCCGCATGCTGAATGACTGACGGCCAGTGCCGCATACTGAATGACTGACGGCCAGTGCCGCATGCGGAATGACTGACGGCCAGTGCCGCATGCTGAATGACTGACGGCCAGTGCAGCATGCTGAATGACTGACGGCCAGTGCCGCATGCTAAATGTCTGACACCCAATGCTGCATGCTAAACAACTGACGGCCAGTGCTGCATGCTAAACGACTGACACCCAATGCTGCATGCTGAATGACTGACGGCCAGTGCTGCATGCTGAATGAGTAACAACCAGTACTGCATGTGGAATGACTGACGGCCAGTGCTGCATGTGGAATGACTGACGGCCAGTGCCGCATGGTGAATGACTGACGGCCAGTGCCGCATGCTGAATGTCTGACATCCAGTGCCGCATGCAGAATGACCGACGGCCACTGCCGCATGACTGACGGCCAGTGCCGCATGCGGAATGACTGACGGCCAGTGCCGCATGCGGAATGACTGACGGCCAGTGTCGCATGCGGAATGACTGACGGCCAGTGCCGCATGCGGAATGACTGACGGCAAGTGCCGCATGCGGAATGACTGACGGCCAGTGCCGCATACTGAATGACTGACGGCCAGTGCCGCATGCTGAATGACTGACGGCCAGTGCCGCATGCTGAATGTCTGACATCCAGTGCCGCATGCTGAATGACTGACGGCCAGTGCCGCATGCTGAATGTCTGACACTCAGTGCTGCATGCTGAATGACTGACGGCCAATGCCGCATGCTGAATGACTGACGGCCAGTGCCGCATGCTGAATGACTGACGGCCAGTGCCGCATGCTGAATGACTGACGGCCAGTGCCGCATGCTGAATGACTGACGGCCAGTGCCGCATACTGAATGACTGACGGCCAGTGCCGCATGCTGAATGACTGACGGCCAGTGCAGCATGCTGAATGACTGATGGCCAGTGCCGCATGCTAAATGTCTGACACCCAATGCTGCATGCTAAACAACTGACGGCCAGTGCTGCATGCTAAACGACTGACACCCAATGCTGCATGCTGAATGACTGACGGCCAGTGCTGCATGCTGAATGAGTAACGACCAGTACTGCATGTGGAATGACTGACGGCCAGTGCTGCATGTGGAATGACTGACGGCCAATGCTGCATGCTGAATGACTGA
Organism: Taudactylus pleione; assembly: GCA_031769625.1. Taxonomy (NCBI): domain Eukaryota; kingdom Metazoa; phylum Chordata; class Amphibia; order Anura; family Myobatrachidae; genus Taudactylus; species Taudactylus pleione. The sequence continues at coordinate 2,683,375 of JAUIMM010000522.1, read as the reverse complement.
CGGCCAGTGCCGCATGGTGAATGACTGACGGCCAGTGCCGCATGCTGAATGTCTGACATCCAGTGCCGCATGCTGAATGTCTGACATCCAGTGCCGCATGCTGAATGTCTGACATCCAGTGCCGCATGCTGAATGTCTGACGGCCAGTGCCGCATGCGGAATGACTGACGGCCAGTGTCGCATGCGGAATGACTGACGGCCAGTGCCGCATGCGGAATGACTGACGGCAAGTGCCGCATGCGGAATGACTGATGGCCAGTGCCGCATACTGAATGACTGACGGCCAGTGCCGCATGCTGAATGACTGACGGCCAGTGCCGCATGCTGAATGACTGACGGCCAGTGCCGCATGCTAAATGTCTGACATCCAGTGCCGCATGCTGAATGTCTGACATCCAGTGCCGCATGCTGAATGACTGACGGCCAGTGCCGCATGCTGAATGACTGACGGCCAGTGCCGCATGCTGAATAACTGACGGCCAGTGCCGCATGCTAAATGTCTGACGGCCAGTGCCGCATGCTGAATGTCTGACATCCAGTGCCGCATGCTGAATGACTGACGGCCAGTGCCGCATGCTGAATGACTGACGGCCAGTGCTGCATGCTGAATGACTGACGGCCAGTGCCGCATGCTGAATGACTGACGGCCAGTGCCGCATGCTGAATGACTAACGGCCAGTGCCGCATGCTGAATGACTGACACTCAGTGCCGCATGCTGAATGACTGACGGCCAATGCCGCATGCTGAATGACTGACGGCCAGTGCCGCATGCTGAATGTCTGACATCCAGTGCCGCATGCTGAATGACTGACAGCCAGTGCCGCATGCTGAATGACTGACGGCAAGTGCCGCATGCTGAATGACTGACGCCCAGTGCCGCATGCCTGACGGCCAGTGCCGCATGCTAAATGTCTGACGGCCAGTGCCGCATGCTGAATGTCTGACATCCAGTGCCGCATGCTGAATGTCTGACGGCCAGTGCCGCATGCTGAAAGTCTGACATCCAGTGCCGCATGCTGAATGACTGACAGCCAGTGCCGCATGCTGAATGACTGACGGCAAGTGCCGCATGCTGAATGACTGACGGCCAGTGCCGCATGCTGCATGACTGACGGCCAGTGCCGCATGCTGAATGACTGACGGCCAGTGCCGCATGCTAAATGTCTGACGGCCAGTGCCGCATGCTGAATGTCTGACATCCAGTGCCGCATGCTGAATGACTGACACTCAGTGCCGCATGCTGAATGACTGAAGGCCAGTGCCGCATGCTGAATGACTGACGGCCAGTGCCGCATGCTGAATGACTGACGGCCAGTGCCGCATGCTGAATGACTGACGGCCAGTGCCGCATGCTGAATGACTGACGGCCAGTGCCGCATGCTGAATGACTGACACTCAGTGCCGCATGCTGAATGACTGACGGCCAATGCCGCATGCTGAATGACTGACGGCCAGTGCCGCATGCTGAATGTCTGACATCCAGTGCCGCATGCTGAATGACTGACAGCCAGTGCCGCATGCTGAATGACTGACGGCAAGTGCCGCATGCTGAATGACTGACGCCCAGTGCCGCATGCCTGACGGCCAGTGCCGCATGCTAAATGTCTGACGGCCAGTGCCGCATGCTGAATGTCTGACATCCAGTGCCGCATGCTGAATGTCTGACGGCCAGTGCCGCATGCTGAAAGTCTGACATCCAGTGCCGCATGCTGAATGACTGACAGCCAGTGCCGCATGCTGAATGACTGACGGCAAGTGCCGCATGCTGAATGACTGACGGCCAGTGCCGCATGCTGCATGACTGACGGCCAGTGCCGCATGCTGAATGACTGACGGCCAGTGCCGCATGCTAAATGTCTGACGGCCAGTGCCGCATGCTGAATGTCTGACATCCAGTGCCGCATGCTGAATGACTGACACTCAGTGCCGCATGCTGAATGACTGAAGGCCAGTGCCGCATGCTGAATGACTGACGGCCAGTGCCGCATGCTGAATGACTGACGGCCAGTGCCGCATGCTGAATGACTGACGGCCAGTGCCGCATGCTGAATGACTGACGGCCAGTGCCGCATGCTGAATGACTGACACTCAGTGCCGCATGCTGAATGACTGACGGCCAATGCCGCATGCTGAATGACTGACGGCCAGTGCCGCATGCTGAATGTCTGACATCCAGTGCCGCATGCTGAATGACTGACAGCCAGTGCCGCATGCTGAATGACTGACGGCAAGTGCCGCATGCTGAATGACTGACGGCCAGTGCCGCATGCTGCATGACTGACGGCCAGTGCTGCATGCTGAATGACTGACGGCCAGTGCTGCATGCTGAATGACTGACGGCCAGTGCCGCATGCTGAATGACTGACGGCCAGTGCCGCATGCTGAATGACTGACGGCTAATGCGCTCTTGAGATATGGAAACAGTACTTAGAGTCCATTCCTATGACCAGAGTGCAGCACTTTTCTAGTCTAAACTTTCTAAAAATGCTCTGTAACATTTCCAACATCATTCGCCATTTGGGGCCTATTCATCTAATAATATTTGAGGGATAACGGGTGTTTTCGGAGGATACCTGCAAATATCTAGTATCCCCTAAGTTGCAAGATTTTTCGACTCCCTCTCTGTGCCCCATCCCAGAACCCTCCTATCCCCCGGTGACACATGTGCTGGCTGACTCAGCGCATGTGCAGTGACTGCTTAGGACCCAAACTATGAATGCGTGTGATAGTGTTACGCTATCTCACTGCTTCCGTCTCTTTGCAGTAGTGCCCCTTATTCAGGTTATGTCACATAGTAGTGCCTCTTACTCAGGTTATGTCACATAGTAGTGCCCCTCAGTGTTGGACTGGGGCATTAAGGGCCCACCAGGGAAATGCAGAGGCAGGGGCCCGCTGAAGGGGTGTAACCAACCACTGGATAGGTGTGGTCTTTAACGAGAGGTGCGTGACCATCCCACAAAGGAAACAGCATATTATGCCTTCTCAGACAATGCAACCAATTTGGTCTAATACATTTTATCTGTACCTGCTTTAGTCTAATAATAATAACATGATAGTGTATATATTCATCCACACCATTTCTGATTGCCAGCCACTTGCCATGGGGAGAAGGCGTGGATGTGGAGTGAGACAGAGGCACAGATGGAAAAGTGGGCAAAGGCACAAATGTGGAAGGTGCAGACGGGCAGCTGGGTAGAATGCAGAGGGGCAGCTGGGGAAAGTGGCAAAATGACAGCCGTGGAAGGTGGAGGGGAACAGCTGTGTAAAGTGGCACAGGGACAGCCGTGGATGGTGACAGAGGGACAGCCGTGGAAGGTGACACAGGTACAGCCGTGGAAGGTGACAGAGGGACAGCCGTGGAAGGTGACAGAGGGACAGCCGTGGAAGGTGACAGAGGGACAGCCGTGGAAGGTGACAGAGGGACAGCCGTGGAAGGTGACACAGGTACAGCCGTGGAAGGTGATACAGGTACAGCCGTGGAAGGTGACACAGGGACAGCCGTGGAAGGTGACAGAGGGACAGCCGTGGAAGGTGACACAGGGACAGCCGTGGAAGGTGACACAGGGACAGCCGTGGAAGGTGACAGAGGGACAGCCGTGGAAGGTGACACAGGGACAGCCGTGGAAGGTTACAGAGGGACAGCCGTGGAAGGTGACACAGGTACAGCTGTGGAAGGTGACACAGGGACAGCCATGGAAGGTGGCAGAGGGACAGCTGTGGAAGAGAGGCAGTGGGACAGCTAGGGAAGACAGGCAAAGGGAGAGCTGGTGAAGGAGTAAAAGCACTGCTGGCGAGGGGCCTAGAGACAGAGGAGAGAATTTATGAAGCAGCGGCTTCCCGGCGGTTTGCGGGTCCATATTTAAAATGGCACCCGCAGTCGGTGTAAAAACCGCCGAGAAGCAGCGCTTCGTTAATTTTGTCCTTAGGGGTTTACAGTGTACAGTCAAGGTCTGGCCAATGGAAGCGGTGGGAGTAGGAGAGCTTGGGGTGGGGTCATATGGGGAGGAAGAAAGTACAGCTGGTCTGGAGGCCCCTCAGAGAGATGACATGCAACCCCTCCAACCACCACCCTCTGTTCTGTCGCTGATGACAGGGAAACCCCTCCGGCCGGCGCTGATGATCAGAGGAATGTAGGCGTCAGAGTGGTGCAGGGATAATAATTGTGTGGAGGTCAGAAGGGTGTGGGTAAGCGATATGTGCAGGGATCAGTGGGGTGTAGGGATTAGAGCCTCAGTTGGTACCTGGATAGAGAGAGGTCACCAGTCTGATTGCAACACCCACTAGTCAGTGCAGTGTTCATTCTGCAGGAGGCTATGGGTGGGACAATAACTGCTGTGTGCACATGGAACATGGAATTAAAAGGCCAGGTTTATTATGGGCCTAGCATAAGTTTTAATGTTGGGTGGTGGGAAAGTGAGAGTGCATCAGGGGGGACTAGCAGCAAATGTCCACAATTAAAGCTATATTAGTGAGTCTGCAGGTATTAATATTCACTCACCAGTCCCAGTTCTAGTCCCACCGCTCAGTGTAGGGAAGATGGTCAGATACCAGCATATGAATTTAAGTCAGAGAAAGAGAGACGTGCAGTAGCAGCCCCCTGGCCACAATATACTATGTAGAGCAGGGGTTCCCAACCACAGTCCTCAAGGCACACTAACAGTCCAGGTTTTAAGGATAGCCATACTGGAGCACAGGTGACTTAATTAGTGCCTCAGTTATTTTGATTTAACCATCTGTGCTCAAGCCTGGATATCACTAAAACCAGGACTGTTAGTGTGCCTAGAGGACCGAGGTTGGGAATCACTGATGTAGAGCCTGCTGCTGGCTCTGAGAATGGGGACCTGCTTCTGCCGACGCTGAGCACGGAGGGGGGGGCACCCAATGCTGCTGTAGCTGAGGACAGGGCACCTGCTTCTGCCGGGGCTGAGAGGCCCGCTCTGCTACCGCGGCTGAGGATTGGGGTCTGTTGCTGCGTCTGAAGACAGGATTGCCCGCTACTAGCACTAAGGACGGGGCGGGGGGCCCGATGCTGCCGTGGGTGAGGATGGGACCCTGCTGCTGCTAGCACTGAGAATCGGGGCCCCTTGCTGCCAGCGCTGAGGAGGGGTGGAGGGGCCCACTGCTTCTGGCACTGAAGACGGGGCTTCCCAGTCATTTTGTGCCCCATACGACATGCGGCCCGTAACCCCCCTTAAGACGCCCTTCCCAATAAAACCAGTCTGCCTCTGCATGGCCCCATCCCCCGGTTAAAGTGGGAGGAGCTTCTAAGCAAGAGGGCCCACCGGGGGTTTACCCGACTCCCTGGTGGCGCAGTCCAAGCCTGGTGCCCCTTATTCACATTACGCCACACAGTAGTAGTCCTCCTCATACACATAATGCCACAATAGTAGTGCCCCTTATACACATAATGCTACAGTGGTAGTGCCCCTTATCAGGGGCAGAACTAGGGGAGACAATGGAGGTGCCTGCCGCCAGCACTGAAGGGGCACCTTCTCCAATGTCCACAACATATTCACCCCATTTATGGCTGCAACTATGTACCCGGAGTGTACCATCACGGCCGCCCAATACATGACACCCCTTCCCGGCACCTGAGAAGCCACCATACACTAGTGGAGAGAGCTCCATGTCAGACCATCAGCTGCTGCCTCCGTCTATCTATAACCTGTCTGCATGCGAATTGCTACATTACAGTGTCAGCGGCTGTGACGGGGGACACCAAATTATAACTTGCGTCTGGGATGAACTTACGCCACTGCCCCTTATACACATAATGCCCACAGTAGTGCCCCTTATATGGGCAGCACAGACGGTGTAATGGTTAGCGTTACTGCCTCACAGCACTGAGGTCGTGGGTTAGATTCCCACCTCGGCCCTAACTGTATGGAGTTTGTATATTCTCCCTGTGCTTGCGTGGGTTTCCTCCGGGTGCTCCGGTTTCCTTCGACACTCCAAAAATATACAGGTAGGTTAATTGGCTCCAAACATAATAAAATTAACCCTAGTGTGTGAGTGTGTGTACATGTGAGAGGGAACATAGATTGTAAGCTCCATGGGGCAGGGACTGATGACAATGGCCAAATATTCTCTGTAAAGAGTTGCGGAATATGTGTGCGCTATATAAATAACTGGTAATAATAATAATAAATAATAATATGTAATGTCCACAGTTGTGCCCCTTATACACAATGCCCACAGTTGTGCCCGTTATACATAATACCATCAGTATTGCCCCTTAAACATAATTCCCACAGTAATGCCCATTATACACAATAGCATCAGTATTGGCCCTTATACACAATACCCACAGTAGTGTCCTTTACACATAATTCCCACAGTAATGCCCCTTATACACAATACCCACAGTGGCTGTTCCCCTTATACATAATGCCTTCAACAGTTGTGCCCCTTATACACAATGCCCACAGTAGTGTCCGTTACACATCATTCCCACAGTAATGCCCCGTATACACAATGCCCACATATTATTGAATCTAATATGATTTATATTACAGCGTGTCATACTGAAAGTACACATATGGTGTTGCATGCCTAGCAGTTGATCCAAGTCAGTGACTTTGGCTGTTAGACTGACTTTCTGAGAAACTGGCTGGAGTCACGTGCAACTGAACATGTTGTGAGTAATCAGCGCAGATCAGACAATCAGTAAAGATAACACATTATGGTTCAGCCTATTGTATATTATATGAATAATAAATATTTTTATAAATGACTCAGGAATGAGTTTACTTATGACATGATCCCGGCCATGTGTCTGCTACAACAGTCACCAGCGTTATGTAAATCACATCTTCCTAGTTCCTGATACCATCCAGCCCTCAGGTGTCATTCCCATATATTTCATATACACTCACAAGCTTAGTACATGCCTAAAATATCCTGAATACACTGACTATTCCAATGCTAAATATGCTGCCATTTACCTTCATTTTTACTTTATTATCTTTAATACTGATTGACTGACTGCACTATACAGCTTTCATTTTCCTATACCGTGTGCTGCGGGTGACCTGTTGTTATATGGTTTTATAATCATCTAGAGTCACATTGGGAAGTTTAGTGCTTATGGTATGTACACATTATCCCTTCTTCTCTCACTGATGGACATGTATCAATAACTATAAAAGTGCTAATATAATATTAGATAGATAGATAGATAGATAGATAGATAGATAGATAGATAGATAGATATGATAGAGAGAGAGAGATATTAGATAGATATGATAGAGAGAGAGAGATATTAGATAGATAGATATGATAGAGAGAGAGATATTAGAGAGATAGATAGATAGATAGATAGATAGATAGATAGATAGATAGATAGATAGAGTTATGGTAAAACTTACCTTCGTTAACTCTCTTTCTTCGAAGTTCGAAGATAGGTAGATAGATAGATAGATAGATAGATAGATAGATAGATAGATAGATAGATAGATAGATATGACATAGATATGAGATAGATAGATAGATAGATATGACATAGATATGAGATAGATAGATAGATAGATAGATAGATAGATAGATAGATAGATAGATAGATAGATAGATAGATAGATAGATAGATAGATAGATATGACATAGATATGAGATAGATAGATAGATAGATAGATAGATAGATAGATAGATAGATATGACATAGATATGAGATAGATAGATAGATAGATAGATAGATAGATAGATAGATAGATAGATAGATAGATAGATATGACATAGATATGAGATAGATAGATAGATAGATAGATAGATAGATAGATAGATAGATAGATAGATAGATATGACATAGATATGAGATAGATAGATAGATAGATAGATAGATAGATAGATAGATAGATAGATATGACATAGATATGAGATAGATAGGTAGATAGATAGATAGATAGATAGATAGATAGATAGATAGATAGATAGATAGATAGATAGATAGATAGATATGACATAGATATGAGATAGATAGATAGATAGATATGACATAGATATGAGATAGATAGATAGATAGATAGATAGATAGATAGATAGATAGATAGATAGATAGATAGATAGATAGATAGATAGATAGATAGATAGAGTTATGGTAAAACTTACCTTCGTTAACTCTCTTTCTTCGAAGTTCGAAGATAGATAGATAGATAGATAGATAGATAGATAGATAGATAGATAGATAGATAGATATGACATAGATATGAGATAGATAGATAGATATGACATAGATATGAGATAGATAGATAGATAGATAGATAGATAGATAGATAGATAGATAGATAGATAGTCAGTCATTACTATATTATGTGACATTACCCAGAAGCTCCAGTCGGATCCCCATCCACTTGGAGACTTCTCCGTACCGGAGCTGAGAGACTCCTCAGATGACAGCTTGCTGGTATCATCCAGATAATATTCATTCCACGCCTGGAAATGGTAAATAAAGCAGCAATACCTGTCACTCACCTCCCTCACTCATACACTTCAATATAATACTGTACAACAGGGGTGGGGACCTTTTCTTCTGCTGAGGGCCATTTTGATATATATAACATTATTCGCAGGCTCGTTGCAGGCCACGCTGCCTCCATGTGATGTCACACAGGGGCAGGGCCACAATCGCCGGTGAATACAGCAATGCCCGGAGCATCCTGAGGATGATCCGGGGAGCTGTAAGGTCAGCGGTGTGACCATCTGAAGTGTCCTAAGGATGCTCCAGGCGGCACTGCTGCATAGACTCTGGCTGCAGGGTGCCATTCTAGGCCAGATGAGGCTAGCAGAGAAAAGCTCCGAGGGCCAGACCAAAGAACTCAGCGGGCCTTATACAGCTCCCGGGCCTGAGGTTCCCCATCCCTGCTGTACATAGAGAATAACTTCAGACTCCCTGGGAAACACTGCGATATAATACAGCTATAGCCTGTCTGCTGTATACTGTATATCATAACATATGAGCATATTATCACGGAGAGCAGGACCTGATTATAACTTACCAATGATTGCAGCCCTGGGCACGGTTATTATTATTTAGTAATCATGGTATCCCCCATACCCCAGGTAGCTGAGGACATTGTGTATTATTATTATTACAGCTGATGATATTATTCATACTATGAATCGTGGTATACTCCCTATTACCAGGTAGCTGAGGTTAATATAACACATGGATCATGGTATATAATCCCCCAGGAGTAGCTGAGGTTAATATGACACATGGATCATGGTATATAATCCCCCAGGAGTAGCTGAGGTTAATATGACACATGGATCATGGTATATAATCCCCCCAGGAGTATCTGAGGTTAATATGACACATGGATCATGGTATATAATCCCCCCAGGAGTAGCTGAGGTTAATATGACACATGGATCATGGTATATAATCCCCCCAGGAGGATCAGTATATCACACACACTTCTGGACAGCCATGGTGGGCAGCAGTGCGCTCTCTGGCTCTGGCCGCGGGCTTTAGGTCATCCCTCCCAGCTCTCACCAGTATAACGGCGGGCTGCTCCTCCCTCTCCCCCGGCAGCTCGGTCTCTCCCCGGGCAGCGACCTCCTCCATGCCCGCGGATGCTGAGGATGCTCGTTGCTAGGCAACGTGACTCCATAACAGCCTCATCCCGGGCAGCGGTTCCCATAGCAACCAGCCAGGGCGGCTTCCTGGGATCTCACGCATGCGTAGTGTGTGTGTTGTGATGAGTGCAGCAGGCAGCTCCCCCTGCTGGCAGAGCAGAGAACAGCTTCCATGGACAGAACCTGTGGCTGGCTAGTTGCCTGCCCTGAAGATGTGCACAGCGTCCTGACCTCAGACCAGAGCTGGCCCTAGCTAAATTAGTGCCCTAGGCAAGATTTTAGGTGGTGCCCCCCCTCCCCGTAGGTTCCTGAAAAGGGACAGCACAGGACCTCCCCTATTCAACCACAGTGTCTGCACCCACCCTCACCCACCACCCCTATCCCAGCAGAGCACCCCTCTCCCAGCAGTGAGCACCACGGCCCTCTCCCAGTTCCAAACTTACTTTGGTTGAGCGCAGCCTGCAGAGCTGTCCGACTCAAGGTTCAGCAAGTCGCAGGTGGCGGAACCGCTTTTTCAGTCTTAGGCTGGCAAGCCACAACTATGTGTGATGATTGCTGGAAGTGGAGCCCAGAGCCGTGAGGGGTGACTCACTACTCCAAGCTCCGCAAATGCCCATGATGCAGCAGCCCTCCCATGACCATTTACTTATAGTCCTGAATGAGCATCTGCCCATGCGCAGAAGCTCATTCTGATTGTGTGACGCCCCAGAGCCAACCCGGTGCTAACCACTAGCTGCCGTCCAGGTGCCCTGCCCCCGAAAATTGCCACCGGCTGTTCCGCTGCTGCCAGGCCCTATCGGAGCTGTCAGGTGAGCTTCGATCGTGGACACTGCGCAGCAGAAGTAGCAGCTGCCAGAGTATCTGCCCAGCCGGCAGTAGGTACCCCCCGGCTGTGCCTGCACCAAACCTCCACCGGCCCTAGTTGGGCTTGGATGCCCCTAGGCATTTGCTTAGTTTGTCTATGCCTAGGGCCGGCTTTGCCTTAGACTAGGCCATATAGGCTAATGCTTAGGGCGCTATTGCTCCAGGGGGGCACCCAGCAGGAGAGGATGCCTGCCCCCCCACGTTGCTCAGCACACATTGACAGGAGGCAGGGGTGTAACTAGACCTAGGGGGGCCCCATAGCAAAATTTTCATGCCCCCCCCCCTAGATCCCGCCGCCCTTCGCACTCCCACCCCCTCTGCTGGCTGTGCAGGGGAGGGCCGGGCCCCATAGCGGTCGCATTCCCTGCACCTACGGTAGTTATATCAGTGACAGGAGGAGCCGCCAGCAGATGTGACCGCTCAGCAGTGGACAGTGGTGCTATAGTCAATCTCTTTTTGACATTGTATAAGCAAATGCAGGGGGGGTTTCCACCTGCCTGGAAACCCTCCTCCCCAGCCCACACCATGACCACAATAGAAATAGTAATATACTGGAATTTTACTAGCGCTGCACGTTCTTCTCAGTATCATAAATAAAATAATAGCACCACCTGTGGATCTTTTAACATGTATCAGCCAGTAATAAATACTCTGCACCAATTAGGGGAAAACATGCACTGTTAGGGATGTGCTGCTATAGAGCCCAATATTTACATATATGTCCAGGGTAGTGCTAGGTTCTTCTGATGCTCCCCCAAACTCCCGGGCTTGCTCCAATGCTCTGGAATGGTGCCCACATCTAAAATAAAAACACTCTGCTCAGGCAGGATGGCCCTACTGCCGCATCTAATGTCTTATTGTGATCCTGTATATGCTGGGATTATGACACACAATACACTATGTATGACACATATAATGGGTTACTGTGATCGCTGGTCCTGTATATACTGGAATTATGACACACAATACACTATGTATGACACATATAATGGGTTACTGTGATCTCTGGTCCTGTATATGCTGGAATTATGACACACAATACACTATGTATGACACATATAATGGGTTACTGTGATCTCTGGTCCTGTATATGCTGGAATTATGACACACAATACACTATGTATGACACATATAATGGGTTACTGTGATTGCTGGTCCTGTATATGCTGGAATTATGACACACAATACACTATGTATGACACATATAATAGGTTACTGTGATCGCTGGTCCTGTATATGCTGGAATTATGACACACAATACACTATGTATGACACATATAATGGGTTACTGTGATCTCTGGTCCTGTATATGCTGGAATTATGACACACAATACACTATGTATGACACATATAATGGGTTACTGTGATCGCTGGTCCTGTATATACTGGAATTATGACACACAATACACTATGTATGACACATATAATGGGTTACTGTGATCTCTGGTCCTGTATATGCTGGAATTATGACACACAATACACTATGTATGACACATATAATGGGTTACTGTGATCTCTGGTCCTGTATATGCTGGAATTATGACACACAATACACTATGTATGACACATATAATGGGTTACTGTGATTGCTGGTCCTGTATATGCTGGAATTATGACACACAATACACTATGTATGACACATATAATAGGTTACTGTGATCGCTGGTCCTGTATATGCTGGAATTATGACACACAATACACTATGTATGACACATATAATGGGTTACTGTGATCTCTGGTCCTGTATATGCTGGAATTATGACACACAATACACTATGTATGACACATATAATGGGTTACTGTGATCTCTGGTCCTGTATATGCTGGAATTATGACACACAATACACTATGTATGACACATATAATGGGTTACTGTGATTGCTGGTCCTGTATATGCTGGAATTATGACACACAATACACTATGTATGACACATATAATGGGTTACTGTGATCGCTGGTCCTGTATATGCTGGAATTATGACACACAATACACTATGTATGACACATATAATGGGTTACTGTGATCGCTGGTCCTGTATATGCTGGAATTATGACACACAATACACTATGTATGACACATATAATGGGTTACTGTGATCGCTGGTCCTGTATATGCTGGAATTATGACACACAATACACTATGTATGACACATATAATGGCTTACTGTGATCGCTGGTCCTGTATATGCTGGAATTATGACACACAATACACTATGTATGACACATATAATGGCTTACTGTGATCACTGATCCCGTATATGCTGGAATTATGACACACAATACACTATGTATGACACATATAATGGGTTACTGTGATCGCTGATCCTGTATATGCTGGAATTATGACACAATACACTATGTATGACACATATAATGGGTTACTGTGATCCCTGGTCCTGTATATGCTGGAATTATGACACACAATACACTATGTATGACACATATAATGGGTTACTGTGATCGCTGGTCCTGTATATGCTGGAATTATGACACACAATACACTATGTATGACACATATAATGGCTTACTGTGATCGCTGGTCCTGTATATGCTGGAATTATGACACAATACACTATGTATGACACATATAATGGGTTACTGTGATCCCTGGTCCTGTATATGCTGGAATTATGACACACAATACACTATGTATGACACATATAATGGGTTACTGTGATCGCTGGTCCTGTATATGCTGGAATTATGACACACAATACACTATGTATGACACATATAATGGGTTACTGTGATCACTGGTTCTGTGTATGCTGGAATTATGATACACAATACACTATGTATGACACATATAATGGGTTACTGTGATCACTGGTCCTGTATATGCTGGAATTATGACACACAATACACTATGTATGACACATATAATGGGTTACTGTGATTACTGGTACTGTATATGCTGGAATTATGACACACAATACACTTTGTATGGCGTATATTAAAGCTGGATAAGTGCTGATTATACCCTCTTCATGGACTGGCCACACTCACTCTAAAATCAGGTATTTGGAAACCCCCCCTCTAGAAATCCTGCGTTTGTCACTGCATTGTCACAATCTAAAAAAGCGCTGACTATAGCATCGCTGCTGGGAGAGATCCTTGGTTTGTTTTTTCCAATGGCAATATGGATGGAGGGGCTGCCAACAGACCATGTGACCTCCCAGCAGTGCCAGCCACCAGTGAGATGAGCGGGCATCAGTTTGTGGCATATTCATTTAAACTGGAGGCCTCAGCTAAAATGTTGTCTATTGAATAAAATTGGCCAGGGCAGCTTCTGTCTCAGGTTGTCTCTCTAAGTGCCTTAACAGCGCTCTCTGCTACCCTGTGCCAGCCCTGCCCCCTAATCCCATGATATCATGTCATGCCTAGGGGGCACAGCCACCAGCTCCAGTAAGTATAGCACTGTGTGCTAGTGACTGCGCGGTGCTGTTCATGTCACCATGCACTCCCCCTACAGGACCACATCCTTAGTTACGGCCCTGGTTCCCTGACCTGTAAAGCTGGGTACACACCTAACAGATATATCTGCAGATGATGGTTGTTTATACACACTGTCCAACCATCATCTGTATTCTGGCAGGGGCGTATCTATAATGGGTGCAGGGTGTGCGAGGAACATGGGCCCCTGGGTCTCCGCACCGCACACCCTGCACCCATATATTACTTACCTCTCCGGAGTTCCACATCAGCGCAGGGGTCTGGCGCTGTAAAACGACTCGAAAATGACCGCGGCGGCCATTTTCCCATCGTTTGCACATGCGCAGTACAGAGAAAATGGCCACTGCGGCCATTTTCCCAGTGATCCATGCATTCACTATAGACTCTGGGCACACTCTAGTGCCCAGAGTCTATAACTCCGGCGCTGGCCACGTACAGCTCAGTGCGCTGCCGGGCGGAGAGGGCCCGTGTCGGAGACTGCACACAGGCCCCCTCCTCTCTAGAAACACCCCTGCTTCTGGGCGGCGGTTCCGTTGGCCGGGGGGGTGTCAAATCCCCCTCCCCGCGACCTCTGCCGCAAGTGTGCCGAACGCTCGTACACACAGCATGATGTATATCTGTAGATATATTGGCCATTGGCTGTGCAGTATAGCCGACGCGTTATGTCTGTGAAACGACGTCGTACACACTGGCCCGACACACACAAAATATATTGGCCGATAATTGATCGCCGAATAGATCTGCCAGTGTGTACCCAGCATTTGTGTATCTAACCTCTGTTATCAACATGTTTCTTTGTCCTTTCACTGTATCTAAACTTGTCAGTGTATCTAACCGGGATGTAATTATGAGACCAGCAGCTTCAAGGCCGCCGGTCTCAATCCCGACATCGGAATCTCTGCAAGGGATTTAAGATAAGCACTGAAATACCGACGCCCATCTTAATCCCGACGCCGGAACACCAGCCCGAACGAAGGGAAGTTTTAGGCACCCTTATCCGCAGGGAGGGGTTAGGATTAGGGAGTCTAGCAGGGTTAGGTTTGGGGGGGGAGATTAGGGTTAGGCACCCCTAGGGGGAAGAGGGAGGGTTAGGTTTAGGGAGCAGTGAGAGGGGGTTAGGGTTAGGCACCACTAAGGGAGGGTTGGGGAGGGGGAGGGGGCCAGGGGAGTACTTACCTGCTACAGTCAGGATCTTTATCCTGTCAGGCACCCGCTGTCGGGATTTGAACCAGTGGCTTAACAGCCGCCGGTATTTCAACACCATACCTATCTAACCTGCCTGTCTGCTGACGGAACGGGGCAGCAGGAACTGTAATATTATATGCAGCCTTGTCTCACCCCTCATAACAATCCAGCACCTGTTTTCATGAAAAGTATGGTTTCTCAGACTCAACCCTCAAAGCACCTTACCAGTACATGTTTTAAGGATATCCATGCTTGAGCCCAGACAGTTAAATCAATAAAGTCATGGGTACTGTAAATGCCCTTCTACAATTTTTGGTAAATCCGTTTGGCTTTCCTCTGTGTGATTACCAGTTGTTATTAGCTTAGAATATAACAGTGTGCGGAGGAATGATTTAAAGATGACATTTGTTTAATATTATTTTTACGTTGTGTTTCCTATTAGTAGATGAAGTTGACTTAATCCCCTGTCATTGGATGTAACTGTTATGTAAGACAACATTCCTGCCGTAGCGGGCGTGGTGAAATCACGTGTAGGAGAGATGTCAAGACTTAGAAATGTATTTACTGTATATGAACAGTCAATATTTTAATTAATAGCTTACCCCATTATTACTAAGTTTTGTTTATATAAACATTCATTATATAGCTGTAACAGTTCATGCCCTATACAACATATTATTCCTGAGATGCCACCTACAGACAATACGGCTCCATCACACAGTGCATGCGTACCAAATTGCTGTACACATACTATGAAGTCGCATTCGGCACTTCTAACTTATTGCGCAATGGTACCAGAGACGCAGATGGGTGTGGACATGTAGGTGCGGACAAAGTACTGTAGGGGGTGTGTTCACGCAAAACATATCCCATCCTGAGTACCACACATTAATTTCTATAGGGCCGGCTCTAGGGGTGTTTGACCTGTGCGGTCGCACAGGGGCGCCACCCATAGAAGGCGCACCCCTCCCCAAAATCCCGATTTCAGTGGGATAGTACTGTCCCGCTGTTCCGCCCGTGGGCCAAAGTGGCCCGCGGGTGGTAAAACGGGAGGTCGGGGACCCCCACCGCCGCAGCTGTGCGCCGGACCCCGGAGACTCTGAATGGATGCTGCACGCATGCGCGTACATTTTACGTTTATGATTAAGTGCGACGTTCTCCTCAGAATTGTCCCCAATGGAGGCAGATCCCATAACTAGGCGAATACAGCCTGGAGAGTGACTGGTGACATCACTGAGACACAGAAAGTAACATACTAGGAAGACGGCATTGTGCATCATGCTTAGGGGGAGATGTATTAATGGCAAAATGCGGTAAAACCCCCGAAAATGCAGTTTTCGGGGTTTTTACCGCATTCCCCGTATGTATTAAGCAGCAGAATGCGCTGCAGTCTGCTGCTTCGCGTCGCTAGGTAACGCAACCTTCAGGTGGCGTTACCCAATAGAAGCCTATGGGCTTCTTAGCGCGACGCTTGGGGCTGGGAGGGATCCAATCGGATCCCTCCCATGAGCCCCCGCGGCCCGCGCCCTTCTGCGCATGCGCAGAAGGACTTCTGGGTGTTCAACCCGGAAGTCCCTCTGCCCGGAAGCATCGCAAAGGACAGTTCTCGAGAGAGCTGTCCTTTGCGAAATCCTTGGTACATACCGCGGTAATGAACCGCGGTATGTACGCGAAGTCGGGGGGATGTACTGCAACGGCGATGTCGCCGTTAATACAGCTCCCCCTTAGTAAGCCTTCGCAGGCGTCTCAGATCCCACAAGGAAGCACACGATAGGTGCATTCAGAAACAGGACATGAAAAACCCACTATTACAGATATTCATTATTTTATACATTGTGATTGAGGCTTCTGCTGCCTTGTGGCTGAAATCCACCACTTACCAGGTCCCCTGCTGTGCTAACATTTAAAACTTACATTGCATCAAACAAAAACAACAAATTCTGTCTGATTCTACTGGAATGCATATGGGAAGAGGGTATATGTGAGAGTCTCAGCTGCCCTCTCCATCAACCTCCTTCACCTTTCCCAGACTTATGTAACTTTCACCCTAACTCAACAATGGAGCTGATTCAGCTTTGGTGGCAAGAGCTATATAGCAGCTGCGATAGCTCTATTATAGTAATGCAGGAGGAGGCATCAGGCCTCCTGCATGCATGACTGATCCAAGCTGCATTGTACAACGCAGCAGAGCCGTAACTAGACTTTTTGGTGCCCTGTGAAGAGCATTGGCGCCCCCCTAATTTTTCAAAGGAACATAATGCACCCAAAAAAGGGCCATGGCTTCATGGCGAAGGGCCAGGGAAGAGATAGGAGAGGCCAGGAGATGCTGGGGATGAAATAAGAGGAAGCTTACCTGTGGTGCCCTGTGCGATGGCACCGGACGCACTACCCTAGCTACGGCCCTGCAACGCAACATCAGATAATCTGCGTGATCATCGGCCGGCTGAGTGACCCATGGGGTCACACAAGCCGGCCACCGCAGGTTAGAGAAAGAGGCCAAGAAATCTCCATCAGCCGACGAAGATCCTGGCCTCTACCCTCATCCACAACAGTAGCGATACTCCTGCATTTTGAGAAACTGAGGCTGTCACCCCCTCCGCCCTCAAACAGCAGCAGACTGCCAATCACTGAAGGTCTGCTGCCAGGCTGCGTGTGGGATTGCAGACCCGTTCGGCTCATGCGCAGAATGGGGCCTGCGCAGATTTCCAATCGGGAATCTACGTCAGGATTTACAAATGCGTCCAAAGCTGAATCAGCCCCATTGTTCCTAATGACCCCAATGCCATCTATCAGTCTGACATATATTACAATGTAACTGGTGGTCTCGGGTAGCCAGAGACACTTGTGCCCTGGATGTACTGTATATACCAATGGCTTCCATCACCAGCGAATCAGCCATGTTGTCAGGGCATTTAATCTTATTTGTGCCCTAACCATGCCCATCATCTGATGCTGAGGGGGACATCACATTGTCACTGCTAATAGATGTTGTGGGGGTGGATGGAGGGTCTAATATGCCAATTTCAGAGTATCACCGGTCACCTGAGAAGAAGTACATTGCTATTGGGTGCATTACAGTAAGAAAAAAAAAAAGTTAGTTTAGTTATTTAATTGGTCGTTATTTTATTAGGGGTGGACGCAGCCCTCCTTATGTCTGTACACAAGGGCGTAACTACCATAGGTGTAAGAGGTGCAGCTGCTATGGGGCCCGGAGCTGAGGGGGGCCCATCTTCCTGGTCAAAATTACATGCGTTAGCTCAGAGGTCCTCAAAGCACCCCAACGGTTCAGGTTTTAAGGAGATCCATGGTTAAGCACAGATGATTAAATAAAAAGACTGATGTACTAATTGTCACTTGTGCCTAAGCATAGTTATCCTTAAAAACTGGAACATTAAGGGTAAATTTACTAAAGTGAGAGTTTTTAGAAGTGAGTTTTAGAAGAGATGTTGCCCATAGCAACCAATCAGATGCTACTTAACATTTAACTAGCACCTTCTAGAAGATAATAGCTTGAATCTGACTGGACCTTTTCTAAAACGAACTTCTAAAAATTCTCACTTTAGTAAGTTTACACCTTAGGGTGCCGAGAGAACAGAGTTTGGGAACCTCTGTGTTATATACATTTTTCACCATTGGGTGGTAACATAGGAGCCCTTACAAACTTTTGCTATGGGGCCTTCAAATGGATTCAGTATGAATGACCACCGGACTCTAGCCCCGGTGGTTCAAATCCCGACTGCTGCAGCCCGATGGTTGGAAATCCAGACACTGCAGGTATGTCTACTATCCCTACCCCTCCAACCCCCTAACCCTCCCTTAGGGGTGCCTAACCCTAACCCCCCCTCCCAGCACCCTAAACTTAACCTTCCTGGGGGGGGGTGCCTAACCCTAACCCCACCCCCAAGTGCCTAAACCTACCCCCCCTTCCCCTAGCCTAACCCTAACATTCCCTGGGGAGGGGGTGCCTAAACCTAACCCCCCCATCCCCGGCTAAGTGTATACTTACCCCAGCTGAGGACGATCGGTCCGGCGTCCTCTCTGGGTTTCGGCGTCGGGATTAACATAGACGTCGGTATTTCGACGCCTATGTTAAATCCCTTGCCGGGATTGAGACCGGCGGCCGCATAACTACATCCCCCTTCAAATACCTAGTTAGATCCCCTTCTGTACAGCAACTGTAACAGGGCCCTTCTCAGCCCCTACACAGACAGCAAAATATGAAAAAAACCTACAGGTGGAGGTGTATCAAACTTTCTAAAGAGGACACGTGGAGAAGTTGCCCATAGCAACCAATCAGCTCTGTGCTATCATTTTATAGACTGTACTTGATAAATGATAGCTAGAAGCGGATTGGTTGCTATTGGGCAACTCCTCCACTTATTCTCTTTAGAAGGTTTGATACATCTCCCCCACATGAGCCATGTACATGATAAATCCCATTATATAGGCACAACCTGGAACGTGTTATAATGGGAACGTTGCTGCACCCCGAGCCATATCCTGCATGTTAGACCCAGAATGTCAGGAACATCTCACAAGCACATTAACACCCTCAGACGACACTCGCTGGGCTCCTGTCATTGCCAAGTTACATCCTGCTCTTTATCTCCTGGTCGTGCTCCCAGGTTCTAGATTGCAGGATAGACATCAGACCTGTTTGGCAGCCCCAGAACAGAGCTCTCTCGTCTATATGGATTCTCCAACAAGTAAAAAGTTATTTTAAGGAATGGGAAACTTTTGAGTTTTATGCACCTTATCCAACATGCCCACCAGGGCCAGGTCCCGAGGGGCACAGCGCCAACACCAGGATTTAGAATGTTTGGTGGTTGGGTTTAACAACAGGATCACCAGGGGTTAAAAGGTAATTAGTCTGGCAAAGTAGTACATACATATAGGCTTGAGTAGGTCGTGGAGGACTGGCTTTTCCAAGCCAGACAAATTACAATGTTCCATCATTAGTTGGTCACTTGCCCTGGTACTAAATCGTTAGGCATGGTCCAGTGGCTGGCAACCAGAGACATATCAGATAGTAACCTCCGTACTGTGGTGTGACAAGCCCGGCCAGGCCCTCTCAAATTAAAGGTTACCTGCCTGGAGATCATGGAAGCTACCTCCTCTGACTGACCATTATAGGGAGACCTCTACTCTGTACGTTTGCAGGACCCTCCCCACATTGATATGAAAGCTTAGCTAGTGCCCACTACCCAAGCTATCCACAGCCAAAACTCTGCCAGTGTGCTCCTATTCTCTCAAAAGCAAAAGGTTCACATGGTTCTACATCGCACCCAACATTTTACTCATTAGTGTTCATGTACTAATAGCACACCAGGTATATAATTCCATTATAGTTTAGTTTATGATTTTTTTAATCACCGTTAACAAGGAGAAAAATGAGAGAGAGCGCCTTTTGCACCCGAGTACATGATATTAGACACATTTAACGATGAAGCTGTTAGGCTTTGTATGCATGGGTATAACATGCAAACCCCCGCTGTTAGTGCGTCTTCAATATAGAATGTAAGTGGACATAAATGCATACATGCCAGGATTCAGTTCACTTCTAGGTTTCCTGCAGTGTTTATGTTCAATAAAATGCAATGCGCCCCGGTGGGGGCACGTGTGGAAGCAGATTTCATACATAGATTTTTTTTACCTTCTTTCAAATAGGATGCATCAGATTCATTTGCCTAAATGTTGTTTTATAAAGGTCATAGGAACACAGTCTGTCATGTGATTGCGGCAGCCTGGAATCCGGGGGGGTAGTAGGCAGAGAAGATGAAGCTCAGGGTGTACTGATACCGCTCTGCTCCCTGTATCATGTGCCCCCGGTAGTCCAGAACCATCAATCATCGCTAGCAGCCTGAAAACGCTGATTTTTTTTTTATTTTTTTTTATAAAAGAGTACACTTCAGGTGCTCTGTTGAATGTAAGGACGGATAGAGAACTAGCATTGTTTAGCAATGCCCCTCAGTACAAAGTCCTTAGGCTGGGTACACATTAGATGATGTGCAAACGTCACGATAATAGTCACCATTTCCCTTCATCCCCAGAACAAACTCTAATGGTGTCTACACACTGTGCAACGCTTCATTTTGCATCGTCTGTCCGTTAGATCATTAAGATAGAACATTAACCTACGACCTGGTCGCCCGGTTAATGTCATGGTTTGCACAAAATCACTAAAAACATCTTCTCATCTGTCGTGCATGTACAGCAGGTCAGAAGATGCGAGGAACGACGCACAGGTCGCGCGCAAAAGTGCCTACACACTAGACAATATGTCGTTCCAATTCGGCTCAAAGCGACAAATTGTCCAATTTATCATCTAGTGCGTGCCCAGCCTTAAAACAGCACAAACCTCGGGATATATGCCCACAAGCTGCCAGAAGAAATGGGGGTAAATACAGGTGACGTAACCTCAGTTTCTCAGGTTGATGTTTAACAGTTCTCAGTATGTTTGAATTTATGCCTGAAAGCAGATCCAGGGTTCTGCGGAGCATTATACAGCGCTCGCTTAGCTTATTAGTGTACAGCACCCCTTACTGCTCTCCTAACATGCAGCAATCTGGTTATTCACTTACCCGCCGGTGTGGAAATGTATAGCTGTCCGCATTTCCACCCGCAGACCAGCAAACCCGCAGACCAGACCCCTGGGAGCAGACTGCAGACGGCTATGGGACGCGCCATACAAGGATCAGCTTCACATCTGCGATGTGGAGGCCAAAATACTCCTTCAACTTCATCGCCAACAATTTTACAGCAGTGCGAGATCATTTCCAAGAGCCGATGTTTAGCACATGTGGATGAAACCAAACACGAGCACCAGGTTCTATTTCCTGACGCCAGTGATATCCTTTCCCAAAAAAGTAAGAGCGTTACTTCTTCACGTAAGCGAAATGTACAATACAGGAGGCGAACGCTGAGCTCTAAAGCAATGACACTACCAAAAATCATTCCAAAGTATCCAGCGCTGAATGCGATGTCGCTAACCAGAACTGTAAGTGACCTGTATGCGCTTGTTCCATGAAACGGCCGCGACAGTTACAAAACAGATTCAAATAAGTGATTAATGTATAAATGTGAAACGCAACAGTTTGTAGCACTGTAAAAGGGGCTATTATCTCATACCAAGTACAAGGGCACAACTGTTCTTTCTTTATGGTGGCTTTGTATTCATTTATCGTGCTGGGTACAGGATGCTGGCTGTCAGAATCCCAACAGGGTTAGGATATTCTTCACCTTAAACCTTCCTCTCTCCCCCTAGTGCCTAAACCTAAGGCCCCCCTTCCCCGCACCCTAACCCCTTAGTGCCTAACCCTAACCCTCCCCTAGTGCCTAACCCTAACCCTGCCCCTAAGCAAAGTACTTACCGTCGGGATGCTGGCATCCCAACTGTTGGGATTATGACCGGATCCCCTCTAGATATACTGTATATAATAGCCCTAAATACAGTCACATATGTTCACTATATACAGAGGAACCAGGCTGTTCCTTGCTTGACCCACACTTTGCCCTCTTGGTGAAGGCTCTAATGGCTCACATTCAACAATAGGGAAGCCCGATTCAGGATGAAACGCATTGGTCTTACCTAAATACCAATCCAAATGTGACGCTAGAACACAGCCCGACCTCCTGGTTTTAATGTGAAATGCCACCTGGAAAACAAGGTGGCACGGGAAGTGGTTTCGTCTTAGGACTAGGACGGGGTCGCCCGATCAATGGCTCATGTGAAGGTCAACTGGGACCAGTGGCCGCATCTCTTCCATCTTGTCTGCCCGCTCTTTTGATGCGTATGCCAACAGCAACCCTCTTATAACATGCCCAATAATAAACCTATTGGTGTGGATAGCTATTGCGCATCGGACCTATTTTAGATACACGTATGGCAGATCTAATAGTCATATTTACTTGTCCTATCCTATAGCAACAGTATCAGAAGTCAGTGTTCTTTTTAAGCCTCTTGAACACTGCTGAATGTCTCTCTTCTCTCCTGAAGGACACAGGCAGAACATAATCGACGAACATAAGAAATGAAGCTCCTCAGCAATAAACGGCCAGTATAATATACAGTAATAATGTACGGTTCACAGATGCACTCTTACTTGGGTATATAGATGCATTAGAAGGAAATTCTACATTTAAATTCATATTTTATTCTCAATTTTAACAACACAATTAAATTTCAAGTCTTAAAACCAGAGTGCTTTTCCGTTCTTATATCTCTTTCATTACTTTTACAGCTTGAAAAAAAATAAAAATAAGTGATACAGTGAACAGAGGCTCAACACGTACAATAACACACACCGAAACAGAGAGAAATGAACCAGAAGCTGCATAAACTGGCGCCCCCTGCAGGGGGGCCAGCGACAGTACAATAAATACACCTTTGTCGTCTTTACACATCTGAATGAAGGTTTCGGAAACCTCTGCAGGGTTTAAAGGAACATCTCGCTTTTAGATTGAGGATTTTACAAGATGAAGTGCAATGGTAACAGGCGGCAAATGGGTTTATACAGTGAATTCATTATCATTTAGGCAATGACACTCGGGCTACAGGAAGGGGGGGGGGGTGGGGGGGGGAGACACTGGACAAATCTGCCTAGTAGTTCCATCTAGTTTTTAATCACTGTGCCAAAGTCTTGTTCTCTGCACCTACAGACAAGTAATGTAGCCCCTGACCAGCGCCCGCCACCCCTATATTTCAGCTCCTCTTCTCTAATTATTGTCTGTATCTCGCAAATCAAAGCACAGACTCTTGGGTTTGCTCGAACAGGTATAACTGTGCACGACTGAGTGTAAGGGACTGAGTGTAAGGGACTGAGTGTAAGGGACTGAGTGTAAGGGACTGAGCGTAAGGGACTGAGCGTAAGGGACTGAGTGTAAGGGACTGAGTGTAAGGGACTGAGGGGTCTATGTACTAAGCCTTGGATGGAGATAAAGGGAACGGAGATAAAAAACAAAGTACCAACCAATCAGCTCCTGACTTTTTTCAAACACCGTCTGTAACATGGCAGTTAGGAGCTGATTGGCCTGGTACTTTATCCCCATCCAAGGCTTAGTAAATAGACTCTTGAGGCTGCTACAATTATCAAACACATGAACCAAATAAATAATCAATCTAATAATTACCCTGCAGCCTGAAGTGCTGGATACGAAGGTGAGTGACTGTTAAAGGTCTGTCCTTTATATGTGAGTGACTGTTAAAGGTCTGTCCTTTATAGGTCACTGGAAGTTTAATGTGTCTAATTGACTCCTAAGAGAACGTTAATTAGGTCTAAGGGTGTAGAATGCGACATGTTTCCAGTACCAAAGCTGAGAGCAGCTGATCATTGGCGGTAAAAACCGTTACTGACCGCAGCGCGTCAGAGGGACGCTGCACAACCGTCAGCTAGGTTTTCAAGTAATATCTCATAAGGAATAAGAAGTTATACATTTACCTCCCAGGACTAAGAGAAGACTCTCAGGATGATAGGTTACAGTGACTCGGTTGTAGGTACAATTTAACATCAGCGTCCTGTCTAGAACTATAACTTCAGTGACGGTTACACAGTGCAAACAGTATGACATAAGCAGTAATAGAACGCTGTTAAATCGAGCAGTCTGGCTCAGAATACTAGAAATCACAGGGACACAACTAGATAGCAGAGGTAGGCAATCTGTGGCTCCCCAGCGAGTGAACTACAAGTCCCAGTACGCCATTTCAGCTGGAGAGCTGCAGGTTGCTTACCTCTGGCGATACATGCAGAATTACAGAGAGAGGACACAAGATAACGCTGGAATGTGTGAGGCAGCCTCAGTACAGACACATGAGATGTTCTAGATCAATCAGGAACCAGCGCCCTTCATGATAAGTACTGTATGAGCGAGCCATCTAGGGAAAGGACTAGACAACGATTCTTAGGACTGGGAACCTGGCCCCCAGCTGTCGGAGCCTTAATGAAGGGGTCACAGGCAGCCACAACACCTCTCTCCCATAGATCAGACTTTCCCGAAGTACATTCACCAAAACAATGGGATAATATCTAAACACAGGCGGCCACAACACTGGAACGGTCGCCGGGACCTACTAAACATGGATATGGCGGACAGATTTGTATAGTAGATGTACAGGAGCCCCCCCGTTGTGATGGAGCTGGAGGTCCGAGATGATGAGCTGCTGGAGAGGCGATGGTGGAGACGGCTACTAGTCTTCTAGACTACGGAAGGAGTTCTGCATGTCTTCCAACAACTGGGTGTAATCGGCCTTAATCTTGGCTTCCCCTTCTTTCACCGGATCCTAAGGAAACAACAGAGCGGCTTCAGGTATAAAAGGCGAACACAGTGGAGAAATGAGAGTATAGAGAAGGCAAAGTCAGAAATAATGACCAGGTATGAGGACAGGCGCTACCGAACACACATAGGCAATATCGGACAGCACAGTCTCTCACAATCCAGGGCTCATGTCATCTACTAAGTATTCGCTCACATTAATCCTGACAAATATCTTCATAGGCTATGCTGGAAATGGGATGTACTGTAGTCGGCATCCAGACGCCGTACGGTATGCAGAAACCAAATGTGCCGTCCGGTATCTGACACTGTAATGTTCATTTCCTGAAACCTTTTCACTAGAATTCACGAAAAGCCGCTGGCATGGGGGTCGCCCAGCTCCCACTGTCAGCCCCAGGGCAGACCATAGAGCAGGGGTTCCCAACCACGGTCCTCAAGGCACACTAACAGTCCAGGTTTTAAGGGTAACCATACTTGAGCACAGGTGACTTAATTAGTACCTTAGTAATTTTGATTTAACCATCTGTACACAATCATGGATATCACTAAAACCAGGACTGTTAGTGTGCCTTAAGGGCCGAGGTTGGGAATCACTGCCATAGAGCGTTGCTATAAAGACAACAGCACATTTTGCTTTCTCATTATTTATATTAAGAAATAACCAACATAAGGAAACCATTTTGGAATAAGGCTGTGACATAACATATAATGTGGAAAAAGTGAAGAGTTGCGAATACTTTCCAGATGCACTGTACAATACACGGTGCACCATTATTATACATACAATACATGGTGCACCATTATTATACACACAATGCCCTGTCATTATTTACAATACACAGTGCACCATTATTATATACAATACACAGGGCACCATTATTATACACACACTACACAGTACATCATTATTATGTACAATACACAGCGCACCATTATTATACATACAATACATGGTGTACCATTATTATACACACAATACACGGTATACCATTATTATACATACAATACACGGTATACCATTATTATACACACAATACACAGTGCACCATTATTATACATACACACAATACACGGTGCATCATTATTATACACACAATACATGGTACACCATTATTATACACACACAATACACGGTATACCATTATTATACACACAATACACAGTGCACCATTACTATACAAACAATACAGGTATACCATTATTACATACAATACACAGTGCACCGTTATTACTAACAATACACAGTGCACCATTATTATACACACAATACACGGTGTACCATTATTATATACAATACACAGTGCACCATTATTATACACATTGCGCTAACCTTGAATTTCATGGAGGTCAGCCTGTACAAGATCTCCCCCAT
Source organism: Taudactylus pleione (assembly GCA_031769625.1). NCBI lineage: Eukaryota > Metazoa > Chordata > Amphibia > Anura > Myobatrachidae > Taudactylus > Taudactylus pleione. Next base: position 2,656,658 of record JAUIMM010000522.1, on the reverse strand, counting down.
GTGCTCCCTGATTATGGACCATGTTATCTTGTTGTCACTCTGCGCAGTGGTCTCTACAGCGCGGCGAGCCATATCATAGAACGCAATCATGTTGTACAGCATGCCCACTGTCTTGTAGAAAGGACAGAACCTGGCAGGACAGAGCAGAGATCAGCCAGCCTGAAAAGTCTGGGAATCACATTTATGTTTTACAGAAACTACTTTCAGCGAATCAATGTGGGGTTTCATGATCGGTGTGTGGCAGCACATCTCTGTGTGTGTGATCGGTGCGTGGCAGCACATCTCTGTGTGTGTGATCGGTGCGTGGCAGCACATCTCTGTGTGTGTGATCGGTGCGTGGCAGCACATCTCTGTGTGTGTGATCGGTGCGTGGCAGCACATCTCTGTGTGTGTCATGGGTGCGTGGCAGCACATCTCTCTGTGTGTCATGGGTGCGTGGCAGCACATCTCTCTGTGTGTCATGGGTGCGTGGCAGCACATCTCTCTGTGTGTCATGGGTGCGTGGCAGCACATCTCTCTGTGTGTCATGGGTGCGTGGCAGCACATCTCTCTGTGTGTCATGGGTGCGTGGCAGCACATCTCTCTGTGTGTCATGGGTGCGTGGCAGCACATCTCTCTGTGTGTCATGGGTGCGTGGCAGCACATCTCTCTGTGTGTCATGGGTGCGTGGCAGCACATCTCTCTGTGTGTCATGGGTGCGTGGCAGCACATCTCTCTGTGTGTCATGGGTGCGTGGCAGCACATCTCTCTGTGTGTCATGGGTGCGTGGCAGCACATCTCTCTGTGTGTCATGGGTGCGTGGCAGCACATCTCTCTGTGTGTCATGGGTGCGTGGCAGCACATCTCTCTGTGTGTCATGGGTGCGTGGCAGCACATCTCTCTGTGTGTCATGGGTGCGTGGCAGCACATCTCTCTGTGTGTCATGGGTGCGTGGCAGCACATCTCTCTGTGTGTCATGGGTGCGTGGCAGCACATCTCTCTGTGTGTCATGGGTGCGTGGCAGCACATCTCTCTGTGTGTGATCCGTGCGTGGCAGCACATCTCTCTGTGTGTGATCCGTGCGTGGCAGCACATCTCTCTGTGTGTGATCCGTGCGTGGCAGCACATCTCTCTGTGTGTGATCCGTGCGTGGCAGCACATCTCTCTGTGTGTGATCCGTGCGTGGCAGCACATCTCTCTGTGTGTGATCCGTGCGTGGCAGCACATCTCTCTGTGTGTGATCCGTGCGTGGCAGCACATCTCTCTGTGTGTGATCCGTGCGTGGCAGCACATCTCTCTGTGTGTGATCCGTGCGTGGCAGCACATCTCTCTGTGTGTGATCCGTGCGTGGCAGCACATCTCTCTGTGTGTGATCCGTGCGTGGCAGCACATCTCTGTGTGTGATCCGTGCGTGGCAGCACATCTCTGTGTGTGATCCGTGCGTGGCAGCACATCTCTGTGTGTGATCCGTGCGTGGCAGCACATCTCTGTGTGTGATCCGTGCGTGGCAGCACATCTCTGTGTGTGATCCGTGCGTGGCAGCACATCTCTGTGTGTGATCCGTGCGTGGCAGCACATCTCTGTGTGTGATCCGTGCGTGGCAGCACATCTCTGTGTGTGATCCGTGCGTGGCAGCACATCTCTGTGTGTGATCCGTGCGTGGCAGCACATCTCTGTGTGTGATCCGTGCGTGGCAGCACATCTCTGTGTGTGATCCGTGCGTGGCAGCACATCTCTGTGTGTGATCCGTGCGTGGCAGCACATCTCTGTGTGTGATCCGTGCGTGGCAGCACATCTCTGTGTGTGATCCGTGCGTGGCAGCACATCTCTGTGTGTGATCCGTGCGTGGCAGCACATCTCTGTGTGTGATCCGTGCGTGGCAGCACATCTCTGTGTGTGATCCGTGTGTGGCAGCACATCTCTGTGTGTGATCCGTGTGTGGCAGCACATCTGTGTGTGATCCGTGTGTGGCAGCACATCTCTGTGTGTGGCAGCACATCTGTGTGTGTGATCGGTGTGTGGCAGCACATCTGTGTGTGTGATCGGTGCGTGGCAGCACATCTGTGTGTGTGATCGGTGCGTGGCAGCACATCTCTGTGTGTGATCCGTGTGTGGCAGCACATCTGTGTGTGTGATCGGTGTGTGGCAGCACATCTGTGTGTGTGATCGGTGTGTGGCAGCACATCTCTGTGTGTGATCAGTGTGTGATGGGTGTGTGGCAGCACATCTCTGTGTGTGGCAGTACTATTCCACGACATCCGGCTATTGGGTTTATATTGCCACCAGGCACAAATACAGGGCTGATCCCATCATATTCTGTATGGTCCACTGTGGATTTTTCAATTACCAAGTGCTCTGAGTTTCAATGCATTACTAAGTCCAGCCAAAAGCATGCCATTGATCCCTATTGATCCTCAGTGCCAAGGTAGCAATCCCTACTGATCTGCAGTCCCATTACAGTGATCCCTAGTGGAACTCAGGTCTAACACCCTAGGGATCTGACCGTGGATGGCAGCGAGACGTCTCACCTGTCATAGGCGGTGTATCCATTCTGCTGCAGAAAATCGTCCTTAAGCAGCTTGGCCACTTCCAGAGTGATCTTATCAGTCTCCGCCAAGGAGGCCTACAGAAAACAATAGCGTTACATGATGGATTCGCGAAGTCCATGTATGACCAGGTTTACACACTGTGCGGCTTCACATGCTCTGCACACTAGTCATTAGCCATACATAGGAGAATTACTACACTGCAGGGTTACACACTGTGCGGCTTCACATGCTCTGCACACTAGTCATTAGCCATACATAGGAGAATTACTACACTGCAGGGTTACACACTGTGCGGCTTCACATGCTCTGCACACTAGTCATTAGCCATACATAGGAGAATTACTACACTGCAGGGTTACACACTGTGCGGCTTCACATGTTCTGCACACTTGTCATTAGCCATACATAGGAGAATTACTACACTGCAGGGTTACACACTGTGCGGCATCACATGCTCTGCACACTAGTCATTAGCCATACAGAGGAGAATTACTACACTGCAGGGTTACACACTGTGCGGCTTCACATGCTCTGCACACTAGTCATTAGCCATACATAGGAGAATTACTACACTGCAGGGTTACACACTGTGCGGCTTCACATGCTCTGCACACTAGTCATTAGCCATACATAGGAGAATTACTACACTGCAGGGTTACACACTGTGCGGCTTCACATGTTCTGTACACTAGTCATTAGCCATACATAGGAGAATTACTACACTGCAGGGTTACACACTGTGCGGCTTCACATGCTCTGCACACTAGTCATTAGCCATACATAGGAGAATTACTACACTGCAGGTTTACACACTGTGCGGCTTCACATGCTCTGCACACTAGTCATTAGCCATACATAGGAGAATTACTACACTGCAGGGTTACACACTGTGCGGCTTCACATGCTCTGCACACTAGTCATTAGCCATACAGACGAGAATTACTACACTGCAGGGTTACACACTGTGCGGCTTCACATGCTCTGCACACTAGTCATTAGCCATACATAGGAGAATTACTACACTGCAGGGTTACACACTGTGCGGCATCACATGCTCTGCACACTAGTCATTAGCCATACATAGGAGAATTACTACACTGCAGGGTTACACACTGTGCGGCTTCACATGCTCTGCACACTAGTCATTAGCCATACATAGGAGAATTACTACACTGCAGGGTTACACACTGTGCGGCTTCACATGCTCTGCACACTAGTCATTAGCCATACATAGGAGAATTACTACACTGCAGGGTTACACACTGTGCGGCTTCACATGCTCTGCACACTAGTCATTAGCCATACATAGGAGAATTACTACACTGCAGGGTTACACACTGTGCGGCTTCACATGCTCTGCACACTAGTCATTAGCCATACATAGGAGAATTACTACACTGCTGGACAGTAATGAAAGGTTTCTGAAGACGTCCACTAGTAACAGAGACATACAGCCGGTGCTCTTACCTTTCCTACCAGCTGCACGATCTCAGCCAGATCTTCCTCTTCCTGTAGGATCTCCTTAGCTTTGGTCCTCAGAGGGACGAACTCGGGGAAGTGCTTGTCGTAGTACTCGTCCAGCGCCCTCGTGTACTTACTGTAGCTGATCAGCCAGTTCACAGAGGGGAAATGCTTCCTCTGAGCCAGCTTCTTGTCCAGTCCCCAGAACACCTGCACGGACAAAGGGTGAGACGGTGACACAGGGGCAGCCCTGGTCCGATATAGCGCTGACTCGGAGATTTACACGAGCGCCTACTCCTGCCACAGCGCCCTCTACACCCCAAGGTTAGCTGTGTACCCCAAGGTGGATGGATGAATGAATGAGAAAACTATTCATTGCTGTTGTTTGTAGTACACCTACGCTATACGCCAACTGAATGACATAAGCCATACTTGGCTGTGTCCATTTGACTGCCAAGTCACAGTGACACAACCGGGAGACAATATACGAATAACATAATGACATTACCTGAACAATGCCCAGAGTCGCAGATGTGACGGGGTCGGAGAAATCTCCACCAGGGGGCGACACCCTAAAGGGGAAAACAACAGAGTGTAATTATGCAGAGTGCCAACCAAGTATGGTTCATAGAGAAACGCGTTACACGGATTCTGATCTAGTTCACTTAGAGCCACAGAAACGTGGCCTGACCCCGCTGTGATTGTGCACACTGCAGGCTGTCTACTTCCCATCGGCTCACGCGGCACCGCCGCACCGGCCAATACTGATGACATAAATGAACACGGGACACACAGGCACTGTGATGGTGTTCTCTATGGTTTGGACACTGCACGTGGGTTATACTGGTGGTGACTATGGGTCTGTCTGTGGGTTATACTGGTGGTGACTATGGAGACTGTCCATGGGTAATACTGGTGGTGACTATGGAGATTGCCCTTGGGTTATACTGGTGGTGACTATGGAGACTGTCCGTGGGTAATACTGGTGGTAACTATGGAGACTGCCCATGGGTAATACTGGTGGTGACTATGGAGACTATCCGTGGGTTATACCGGTGGTGACTATGGAGACTGCCTGTGGGTAATACTGGTGGTGACTATGGAGACTGTCTGTGGGTTATACCGGTGGTGACTATGGAGACTGTCTGTGGGTAATACTGGTGGTGACTATGGAGACTGCCCGTGGGTAATACTGGTGGTGACTATGGAGACTGTCTGGGGTTATACTGGTGGTGACTATGGAGACTGTCCGTGGGTTATACTGGTGGTGACTATGGAGACTGCCCATGGATAATACTGGTGGTGACTATGGAGACTGTCTGTGGGTTATACTGGTGGTGACTATGGAGACTGCCCGTGGGCAATACTGGTGGTGACTATGGAGACTGCCCGTGGGCAATACTGGTGGTGACTATGGAGACTGTCTGTGGGTTATACCGGTGGTGACTATGGAGACTGTCTGTGGGTAATACTGGTGGTGACTATGGAGACTGCCCGTGGGTAATACTGGTGGTGACTATGGAGACTGTCTGGGGTTATACTGGTGGTGACTATGGAGACTGTCCGTGGGTTATACTGGTGGTGACTATGGAGACTGCCCATGGGTAATACTGGTGGTGACTATGGAGACTGTCTGTGGGTTATACTGGTGGTGACGTTTTACTTTCAATATAAAAAAAAAAGGTTTGGACTTATTCCCCTTTAAAATGCCTCATAATACTCTGCTAAAAGCAAACACACCCAATCCCGCAAGAGGAAAGCCCCCAGATAAAACCGACCCACAAAGTAAATGTTCTATTTTCATTATAGGAGCAATTTGCGGGAGAAGATGGGATTTCAACACCCCCCCCCCACAATACTAGCTGCTGAAGCACCCCCTTACTCTAGTACAGTCAAGTTTCTCTTGGCAGCCTAAGAGGACATTGGCAGGACCTCACATACAATGTGTGTGATCTGGCACTTATTCCCCGAAATACTGCGTTTAACTCTCAACTCCACTCGGCACAGACCGGGGCTGGGAGCAGTGAGACGCTACAGCAGACAGACCGTGGGGCCCGATTCTGTGGTGGGAGCAAAGCAAAAGAGAGCAAGTTACTTTGCGCCTTGGTAGAACCGTGCAGCACTGCAGGGGGGCAGATGTAAGATGCGCAGAGAGCTATAGATTTGGGAGGGGTGAGTTCAAATTCAAATCTAAATTGCAACGTAAGAATAAAGTTGTCCAGCATTTGTGGGCTACATGCAGAAGCAGCCGGTATTTACCCTGCATGCAAACATAATACATGAAATTGCCCCCTTGTATTGCAGCGTGGTTTGCTCCAGATATGAAGTTACTTTGTTAGGTTTGCTCTCCCCTCGGAATCAGACCCACAGACCCCTAATAATTCCAGCTCCCCCCCCTGGTAGTTAGGTACAGGCACGACATACGGTATCAGTAACACTCACGCTCCAACAATGCTGACGCTGCCTTCTCTCTCTGGGTTACCCAGACACTTCACTCGCCCGGCTCGCTCGTAGAAAGAGGCCAGTCGGGCTCCCAGGTAGGCGGGATAACCGCTGTCTGTGCGGAATAAGGGGAGAACGGTCACAGCTTGTCTGACACCACTTAATGAGCTCTGCCATTTCCCACCAGTGACTGAGGTGGGTGGGTGAGGAAATAGGAGTTGTGGGAAGAGTTTGGAAACTTTCACAAATAATATGATACCGCCAGTCACTGCTGTGGCTGTAAGGGGTGATATTGCCAGTAAAGCAATGAGATGTATCATTGAACTGGTGAAGAGAACAGAAAGCAGCAGCTCAGGTTGGTGCTCCTCTTGGCACCAGCGCGCTTACTCACCGGCGGGCATTTCGGCCAGACGCCCAGAGATTTCTCGGAGAGCCTCGGCCCATCGGGAGGTGGAGTCGGCCATCATGCTGACGTGATATCCCATGTCTCTGAAGTACTCCGAGAGGGTGATTCCTGCAAGGAGAACACACAGATCAGCGCAACCCTGAGGGCAAGAAGGCAAGAGGAGAATAGCTTCCCACTCTTACCTGTGTAGATGGAGGCCTCTCTGGCGGCCACAGGCATGTTGGAGGTATTTGCTACCAAAGACGTTCTTTTCATGATACTCTCCGTTTTCCCATCCACCTCCATGGTCAGCTGCAACACAAACCAAAAGCACTGTTATCCCTGGTGCACTGCTCCTGGGCTCTCCCTGGCGCACTGCTCCTGGGCTCTCCCTGGCGCACTGCTCCTGGGTTCTCTCCCTGGCGCACTGCTCCTGGGTTCTCTCCCTGGCGCACTGCTCCTGGGTTCTCTCCCTGGCGCACTGCTCCTGGGTTCTCTCCCTGGCGCACTGCTCCTGGGTTCTCTCCCTGGCGCACTGCTCCTGGGTTCTCTCCCTGGCGCACTGCTCCTGGGTTCTCTCCCTGGCGCACTGCTCCTGGGTTCTCTCCCTGGCGCACTGCTCCTGGGTTCTCTCCCTGGCGCACTGCTCCTGGGTTCTCTCCCTGGCGCACTGCTCCTGGGTTCTCTCCCTGGCGCACTGCTCCTGGGTTCTCTCCCTGGCGCACTGCTCCTGGGTTCTCTCCCTGGCGCACTGCTCCTGGGTTCTCTCCCTGGCGCACTGCTCCTGGGTTCTCTCCCTGGCGCACTGCTCCTGGGTTCTCTCCCTGGCGCACTGCTCCTGGGTTCTCTCCCTGGCGCACTGCTCCTGGGTTCTCTCCCTGGCGCACTGCTCCTGGGTTCTCTCCCTGGCGCACTGCTCCTGGGTTCTCTCCCTGGCGCACTGCTCCTGGGTTCTCTCCCTGGCGCACTGCTCCTGGGTTCTCTCCCTGGCGCACTGCTCCTGGGTTCTCTCCCTGGCGCACTGCTCCTGGGTTCTCTCCCTGGCGCACTGCTCCTGGGTTCTCTCCCTGGCGCACTGCTCCTGGGTTCTCTCCCTGGCGCACTGCTCCTGGGTTCTCTCCCTGGCGCACTGCTCCTGGGTTCTCTCCCTGGCGCACTGCTCCTGGGTTCTCTCCCTGGCGCACTGCTCCTGGGTTCTCTCCCTGGCGCACTGCTCCTGGGTTCTCTCCCTGGCGCACTGCTCCTGGGTTCTCTCCCTGGCGCACTGCTCCTGGGTTCTCTCCCTGGCGCACTGCTCCTGGGTTCTCTCCCTGGCGCACTGCTCCTGGGTTCTCTCCCTGGCGCACTGCTCCTGGGTTCTCTCCCTGGCGCACTGCTCCTGGGTTCTCTCCCTGGCGCACTGCTCCTGGGTTCACTCCCTGGCGCACTGCTCCTGGGTTCACTCCCTGGCGCACTGCTCCTGGGTTCACTCCCTGGCGCACTGCTCCTGGGTTCTCTCCCTGGCGCACTGATCCTGGGTTCTCTCCCTGGTGCACTGATCCTGGGTTCTCTCCCTGGTGCACTGATCCTGGGTTCTCTCCCTGGTGCACTGCTCCTGGGTTCTCTCCCTGGTGCACTGCTCCTGGGTTCTCTCCCTGGTGCACTGCTCCTGGGTTCTCTCCCTGGTGCACTGCTCCTGGGTTCTCTCCCTGGTGCACTGCTCCTGGATTCTCTCCCTGGTGCACTGCTCCTGGATTCTCTCCCTGGTGCACTGATCCTGGGGAATTTCCAGAGATTTTGTTACAAAATGAAAAAGAAAACAAGAAATTTGAATTTCAGCTCCAGTAATTCCTGGCTTTATACAGTGAATAAATACAACACGTCTCACTCTGCCAAGACAGACAGCTGTTCATGTGCTGAAATCGCAGCATGTAGGGGTCCCAGGGTAACAAAATGGCCGAGCTACAAAACTCTGCAACCTCCACTCACCCGCTGGGTTACTCTTTGAAATATTTGTCTGACTTGCCTTACTTTAACCCCCCTCCTATCACCAAACACTCACAGTATCGGATAATGCAAAGTAGTTTAGAAAATAATTTGCTCCAGGACCTTGTTCCAGTCACATCCCTGCAAAAACTGTCGGTCGACTGTGGGTAAAACTGATCAGAGAAGGTTGCTACGGCTAGTCTCCAGAATAAGGGACAGTCCTGACTAGCTGGAGCACAATGCATACAGAGCTAACACCTGACTTTAGCTTCATGAACAGGACCAATAAGCAGGAATTCTGACCTCAGGAAAGTCTCGCAACACTTCAGACATCTCGTTCCCTCTCTCCCCGCATCCCACGTAGATGATGACATCACTGTTGGAGTACTTCGACAAAGACTGTGAGATTACTGTTTTACCACAACCGAAAGCTCCTGGAATAGCAGTTGTCCCACCTTGGACACAGCTGGAGAAACAGAATGGACAACAAGTGAGTAGAGGGCAGAGCGTGTCCCGGGGAAGAAGCTTTCAGCAGAACATAACAGAACAATGCCACAAGTTTCTGTAATTGCCCAAGAAACAGACTTAAAAGTTATCGCAGTGAAAGGTCTCTCATTTTCAATGGTGTTCTAGGGGTTCTATGTACTAAGCTATGGAGGACATTACAACATGCTGGTCCTGCTTGGATTCTGCTATCAGTCTGTGCCGGCACGTTCAGCTCACACATACAGAATGATAAGACATAGTGAGAACTCACGGGAACAGCGCGTCCAGCACTCTCTGTCCGGTCAGCAGCGGGTGGTTTGCCGGCAGCTTCTCTGTCACTGGCCGCACCGTTCTCACCGGCCACACTTGGACCATTGTGAACTTCTCCTTGACGCCCTCAAACTCTAACTCCAGGACCACATCCTGAGAGAGGGAAAAGGAGGATGAGACAATGGTTTCAGTATTCTTGTCTTTTTCTTTACACAAATGGGTCATCTCAATGATGGAGATTCCATGACTTCTGGGCCTAATCTCAGGGAATGTGGATCAAGAGACCTAATCTACACGTTATCAACGGAGATGTTCCCTCTTAATTATGTTACACATCCAGCAATGCCCTGCTCAGCGCCCCGCACACATCCAGCAATGCCCTGCTCAGCCCCCCCCGCACACATCCAGCAATGCCCAGCTCAGGGCTCCGCACACATCCAGCAATGCCCAGCTCAGGGCCCCGCACACATCCAGCAATGCCCAGCTCAGCGCCCGCACAAATCCAGCAATGCCCAGCTCAGCGCCCTGCACACATCCAGCAATGCAGAGCTCAGCACCCCGCACACATCCAGCAACGCCGAGCTCAGCGCCCCGCACACATCCAGCAATGCCCAGCTCAGCGCCCCGCACACATCCAGCAATGCCCAGCTCAGCGCCCGCACAAATCCAGCAATGCCCTGCACACATCCAGCAATGCAGAGCTCAGCACCCCACACACATCCAGCAATGCCCAGCTCAGCGCCCCACACACATCCAGCAATGCCCAGCTCAGCGCCCCACACACATCCAGCAATGCCCAGCTCAGCGCCCCGCACACATCCAGCAATGCAGAGCTCAGCACCCCGCACACATCCAGCAACGCCCAGCTCAGCACCCCGCACACATCCAGCAATGCCCTGCTCAGCGCCCCGCACACATCCACCAATGCCCCACGCAGTGCCCCGCACACATCGAGCAATGCCCAGCTCAGCACTCCGCACACATCCAGGAATGCCCAGCTCAGTGCCCCGCACACATCCAGCAATGCCCAGCTCAGTGCCCGCACAAATCCAGCAATGCCCAGCTCAGCGCCCTGCACACATCCAGCAATGCAGAGCTCAGCACCCCACACATCCAACAATGCCCAGCTCAGCGCCCTGCAAACAGTCAGCAAATCCCATCTCAGCACCCCGCACACATCCAGCAATGCCCAGCTCAGCACCACGCAGACATCCAGCAATGCCCAGCTCAGCATCCCGCATACAGCCAGCAAGGCCCAGCTCAGCGCCCCGCACACAGCCAGCTATGCCCAGCTCAGCGCCCCGCACACAGCCTGACAAAGTCCAGCTCAGTATCCTGTATACATGCAGCACAGTGTCCTACACCCAGTCAGCACAGCACCCAGTGCACACTGTCTGATAACATTACTATCACACAGGGACAACAAATCTCACCGATGTGTCGTAGTGCCCGGGCGGTGCCAGGTAGGTGACTGTGCCACGGCTGCGAGGAGGTAGCATGATCTTGTGTTTGATGAGGGAATTCTCAAATACTGATCCATAGATGTCTCCCCCGGTGATGTGACTGCCGACCTGCAGGACAGACAGAGAACTGCGTAATGAAACCTACTGTAGTCAAGCTTTATTGTTTACACTCAACTGACAATATGAGATAATGTACCCACTATTATAAATGAAATGACAAAACACAGTGAGGTCCATGACTTTAAACAGGCTTCCATGCAAGTAAGGGAAAATGCAAGGCGACGTGTTATATCTGTACAGTTCCCAGCAGACAACCATTATAAACAAGAGAAACTCTCTGTACATGGAAAGGGGTGACATCTATAGGTATATTACAGTCACTGGATCTAAACGGTACTCTCTAAGACTATTGCTATCCAAGACTATTGCTCTGATACCTAAACCTATTAGCTTCTACAAGAACTGTATGAGATGGTGACTTCACCCAGTTCCCATACATGGGACTTACGTACCCGGAGACTCTTATATGGACTAAACTCCCACTTTAGGTCTTTGCTGAGAGCGGTCACATTTACACCACGGGGAATATAGATACTCTGTGTGGAATCACTGATGTCCTTCAGGGGTCTCTGGATACCATCAAAAATAGACCCCATAATGCCCGGCCCCAGCTCCACAGATAGAGGCTTCCCGGTGCGTAGTACAGGGTCACCAACCGATACGCCAGCTGTATGAGAGGAGCTGAGGAAAGGTCTGTGTATATAACTGGTCATATTCACATCACAACTAAGATAGTCATCATGGTGACACTCATCCAGAACAGAGTGTGCTCCAAACACCCACACTCACATAGACATAGTGACACTCATCCAGGACAAAGTGTGCTCCAAACACCCACACTCACATAGACATCATGGTGACACTCATCCAGGATAGAGAGTCCTCCGAGCACCCACACTCACATAGACATCATGGTGACACTCATCCAGGATAGAGAGTCCTCCGAGCACCCACACTCACAGACATCATGGTGACACTCATCCAGGATAGATAGTCCTCCGAGCACCCACACTCACATAGACATCATGGTGACACTCATCCAGGATAGAGAGTGCTCCGAGCAACCACACTCACATAGACATCATGGTGACACTCATCCAAGACAGAGTCATCCGAGCACCCATACGCATATAGACATCATGGTGACCCTCATCCAGGACAGAGCACCCGCACTCACATAGACATCATGGTGATACTCATCCAGGACTGAGAGTGCTCCGAGCACATACACTCACATAGACATCATGGTGACACTCATCCAGGATAGAGAGTCCTCCGAGCACCCACACTCACATAGACATCATGGTGACACTCATCCAGGATAGAGAGTCCTCCGAGCACCCACACTCATATAGACATCATGGTGACACTCATCCAGGATAGAGAGTCCTCCGAGCACATCCACTCACGTAGACATCATGGTGACACTCATCCAGGACTGAGAGTCCTCCGAGCACCCACACTCATATAGACATCATGGTGACACTCATCCAGGATAGAGAGTCCTCCGAGCACATCCACTCACGTAGACATCATGGTGACACTCATCCAGGACAGAGCACCCGCATTCACATAGACATCATGTTGACACTCATCCAGTACAGAGCACCTGCACTCACATAGACATCATGGAGACACTCATCCAGGACAGAGCACCCGCGCTCACATAGACATCATGGTGATACTCATCCAGGACTGAGTGTGCTCCGAGCACATACACTCACATAGACATCATGGTGATACTCATCCAGGACTGAGTGTGCTCCGAGCACATACACTCACATAGACATCATGGTGACACTCATCCAGGACTGAGAGTCCTCCGAGCACCCACACTCATATAGACATCATGGTGACACTCATCCAGGATAGAGAGTCCTCCGAGCACATCCACTCACGTAGACATCATGGTGACACTCATCCAGGACAGAGCACCCGCATTCACATAGACATCATGTTGACACTCATCCAGGATAGAGAGTCCTCCGAGCACTCACACTCACATAGACATCATGGTGACACTCATCCAGGATAGATAGTCCTCCGAGCACCCACACTCACATAGACATCATGGTGACACTCATCCAGGACTGAGAGTCCTCCGAGCACCCACACTCATATAGACATCATGGTGACACTCATCCAGGATAGAGAGTCCTCCGAGCACATCCACTCACGTAGACATCATGGTGACACTCATCCAGGACAGAGCACCCGCATTCACATAGACATCATGTTGACACTCATCCAGTACAGAGCACCCGCACTCACATAGACATCATGGTGACACTCATCCAGGATAGAGAGTCCTCCGAGCACTCACACTCATATAGACATCATGGTGACACTCATCCAGGATAGAGAGTTCTCCGAGCACCCACACTCACATAGACATCATGGTGACACTCATCCAGGATTGAGAGTCCTCCGAGCACCCACACTCATATAGACATCATGGTGACACTCATCCAGGATAGAGAGTCCTCCGAGCACATCCACTCACGTAGACATCATGGTGACACTCATCCAGGACAGAGCACCCGCATTCACATAGACATCATGTTGACACTCATCCAGTACAGAGCACCCGCACTCACATAGACATCATGGTGACACTCATCCAGGATAGAGAGTCCTCCGAGCACTCACACTCACATAGACATCATGGTGACACTCATCCAGGATAGATAGTCCTCCGAGCACCCACACTCACATAGACATCATGGTGACACTCATCCAGGACTGAGAGTCCTCCGAGCACCCACACTCATATAGACATCATGGTGACACTCATCCAGGATAGAGAGTCCTCCGAGCACATCCACTCACGTAGACATCATGGTGACACTCATCCAGGACAGAGCACCCGCATTCACATAGACATCATGTTGACACTCATCCAGTACAGAGCACCCGCACTCACATAGACATCATGGTGACACTCATCCAGGATAGAGAGTCCTCCGAGCACTCACACTCATATAGACATCATGGTGACACTCATCCAGGATAGAGAGTTCTCCGAGCACCCACACTCACATAGACATCATGGTGACACTCATCCAGGATAGATAGTTCTCCGAGCACCCACACTCACATAGACATCATGGTGACACTCATCCAGGATAGATAGTCCTCCGAGCACCCACACTCACATAGACATCATGGTGACACTCATCCAAGACAGAGAGTCCTCCGAGCACCCACACTTACTAAGACATCATGGTGACACTCATCCAGGATAGAGTCCTCCGTGCACCCACACTCATAAAGACATCATGGTGACACTCATCCAGGATAGAGAGTCCTCCGAGCACCCACACAGACATCATGGTGACTCTCATCCAGGATAGAGAGGCTTCCGTGCTCCCACACTCACATAGACATCATGGTGACACTAATCCTGGACAGAGACCTCTGAGCACCCACACTCACATAGACATCATGGTGACACTCATCCAGGACAGAGTGTGCTCCAAACACCCACACTCACATAGTCATCATGGTGACACTCATCCAGGACATAGCACCCACACTCACATAAACATCATGGTGACACTCATCCAGGACAGGGCACCCGCACTCACATAGACATCATGGTGGCACTCATCCAGGATAGAGAGTCCTCCGAGCACCCACACTCACATAGACATCATGGTGATACTCATCCAGGACAGAGCACCCACACTCGCAAGGTGACACTCATCCAGGACAGAGCACCCACACTCACATAGGCATCTTCTAGAAGATGCTAGTTAAATGTTAAGTAGAGTCTGACTGGTTGCTATGGGCAACATCTCCATTTCTAAAAACACCTCACTTTAGTTTATATACCCCCATATACTTCAAAACTTAAAGAACCGTCCACATGCCCAGCACATAAGACCCTCAGATACAAAGCAGGGACGGGACACATCACAGGGTAGCAATGACACCTATGACACAGGACTAGAGAGCGGACATCAATACAGACTGAATTCGGGTAGTGTAACCAATGAATGGAGTTGTCACTTAATGTGTGGGGAAAGGAAGCATCAGGAAGTTACTGCTGACATGAGAAGTGTCAAATAACCAAGAACAGATGACAAACACACGCGGAGCAGTGGGCACCATCTCGGAGGGACATCGATGAAAGGATACAGGTCTCTTCATAGACTTGGATTGTAGCCATGTCCCCTTCTAGACGGATGATCTCCCCCACCAGCTCGCAGTGTCCCACACGCACCAGCTCATACATGGCAGCTCCCGCCATATTGGACGCGGTGACCACTGCACGAAAAACCAGGCAGAGGGTTAAGAGAGGTTATGTATTCTCTGTATAGGGCCGTACTGTACTGATAATATCTAACACACAGCCCCTGCATCCTAAGGGACATTATCTACTAGATGTAATCTAGCCAGCATCTAATGGTACTAGAATGTGCGCCAGGGTGTGGGCACAGGATTGGGAGGGGTCTCATGTCAGGTGAATGTTAGAGGTGTAACATTTCTTAATTAGACCCTATGGATCTGTTACATCTATGAAAGCAGTGATCCTAGTTGTAGAATAAATGTTCTCCCACCACGTGATAGAGTCCCGGGAACTGAGCGCAAAAAATAGATTTCCCATAAGGCTCCTCTTTTTCTACGTGCCGGGGGTGTGACCGCGCAGACCAATAAGAAGCCACGAGCACGGATCTTATTGGCCCTTCAGCACATGGATGATATTTGCTGGGTATACAGAAAAGGTCCCTGAATGCATAGTGTAGAAATGTAAACCTTGAAGGCTTCATCTGGCACGGTAATAACGAGACCATGGTCAATAGGGGATACAGAGGGCCTGATTCAGACCCGCTCACAAGCGGGTCAATGGTACCCAAATGCACATGCGCACGACGGAGGCTGCTCCGTTGTGCGCATGCGCGAGACCCAGATAGCGACAGCCAAGCTGTCGCTCTGGGTCTTGCACCAAAGGGGGCGTGGTGTCGATGTTGAGTGACAGCACGCCCCCTTTGGTGGGCGTGCCGGGGAAGTGTCTGCCCAGACGGAGGCGTTCCCATGGGAACGCCTACCGTCTGGGTCCGGCCCCACTAACATCACTAGTGATGTCAGTGGGAGTGATTTTGGCTCTGATAGAGCCAAAATCACTCCAGGGCTTGCGGTCACCGAGACCCTACCGCAGGGTCTCGTCGCAAGCCCGATGGTGGCGATGGTCTTGACCATCACGACCATCATCATGGACGCTCGCATAAGCTGTGGGTGGCTATGCGAGCGTCCAGGAGGACGCTCCAAAAAAAGCCCCCAAAAAACGCCCTGATTCAGAGCGGGCGCTCATTCAGAGCGTCCGGCTCTGAATCAGGCCCAGAGTACGGTAAGTGTAATATAGCAGCACACAATACAAACAGCTGCACCGCGCGGAAGGCTGGACGCAGGCAGCACCATGCACTAGATACAGGTTTGCCCAGGTTACAGAAGCTCTCCGCACTGGGACCAGGTCTGTATCTGCTGCTAAATGAGGGCTTGTCCAGACACAGCAGCCTTATCTTCACCATGTCCATCTACATAGACGCTGCCTGGAAGGGCTGGACCCAACCCAGAATACAAGGATAACACTATAGGATGCTATTTATACATAATAATGATCAGAAGCCCTCTCTGGTGTACTCTCTGAGGGTGGAAGAAAGGGTTCTCTACAGTAATAGCATTAAAGACATGGATTGTGCGGCAACCGTCAAGTGCCCTGGCTAACATGGGCAATTATTGTCAGAAACATCAGATGACATTAAGAAAATAAAGGTATGCTCACACACACTATTGATATATAGCATACAATGTAATTCACCCAGAGGCATTACTGTAATTGCTACATACACTTTACTTGGCCTCAATAACAAAAATCTAACGCCACGGGGTGTTATCCCATCTGTGGTCTATCCCAGCTATAGGGCTCTCCCAGCTATAGGGCTCTCCCAGCTATAGGGCTCTCCCAGCTATAGGTCTATCCCAGCTATAGGTCTATGCCAGCTATAGGTCTATGCCAGCTATAGGTCTATGCCAGCTATAGGTCTATGCCAGCTATAGGTCCATGCCAGCTATAGGTCCATGCCAGCTATAGGTCTCTCCCAGCAATATGCATTCGGAGCTTGTGTAATCGCTATCTCGGCTCACCAGGTCCGGAGACTCCGTGGACATATCCGAATCGGCTTTCCTGCTCTTCATCTCGGATCTTTGGCAGTTTGGAGAAATCCATGTTTGAATCTTAAATAGCTGAAATAAAATTGAATGATGTTTCATTACAGATCCAGGAGATATTTCCTTTTCTTGCTGTTCTAATGCAGCGTCACAGCTCTCATCCCACCACCTTAGTGTCCCATGATGGCCACCCCCCACTGCAGCCCTGAGAGCAGGACGCCGGCCTGGAAACTCCATCAGGCTATCTGGATAATCCTCAGTGCAGCCTTGTACATAAGTGCAGCTACTAACTCCCATATAATTACCATTTATTTTTTAGTGCAAGTCGGATATTATCAGCCATCTGTAGTGGGTCACACTCTCTCTTTGCTAGTAAGTAACCAGGGGAGGGGGATTACTGAGGACTGATCAAAGATTTCGTAGAGTAAAAAAATAGTCCTGACATACAGCAATAACCAGTGTATGAGAAGTCCAGGCCGGTCTGTGACAGGAGAGCTGCTACTGGGGGTGCGATAGGGGTACACTCCTGTCTGTCCCACCCAGGCTCATAACACTTGGAGAGCGGAGGACACAAACCCACCGGTACTTTCATTAGGAGTAAGAATAACGCATTTCTTTATAGTAGAGCTGAATGTTGGGCTCGGGTTACTATAATAATAATAATAATAATAATAATAATGATGATGGAGTTCCTGGGACCCAGAGAAAGGGGCAGCGTCTGGGCACCAATTCCAGGACTGTGCATAATAACGAGGAAATCACACCCAATAATTCTGCGCCATCAACTTCAGAGAAATAGGAAGAAGCGACAGTTTTACCTGGGACAGACGTTACGTTCCAATGCTGGGCAGCTCCGATCTCTTACCTGCAGGAAGACAAATAGGAGATTAAGTGATGCCGCTCGCCAGAAATGATACATACGTTTACCCCAGCTAGAATGACATTTTTCCACCTACATTTCAGGAGAACTCCCCTCTGCCAGTCACATACGGCAACTTGTCCCAGTGCTGACAACCGGGGATTAGAGACTCCCCATCAGAGAGGTCCCTGGGTGAATCTGAAGAACCATTCCCCCTCGTCAATGTGGATTCTGCGTTACTGTATCCCCCTAAGATCCCCTGATTCAGGCTACCAGAGAAAGGTGCTAAATTCCCAGGTGCGAATGTGATAGAAGGTCTAGGCTTGCTGGCAACATCCAAAGGTCCTCCACATACACTTGGGACTGAAGGGGAAACCACAGGCTTTTGGCCTGTATAGGGACTAGCAAAAGAACTTGTTTCCTCAATACCTTTGTGGTTAATGGGGCAGCACATTGTATGGGTGGCCCTCCCTGTGACATAGCCAGATTCGTAGGCCTTAATTACTGTCATCAATGTCTCTATGTCCAGGTTGTCCCTTTCGCTCTAATACATGCTGGAAAAACTCTCCTCTTGTTCTCCAGACCTCCAAACAGCTGGCCTTGTACCGATCGGAGACGACTTCTATGTCCATGGCGAACGCCGTCGCTTCTAATTACTTAGTTGCCTTCTAGCACCCTGCACCTGTCACAATTTGTGCAGTTCCTCTTTCCTGCCAGGAGTGTCGCTCTCTGCTCTGGTGCTTCTAGCACACTCTGCTGATGCCACAAACTGCTGAGATAAAGATCAGAGTGTACTAGATGCACCAGAGCAGGGAGCGATATCCCAGCCAGTAAAGAGGAACTGCACGGATTTTACAGAGTGCTAAAATGAACACTAATTATTTGTATGTCCTTTGTAGCAGACTGGAATCCTCTCTCCTGGGTGCAGAAGAGCTATCACCTCACAACATGGTATGTAAAGATGTATTCAATGATAAGGTAGTCTGGTAAATACCTTTCTTCAGCCATATTACTAGGACTAACAGGACGCCCAGGCGCTAACATAGAACTAGCCAGCGGCTGCTGTCCTTCTGTTGTACTCAGTAACACTCTGCCTCAGGCTGGGGGGCTACACAAACACGACCCCAATCCTCTCCAGGGGAGCCATGAAACCACTTGGAACACCACATAACCCACACCCCATTACCTGGGTACAGACAGGAGGAAAGAGGGGCGGGGAGGAGCTTTTCAACGATTTCTGTTACTGACTGGAAGGTTGGGGACAAACTCCAGGTGAGAATCTTCAGGGATAGCAAATAACTATACACAGACTACTTGCCCACCCGGAGGTCTCCTATCTTCTGCTTTTTTCCTTTTATAAAGACATGTTTGGAGAAAAGTCATTATTAGTCCTTATTCTGCATTTTTAGATTAAAACAAATGACTTGTTTACAAGATGGATCTATACCTTCGTTTTATATAAAGCAATATAGATTAATATCATGTATACGGGATGTAGTTATGAGACCGGCGTGCGCGATGCAGCCGTCTCAATACTGAAAGGGATATCCCGACAAAGGACTTAAGATAGGCGTCGAAATACCGACACCTATCTTAATCCCGACGCCGGAACGCCGAAGGACGCCAGCCTGAACGAGGTAAGTCTGGGGCGCCCTTAGCGTTAACCGCAGGGGGGAGAGGGCTAGGTTTAGGGAGCGTAGTGGGGTTAGGTTTTTTTTTTGGGGGGGGGGGGGTTAGGCACTAAGGGGGGAGGGTAAAGTTTAGGCACGAAAGGGGGGAGACCTAGGTTTATATACAAATGGGGAGGGTTAGGCTACAAAAAGGAAAGTTAGGGTTAGAGGGGTAAGGGGGAGGGTAAGTGTACTTACCCGACCCCTGTTGAGATACCAACCACCGGGATGCCGCTCTCTGTATTCTAGCAGGAGACATCCCAACAGCAGACATTACATCCCCATTCCATGTATACTGCTACTCAGGCTTCAATGTTGTCACAACAGAAAGAACACGGACGATATTGGAATATACGCCTGTACAACACATATACCATGTAAGGAGTAACATCACTTGCTATAGATAACTGCGTGGATTTTGAAGAAATCTGGTTCCCTTGGAATAATAGAATGCTGCTCTGCAGAAGGGATGGGATTTGCCACCAGAAATAGAAGTGAATTAGAAGCACAGAGTTCCTCCTGCAATGACCGTACAGACAGCTCCCTACCAGAGAATGTCTCAGCCTAACACTAATTAAATAACAGCCAAACGGCGTCAGCGACACCTCTGCGAGAATGGAGAGAGCGGGAAGATCTGCGCTGCCGTCGCCCTCTCAGCGCCATCCGTATAACAGAAGAGACTGAGCATCTGCTGTGTGTGTCTGTCACTCGGCAGTGTGAAGACGCTAACCTTGTATTCCCGACTAGCTGTAGGAATTGCAGTCCCTGGCGCCAACCGCAGCATTGCACGGAGATTTATTTGTTGCTTGAATATCATTGGGAGACCGCACACATCTGGCAAAGGTGTAGGTGTGTGTTTTAGCCAGAATGGAACAATTTGGTCTGAAAGTGTGTGTGTGTGTGTGTGTGTGAGTGAGTGAGTGAGTGAGTGAGTGAGTGAGTGAGTGAGTGAGAGAGAGAGAGACTCTCTGATGCAAGTGCATGCAAACGATCTCAACACTTATGGAGCGTACACACGGTCAGATTTGTCAGACTTGTCAGATTTGTCAGATGAACGATTGAACGATTAAACGATCTGAACGATTTGAACGATTTTACCAAAGTTTTGAACGATTTGAACGATTGAACGATTTTTGACTGCATTAAAATGAATGGAATCGTCCAAGTCTGACTGCAAACCCATCAGATGTCAGATATCGTTATCTGACAAACGGGAACGCGCATCGTTGATCGTCCATCGTTCAGGCATGTCAGATATGAACGATTTTCCTTCAGATATGAACGACTGAACGATTTTTAAATCGTTATCGTTCATATCTGAAGGAAAATCGTTCATATCTGACATGCCTGAACGATGGACGATCAACGATGCGCGTTCCCGTTTGTCAGATAACGATATCTGACATCTGATGGGTTTGCAGTCAGACTTGGACGATTCCATTCATTTTAATGCAGTCAAAAATCGTTCAATCGTTCAAAACTTTGGTCAAATCGTCCAAATCGTTCAAATCGTTTAATCGTTCAGTCGTTCATCTGACAAATCTGACCGTGTGTACGCTCCATAAAGCTGCATACACACACAACGATTTTTTTAATGAACGATTTGAGTAAACGATTTTTTCCCTTGAAAAAATTTACTAAAGTTGTTCATTTACTAAATGTCATGAACGATTTTTATGAACTACAAACGATTTTTGCATATTCCCTTAATGAAAATCGTTGAGTTGACAAGTCTGACTGAACGACAAACTACAAACTACAAACGTGACGCGCATGAACGATAATCGTTCGACTCAGAAAGTGAACGATTTTTGCCATCAATTATCGTTAAACGATATACAGTAGTTTAACGATAATCATTAAAAAAATCGGTGTGTGTATGCAGCTTTAGAATATATACAATGGGATTTCCCGTACACTTTAGGTTTAAACCTGATCTAACCCCAATCCTAATCTACACCTAATCCTTACCCTAAAATCGCGAGTTCACTTTGCAAGTCTGGGAATTCTGATGTCGACATTCTGAATGTTGACAAAGTGACTACATACACATGAAATATTGTGCCGTTTATAAATGTGTGTATGTCCTGTCAGCCCTAACGCTGGTCAGGGTTCACGTGTCCACAAATGAATATGTTGTGCGTGTGATCCGTGCCGTTAACAATCCCATCGGCACACATCGGCGTACACAGCGGTTACGGTTACGTCAATTAGGGACATGGATAAAAAGTGACTCTGTAGCCACATTCTCTATACCTTCCAACAGCAGAAAAATCTACACAATCCCTTATACCCTAGCAGGGAATGGCTGCAGAATGTAAGGGCTGGTGTGTGTGTATTATGGTGCATACACACGGTCAGATACGTCAGATGAACGATTTGAACGATTTTAGACTGCATTAAAATGAATGGAGTCGTCCAAATCTGACTGCAAACACATCAGATGTCAGATATCGTTATCTGACCAACGGGAACGCGCATCGATCTTCGCTGCAAAAACACATGACAGATTTTCTTTCCGATATGAACGATTTTTAAAAAAATCGTTATTGTTCAAATCTGAAGGAAAATCTGACCGTGTGTATGCACCATTAGAGGCCGTCGCTGGCAGGGACTGGAGGAAACAGTGAGGGTATTACGACACCTACATACAGTACACTGTCATCTATCACCAGGAGCAGAACTTCCAGTTTCATACTAAGAAGTAGAACGTTCCCCATATGAAGCCTGGAGCTCTTGTGTAATAAGTAAAGTCCCCTAGCCAGCCAGACGTACATACATTACAGCAGAGGCTCTCTCCAAACTCCGCCATTACAGTCCAGGATTTAAGGATATCCATGCTTGGGTGGTTAAATCATAGTCACTGAGGTAATATTTGAGTCACCTCTGCTCAAGCATGGATAGCCTTAAAATGTGGACAGTAATTGCGGAGTTTGGGAAGCTCTGCATTACAAGGTATAAGGCAGAGACAGGGCAGGGTATAAGAAGTATACGCTATGACAATATGAGCACTGACAAATGTTGATGAACTACAGGTACCAGCATGCTGCCAAATTAGACAACAGCTTCAAAATGTATAAGTTGCTCAACACAGGTTTACAACAACCAAAAGAGCAAGAAAAGATAAAATGGAAATAATAATAAATAATGATAACACTGCATCGAATAGAACAAGAAGGGAGGGGATTTATTATAGAGGCTGCTTTTCATTGCCCCTTATGACAGCAGAAAACAATCGCACTAACGACCAACTGCACTACAGGCTGATAGAAACTAGCCTCCACAGATAAACCTGAGAGACCAGCCTCCACAGAGGAGGCCTGCACTGCAGGCAGAGAGAGACCAGCCTCCACAGAGGAGCCCTGCACTGCAGGCCGAGAGAGACCAGCCTCCACAGAGGAGCCCTGCACTGCAGGCCGAGAGAGACCAGCCTCCACAGAGGAGCCCTGTACTGCAGGCCGATAGAGACCAGCCTCCACAGAGGAGCCCTGCACTGCAGGCCGAGAGAGACCAGCCTCCACAGAGGAGCCCTGCACTGCAGGCCGAGAGAGACCAGCCTCCACAGAGGAGCCCTGCACTGCAGGCCGAGAGAGACCAGCCTCCACAGAGGAGCCCTGCACTGCAGGCCGAAAGAGACCAGCCTCCACAGAGGAGCCCTGCACTGCAGGCCGAGAGAGACCAGCCTCCACAGAGGAGCCCTGCACTGCAGGCCGAGAGAGACCAGCCTCCACAGAGGAGCCCTGCACTGCAGGCCGAGAGAGACCAGCCTCCACAGAGGAACCCTGCACTGCAGGCCGAGAGAGACCAGCCTCCACAGAGGAGCCCTGCACTGCAGGCTGAGAGAGACCAGCCCTGTACTGCACGCAGAGAGAGACCAGCCTCCACAGAGGAGCCATCCAATACAGGGCCGAGAGACCAGTATCCACCCATGGAGGGGCTCTACATTACAGGTCGAGAGAAAACAGCCTCATAGGAATCATGCACTGCTGGCCGGGAGAGACCACCCTCCGTGGAAAGGCCCTAGAGTACAGGCTGAGAGAGACCACCCTCCGTGGAAAGGCCCTTGAGTACAGGCTGAGAGAGACCAGCCTCCTTAATGGAACGCACTGGAATTTATAGCCATAGTAATAATAAATACATTCTTCTCATGCAGGTTATTGGAGAGAAAGTCTCTGACTAATGCAGGACACAGAAGTCCTTTGTGATTCACCCTATATTTATCTTCTCCTATCCAGTAATGAAGTAGTCTACTAAACAGCAAGAGCTCTGCAGCTCCATCAGTATACACAGACACACACACAGACACACACAGCAATCCATGCCCACAGGGCATACAGACCTCACCATCAGCGACTGCGGCTCCTGATCTATCAGAACGTGAGCAGTGCGGCCACCTCCAGCCGTCTGGTGTGTCGGTGAGTCACTGAATTTCCAGGCTGAATCTCTGAAAGAGGAAGCTGGGTGATGCTGCAGCACTGCCAGTCCCTCCATCCCAGGGGCACACTGTAACGCCCAGCGGGGTGATCTTGAAGTGACCTTGTTGCAGAACAGTGGGCAGGTCAATGTCATAGGGGCACTGTATGGAGATCAGGACGGTCCAGATGGTAATTACTCGTCTAAGGAATAAGCGGGCACTGACCAATACAACGCACTCCCATCCCTTACACGGTATGCAGTCGGGAAGCCGGCGGACCTAATCCCAGCGGCCGGCTTCCCGACTGTCATATCCCGGCAAAGGGTCTAAAGACAGGCGTCGATATGCCAACGCCTGTCATTAGACATACTCCGGGAGCCCGACGCTAGGCATCCCGATCGAAGGGATGCCGGGCGCGGATAGCCGTGTTGGGGAGGGATTAGGTTTAGGGTTGCCAGGGGGAATTTAGGGTTAGGCACCCCCCCCCCCCGGGTGGTTAGGTTTAAGCTAGGGGAAGGCGGGGTTAGCGTTAGGCACCCCGGGGAGATTTAGGGTTAGGCACCCCCCCCGGGGGACTTAGGTTTAGACGGCGGGGAAGGGGGGGTTAGGTTTAGGCACTGGGGGGGAAGGTTAGGGTTAGGCACCCCTAAGGAAGGGTTAGGGCTAGCAGGTAGAAATAGGTTAGCATATACTTACCTTTGACGATCGGGATTTCCTCCTCTGCCGGGATGCCGCTGTCGGAATTCCAACCGCCGGGCATGGGCAGGCGGTAAATCATCATACCGATTCCTTGCACTACTCCCTCATGGATCACACACTCTTTGGATACCCCCTCTGTGTACTATACAGTCATAGCTGACAATCACTATACATGATACCGAATAACACTAATGAGCCAGGCCGCCATCTTGTCTAAATGTGGTCTGGGGCCCGAATAAACCATAAATAACATCAAGATGTATACTACTCCTCCGTCACTAATATACTAGTACTGTGGTAGGCAACCTGTGGCACTCCAGCTGCTGTGGAACTACATACCCCAACATGGCCTGCCACAGTTTTGCTTTTAGATCCTGCTAAGATGGTGGCAGAACTTGCTGGGATGTGTAGTTCCATAGAACGGGGGCGCCACAGATTGAATACCATACTAGTACAGGGGCAGGCAAAATGTCAATGGCGTCTCCTTGATTTCTGCTCTCTCTCATCTATTTCTTCATTCATTCATTTAGCGCACATGAAAATTCTGTGTAAACGCTGTCAGGACGCAGTTTGCAGAATCAGCTGCGCGGATGAAAGATGGAGAAAGAGACCAAACACATGGAACGTACAGGGAAAAAACATCCATCTGCCGTTTCCAAAATCAGACAATAGCACATTTACCGTAGCTGCTCTCCATAGAACATCAGACGCCCTGGGGCGTAGGAAATAGACACCTGTATGCAGACATCCGCTGATGGTCACGTTACAGGGAAACCCTTAAAGTCACAGCGTCACTATCCTGCAGCCAGGAGATGCTGCATTCTGGCGTCAGCTCAGCAACCAATCAGCTTTTACCTGTCTAGTGCAGGTTAGAGAATGAAAGCAAGGCTCCGATTGCACAGTCCACTTTACAGTACATCTAGCAGCTAAATGCAACGTTAATTAACGGACAGTAGCAGAACCCTCATGACATCCAATACACTTTCTATTCCTTATAGCAAAAACTAACACAGTGACCAACAAGAGATCAGTAAAATAATAAGTACAATATACACTGCAGATAACGTGCATCAGAGAGGATACATCACCTCACACTGCACTCTAATCATTCACTTCATCCCCGGGAGTAATGACTGCGCAGGAAGGAACGAGAGGAGCCGGGAACGTTACACGGAGAAGAAACAGGCTGGTGTATGAATGAGGAGATAGAACCCCCCCCCCCCCCCTGCTTGTGTCACATGAGCTGACCTCACACTTCCCTGTGCACTCTGATCAGCTGACTGGTCACCTGACTGCTGTGCACACATCACTGTGGCTGGAATGTAAATGCACAATGGTAGGAGAGTACTGGGTGCATTACATGGGCCGCTGCACTTCCCTCTCCCAGGCTACAATGCAGATTACTCTGATGATGATACAGACAGAAATAGGTATTATCCACCAAAGACCTGTCCCAGTAACCCTCCGCAATACGTTGTTACAACATACGTACATGCAATGTAAAGGTGCGTAAACACGGGACGATTTTCTCCCCGAACGAAGTCCTGTGTGTCCCCGGCAGGGTTGTGCTCAGTGATGTTAACGACACTAAACGATATAAAAAATGATTTGGTTCAGGGCCGGGCTCCCTCCATCATCCCCGAACATGTTCAACCTCACAACTTCCCTAGGCTGGACAGGAGGTTCGGGCGATGAACGGCAACTACCAACTACAAACGGGAGCGCGCATTGGTAGTTTTCGTTCATCATTTTTGGGCAAAAAATGGTCGATTTTTAAAACGACTAAACGATAATGACATCGCTATCGTTCAGCCGTCAAAAACATCGACCCGTGTGTACGGACCTTAAAGCTGTCCATAAACCACATGAAGGTGCAGCCAGCAGGAGCGACTGCCCTGATAACCGGAGGGCCGCCATACACTGCACAATGTATGGCGGTGATCTGCATTCACAGCTTGAAGGTGCCTGAACGACGGTCGGCTGGATCAAACGGGTCTGTAAATCAAACAGAGCGATCCAGACCACTATGCAGCCAAACTAAATAAGTTTCTCCAATAACTACCAAGTCATTAAGTGTTCGTTCTAGCACCCTGCACCTATCACAACCCTGTGCAGGTTCTTCTTTCCTGTCTGGTGTGTTGCTTTCTGCTCTGGTGCTTCTAGTACACTCAGCTGATGCAACAAACTGCTGAGATACAGAGCAGAGTGTGCTAGAAGCACCAGAGCAGAGAGTGACACCCCAGGCAGGAAAGAGGAACTGCACGGATGCGACAGGTGCGGGGTGCTAGAATGACCACTATAACTTACAACACAACACAATAACAATGGACTGAGCAAACTAGAATAACCCAATATCTGGTATATCGCTGCTATATACAGACATACTCCCTGTGCAAGAGACATTCAAAAGAAAAACAACAAATGTGAACCCAGAAAAGCAATTTATTTTGCTAACCAGGATTAACTGTATACTACTTATAGGGGCCGATTCAATTAGCCACAAGTTGGCTAAAAATTACATAACGCAGCTAAAAAAAAAACCAAAAACCTGCAGATGTGACTTTTTGCTGTTTTGCTTTTTCAAATAGAAATCCCGAGATAAGTTACCACGGGGTGTAAGGGAGTTTACGCAAATTTTAGTTCGCAGCCACGGAGTACGTGAAAAGTAGCGACATAGCTTTATATTAAGGTAAAAAGGCAGAACTTCTGGTGCAGCCCTCCCAATGCGTAATTGTGCACTTGGAGGGGTTTATTTAACATAATTTGGCCGATATTATGAAATTTTTCAGGTGATTTTCAGTGAAAAGCTCAAAACAAATATTGAGTTATGTGGGACATGTATTTTGGATTGTTGTATAGAAGTTTCTGAACCTGCAGACGGAAGTTACAAACTGTTTTTTCCCAATATTTTTTTAACTTACTTAAAACAATAAAAGTAACATTACAGACATAATCCTGTACCTCAAAATAGAGTTGGGTACAGGATGCCGACACTCGCGGCCATAATCCAGACACCTGTCGGTAAGTATCCTAACCCTACCCTTACCCCTAAACCTAACCCTAGTGGCTAAGCCTAACCATCCCCGCACCTTATACCTAACCTCACCCCCTAGTGGCTAAAAATAACCTCACCCCCTAGTGGCTAAACCTAACCTCACCCCCTAGTGGCTAAGCCTAACCCTCCCCGCACCTTATACCTAACCTCACCCGCTAGTGGCTAAGCCTAACCATCCCCGCACCTTATACCTAACCTCACCCCCTAGTGGCTAAAAATAACCTCACCCCCTAGTGGCTAAACCTAACCACATCCCCTAGTGGCTAAACCTAATCCTCCCCGCACCTTATACCTAACCTCACCCCCTAGTGGCTAAGCCTAACCCTCCCCGCACCTTATACCTAACCTCACCCCCTAGTGGCTAAGCCTAAACCTCCCCGCACCTTATACCTAACCTCACCCCCTAGTGGCTAAGCCTAACCCTCCCCGCACCTTATACCTAACCTCACCCCCTAGTGGCTAAGCCTAAACCTCCCCGCACCTTATACCTAACCTCACCCCCTAGTGGCTAAGCCTAACCATCCCCGCACCTTATACCTAACCTCACCCCCTAGTGGCTAAAAATAACCTCACCCCCTAGTGGCTAAACCTAACCTCACCCCCTAGTGGCTAAACCTAATCCTCCCCGCACCTTATACCTAACCTCACCCCCTAGTGGCTAAGCCTAACCCTCCCCGCACCTTATACCTAACCTCACCCCCTAGTGGCTAAGCCTAACCCTCCCCGCACCTTATACCTAACCTCACCCCCTAGTAGCTAAACCTAACCCTCCCCGCACCTTATACCTAACCTCACCCCCTAGTGGCTAAACCTAATCCTCCCCGCACCTTATACCTAACCTCACCCCCTAGTGGCTAAACCTAATCCTCCCCGCACCTTATACCTAACCTCACCCCCTAGTGGCTAAGCCTAACCCTCCCCGCACCTTATACCTAACCTCATCCGCTAGTGGCTAAACCTAATCCTCCCCACACCTTATACCTAACCTCACCCCCTAGTGGCTAAACCTAACCCTACACCCCTAACCCCACTACTTACCGTCGGGACGCTGGCGCCGGCATTCTGAGTGCCGGCATTTAAACTAAATTCCCCAAAATAATCCAGAGGCTTTACCTTGATGAATAACACTTGCTTCCGGTCATTTTTTCCCATTGTTGATAGAAAAGATAAAAACCAGACATGTGACATGTTCTAAGAACCTGGTAAAAGCTGGGTAAGGCGCGCTCTCTATATGGTGGGGCAGTGTGTAAAGTGCTTGGGTAAGAGTGATCTGTATGACAGAGAGACGTAGACGGTGGTGTTGGGTCAAGGTAATTTTATTGGTTTAAGGTAGGTAGGCACAATGCTACTAGAGGGTAATTGACCCAGGAGCAGTGGGGGGAAGAGCAGGATGGGTGCACGGGGGGGAAGGTGGGTAGACCCTTTTAGGGGGCTCCTTTTCCGTGCAGTTCTGGACCAGCACGTTGTCCCTGCTGGACCTTTGGTCGACAGTCTTAACGCCCGGCACAGTGTAGGTGCAAGCTAGCTCCGCCGGCCTCCTCATTACAACATATCACAGTATCTGGACACCAGCGAGAGTGTATACCGGAGGTATCAGGGGATACAATCACATGGGAGCGTCATCTGGCAGACCGCAAGCCAGCTCCGCCGGCCCCCTCATTACACCATATCACAGTATCTGGAGACCAGCGAGAGTGTATACCGGAGGTATCAGGGGATACTATCACATGGGAGCGTCATCTGGCAGACCGCAAGCTAGCTCCGCCGGCCCCCTCATTACAACATATCACAGTATCTGGAGACCAGCGAGAGTGTATACCGGAGGTATCAGGGGATACTATGACATGGGAGCGTCATCTGGCAGACCGCAAGCCAGCTCCGCCGGCCCCCTCATTACAACATATCACAGTATCTGGAGACCAGCGAGAGTGTATACCGGAGGTATCAGGGGATACAATCACATGGGAGCGTCATCTGGCAGACCGCAAGCCAGCTCCGCCGGCCCCCTCATTACACCATATCACAGTATCTGGACACCAGCGAGAGTGTATACCGGAGGTATCAGGGGATACAATCACATGGGAGCGTCATCTGGCAGACCGCAAGCCAGCTCCGCCGGCCCCCTCATTACAACATATCACAGTATCTGGAGACCAGCGAGAGTGTATACCGGAGGTATCAGGGGATACTATCACATGGGAGCGTCATCTGGCAGACCGCAAGCTAGCTCCGCCAGCCCCCTCATTACAACATATCACAGTATCTGGAGACCAGCGAGAGTGTATACCGGAGGTATCAGGGGATACAATCACATGGGAGAGTCATCTGGCAGACCGCAAGCTAGCTCCGCCGGCCCCCTCATTACAACATATCACAGTATCTGGAGACCAGCGAGAGTGTATACCGGAGGTATCAGGGGATACAATCACATGGGAGCGTCATCTGGCAGACCGCAAGCCAGCTCCGTTGCCCCTTTAATACGCCATAGTTGGTTGGCCACCGGCGGTGAGAGACTGTATTGGAGCGCACGGCAGGTCGCAAGCCGGCTCCATTAATCATTTACTTATATATTCACTAGCAAAGACTGCTCTCTGATTGTTACTCAGGCTGCTCTGGACTGAACTTAACAATCACTGAGCTAATTATGAATAGATTCTTTATATAATTGCACACAGATTGCTACACATATAGCTTGATGTCATTTATACGTACACTGCATGTTTGCAAATAGGTTTTTTTGTACAGAATCCTATGATTACAGGTTGAGTAACAGTAGATCTTATATATTTTTTAATAAATAAGGTTTTTTTACCTATTTGTATTTGGGAATAATTCTCACCACTAGGGGACGCATTCAATTTGAAGCGAAAAGCCGTTTTCGCCGATGACGTCATTTTCGCCTGTTTGGGTTTTACTCCGTATTCAATTTGAAAGACTTTCCGTCTCGGCGTAAAGCCAATGCAATGTAATAGGCGAAAACGTTTCGCCTATGAATGGGAGGCGGAAAAAAGTGCAGAATTGGGGTTTTGGGGTGCAACGTTGCGGGAACCCCCGTGCAGCCTTCAGACAGTCCCCCAAAGGTAATCTTTGTCAAACATTTTTTAAAAAAGGACACCCCAAACAATGACTTTGATTTATGGGGCGAAAAAAAAATTGAGGGGGACAAAGTTAAAAACTAGCGAACTTGACTCTGGGGGGGTCCCCAAGTATGCCTCAGGTGTTTTTTTGATTGCAGGGGCTTGCGGCTGGTGGATTTTTCACGATTTTTTCAACTTAACATTATCAACTATTAAAGATGCTGACCCCCATTTTCAAGTACCCCAAATTTGCTGGGATAAGTTATTTTCAGGAAGAAACCTCCTGAATACTATTCTGCATCACGTATAGAAAAACGCTATTTAGCAGCTATTGAGCCCGTTTAAAAATACCAAATACCTTCAGCAAGCCAAATCGGGGGGTACCATAGGGAACCCCCATGTCAGAGCATCTTTTGGGGGGTGTCAGGCTGATTTCCCCAAATCTGATAGTACTTTCCACCTGTTCAAGTTTCGCCGGGTCGTTTTCACGTACTTCCATATTATAATACGGGGTAAAGCGGGGACGGCCGCGATACTTTTCCGCCTACAAAAGATGCGATGTAGGCGAAAGTCTGGGAGGCAAAAAAGTATCGCGGATCCGCTATAATTGAATACGGCTCAATAGCGCTGCTTATATTCTCTTTGTATTTAGCCAACATGCTGCGTGACTTAAGGTACGTACACACTGGGCGATATGTTGCCTGACGGAACGATCTCGTTATCGTTCAAAATATCGTTCATTTTTTCCCTAAAAACGATGAACGAAAACTATCAACTATGAACTCGTTAACATCACTGAGCACAGCCCCTGCCGGGGGGACAAGCACAGCCCCTGCCGGGGGGACAAGCACAGCCCCTGCCGGGGGGACAAGCACAGCCCCTGCCGGGGGGACAAGCACAGCCCCTGCCGGGGGGACACTAGACCATATCGCTCATGGAGCACATAGTCTAGTGTGTACGTGGTGCTGTAAAAACATGTCAAAATTCAGTCATATATATATATACCGTGTTTCCCCGATAATAAGACCTACCCCGAAAATAAGCCCTACCCTTACTTTTGTAACCCGGTCCAAATTAAGCCCTACCCCGAAAATAAGACCTACCAAAATCCCATTTTGAGCTGGGAACGCTTCAGAGACCAGCGTTCCCAGTCATGCAGTGCGCGGGCGACGTCATGACGTCACCCGCGCGCTGAGGATCCTGTGCGGCCGCGCCTGCTGGATCATGTTAGATCCAGTCAGCGCGCAAGTGAGAGGGACATCCCGGACGGCGGCGACTAAGGTAAGTACTGTACTTGTGGGTGGGGGATCAATTACAGGGGGACTTGCACTGCAATAAGGGAGGCTGCATAAGGGACACTGTTACAGAGGGGGGCCTGCATAAGTGGCACTGCTACCGTACAAGGGAGGCTACATAAGGGGCACTGTTACAGAGGGGGGCCTGCATAAGGGGCACTTCTACAAGGGGGCCTGCATAAGGGGCACTGCTACCGTACAAGGGAGGCTGCATAAGGGGCACTGCTACCGTACAAGGGAGGCTACATAAGGGGCACTGTTACAGAGGGGGGCCTGCATAAGGGGCACTTCTACAAGGGGGCCTGCATAAGGGGCACTGCTACCGTACAAGGGGGCCTGCATAAGGGGCACTTCTACAAGGGGGCCTGCATAAGGGGCACTGCTACCGTACAAGGGAGGCTGCATAAGGGGCACTGCTACCGTACAAGGGAGGCTACATAAGGGGCACTGCTACCGTACAAGGGAGGCTACATAAGGGGCACTGTTACAGAGGGGGGCCTGCATAAGGGGCACTTCTACAAGGGGGCCTGCATAAGGGGCACTGCTGTCAATGTTAATTAAAATAAGACCTACCCCGAAAATAAGCCCTATGGTGTTTTTTTGAACAAAAAAAAATGACCGTGTCTTATTATCGGGGAAACACGGTATATATATATTTTTTTAATAAAAATGAATAAAAGAGATAACATAAAGCAGTGATTTTCAACCTTTTTTAACTCGCGGCACACTACACAAGATTTTAAAATTGCCAAGGCACACTATCCGGCGATGCGGTGTGCGCGGACTATGAAAAAACACACTACATTAGTTCCCACAGGAACAAAACACACTACATTGGCCCCCACAAGAATAAAAAACACACTACATTAGCCCCCACAAGAATAAAAAACACACTACATTAGCCCCCACAAGAATAAAACAATCCCATTGGCTGGCCTAACAGAAAAAAAAAACCCACATTGCTCCCCACAAAAAAAACAACCATACCACATTGCGCCCCACAAAATTGCTCCCCACAGAAAAAGAAACCTATGGCTGGCCCCACAGAAACAAAAAAACAAAACAAAACACATTGTTCCCCACTATAGGCTAATATATGGCTGGATAACATATGGCTGGTTCTCACTAAAAAAAATGACATGACTGGTTCCCACGAAAAAATAAACTATGGCTGGTACCCACGAAGAAGAAAAAAATGTCTGCCCCACAAAACCCACATTTCTTCCCCCCTTGTCACTCACACTGCAGCAGGATTGCGTGCGGGCGGGCTTCCAGGCAGGCTGCAGAGCCTGCCTGGACAGAGCGCGGGCTGGCTGATTGGCGCAGGGCGTTGGCTGGCAGAGCGGGCTGGAGGGTAGTGGACAACGCGGCGTGCGTGACCTGTGATGTCACACCGCCGCATCTTTGCAGGTCACTACCCGGTCGCGCCTGAGTCTCCCAGAGGAGCTCAGCGGCCCGGGATGCTGAAGTACAGTAAAATGTGCCCGGTGGCTCTGACAGCCCCGCGGCACACTTCACAACCGGCCACGGCACACTAGAGTGCCGCGGCACACCGGTTGAAAACCGCTGACATAAAAGGTCCCTGCTGCTTACGCAGCATTCGCGGTCACTTACAATGCCCGCTCCTTCCCCTTAGTGCACACCAGGGTGACATTTAAAAATGTCCGCTAAGGTGGGTGTGAGTGGAAGGACCAATAAGAAGACTCAAGTGCATCTTATTGGTCCGTGAGGTGACATCGCAATAGACTGTATGTGACTTGCACCTTACAGAATGGCGCTGCCCCCTGTGGCCATGGTGAGAAAAGCGGGGTCCTTTTGCACCCTACTCAGAAACACAAATATATATTACTGTCATCGGGAAATATCAATTCTTTATAGCGCTCAGTGGCTTAAGATGTGGGGTGGACAGGGCCGGCTCTACCATTAGGCAACTGCCTAGGGGCGCCACAGAGTCTGCCCGTCACAATATTATGGATGTGTCTGAGAGATGCAGGTTGCGGCTGTGGAACTAAGATGATGCCTTCTCATTTTCACCTGATGGGTTGGAAAGTGAGTATTGGTGGCTGCGGCGGGGGACGGCTCAGTAAGCTGCAGTTTTGCCTAGGGTTCCTGGAGACCTTGCACCGGCTGTAGGGGGTAGACTTTCACAGAATCATTTTTTTTTTCATTCAAAAACTGCTCTTTGCAAGACTACAATTCATCCATTAACACAGCACACTATGGGGGTCATTCAGAGTCGGTCGCAAGCGCTAAGCGCTCGCAACCGACTCGATGTTGCCCCACTGAGCATGCGCACGACGGAGCCGGCTCCGTCATGCGCATGCGCGAGACCCGGCTAGCGACGGACGCTCCGTCGCTAGGGGTCTCGCAGCAGACGTTTGGGAGGCAGGCAGGGGGCGTGCCTGCTCAAACGGAGGCGTTCCCGCCGGAACGCTTGCCGTTTGGGGGGCGGCCCCACTGACATCATTGCTGACGTCAGTGGGAAGCTTCCTGCTCGATCAGAGCAGGAAGCTCCCTGGGGCTTACGAGTGCCCAGACCCAACCTTAGGGTCTGGTCGTAAGCCCTGATGGTCGCGATGGGCTTGACCATCGCGACCATCACCCATGTCGGTCGCTAGAGCTGTGGGTGTTAACCCACAGCTTAACGATCAACAAAGAGGTGGCCGTTCAGGATGCAAGCGGCCGCCTTGATTCAGTGCGACTGCTTGCAACTAACGACCGCCTCTGAATGAGGTCCTAAAACTATATCTAAAATGCCGTTCCCCTCTAGGAGCTATGTCTCATGGGAGATAGTATACACACAATGGTTTTCTGTAAGAACATACATACAGTCCTTCATACAGCGTGTAAAATGCAAACCAACACAGATGCTACTATAGTGGACAATGGCGTGTTCCCCGAGAAGCAGCTCCCAACGATTCCTCCTGTTTATATTGATCATAGAAGAACCCAGCGAGCAGGAAAACTGAGAGAACTCTGGGCAATGAGACATCTGCAGACTGACACAGTAATATATGCAGAGGTACAGCCGGCCGAACTGATCAGGGGCCGATGTAATCAAGTCAGATGCAAAAATGGTTAATATAAATAGATTATCCTTCCTGATCAACATCCACTGGTCGCCTTTTCGCCAACGATTGTACGGCAAAATACTGTAAATATACTGACTTATTTCACCTGCATTTCTATTTATGTATTCGCATAATGCATAAAATTCTTCTCAAAAACAATGAATGACACAATACTATACAACGCCATTTCCTTACTTGTATACTAACAGCGATAATAAAAAGGAGCATAGATATTATTGCCCACATTACACCATGTGAACGTGAAACGTCATATAGATCATTATAGAAGCCGGTGAAGAGCGATACGACCCTATGCCAATCGTACCACGTGTAATGTCGCCCCTGGGAGTTATGACAAAACAGAGCCATCGGTGGGATTTAAAAGTGAACGAACAACAACAATATAGGTATTGTGTAATCCGCCAGGGAGGAGTGTATGTACCACCGGCTCTCCCAGTCTGGAACATGAATGGGGTTCGACATATCATATATGTCTGTCCTATATAATCTCAGGGACTTTAATGAGAAACTGCACACGCCGCCGAAGCCATTACTTCCATGGATGACCGCTCTGCCCTCCATTCATCCCGTCCTAGATGAAGGCCTCTGCGGGGGTCATAACCGAGATGCTTAAAACGCAGTCACACCCCACATTCATCTGTACCCAAAGCAGCAAACTCAGTTACAGTGCAGGCATGCAAAATAATATATAGCAGGATCACAAGAGGGGAAGGGGGCTATAAGTCAATATATTCATTAAACAGCCTTGTGCATGCAAGATAAATATACATTCATTCAACACCATGCAAAAATATATATATATATATATGCACATATATATATATATATATATATATATATATATATATATATATATATATGTGCAAAGCAGCAATTATTAATCATTT
The DNA here is from genome assembly GCA_031769625.1 of Taudactylus pleione. Lineage (NCBI taxonomy): Eukaryota > Metazoa > Chordata > Amphibia > Anura > Myobatrachidae > Taudactylus > Taudactylus pleione. The sequence continues at coordinate 2,620,379 of JAUIMM010000522.1, read as the reverse complement.
GTATAAATTCTGCAATGACGGTCACATATGGTTATTATTGCCATTTGATGAGGGTGCCGGGGGTGACAGGGACGGCTAGGTGCTACCTGCAGCCACTGAATGATACATTGCGGCCTACTGGCCCGGGACTGTCAGTGTGACATGAACGCCGCGACCACCTACCTGCCGGAGGGAATCCCGGTGCTCCTCCGTGTCACAGGCCCGGCTGGAATGATGCTTCACACCCTCCTCCTACTGCAGATCACCGTCCGTCACCGCTCAGCTGACAGTGACACCCACCGCCGTCTGGTCAGAGCAGCGTGAGAAGAGCCCCGGGAAGCCGACCCCGCCATCTTAGATAAGGGAAAGATTTTGAAACGGGCATCTCCCTGTTATACAGTAGTATGTTCCGCCAATTTACTTTCACATGTATAGAGGAGAGCTGAGTGCCTTGCAGCCTAAGTTTTGTATTTATTTGGGTCTGTAGGCATATCAGGGCCGTAGTTAGGGTAGTGCGGCCGGTGCCATCGCACAGGGCGCCACAGGTCAGGAGGTGCTGTTTGGGCCTATCAAATTTCTGTTTATTATCATTCTCACTTATAGCTTCCTCTTATTTCATCCCCAGCATCTCCTGGCCTCTCCTATCTCATCACTGGCCCTTCCCCATGAGGTCATTCCCCTTTTTTGGGTGCATTATGACCCTTTGAAAAGTGAGGGGGGGGGCACGAATGCTCTTTCTGGCACAGGGCACCAAAAAGTCTAGTTACAGCTTTGAGGCCTATAAATGCTGTCTGCAGAACACAGCATTCTGTTTTATATATTTAGTATTATGGGCAATGCACTGCAGGTTTGCTCTAGGTGTCAGGGACCCTGATTGGCATACCCCCCAACTGTTCCGCTTTACCGAATCTGTCTCCCCACCCAACACTACCCCTCTGCATTCGTATGACATCTACACAGTAGGGGGGAGAGCCTGGGGGTAGCCCAGCATATCTGGGAATTGCCAGTCAGTTCCTATTCTGGCAATTCCCCAGAATAGGAACTGAGTGGGGCCTGGCTACATCTCATGTGGACGTTCCGCAAGTCACGGGGGCCTGGCCTCGCGGCATACTCCGTCGTTCAGCATCTCGGCCAAGCAGAGCGCTGTGAGGCGAAGCTGCTCGGCCAGGGTATAACACCGAACCGGCCCATCTGGCCATCGACCATCGATGATTCATAATCATCGATGGATTATGGCCGATGTCAAATGCTTTTCCATCGATGGAGGAGAACTAGATGGTCTCCCTCCATCGATGGAAGAACATGACCGAATAGGTTTTTTTTTTTAAGGTGCCGGGACATGGCACATAGCTCCACCCCCTGACACCTACAAATCCATGCCCCCCACCCTCCCCAGTTCTGATTGGCCCACAGGCCAGTCAGTCATGAAACAGGGATGACCATTGGTTGGTGAAGCCATCGGTTATCCATTGCATAGTTGATGACCATCGATGGCCACTTTCTATTTTGCCATCAATGGTAGTAACCATACCGATGGCCATCCCTACCTTCGGCCCTTCTGGAATATGCCAGAAGTGCCAGATGGGCAGTCTGGCCCTGCCTCAGAAAGATGAAAACGTGGGTGTGCCCCTAGACCACACCTCTTTTCGGAGCATGCTATGGTCAGAACCAGTAATTGCTTCACATTGACTGGTATTATGCTAATGTCAGGACTGAGATTACAAAGAACCCCAAATCCTGATATAGTGAGAGCAAAGCCGAATATAATACAATAATTATTCCATCTCTCTGTTATACTATACAACTCTCTACTGCCACAACCCATGATAAATACACAAAGGGCCACATTTCCACTAGCACTCTATCACAATTGTACACGCTTGGCGACACAGACTACAACACAGTTAGTTGGTTACCCTCTGCTTCCATCAATAAATAACAGTTACAGCATATTATTATTATTATTATACTTTATTTATATGGCGCCACAAGTGTTCCGCAGCTCCTTTCAAAGTACATAAACAAATAATTTGACAAGCGACTTACAGTACAGTACAATACAGGACAAGGACATGGATAATATACATTGCTACATAAGTGACCATAACACCTAGATATGCAACAGAACGTAAGCAACCAAGGGGTCTAGTTACTAAGCAGTGTTAGGAGACAGAGTGAAAAGTGATAAGGTACCAGCCAATCAGCTCCCAACTGTCATTTTTCAAACATAGCCTGTGAGATGACAGTTGGGAGCTGATTGGCTGGCACCTTATCACTCTGGGGGTCATTCAGACCCGGTCGTTAGCGCCGATGCGCTTGGACCGGGTCGATGGCCCCCCACAGAGCATGCGCACGACGGCGACGGCGCCGTCTTGCGCATGCGTGAGACCCGCTACGACCGACAGCGCCGGTCGTAGCGGGTCTCGATCCAAAGGGGGCGAGCTGTCGATGTTGATTGACAGCTCGCCCCATTTGGAAGGCGGGCCGGGGGGGTGGCAGCCCAAATGGGGGCGTTCCCATGGGAACGCCTATCGTTTGGGGGCGGCCCCACTGACATCACTAGTGATGTCAGTGGAGAGCTTCCAGCTCAGACAGAGCCGAAAGCTCTCCGGGGCTTACGACAAGGGAGACCCTACCCTAGGGTCTCGTCATAAGCCCCGATGGTCGCGTCGTAAGGGTCTCGTCGTAAGACCGACCGCACGCTCTGTACGACCGGCTCTGAATGAGGTCCTCTGTCTCCTAACACTGCTTAGTAAATAGACCCCCAAGTGGCAGGTGCCCTTTTGGGGGGTAAGAAGTAGATGAATGTAAAGTAAGAAGAAGCACAAGAGGGGAGAGGGCCTTGCTCGTAAGAGCTTACATTCTGAAGGGGAGCTACAAACAGGTGTGACAGAGACAGAGCCGACCAACCCATTACGCCAGGTAAGCAGCCGCGTACGGCGCCAAGCTGTAAGGGCGCCAACTCCTGAGTACCGTCGATGTCCCCCCACAGCAGCCGGCATTACGATAAGTCACACTGACTTACACTGTATGCCGCTGCACTGCCCGCTGTTAGTGCTGCAGCCGCTGCCTGAACACTGTCTGTGATTGACAGTACAGGGCAGGCATGGCTGGAGGGGGAGGAGGGACTGCTCACCCTTCTCCTCCCCTCTCCTCAGCTCCTCGTCACCCTTGCATGACAGGCAGCCCACGGAGGTGCCACTTATACAGGGAGAAGACTCCAGGCAGCCTTGTACTGCAGTCCTCTCGCAATACCACATGGCTGTCAGCTGTCACATAGCTCTACCCTCCCGATGCAGTGGTTGCCGCTGGCGGCTTGAGTGGTGGCGGTGGAACGGGGGAGGACGGGCCAGCGCGGAGCTCCTGGGGCAGAGCCATAGTGATTCTTAGATGAGTGCCAGCAGCCCAGGAGGGTTATTCTGGGTAGAAACTTTGCAGCTGAGGAGGCCGGGTAGATGGAGGTCACAGAGTGTGTGGCCCCATGGGATGTCCAGCAGGGGCTAAGGCTGCTGTGAGGCTGAGCAGGGCGTGAGCTTCCCCTGCTGTAATTGGTGGTGCAGGTGCCTCCAGTACGGGGCTTACACCCATAGTATCCTCCTTCCCAGCCAGTCCTGTGACTTATATCCACCCCATTATTTGTCCCCCCTCTGTGATTTATGTGCACTCCATTAGTTGTCCTCCTCTGGTTTTGGCGCACCATGTTATTTGCCCCCATCCATGTAATTTGATGACCCCATTATTCATCCACCCTCTGTGATGTAGGTGCACCCAAATATTCATCCGCCCTCTGTGATGTAGGTGCACCCAAATATTCATCCACCCTCTGTGATGTAGGTGCACCCAAATATTCATCCGCCCTCTGTGAGGTAGGTGCACCCAAATATTCATCCGCCCTCTGTGAGGTAGATGCACCCAAATATTCACCCGCCACTGTGAGGTAGGTGCACCCAAATATTCATCCCCCACTGTGAGGTAGGTGCATCCCATTATTCATTCTCCCTCTGTGAGGTAGGTGCAATCAAATATTCATCCGCCCTCTGTGAGGTAGGTGCATCCCATTATTCATCCGCCACTGTGAGGTAGGTGCACCCAAATATTCACCCGCCACTGTGAGGTAGGTGCACCCAAATATTCATCCGCCACTGTGAGGTAGGTGCAATCAAATATTCATCCGCCACTGTGAGGTAGGTGCACCCAAATATTCATCTGCCACTGTGAGGTAGGTGCAATCAAATATTCATCCGCCCTTTGTGATGTAGGTGCATCCCATTATTCATCCGCCACTGTGAGGTAGGTGCACCCAAATATTCATCCCCCACTGTGAGGTAGGTGCACCCAAATATTCATCCCCCACTGTGAGGTAGGTGCATCCCATTATTCATCCTCCCTCTGTGAGGTAGGTGCACCCAAATATTAATCCGCCCTCTGTGAGGTAGGTGCATCCCATTCATCCGCCCTCTGTGAGGTAGGTACACCCAAATATTCATCCCCCACTGTGAGGTAGGTGCATCCCATTATTCATCCTCCCTCTGTGAGGTAGGTGCACCCAAATATTCATCCGCCCTCTGTGAGGTAGGTGCATCCCATTATTCATCCGCCCTCTGTGAGGTAGGTGCACCCAAATATTCATCCCCCACTGTGAGGTAGGTGCATCCCATTATTCATCCTCCCTCTGCAATATAGGTGCACCCCAACATTCATGTGAAGCCACTTCTAAAAAAATTTCCATGACCACTTTTAGTCCCCAATCCGACCCTGGTTGTCGCCCTCTCCCTGTCACCCATTTGCTGTCATTCTCCCCCTGTCACCCACTTCTGTCACCATCTCCCTGTTGTCATCCTCTCCCTGTCACCCTTTGCTACCATTCTCACCCTGTCACCCAGTGCTGGCACCCTCTCCGTCACCCACTGTTGTCACCCTCTCCCTCCTGTCACCCTGTCCCTGGCAGCTACTGCTGTCACCCTCTTCCTGTCACCCAGTGCTATCACTCTCTCCCTGTCACCCAGTACTATCACCCTCTCCCTGTCACCCAGTACTATCACCCTCTACCTGTCACCCAGTGCTGTCATCCTCTCTCTATCACCCTCCCCCTGTCACCCAGTGCTGTCATCCTCTTGTCGAAGCTGGATAATTGGCTGAGACAAGATCAGTTTAAAATTGGATCGCAGCAACGCCATCTTGCGACTGGCCGCAAGACGCCATCTTGGAAATGAGATTGCAAGACGCCATTTTGCGAATGGCCGCCTAAGCGCCATTTTAGAGAAACTCACACTTTAGTACATGTGGCGATATTACTATTAGCATCATGCGATTGCATCTGTGACCATCGCCATAAGTTATGGCGATTCATCAAAAGCCCATTTCATGACTTTACGTAGTTTGGGTGCTCTGGATAAAGTGTGTGTATTATTATAATCCCCCTAAAAGATATATTTCAGAAATGGCTGTACAGTAGGTCCAAATTGGATTGCATTAGCCAAACAGAGCAAATGACCATGTGACTACTAGCCTGTGAAGACAAGCTTCATGGACATAACGTCTGCTCTCACTCCAGGTGGCCCTGCTGGAATACAGCAAGAGGGTCGTTTGTAGTACCTTACATTAGCAGGCTTCCTACCTTCAAAGCCAAGAGTGTTATCTGAGGTTTGGGTCTTGTAGCTGTGCTAATTTGCATCTACACAGGCCATGGGAGAACAAAGACCAGTATTTTGGAGCCTGAAAAGGTCGGGGGCTGCTGGGGTATGAGCAAGTCATGGAACTAGAATGCTCAGCATTCCACACTGCTAGGTGTTCACTTCTAGGGATAGCTTAGAGCGAAGAAGTGCTCCCCATGTCGGTCTATGGTGGTCTCCCTCCACACAGATTCTCTAAGACTTCAGATCAGCGTTATCTCTGTGCTCTAATGAATTCACGTGCCTGTAGAGGCTCATGCTATAATTGCGTAATCACTGTGAGTTGAAGTGAGATTTAAGTGCACCATTTCTCATACACACATTAATACGCACAATTGCGCTGTTAACTAGTCGCATATTAGCGAATGCATAAGACCCTGTATGAAAACGCTGAATATTAGCTCCATGCACACGCATCTGCCCCAAGTTAACTAGCGTCTTTACATCAAACCCCACATACTCACACATTACATATTCACATACAAGGTTCCATAAGCTTTAAGGTATAAGATTCGAGTATGCACATTTATTATCATAGCTAGGAAATAAAGGTTATTTCGTAACTAAGGTTTTATACGTGATAAGTAAGCCATGTTTGGTATTGTACTGATGCGTACTCTCTCAACAGTATTCCGGTAATATCGATGGAGAGATCGCAACATGCTTTCTCAACTTATGGACCGCAGAGACTTCAAGCAACAAAATGTACATTATACGAACAACTGTTAGGATTTGCATGAGGCGGGAAACCAGAGACCACCAGTTGTTAGAGGCTGGATTGTGTCTATTTGAACCAACCTGTTAAATGCCTTGTAACATATGCCCTCTCCTTTAGGACCAATGATATTAGCAACAAACTTCTCTATTGTGTTGTTTATTCCTGGGGGTATAAATATGTGTGCTCTGACCCTGGGTTCCTAGTCTTCGTGCTGAATGCTGATTGACGAGGGGTTTCTTGCTGATGCCTACATCTGGACCAGAGAGCACTGCCTATGTATAATTGTACTTGGGTCTGTATAATCTCTATGCGCTAAGATTATATGAGGAACATAGCGTGTAACTGCTGTACTTTTACTTGAATAATACTTTGTGCTTTGAAACCACAGGTTCTAGGTCTGGAGTCTTTATTTACTGTATGACTGCGTATGCAAATTAGCGTCATCCTTAGAGGTTTATAGGAAGGATATTAGAAGGTATAGGCAGGGGTATTTATAAGGTTCAAAGACAGAATCCTTAGTTGGGGGCTCATAGTGAAGTCACTTACCCACTCACACGGCACTTACGGTTATCGATTTCTCACCACAGGGTGGAGTGGCCACATTCAGGGTTTACCTGCAACCGCTCGGTGCTGAGAAATCGCTACCCATTTTCGTGTGAGCCAGGGACGCTGACTAGAATCCAGGGACAAGAGAGGAAAAAGTTTGTTTTCCTTTGTTGATAGAACCTAACATTTAAAGGGGTGCCGCAGTATTGAACACGCGGCTGAGTCGCAGTTTTGCGCACAGTAAAGAAGCACTTTTGTGTACGCAGCTAAAGGTTGTCATACGGTTGTGTGGTAGTTGCATTAGTGTGTATGTGACTGGTCGCACAATAACGTATACGTACTTCCGGTCGTGCTGCCACGTGTTTAAACAAAGCCGTTGAGGTTTACAGTCTTTTCAATTGTTGTCAATATCTGGGTTAACGTGTATTTTTCTGTGCAGGAAAAAGTGTGTAACTGAGTATTTGTTGGTAGGGGTAACTTGTTCCCTAAAGTTAGAGGTACCGTATGACCTTTAATTGCTAAGTGCTAGCCGCTCGGTAAGCAGCTTACCGTTCTATACATAGTAGCAGGTGTACATGTTGTCTTTGTTGTAGAGATGTGCGTGGAAGTAGCCGACTTAAACTTCCATAGGTGTGGAAGTTGTCTTCTTAAATCTTATCCGGGTGTGTGGAGTAGCCTTCTTCAAATCTTCACAGGTGTGTGGGCGCTGCCGTTTAAATCGTCCACAGGTAAGTGAAAGTATCTTGACTGTCTTTCACCAGTTAAATCTTTATTGAAAAACGTAGGAGTTGTCTCAGAATGGGAGCCATGCAAACAATAGAGATGTTAGACAATGATGTGCTTCTAATGGAAGCGCCGTTTGGATCGGCCCGTCGTATTATGCATACTAAGGCCCTGATTCAGAGCCGGACGCTCTGACCAGAGCGCTCGCTCTGAATCAGGGCCCACCTCCATTAATATGGAGCGTCCTCCTGGACGCTCGTAAAGCTGTGGGTCACCACCCACAGCATATAAGAGCGTGCAAAATGATGGTCGCGATGGTCTTGACCATCGCGACCATCGGAACTGCGAGTAAAAGCCTGCGGTTGGGTTTTTCAACCACAAGGCCAGGAGTGATTTTGGCTCTATCAGAGCCAAAATCACTCCCACTGACATCACTAGTGATGTCAGTGGGGCCGGCTTCAGACGGTAGGCGTTCCCTTGGGAACGCCTCCGTCTGGCAGGCATGCCCCCGGCACGCCCACCAAAGGGGGCGTGCTGTCAGTCACCATCGACAGCACGCCCCCTTTGATGAGACACTCCGAGCGAAGGAAAGTCCTTCGCTCGTCGGGTCTCGCGCATGCGCACGACGGAGCTCCCTCCGTCGTGCGCATGCGCAGTGGGGACCATCGACCCACTTGTGAGCGGACAGCCGCTCGCGAGTGGGTCTGAATGACCCCCTAAGTACGGTACTTATACAATAAGGTATTGTGATGCATTGTTTAAAATGACAATGAAGAGTGTTAGACCATTTCCCAGAATTGGTAGTTTTGATAAAGATGTATTAGATAATGTCCGGGATCACATCAGTCTGATGCGCTCCCGAGAGAAAAAGGTCAAATATTATGAATGTTTAAAGTTGTGGCAGCATGAAGGGGATGCGTGGCTTAAAAATGCGCAAGCGTCACAAACTAGCGTTACGAGCGCATTGCCAGAGAATACATCCGCGACGCTGAATTGCAGTGTGGGCAAGCTGCAAAATGGCGCGCACGTGCAGCAAGGTAGCATTGCGGAAGGTATTGCCAGCAGTTCACACGCACCACCCCCACCTTATGTGGATGGAGGTGCAAGTGCAGTTATCAAAAATACCCATAAAAATGTAACAAGCAATTTGACCCTCTCTTAAGCAACTATAAAGAAAATGTTCATGATGTGGATGATGAGCCTATTGTAATGTCTGCCATTTCCCATGCTGTACAAATGATAGATGCTACGCCACAACAATCACGAGTGGTGCCGCCATCTCCATCGGTAACAGCAAGGGAAGTGCTAACACCCTCTGCACCCGTAGAGGAAGTTGTTCATACCATATGTAGCAGCAGCAGATTAAACCCCCAGCCAGGTAACAAGGTCAAAGGTAGCAGCGCTGCCGGTCTGCATCCCATTCGGACAATAACTGGTCCGAATGGAAATGCAGATGCGAACGGTGTAGTGCCCACGAGGGAAGTGGTAATGCATTGTCCTTGGACAAGAGCAGAACTAAATTCCATCATAAATGATTTCCCCGATCCCAAAAAGGAACTAGCCAAATGTCAGAGATTTTTGAGGAATTTGGGTAGTTCACATGAACCCACTAATAAAGATTGGCGTGTGGTGTTAAGGGTCTGTCTACCACGCAATACCGACGTGACAATATTTGTCACGGATTGTGTATTGGATGGTGATGTTCCCTTAACATACCAAGTAAACTTATAATAATATTACCCGGGTTCAGACCTCACAGCCTGGCTGGAGGGGAGTCACAATAGATATCCTCATAGAATCTGCCATAGAACATGATAAAAACATCTCAAAGAAGAAAGAGACCCAGAGCGAAAAACTAATGGCTGTCAGTATCCAAGCTCTGGAAGGAATGACTGTAACATCACAGCCAACAGACACACCTGCACTATACACACACTTGCACCTGAACAGTTACACGTCCTCACCAATCCCACACCACAGCAAACACATCCTTACCCCACATATCATACACAACCACAGGTCCCATGCTACCCACAAATTTCATACCTCCCACCATACCCTTATCCTCCATATTCCTACCCATACCCACCATCTTTCCCTCTTGCTCAACTCCCACAACAATCCTTTTATCCACCCCGTTCAAAAAGATGTTTTAACTGTCACCAAGTGGGACACATAAGTAAGTACTGCAAAGCGAAGAACAGAACACATGCACACGGGTTTCCCATGGGTTCATAGGCAACCCCACTATCTTCTCCCAGGCCTTATATGACTGTTTACAAACTTTTCAACCTGCCAATGGATCTGTTCTAATGTAAAATGTGGACGATTTATTGTTGTATTTAGGTCATGTTTAAATAATATTTAACTGTTGTGCTTTATCTCTCACACACAGGACACAAGGTTGCTAAGGATAAACGGCAGCCATGCCAGGCTAAGGTCAAATACTCGGAATACTATCCAACCCAGGGGCCCAGGTATTATTTAGAGCAGTAGCTATTAATAACAAGATTTAATTACAGGAACCTGTATGCAGATACTATATCCCTAGAATTATTCAAAGTGACAGGGGGACTCATTTTACAGGTGACATTTCCCAGAACATGTGTAAGGTGATGGGTAATAAAACCAAGATCGTTCCAGACTGTCATTTCTTTTATCTGTCCCCCCTTTGAGATACGAAGATGAATAAGAATAACAGAAATTGAAAGTGTTATTAACTTTCATGTCTAATGCAAACTGTCATGATGTCAAACCTGGGGAATTTGTTATGATACGAATTTTTTTAGCTCAGGTCATTTGACTGATTGGTGGAAAGGTCCATATCTGATGATTGTTGACAAAGTAGCACATCCTCAAAGGGTGGCCGGGGAAGATACGTGGGTCCATTCTACTTACTATAGGGAGGTTAACCAACCGGTAGAGATACAAGGCGGAGACGAGGCCGATAACGTGGACCTGTCAATCGCGAGCTTGTGCCGGAAGGATTAAAAAGGTGACGGTGAGATACCTGAGCTAAAGAAATGTGTAGATCAGTGCTCCCAGCAATGGAGTGGTCTGCTGTGGTCATCCTAGTTCTTTTTTCCAGAGTTTTTGTTGTGATGATCTGTTTGGGGATACCCAGTTTCTGTGATGAAGGACCGACAGAGGAGATGGGAGCTGATGGCAGCGCTGATGGAGTGGAGTCAGAAGTAGTGCAATGCCAATCAGGGGAGTGTCTGACCAATCTTAGTACTGTTATTGTTAAGAGAGCTGTTATTCCGGATACTCGGGGACGGTGTGGAGGTTTATCGTCTGAAGATTCCTGTATTTGTGAGCATTGTGGGTCCCTAGTTGATGAGAATTGTATCCAACGGTGCCAGCCTAAATATAACCTGTACTGGGCTGTGTATCCTTTAGAGGATTATCATAGCATGGTAGGCAAAGTGTTAAATCAAACTGATTGCTGGGTGTGTTCACATGTGCCACAGGTACAGCATAATGTAGGGTTGGCGCCATTTCCGCTGAATATCACGGAAACTTTAGAATTACAGAAAGGGAAAACATTGGATGGAAAATTCCTCTCATTCAAACCACCTCATTTCAAACTCTATCAATTCCTAGTAGATAGATCACTTTTGTGTTTAAACATAACCAACCCCAATAAACCCGGGAGTTGGGAAGTGACAGGGAATAATCAGACGATGACCTTCTCACAAAGAGCTGATAATGAGTCCATAAACCATGATCTGTTACGCTCAATTAAATCTAGTGGGAGACATTTTAGGTACCGGTATGCATTGAGTTCCACCAAAGAAATTATTGGTAAGGTACCAGATGGTTATTGTGCTAAAATAATACAGCCAGATACTTGCATGTACCGGATGGAAGACCCAGAAATAGGATTGTTTGCAAGGGAAATGTGCTTAATGATAATGATGCATACCATTCCTTATGTTCTCCCTGATAATGTATATTTTATATGTGGAAGAAAAGCGTATAAGTGGCTCTTCCCGAGTTCCGAAGGTTTGTGTTACCTGGCAAGAGTAGTCCCAGAAGTTATGACCCTCACACATGTTGAAATGCTTGGTATACATAAAAACACACCGTCACCATATCTTCACACACAATATGAACACGGAGGCAAACAAAATATGATACCTGGTGACGTGCACAAAGCCACTCAGTTAATTAGTGAGACAACTGACTTTCAAGATTTAGTCGCATTGGATCCCACCAGGATCGCCCGGGGTACATTAAACTTTAGATATATTCAGGAACTTGCTAAATTGATAGATAATATCACCGAGATGTACAATGACACATTCAGGTATACAGGGAGAGATTTGCAAGCGTACAAGAAAGAACTGGTGCAACACAGGCTAGTGTTAAATTATTTAACTGCTGTTACTAGAGGGTATTGCGTAACGTTGGCCACCAATTTGGAGTAAAATGTTGCACCTATGTCACCAATGATACCAGCGACCCTAAGGAACTGATAAACCGGAAGATGGATGAAATTCTGCAGCTAAAATGGGAATTTCGTAAGCACCATAATGCTTCAGTGGCTGAAGTAGGGGAGAAGATAGAAGGATGGGTTTCATGGCTGAACCCAGGGAAATGGTTCTCAGGTCTAGGGGAATGGGTCCAGGAAGTGATCGCCAGCATCGGCAAATTCTTAATCCTTATACTGATTGTCATCATAATAATTGGCATATGTGTCCGGTGTGTTCCTATTGTGTTGAAGTGTGGAAAATGTAAAAATAGAGTAAAATGAAAGAACGCAATTATGATGGTGGTCAGTATGAATACTGAGGTAAATATAGAACTGCATTACAACCCTGAACTAGGAAATACCATAATTTAATGTATTATATTTAGACATGCATAGAATGTATTATTGAAATGTTATTTTAAAACACCTCAGATAATGTAAAGTTTCAAATTTCCCCTTCAAGACTGCCTTTATAGGACTGGTGTATCCCCACACCTTTCACATGATCTTCCAAGATCCGCGGTGTGCGCATAATAGTAGTTTTATGTCCCCACTCAGAGGCACATTATTGATGGATTAAGAACCACCTTGTGCCATCCCATAATAACACTAAATAGTATATAAAAATAAGCCTAAATTATATTTTAAAATCAGATTGTGATAGCATGTTGTTCGCTATCAAAGGGTGGACTGTCGAAGCTGGATAATTGGCTGAGACAAGATCAGTTTAAAATTGGATCGCAGTGACGCAAGGCTGGCCGCAAGGCTCCATCTTGAAAATGAGATCTCATAACGCCATTTTGCGAATGGCTGCCTAAGCGCCATTTTAGAGAAACTCACACTATAGTACATGTGGCGATATTACTATTAGCATCATGCGATTGCATCTGTGACCATTGCCATAAGTTACGGCGATTCATCAAAAGCCCATTTCATGACTTTACGTAGTTTGGGTGCTCTGGATAAAGTGTGTGTATTATTATAATTCCCCTAAAGGATATATTTCAGAAATGGCTGTACAGTATGTCAAAATTGGATTGCATTAGCTAAACAGAGCAAATGGCCACGTGACAACTAGCCTGTGAAGACAAGCTTCATGGACATAACATCTGCTCTCACTCCAGGTGGCCCTGCTCGAATACAGCAAGAAGGTCGTTTGTAGCACCTTACATTAGCAGGCTTCCTACAATAAAATACCTTCAAAGCCAAGAGTGTTATCTGAGGTTTGGGTCTTGTAGCTGTGCTAATTTGCATCTACACAGGCGCCTGGGAGAACAAAGACCAGTATTTTGGAGCCTGAAAAGGGTGGGGGCTGCTGGGGCATGAGCAAGTCATGGAACTATAATGCTCAGCATTCCACACTGCTAGGTGTTCACTTCTAGGGATAGCTGAGAGCGAAGAAGTGCTCCCCATTTCAGTCTATGGTGGTCTCCCTCCACACAGATTCAGATCAGCGTTATCTCTGTGCTCTAATGAATTCACGTGCCTGTAGAGGCTCATGCTATAATTGCGTAATCTCTGTGAGTTTAAGTGAGATTTAAGTGCACCGTTTCTCATACACACATTAATATGCACAATTGCGCTGTTAACTAGTAGCATATTAGCGAATGCATAAGACCCTGTATGAAAACGCTGAATATTAGCTCCATGCACATGCATCTGCCCCAAGTTAACTAGCGTCTTTACATCAAACCCCACATACTCACACATTACATATTCACATACAAGGTTCCATAAGCTTTAAGGTATAAGATTCGAGTATGCACATTTATTATCATTGCTAGGAAATAAAGGTTATTTTGTAACTTAGGTTTTATACGTGATAAGTAAGCCATGTTTGGTATTGTACTGATGCGTACTCTCTAAACAGTATTCCAGTAATATCGATGGAGAGATCGCAACATGCTTTCTCAACTTATGGACCGCAGAGACTTCAAGCAACAAAATGTACATTATATGAACAACTGTTAGGATTTGCATGAGGCGGGAAACCAGAGACCACCAGTTGTTAGAGGCTGGATTGTGTCTATTTGAACCAACCTGTTAAATGCCTTGTAACATATGCCCTCTCCTTTAGGACCAATGGTATTAGCAACAAACTTCTCTGTTGTGTTGTTTATTCCTGGGGGGTATAAATATGTGTGCTCTGACCCTGGGTTCCTAGTCTTCGTGCTGAATGCTGGTTGACGAGGGGTTTCTTGCTGATGCCTACATCTGGATCAGAGAGCGCTGCCTATGTATAATTGTACTTGGGTCTGTATAATCTCTTTGCGCTAAGATTATATGAGGATCATAGCGTGTAACTGCTGTACTTTTACTTGAATAATACTTTGTGCTTTGGAACCACATGTTCTAGGTCTGGAGTCTTTATTTACTGTATGACTGTGTACGCAAATTAGCGTCATCCTTAGAGGTTTATAGGAAGGATACAACAACAAGGTGGAAGAAAGTCTTGGGCGCTTCAAAACTATGCTGCAGCCTTTTCAATAAAGATCTTTCCCCAAAGATCCAAAGAAATATCCGTTATGCAAAATTTATTGAAAAAATTGGCGCTGCTAGTTATAGTGTGTTTAGAACAAATAGAAAAAATACTTATCCGTGTAGATGCTGTAATAAACGTCAGTTCTAATATTCTTTCTTTGTCTTTACCCAAAGTTCCGAGATCATGGGGAAAAAAAGAATTATGTATATGACGTCAGTGTGAGATGTAGTAAGAGTTGGTAATAGACAATGATTCTTCAAAATAAGGTGGAAAAATAAGGCGTCCCCCAACTCACTAAATGCAGAGATGGGGACACTCCTATCATGATGTTTTAATACAACACAAAGTGTATGCACACACCTAGAACTTACAGTCCTATCAGGTGGTGCTCAGCATATAAAGGTATCTTTGATGTAATATGGAAATGGAGGAGCGTACCCGTACTCACAAGGCTACGAAAGATTGTCTGCTCATAAAGGTATCTTTTCAATCCTCCATACTCAATAAAAGATCTTTTTCTTTGTATCAAAAAAGTGGTTTATTTTACAAAAACTCAAGACGACAATCATATAAAAATATATAGAGCATTCTCCAAGATGGAAAAGCTGCACTGTGAACAACTGTGGTATAAATGGTGTGGAGGTGAGAGGGGTCCGGATCCCAAAAAAAGTGTGGGTGAACAAATAAATGCAACACCTCTCCGCACCTACCTCTAGTATATTCACAGTGACAGCAGTCCAGGTGAGAATGTCCCCTTCTTAGCCAACGCGTTTCGAGACGGAGTCTCTTTTTCAAGGCATGAAGGTAAGTGTTAAGATTCCTGCTTTTATACCCCTCTTCCTGGATTTTTCAAGATGGCCGCATCAGCACTTCCGGTCCGCACGGAATTAGGTTCCCCTCTTTTCCGCTGGTCTTTAAAGGACCCCCCCCCCGCTCAACTTATTCTCCACTTTATCCTAAAATGGATCAGTCCCCTATGTTGAATCGGCATATCAGCGGATCGCCGGAGTGTGATCTCCGCGGCTTAACTGGAAGTGCTCATCCGGAAGCTGTAATCCGGTTACAGGGCTTCTGGGGGATGTAGTTTTTTCCGTGTATGATCTCAGTGGCTCTGACGGAGGCAGAGAGACGGAAGCTGCGATTAGAGCCTTCTAGAATTCTGGGAAATGTAGTATTTTTTCAAGCTTAGAGTTCTCATACGAATAGCCTTTAGGTGGATTCTGGGAGATGTAAAGGCTATTCGTAGGAGAACTCTATGTGTTTTTTTCTGCAAACCCTATGTGTTTTATTTTCACGTGGGGCTAATGTGTTTTTTTTATTTTTCATGCAGAGCCTATATGTTTTATTATTTTCATGTGTGGTCCTATATGTTTTTTTTTTTTTTTTTTCATGTTGTGGCCTACTGTATGTGTGTGGGTGTTTTTTATTTATCATGTGGGGCCCCCCACAGTGGGCTTTAATGTGTGTATGGAGTTTGTATGGTCTTATGCAGAAGAATGTCCATGTGGGGTGACACCATGAGTTACTGCACTAGTTACACCATCCCTAGTGACGCCACTGAGTATAGCTTTATATTATAACTAAACCATATGTTTATAAAGGTGGTCTTTTGATGTACATATTCTCTTCTGTAATTGTTATATTTCACCAGGGGGCACCAAAATCTATAGCTGCTTACCAAAAAAATTAGGCTCGGGCTGGCCCTGGACACAGATGGGGTGAACAGGGAGGGAGGAGCATGTTGCAGCAAGTTAGAATGGGAGCTGGAACCATAACCTTAGTGATCTAATAGCTTCCTCAAAGACTGGGTTCTGGAGCATATATGAAAAGAAACTAATAAAGGCAGACTTTATTTACAAAATAAGTACAATGCTAAGTTACATAAATTAGATGAAGAAAAAGGGTTACAGATTACATAGACAAAAATTTTGCAATTTCAAATAAAATAAATAATTGTACATAACACAACACACAGACTATTCTGGCTGGGGACCTGACGGGAAAATTAAGGAGCACTCACTCAACTAGATTGATCCCGAAAGTCTGACATACGATAAAGGACTCCCATATCTTTTTATACCTGTCACCCCACCCAGTGAGGTCATAACCAAGTCTCTGATGACCAGTTTATTAAATCAGGGTCCGTGCCAGGACTACCCATGTAACTTTTAACTTAAGTACAAATGCCTATATGACCCAATTAATCTCTATTATTTAAGCTATCAAATGAATGCAAACAGGCATCGCTGTGAAATGTGATAGGTAATATATCTAATTCCTTCCATACCATAAGTCCCAGGTATTCTCAAATCACACCCAAACTGCGTGCAGACCTCAGGTATATTTCTATGATTTTAGAAACTTCTAGCTGTCGTAGAAATATAAATTTTACATCAAAATATGTAACATATGTCTGTTTGAAGACTACCCTGTTAGACTGCTCATTGATTACCCCCCACGGTATTAGGAGATAGGTAGGCAGCCTCACATCATTTATATGCAGCACTAAGTGAAAAGCTCTGTTTGCCAATGTTCTGTACAGGTAATTTAGTTCCCTGCTAAGAGTGTAGCACACCAGCTGCTGGTATGCAGAGCAGCAAAGCAGAAACCCAATCGCTGCACAGAGCCCTCAAATAGGGACTCCTGCTGAAATTAGGATGGTTTGGAGGTATGCATCATTGCACAAGTTCAGTGCCAAAGTAGGGCAGCACTAAGACCAGTGTAAATGGAAGTACAGCACACCTCAGGATGCTCCAGACGACTGTACAAGCTGCAGGGCTTTGTATGGTCCCAAAAGCTCTGCAACAACAATGCTGGCTGCAGGGACAGAAATGGTGCTGTCCCATGGGTCCTTCGCCCTGGGCATTGGTACTGCTCACATACCCCCAGTAACAGCTTTATACACAATGGTGAATTACTCACAATAATGGGGCCCCATTTACTGCCCTCTACTTTCAGTCCTGTGATAGACAGCATTGTGAGGTAAATCTGTTGTGACTTAGAGGGGTAGGCAGAGCGTGTCGGTACATGGTTGGGTGTAATTTACCCATGTATGAGAAGGATAATGGCAGTTACATTAATCAGTAGTTATCACTCTATAGTCACGTAGGGAAGGCCAATTACACAGGTCTGCGTAATTTAAGGTATTGAAAGCTTTTTTAATAATACTTTTAGTTTCTTAATTATACTCCTGTGTACATCAAGAAATAGTATATTAAAAAAAGTACCACAACACATTTACCTATAAGGGGGTTACATACATTAAAAAAAAAGTTTAATTGTTTTTGACATATTTATTGTGAAATACGAAGAAGTGTAGATGATATCAGTGTTTTTGTCTTAATTACAAAATTAAATAACAATAAAATCAAACAATAATAGAAACAAAAACATAATTATTTCAAAAATCGTTAATATCTTGTGTTTTTTTTGTCTTCAAACTTCATTTTGTCGCTTTTAGCTTATAAGCTTTTTCTGTGTCGTCTCTGTGTATCATCCAGCAGTAGTCAGCCATCATGCTGACGTCCCAACGACCCTGGTATCTTCTTTCTACATCTTTTTTTTTTTAAACGTTTATTTTAAATACACTACACAAATATATTACAAATAGTTAAAAATAAGTATCAAAATATGGAGAACAAAAATAAACAATATGATACAAAAACAAAAGTAACATTCTGTTTGTCCACAATATAACAGGTAGTGTAGTGTTTTTTGTAATTTTTTACAAATCTTCAAAGATTCCATATATAAAACAATAGATCATAAACAAATATTATTTACATTTTTAAGAGAGAAGAAAGGGAAAGTGGGGGTATAAAAAGTAGAGAAAAAAAAACAAAAACAAAAAACAGGAGAAAAGTGATGTAGTACTGGTAGCTTATGTGACATAAATATCAATGAGGTGGTCCTGGCAGTGAGGAATTGTGGTAGGTAAACCAAGAGCTCCATACCTGCTGGTATGTAGATACTGTATAGTGTAGTAGGGAGGTAATATATTCCATTGAAGAAATATACCATATGTGACACCCCGCCAGGTAGGGTAGAGTTGTTAAGTGAGGTTCAGGTATCTTACTAGAAGGAATGATGATTGGTCACTCTCTGTATTAGCTCTTACGAGGGTTATCTTCACAGCAGAGGAGGAGTTTGATTCTTCACCCAATGAATTATGCCAATTAGTGTCAATCAAGACTCTATTTATTGACAGTACTAACTCATTAGCACAGTTGAAGTAATGTTAGGGATATAGTTACAATACATTTCATAAAATAAATACATGCAAAAGGTATTTCTGGATAAGTAACATACACATAACAATGTAGCAAGGTTTATTATACTGGAACTCGGCAAGATCCAAAGTTTTCTTCAATTGCCACCTGTTGGATCTATGTGATCCTGAGGACATAAAACTGGTTTGACAAAACCAATGCAGGTTACCTTAACCAAACTTTACCACATTACTAAATACCATTTAGTAATGGTATTTAGTAAACTAAACGTCTTATCTAGACCGAACCACTAGTAGGTTGGAGGGAACAGGAACAACGTAAAAGGCATTTTTGCATAAAACCCTTTAGGACTACTATAAACTTAATTTAGTCAATACTTTCTCTAGTACAATTACCCCGCTGGATCTGTAGAGGTGGTGCACATACGCTGGATTTGTAGAGGTGGTGCACATACTGTACGTTGCAGATCTAATTCTCTGATTGTGTGTCCAGGGGAAGTGGCTATTAGATGTCCCTACAGAGGGCCTCAAAAAACCCAAAACTGCTGGCTCTGTTTGTGGCAAAGAAATTATTCTTAAAACAGTTTTTACTATCTCTTTTCTGCCACCACAAGACACTGTGAAAGTTGCACTTGGCGTATCACTGTAATATGAGGACTGAGAACTATTCAGTGACTTTAGCGAGTCTTTCAGTACAGTTTTATTGGCTGCTTTGCACTACTAATGCTGTCCTCGGAACAGATGTAACTATCCTGTTTATACAGAGACACTGTGGCTTGGGGAGATGAGGTATGGGGGGCATCCACTAGACGATTTTATCCCTGTCCAACCTCTTAACGATTTTCCCTTGAAGTTTCCCCTGAAATTTGATCTGCCACTATGAACAATGTGCAAAAGATTTGCAAAAGATCTAACGATAAACTATGTTGTTTGAATCTGTGATTGAGAGCTTTCAGCTATAGTGGGCAGATAGTGGCTCATCGTTTGATCGTTCAGCGTGAACGATGTGTAAACGATGTGTAAACGATTTGTAAGCAATCAAGTGAAATTGACCTGCATGTTCAGTCGATGGAGGAGACGATCAAACGACCAGCGGGAGCGCGCATCGTACATCGTTAGAAACAATTACTGCACGATTTGCAAACGATGTTCAAACGATGTTTGAACGATTATCGAATGATTATGGAACGATTTTATCATTATCGTTCAATCGTTCAACTTTATCGTCTAGTGGATGCCCCCCAGTAGTCTCTGCTGTGAGCGCTGTTACTGTGTAGCAGTTGGAGGGTAGTGCTATAATGCAGGGCTGTGACTAGTGTGACTACAGATCACCGCCCTCCTTCATATCAGCCCTGACACCGGGCTCCCTGTTCTCTTCCCTGCACGCCTTGTAGGAGGGAGAGTCTGCCTCACAGCCGGCCTCCAGATAGAAGGGATCCACCTTCCACTCTCCACCTCCAGCCACAAGCACTGTACATCACTGCCGGATCACAGGCACACCGCCAGGAGCTTTATCAGCCAGATGTGCAGCGCTACCGATTCCTGATGTTACTCTGGTGTCCGCAGAGACTCCGGTGAGCGTTGCTGCGCGAGTCCTTCCTTCCTCACCGTCCTCTCAGGGCTCCCTGTAACCGACGTAACTGTCTTACTCTGCCCCCTACAGCTGGTTCCCGCAGCTTCTGTGTCATGTGACCTGCTGATGACACGCCGCATATTACCTGCACCAGTACATATAGGTATACGGGTAACTGCCCCAGACTCTGGTTTATATTAATTAGTCTTTGCCACATACACAGAGCACACTGTATTTACATATTCTATATACAGTATTTACATATAGGACACAACATGCACGAGTACACCAACGTCTGGGGTACCACACATAGGGGCCTATTCATCAACACTAAAATAATGTTTTTAAGGACATTTTCCTTAAATAACGTTATTTTGGTATTCATGAACAGACTTAGCACAGGAGATATCACAGATATCTCCTTGCTAAGTTCCCCTGCGCTAATTTCCACACTCCCCATACATTAGTACATTAGTATTGGTACATTAGTATGGGGATGTGGAAATTGTGGTATTCATCAAATTCCGAAAAATTATGAATTTTCGGAATTTGATGCAGTTACTATTCGCCACTGTGAGGTGGCGAATAGCAGAATCGACTTACCTGTATCCACACGTGCAGGTCCCCCGATGAGTCCCTCCGGCGCTCTGCTCCGTCCTCAGGCTCCGGAGGCTGGTCGGACATGTGTGCTCCCTAGCAGAGCACAAGAAAGTTTAGAAAAAGAAAAAAAATGTGTTTTTTTTTTCTAATCTGTCATGTGGTCTGCTGGGAAACCACATGACAGACCAGCAGGACGGAGCCGGAGGCTGCTGCGCGGACAGGTAAGTCGGGGGGGGGAGGTGAGCGGAGGGGGGGGGGTACACTACCTTAACGCATCTGTAGGCAGTGCTGCGCATGCGCTGGTTTTACAGAAGTAACAGCGCATGCGCAGCACTGTTTCCAGACGCGATAAGGTAGTGTAGGCAGGAAAAGTATCTATTTCCTGAA
The DNA here is from genome assembly GCA_031769625.1 of Taudactylus pleione. NCBI lineage: Eukaryota > Metazoa > Chordata > Amphibia > Anura > Myobatrachidae > Taudactylus > Taudactylus pleione. Next base: position 2,598,997 of record JAUIMM010000522.1, on the reverse strand, counting down.
AAGCTGTCATCGCAAAAATGACAGCTTTTTGGAATAGATACTTATGGAGAGGTGGAATAATGAATTCCACCTATAATTAGGTAGAACTCCATGCGAGTTCTAAACCTAATTATCTCCATCAAATTTTTAGGTTTAATGAATAATGAGAGCTGTTTTGGTAGGAGAATGAGGAGATTTCCAATGCTTGGCTATTAAAAGTTTGGAGGCATTGCAGATATGCCCAATCAATTTATTCTCAGATTTCAATGCCGAGTGCAGGGGTGTCTGAAGCAACAGCATTAGTGGATCCAGGGGTACATTGGAGGAGATTATTTCTGACATTAAGGTTACCGCCATAGACCAAAACTTATGAATCACAGGGCAATCCCACCAAATATGGAGAAAAGAACCTTCCAAACCGCAGTTACGCCAACATCGATCGGAGGAGTGTGGGTACATTTGATGTAGTTTGTCGGGTGTTAAGTACCAGCAGGTGTAAACTTTGAAAGCTGTTTCTCTAATATTAACACTGATAGAGGCTTTAGAAATATGCAGTCGTATACGGGCCCATCCCTCGTCATTCAGTTGAAGCCCAAGATTGCGTTCCCATGCTACTTCGAAGTTTTCCTTGGGGGGTTGGTCAGGGGCCAAAATCGATTGGTATAACAGAGAGATCGTACCTTTACGTCCCACATACTATAGACAATGGCGTTCAAATTGAGTGGGTTGGCGGAGAGTTCTAGACTGACATTGAGCTTGAATAAAATGAGTAATCTGGAGGTAAGGGTAGTGAAGATTGGAGGGGATGTTATATCGTTCCTGAAGGTCTGTAAATGTGGGGGAGCAAACTCTCCAGAAAGATGCAAAAAAGCGTGTTATCCCCGACAAGAGCCAAGGCATAGCCCAATTTGTAGAGAAGCCTGGAGGAAATAGAGGATGTTTCCAGATAGGGGCTACAGGAGATGGGAATGATGTGAGTGAAACGCGTCTATTAATTGTGTCCCAGGTCATCAGAGTAAATTGGAAGGAAGGGTGAGTGTAGGCCAAGGTTGGTCTGTGAATCCGTGGCAGCCAGGGAAGAGCGGCTATACCTAAATCCGGGGAGGAAGCATTTTCTATATCTACCCATTTTTTTGTGCCCGGGTAAGAGTGCCAGGAAATGATATGGCTCAGTTGGGTGGCTTAATAATAATTTTGCAGTAGTGGGAGACTAAGCCACCATTTCTCGTAGGCTTGGACAGAGTTAACCGGCTCAATATTGTTTTTTTATCTCCCCAGATAAATCTCCCAAACATCGTTTGCAATGACTGTAATACATACATAGGGACTCATACCGGAAGTGTCTGGAACAGATACAATAATCTAGGGAGTGCGTTCATTTTGACTGCATTTAGTTTGCCTATCCAGGATATATAAAAAAAATTTCAAGTCGATATGTCCCACTGCAGTGCCCGAATCAGAGGGGAGTAATTTGCTCGGTACAAATGGGTGTACTGTATGGTGATATATATACCTAAATAGCAGATCTTCGCTGGACGCCATTGAAATTTATAAGTAGACTCCAGGCCAATCCTTATTTGATGTGGGATATGTAAAGCGAGCTCTTCAGATTTTGATTCATAAACTTTGTATCCCGAAATCTCACCGAATTGTTGCAAATCCTGGAACAGGGATGGGAGAGATACATTTGGATTGGATAATGTGAGAAGCACATCGTCAGCAAACAATGATATTTTATATTGTTGAGGCCCCATGCTTACTCCTGTGATATTAGCTCTATTTGCTCTAATGTGTTCTGCTAATGGCTCTATACATAGAGCAAAAAGCAAGGGTGAGAGCGGGCAGCCCTGTCGGGTCCCATTTCCCAAACTGAACACACGTCCGACAAATACCGTTAGTTGTCACCAATGAAAGCGGGCTTTGATAGAGAGATCTGATGGCCTGTAGAAAGCGTCCGTTAAGTCCAAATGTTTCTAAAGTGTAGAATAGAAACGGCCAAGATACTCGGTTGAACGTTTTCTCAGCATCGATCGCTAAAATCACAGAGGGCATCTAAGTGTGATTGATACTGTGGATAAGATCTATAGTTCTACGAGTTTTGTCTAGACCCTGACGGTGAGGTATGAAGCCTACTTGATCCGAATCAATTAACACCGGCAAGAGCTCATTGAGCCTATTCGACAAAATCTTGGCAAACAACTTGACGTCCGTGTTTAGTAGGGAAATGGGCCTGAAATTAGAGCATAAATTGTGGTCCTTGTCTGGCTTGGGGATAACAATAATTTTGGATTTAGTGGATTCCGAATGAAATAGGGAACCATCCGAAATATTATTGAATAATTTTGTTAGATGAGGGATTAAAATGGTCCCTAAGGATTTGTAATAAAACATTGGGAAGCCGTCTGGACCAGGTGCCTTTGAAGGCTTCTAGGTCTTAAGAGCCTGAGTGACTTCTTCTAACGAAATATCCTGTCACGATCTCGGTGGGGGATTCCCAAGTAGTCAGGGTGAAAGCGGGAGTCCGGGTTGCGGGAGGAATCATAGGTGTGGGGCCTGTATATAAGACTTCCTCATTCATGGACGTCAAACGTTGATGAGACCAGTACAAAGGTGCGGAGTCTACCAGCCGGGTGGTGTTCACCAGTGACCCCACCAATCGGGATATGGGTTTAGCTGCACCCAGTTGGCAGGTCGCGGTCCTTTGCACTGGTGTCTGAAGTGTCGTCTAGGAGAGAGGGGTGAACCCTTTGAGGCCAGTTGATGGAGATAGATCCGAATAGCTATCCGAAGGGTTCTTGGATGCTACCTTGCGTCGAGGAGACACTAGGTGAATACTCTGACTTGGACGCTATCTTTGCATCGAGGCGACACTGGAGACTACTAGGACTTGGACGCTAATTTGCGTCGAGGAGGTGAAAACCTTGCATGCAGGTAAGATGTTCCGTACACTGCTGCAGAGAGAGTAAGGAAATTTGCACACAGGCTAGATGACAATCGCACTGCTGCGATGAGAGATGGTAATCATCCGGCACACAGGTAAGATGGTCAGTACACTGTTGCGGAGAGAACTGATAAACTTGCACACAGACTAGGTGACAATCGCACTGTTGCGGAGAGAGATGGGAATCGTCCGGTACACAGGTAAGATGGTCAGTACACTGTTGCAGAGGGAGCTGGTAACTTGCACACAGGCTAGATGACAAACGCACTATTGCTCGAGGATGTCAGCAAAATCCACAAAAGACTCGGGAGAACCTGGAACGAGGCAGCAGCAAAGAAGCACTCGTAGCGACAATGTTGCACAGGCAACTTCCTGTGGTCCGGAGTCTGGCTTTATTCCCAGCAGTAACAGATTATTGGTGTACAGCGTCAGCTGACCAGTAGCATGCTACCATTGGGTATGGAGTCGTCAGGTGATGCAAAACTGTCATAGCTGCATCCATGCCGGCAACCGCAGAAACCAGGCACGGAGCAAACCGAGGCAGTACACATGGCACTAAGCAGAATACTCAGCACGTTACTCTCCACCGCACCTGATGTCTGACCACATGGGAGATCAGGGGAAACCGGCGCAGAGGTGAGCAACGGCCAATCCTAGGCCGCAACCTGACGTATCCTGACTAAGGCTAAGCAGTGTGAGAACTGATAGAGCGGAGATTATATGAGGTGATATACTCCCTACATTTATCTGCGGAAGTAGAAGAATTTAAAGGGGGAGATATATTATATAATGCTTCATAATATTCTTTTAATGTTTGGTTAATAACTTTGGGGTCATATGTTAAATTACCCAAGCTGTCTTTCAAAGAAACTATTGCTTGAGTTGCACATTTAGCTCTCAGTTTTTTAGCTAATAAAGCATCAGCTTTATTGCCTTTCTCGTAGAATTTTTGTCCGAGCCATTGAAGATTTTTTTCTGTGTTTTCGGCTAAAATGTTATTTAGCTCACCCCTGGCTTTGTCGACTTGCTGCAATATTGAAATTGAGTGTGTATGTTTATGTTCTGCTTCCAGTTGGTTAATTTGGTTGTTCAATAACAACATTGCTGCTATTTGGGTTTTTTTGCGATGTGAGGCATACCTAATAATTTCCTCTCTAATTACTGCCTTGTGTGCTTCCCATACCATCCCTGCAGGGACATCTGGGGTAGAGTTGGTCTCAAAAAATTCTCTCATCTTGGTGGTTATTGGTGTTTCGAAGTCTGGGATTTTCAGGAGCGTCTCGTTAAGCCTCCAGAAGCGCATCCCTGAGAATGAGGAAGACCAATCTAGTTGAACCAACAATGCTGAGTGGTCAGACCATGAGTTAGCAAAAATGGTCGAGTCTACAAGTGTGTCAGTCAACGAGGCACTGCAGAGGAGCAAATCAATCCTAGAGTAAGAATCATATGGGCGGGAATCAAAGGTATAATCCCTGGCTGTGGGGTATAGAGCTCTCTAGGAATCAAACAGACCAGCCTCGGTCATTTGCCTATTCAATGTTTTGGTATTAGCGGAGTTGGATAAGTGAGGGGAATTCCCAGAATAGTCTAGGGCAGGGCCATAGCTAGGGTAATGCGACCGGTGCCATCGCACAGGGCACCACAGGTCAGGGGGCGCTGTTTGGGCCTGTCAAATTTCTGTTTATTATAATTCTTGCATGTAGCTTCCTCTTATTTCATCCCCAGCTTCTCCTGGCCTCCCCTATCTCTTCCCTGGCCCTTCCCCATGAGAACATGGCCCTCTCTCAGGTGCACTATATTATGTTCCTATTTATCCCCAGCATCTCCTGGCCTCCCCTATCTCTTCCCTGGCCCTTCCCCATGAGGCCATGGCCCTCTCTCAGGTGTACTATATTATATCCCTATTTTTCCCCAGCATCTCCTGGGCTCCCCTATCTCTTCCCTGGCCCTTCCCCATGAGGCCAGGACCCTCTCTCAGGTGCACTATATTATGTCCCTATTTATCCCCAGCATCTCCTGGCCTCCCCTATCTCTTCCCTGGCCCTTCCCCATGAGCCATGGCCCTCTCTCAGATGCACTATATTATGTCCCTATTTATCCCCAGCATCTCCTGGCCTCCCCTATCTCTTCCCTGGCCCTTCCCCATGAGCCATGGCCCTCTCTCAGATGCACTATATTATGTCCCTATTTATCCCCAGCATCTCCTGGCCTCCACTATCTCTTCCCTGGCCCTTCCCCATGAGGCCATGGCCCTCTCTCAGGTGCACTATATTATGTCCCTATTTATCCCCAGCATCTCCTGGCCTCCACTATCTCTTCCCTGATCCTTCCCCATGAGGCCATGGCCCTCTCTCAGTTGCACTATATTATGTCTCTATCTATCCCCAGCATCTCCTGGCCTCTCCTATCTCTTCCCTGGCCCTTCCCCATGAAGCCATGGCCCTTTTTTGGGTGCATTATGTCCCTTTCAAATATGAGGAGGGCGCCAATGCTCTTTTTGGCACAGGGCACCAAAAAGTCTAGTTACGGCTCTGGTCTAGGGAGTGTGAGAGAATGGTGTTGAAGTCACCCTCTAGTATGACCTCTCCACGTTGGAAATTATGTAACTCCGAAAAGAAGTTATGAAAGAAAACAGACTGACCTGAGTTTGGAGCGTACATCATTGCGAGAGTGATGTTCCTCCCACTAAGTTGACCTTTTAGTATGAGGAAGCGGCCTTCTTCATCGTGGAGTAAATCGAGCAACGTGAAGGGGACAGAGTTACGAATTAATATTGCTACACTAAAGCATTTTGCTCTATGGTTCGAATAGTAGGTTGAAGGGAAACGTTCAGTAGATAACGAGGGATGGCCCGCACATTTAAAGTGCATCTCCTGTAAAAAAACAATGTCAGCAGAGTGGGATTGAACAAGAGAAAACAACATAGATCGCTTTTGTGGAGTGTTGAGACCCCTGGCATTCAGTGTCAAAACAGAGAGTGGCATCTTTAAGAAGAAAAAAAACAAAAACTAGATAAAGGGAAGAAAAGGGTGATAAAGAAGGAAGTACAGCGGCGAGAAAAAGAAAAAGGGGGTAGAAGGGAGGGGCAAAGACTGTGTGTGAGGACCCCCCACTCAGAGAGAACTGCCACACAATTAGAGCACCCTAACTAGTCAAACCAAATCGGGCTCAGGATAGGGTGTGATTAAAATTTCCTTATATTTATTGATAAGGGAAATTTTTTAACAGTGAAAAAAGGGACAGTAGAGGAGTGGAGTGGTAAAGAAGATAGAACATAAAGGCACGCCTCCAGAGCCCTAAAGAATAGCTAAATATAGCAAGTATAAAGCATTGAAAACTGAGTAGAATGTACTAACAGTAATAATAGGAAAATCTCTTATAGTAAAAAGTAATTATATGAAACACTTGAGACACATGAAACCCAGACTAGATATCCTCAAGTCTATGAGGGCATGTAGTCTGAAGGTGTTTAGAGAATAGTGCAGTTCAGGTGTTTGGATCATTATCCTTCGTCATCAGGGAGGGGCCAGGTGGAGCGGAGCGAAGGTTCAGCTGATGAAAAAAGTATTTTCCCTCACGAGGAGAGCGGATAATGTGTTGGCAGCCTCCATTCTCTACTATTAGACAAAATGGGAACCCCAGCGGTATCTGTAGCCATGTTCGCAGAGGACGAGGGTAACTTCTTTAAGATCTCTACATTTGGCTATGGTAATGGGAGCTAGGTCTTGGAAAGCTTGAAGTTTTGTTCCTTTGAAATTTAATGAGGTTGAATTGCGGCTAGTTACTAGGATTTGTTCCTTAGTATGGAAGGACAGAAAGCTAAGGACCACATCTCTAGGAGGTTCGGTATCTTTTGGTCTGGGGCGTAGAGCATGATGAGCACGTTCAATACCTAGTTCTGAAGCTGACAGAGTGGGAATCATTGATGTAAAAAGGTGGGTAAGATAGGAAATGAGATCCGCAGGTTCGATTGATTCTGAGATATTCCGAATTCGGAGATTGTTGCGACGTTCTCTGTTTTCGAGATCTTCCTTCTTTTCTTTCAGGAAATCTAGTTCACGGCTCAAATATTATAGATCTCTATTAGTTTCAGATTGGAAAGTGTAACATTGGGAGGTTGTTGCTTCTAGGGCTGTGGTACGTGTATCGATATCAGAGATGTCTTGTTTTAGTTCGCCTACCAACTTGTGGAGATCGGTGGTAAGGGTATTGTTAAGAGAGACAAGTAATGTCCTGAGATCTGAGATATCTTTTTTAGTAGCCGGTATTTCCTCATGATCCATGTCGGATTCAATAGAGTGTTGTGGTGAGGCAGGTAGGGATTTGGAGGTTGCCCGTTCTGTCTTGTTTGCTGAAGTGATGTGTGATTTCAGCTTCGGCCCCTTTTTTGTTCTTGTTCTGGGTTTTACTCATGGCGGAGGATGAATAATGATATGTTCCAATAATACTGTTAAGATTGGAGAAACTTGCTAGTAGAGTGAAGCTCAACAAGCGATACGTATTAATTAACAATGCATTGTCACAGCGAGAATCAAGGGATAGTTCCTGTCTCAATACAAGACACCGCTGATATATGCTATGGAATAGGCTGTTATGTACAAAAACCTTTCTCCCGGAAGTGTGGGAAGGGAGGGTGTGAGGTATTATCTTTGGGAATCAACGACCCACCCAGACCCTTATGCTAGGTTGCTAGCTTAATCCTTAGTACAGGTGGTTAGGGCCTTTATTCACTTGTAATAGCTTACCCACCAATGCCAGGTGAAGTTGCTTACACAGTAACAATACTTGTATGTAGGGCAACGTTGTAAAGGTGTTGGGTGCATCAATAATTTTCACCCCTGTGTAAGGGCTACAGCTCAGCCAGATAAGTCAGGGTGGATTGACTGTACAGTATAATTATTCTAAATCCCAATTAAAAAAAAAAAATGTTTATCTTTTTTTTTTCACCCCTGTATAAGAGAATTCTGGGATGGGAGGAAGGCTCCGATCCTACCGACAGGAAACAGACCCCTGTAGGCACATACCTCTCACACTGGAAGCACTGGGATGTTTCAGGTATGGTTCCACTGCTCTGCCCCGACAGGCCTGTCTGCACTCCAACACGGCATGCACCCGGAGCTCGGCAAATTCAGCTGAGTAACCACTGATGATCACACTTGGGAGACCTCAATCAGCGGGGATAAGCGGGTCCGGTATTACAGGCCAGCGGGGAAGAGGGGACAGGTGCAGGAGACACGCCGCAGAGGTGACTTAATCCCCGCCATTGACTCCAGCCCGTGGCAGTCAAATACAAGCCCCGGCTTCGGGAGAGACAGTGAGCCACAACCCGCAGTTGTGTTTAAAAACACTGCCCGGCTCCGTGATCCACACCGCTCAGTAAGCATGGTCAGGGTCTACTGTTGGGAGGTAAAGGGAGCAGAAAGGGGGTTTTGGGTAGCTGTATATTATGTACGGCAGCAGGAGCTCTGATAGCGTGCATCCGATTCCATCAACAGCCAGGCCACGCCCCCCTCTTTCTACATCTTTAACGTCCACCCTGTTCGTCACTGTAGTCTCTGAGATTATTCGGGAAATGCTCAATATGGGAATTCAAAAAATGTACCTTTAAACTCATATTGCAGCCAAGGTTTTTGTAACTATTAAGCATTTCCATGACAATTTCTTTGTAGTTTGGATCCTTGACATTGCCTAAAAATGTTAAAATCACTTGTACTGAGTGGTGTGTTCTGTGTTATTTCTGTATTTCAAACAAAGAAAAAGCATCAATATAATATCGATCTCTTCTATTTTCACACATGCGTGAGGGAAAGGCCACACGTGTGCAGTTGGGGAGTCAGGGAAAGGCCACACGTGTGCAGTTGGGGAGTCAGGGAAAAGCCACACAGGTGCAGTTGGGGAGTCAGGGAAAGGCCACACACGTGCAGTTGAGGAGTCAGGGGAAGGCCACACACGTGTGCAGTTGGGGAGTCAGGGAAAGGCCACACAGGTGCAGTTGGGGAGTCAGGGAAAGGCCACACACGTGCAATTGGGGAGTCAGGGAAAAGCCACACACGTGCGCAGTTGGGGAGTCAAGGAAAAGCCACACAGGTGCAGTTGGGGAGTCAGGGAAAGGCCACACGTGCGCAGTTGGGGAGTCAGGGAAAAGCCACACAGGTGCAGTTGGGGAGTCACGGAAAGGCCACACATGTGCGCAGTTGGGGAGTCACGGAAAGGCCACACATGTGCGCAGTTGGGGAGTCAGGGAAAAGCCACACAGGTGCAGTTGGGGAGTCACGGAAAGGCCACACACGTGGAGAGACAGATTCCAGGAAATAAGTAAATTACTGTCAGCATTGTGATATTAGGATTGATTCAATCAATACATCGGGGCTCCAGGATCGATTAAAAAGTCGTATTGTGTTGGCATGAGAGTCGATCTTTCTGCAAGATCGATCTTTAGCGCCCATCCCTATAGTCCCTACTGTTTCTGTAACATCCACCAGATGTGGATGTGCATGTTCTCTATCCATCCTCCAACACCCCCATCTACCTCAATTGCTCCCCCCTGTATAATATTATTGCTGTGGGGCTCCTGATAAAGTCAGCCACATGACAGAATCTTGCCTACAGATAAGTTCCTCAAGGAGAAAGGCCAACGGGCCGCAACGTGTCGGAGACTTCCACACATGCACCAAAGAATACTTCTGAACTCTTGAACTTTGTTCCACGCATCACCCGCCTGCTCACACTTCACCAGCGGTACCCAGAATTATGTCCGGGTCCCTCACACCCAGCAGCGGCACACCCCCACGGACACCAGCACCTCTCACACACGGCTGCACCCCTGCCAGCGTGCAACCCACGCAGCCGTGCCAGCATCAGCGCGTGCAACTCCCCAACCAGCGCTGGGTCGAGTTCGCCATACACAGCCGGCACCCATCACGCCACAGCTACCGTCGTGGCACGCACCACTGTCTCGTACCTACACAGGGCGAATGCATGCAGCCAGTGGGTCACTCCTGCCCTGCACCCACGGGCACGTGGACGGCCCACGTCAGCCCAACAGAACATCTGGCCCCAACTGGACTTTGAGGAAGCCGCTCCCTGCCACAGAAGTCGAGCATCTACCGGCAGGTACCAACCACCCCTCCTTAACAGTACGGGATGCCGCCACTGGGGACACCCCCCAACCACCAACAATAGAGCATCCCAGTTCCCAAGACTGTAGACCATAGGTCCAGCAGGGGTACATGCAGTAGTAAGGACCACATGGTAAGGAGCCCCCTCAAAGGGTCTACCCACCCCCCATACTGTGGATTGCACCAGATCACCACCATCAGAGAGCACACGCCCCCACGAATTATCCAGAGACAACGAATTCCCGAGGAACACTGTGCCCCCAGCCAAAGGAAGGAACTTGCGTCCACATAATTAAACACGAATTGAATAAATATATCAACTATACCCACTCACCCAGCATTCTGTTGTCATTCGCACCCCACCACAAAACATCCACCACAACACACACTGACTGCCCAACCCTCCCCCCCCTACACATGTAGCCAACCTATAGTAGGATCAGGTACCCCTACTCGCACATTGCAGCACCAGCCCCCATCCCTCCTCACCCCACCCCAGACGTTCCCAACCACACATCCCCTTACCCCACTCCACCACGAAGCGCATCCTAACCAGCTGACTTCCTACAGTATACACACACTAACATACATATACATATATATATACACACACTAACACATATATACACACTAACACATGCATACATATATAGACATATATATACACACTAGCATACATACACGCTAACACATACATGTACACATGGTAAAACACATACATACATACTTATTACTTACACTTTTGGGCAAAACTAGCAGGTTACTAATGGGGATGGGCACCTTGCATAATTAAGCCCCGTCCCTCCACAATGAAGCAATTTGTGCATTTACATGGGCAGGGCTGGCAGTGTTGGCTCTGCCCCAATTGAAAGCTGAGAATGAGGAGGGTAATCGGTCCATGGGGGGGTGTAGTGCTGGCTGTGCAGCGGTGGTAGGAACGGGCGTGGGCCCCCTACTGTTCAGCCAGTGTCCCGGCAATTCCTTCCTGATGGCGGCCCTGCATGTGGTAAATTGATCCAGCCAGATTGCAAAGGCCCTTGTCTGGCTATATGATTCAGTCACACAGCAATATTGGCCGTTCCACTGGTCAGAGGATTGTGTGAGTGTAGAAAGAGAACACAAGTAAGTTTTGTTTGAACTGCGTGAGGGGAGGTAATTAGATAAAATAGCTTTTGGAGGTTACGTGGGTTGTTCTGGAATTTGATAAGCTGTCTGACGAGGTGAGTTTTCAGAGAAAGCTTGAAGGCTAGAGGAAGAACTTGTGCGTGGGAGGGCATTCCATAATGGGTGCAGTCTGAAAACAGTCCTGTAACCGTGAGTGGGAGCAAGAAATGAGTCCGAATGACAGACATAGATCTTGCGCAGAGCTGGAAGTTATATTGAGATAAGCAAAGAGAGAGTATTTTATATTGAATTTAGTCAAATAACACTAGCAATATAGGTACTGACAGAGCAGCATCGTTGGTGGTTAAAGCATTTACAATAGTGTAAGACTTGCAGAAATTGGGAAGCTGTGCCCATGGGCTGCAAGCCTAAGGGGGAAATTCAGTTAGCCCCGATAATTTACCAGGTGTCAAAAATGGTGCTAGCCTCGGGATCTTCTCATTATAAGGAAAGAGATCACATGACATAAGGGGGCGGATTATGAGTTTAAAGCAGAGCAATAACCGAGACGGTAACTTTGCATCTTGGTCAGACCATTGCCCACAGCTGGGGCAGATGTAAGATTTGCAGAAGGATTTAAATGTCGTAGGTGCGTGTCCTAGTTTTAATGTAAATTGCATTGTAAAATACAGCTGTCCAGTATTTGTGGGCTACATGCAAAAACCGCCAGTATTTACCCTGCATGCAAACATAATAAATAGATTTTCTCCGCTTGCATTGCAGCATGTCTTGTTCCAGATACAAATTCACTTGCTTTTTTGTCTTTGTTCCCAACTCAGAATCAGCGCCAAGGTGAGACCGATTACCCTATTCCACCATAACACAGCTCCAACACGGAAAACTGACCATGGACCAGGTACAGGTTGGAGCCAGGTTATTTCCAAATCCAACCTTTCACATCGGGCGCTGGTCTTCCATGACTCAGGTCTTTCAAAATAACGTTGACACTTGAAGATGAAGTCATCTCCAAGCGCTGCTGAAGGCAGCCAATCGGTTAGTTTGAGGCATGACCTAGGTCTTCGTGACCTGGGTCGCACAGTTTACACTGTATCGTTACCCAGGTCCTTCCCGTGTCCGACCTTAATAGTGACCAGGGTTGGATTCCCGGGTCAGGTTATTTTTCAGGGAACCTCTTCCACTAAGCCGCAAAACCATTGTAGACCTGGCGATATCCCGGGTTATTGCGGCAGTGGAAAAGGAGTATGAGGGTTTGCTGGGGGTCCTACACTGACCAGTGCCCACAAGCCTGCATGGAAGATGGGGAGTTTAAACCCAACTTTATTGTGGATTACATTTTACGTTGTGCAGTGACAGTGGATTTCTGCCAGTTGTAGATCAGGTTTTATGTCTGTATATTGGTCAGTGCCCAAATGGTTGATTTGTGTTGGATCACAAGAAAATGAGCAGACCGCTTATTTTATATATTGTGCAGAATTGTTGGCACTGTATAATACAGATAATAATCATAATAAATGGTATGGGAAGGTTGAAGTGTAGTGCTGGAATTATCTTATGGATAAAATAATTGGGCACAAGGTAGAAGGTGGCTGTTGTGCATGTTTATGAGATATCTGTGTTTGTTGGCTGAGTTTAGAGTTACAGGTTTGAACAAAGGAGAGACTGGAAGTGGGGATCATTAGTGAAGCCATTGGCATGACTCGATACCTAAACCAACCACCATGAATACAGAGTAGCAATACTGCTACATAATTGGTGCTCAGAGCCAGACTCTTTTGAGATCACAGCTGGGGCTGGGAGGCTAAAGCAGCATCAGCTGGACCGTAGCCAAATATTGGTATTGGCTCTGACAATGCTAATCTTTGTCTGGTCATTAAATACATCACCAATAGTCTACTCTGTGGCTTGCCTTCCCTTGCAGCAGACCCTCCTTTAGCCTAAAAACCTTCAAGTGATCACTGAAAACTCCTCTTCAATGTATAAAATTCCTGAACCATCCATGCAAACCCCATAAACTCTTCTACATAGTTACCATCCATCTACAGGTCACGTACATGTTCCCTAAACTCACACAACCCTCTCACTCCTTACCAACACCATACCTCCCAACATTACTAAATGTAGAAAAGGGACAAGCAGACCCAAAGGGGATGGGGCTTCACATCGATGAGCATGGCTTAGCGTGGATGGGCGTGACCTCACCACGCACACCCGTTTTGTCACTCAGGGGGGAAGCCCAGCACTCCCGGAGATGCTGGGCTGCCCCCAGAGACTCAGCCTGCACAGTAAAGATGCCGTGCGAATAACATAACCTTATCTTCTTCCGACCATTTGGTAATCGACTCACTGCAAGCTGTGTCGTTGGCTATCATATTACCAGAGACTTCACGATTGCTCCAGGTGCGGGGAAGCTGCCCCGAAAAGCTGTCCCTGTGATCCCCAGCTCTGGCAGTTACTCCATTATTATTCACACTCCTATCCGCCCTCTTTGCTCAACAAATGCATGCCTCCTCTCCTGCCAACTGATTACTTCCCACCACTGCCGCCTCCAAGATTTTGCCCGTGCTGCTCCCTACCTCTGGAACTCCCTCCCTCTCCCCATCAGACTCTCCACTTCTCTACAGTACAATCATTCAAAGGGGCTCTCAGGACCCACTATTTCATCAAAGCCTTCCAGCTCTCATCATAAGTAACCAGCTGCTACATGCTCCTTCCTCCCTGTCAACCCACATCTGTGTCATGCCCCTCCCCATTAGATTGTAAGCTCTCACGAGCAGGGCCCTCTACCCTCTTGTGCTTCCCTTTATACCTTCATCTACTCCTCACTCCCCACTTGGGCACCTAACACTTGGTTGCTTACGTCCTGTTGCTTATTTGAGTGTTATGATTGCTAATACAGCAATGTGTATAAATCTTGCCCTTGTTCTGCATTGTATTGTACTATAAGTAACTGGTATCGTGTTCACTTATTGATGTACTGTGTAAGGCGCTATGAAACATTTGTGGTGCCATATATAGGATAATAATAATAATGATCGGAGGGGACATAGTAAAAACAATGGTGATGGCAGCGAGATGTTGAAAATAAAAAGGTATAGGGCACAACAAGTTGCAGGGCTGCATTACATCCACTAGAAATAGTCCCCAAATTATTTCACTTTTATACAATATAAGCACAGAGCAGCCAAATATGTCTAACTGGGAATTGTGTATTGCCCCCCCCCCCCCTCATCCCTAAATCCATACCTAAATACTAAATTTTCTTCACTCTCCAGCGGGAACCTACGCAATGGTCAGATGGCATTGGTTCATGGACTCAAGGTCCTTCCTACGGGAATTAGGTCAGTGTTGAAAAAGGGATCCCCTCCGCCCACGTTCCAATCCCTCCGCAGGACGTCGGTCATCTCCGTACACATGCCTGATCCCAGTTCACGCATGCGCACTGGTCACAGAGGACAGCACAAAGTGTCACTGCTGCCACAGTAGCACTGTTAGAGATCGTGAGGACAGATGATTTTCAGATCAGCTGTCTCTACACCAGTGGTCTCAAATGTTCATTGACGTGTGAGCTACTTTAGAAAAATGAAACCTCCTGAAGAGCTACTAAAATTGTATAAGAAAAAAAATCAGGCTAATAAACGAACAATTGAAGGTAATTTAATGAAAAAATGACACAGGTCAAAGTTTTTTTTAATAAAACTTTGGTGCAAGTTATATACTGTAGTGCAACTTTGGTTCATTTTTGGGGCATGGGTCCTCCTGGATTGCTTTGGTTGATCTGTTTCAGGGCACCGCATTATAACACATTTTTCTTTTATAACACATTTTAACCCTTCGCTGTTTGTTTATTATACATGTACTTCACCTTTTTATTTTCATTCTTTATATAAAGCCGTGGCTTCTCTTAACTATCTCTTTTATACTGCACTTTTCTTACTATGGCGGTGCCCTGGGGCGGCTTAGCTGGGCTAGTTTGGGGGGTGTCCTGCGCTTTGGATTTGAACCCTAGTATGTTAGGGACCTACCCTACAGAGGTTACCATGATATGGTGGGTAGGCCCATAACCTTGGCCATGATTATGCTATAAACCTCTGCAAAATTTGATTGTATATGTACTTATATATAATTAGTAATTTGGAGTTGTGCACCTGTGATCTGTTTGTTTCTGTGCCTATCAACCAGCAGTAGTCAGCCATCATGCTGACGTCCCAACGACCCTGGTATCTTCTTTCTACATCTTTAACGTCTTGGTGGAACCGTTCGCCCTGTTCGTCACTGTAGTCTCTGAGATTATTCGGGAAATGCTCAATATGGGAATTCAAAAAATGTACCTTTAAACTCATATTGCAGCCAAGGTTTCTGTAACTATTAAGCATTTCCCTGACAATTTATTTGTAGTTTGGATCCTTGACATTGCCTAAAAATGTTGAAACCACTTGTACTGTATGAGTGGTGTGTACTGTATATGTACTGTGTGTGTACTGTGTTTGTATGTGGTGGTAGGCAGGGGTTAAAATGAGCCGGCACAGGGGAAAACTGTGTTGCATCTGTTGTATTTGGTTCCACCTTCGCCAGCTCACCTTGTAGTTTGTAGTTGTGTGTGTGTGTGCAATGTTCCTTTAGACAGTATGGGGTTTAGGCCCTTTGTAAATTTCAGCTCCAGGACCATGTGGACCTTAATCTGGCACTGGGCGGGGGGAAGTTTTATGACGAGAACTGAATTGCAACGTTCTATTCTACCGACTGAATTCATTTAAGACAATGTTTTATAATAAATGTAGGCAGAATACATTTATGACTTATTCATAAATACACGTTTTGCAGAAAAACGTGATGTGATATCCAAAATCGGGAGTCACAGAAATTCATTAAAAAAGCTTTTTCATAGCAGACCTGTGTTATTATAGTGATATTGTTGTAGTTTGTAAATAAAACTTAAACACAGGCACATTTCACTGTTAATAACCGTCTCCAAGGATGTACGTGCAGTAGAGGAGCAAAATGGCTGGGCAGGAGTCACTTGCTCAGCCGTAGCATAGACACTGTGGGTGGAACCATGGGGGAACACGTCAGGTGATTGCTGTAGAGGCTCTGGCAATCACCTGATGTTACAAGTCATGGTCACAACTTGTTTTCTGCTAGCAGGTTCCCTCCTACTACCACTGTTGTTCCAGTGCCGTCGGTTGCTAGGTGATCGGCACGCCTCAGGAAGTGACATGCCATCCATGGCACAGCGTGATTGGATGGTATCCTTATTTCAACACTCTGGACTTTTGCCGCCTCACCGACTATAGCATTCCTGTGGGTTCCCTCGGCTCGGCTGCATGCTCAACATTCTCTTTCCCCTTGGGGTGAAGATTCTGGTCTCCCCATTTTGGCTTCCATGCTGTCTCTGGCTCTCCGGTTTCTCCTTTGGCTTTCTAGCCGCATCCAAACAACTGTGCTGCCATCGGCTCTCAAAGCAGCAGCACCTACTACCAACTTATCACCACCGGCTCTTGCCACATCATTGGCACCTTTGCAGCACCAGTAGCTTCCGTGCTGTCTCCGGCTCTCCAGCTTCTCCTACGGTTTCCAAGTCGCACCAATACAGCTGCAGCACCAACTACCAGCTTCCTACTATCAGCTATCGCCGCCTCATCGGCACCTTTGCTGCACCATCAGTATATTTGCCGCACCATCGTCTCTCAAAGCCGCAACACTTGCATCAACTTCTTACTATCGGCTATTGCTGCACCTACGGCACACAAGCCGCATCATCGCACCTTTGCCGCACCATTGGCCCTCAAAGCCGCAACACTTGCATCAGCTTCTTACTATCGGCTATTGCTGCACCATCGGTACACAAGCTGCATCATCGACACTTTGCGGCACCATCGGCTCTCAAA
Source organism: Taudactylus pleione (assembly GCA_031769625.1). NCBI lineage: Eukaryota > Metazoa > Chordata > Amphibia > Anura > Myobatrachidae > Taudactylus > Taudactylus pleione. The sequence goes on along the minus strand of JAUIMM010000522.1, from coordinate 2,581,949 downwards.
GCTGCAATACCTGTATCAGCTTCCTACTATCGGCTTTTGCCGCACCTTCGCACACAAGCCATACCATAGGCACATTTGCCGTACCATCAGCTTTCAAAGCCGCAACACTTCTATCAACTTCCTACCATCAGCTATTGCTGAACCATCGGCACTCAAGCCGCACCATCGGCATGTTTGCCGCATCATCGGCTCCCAAGCCATTTCACGAACTGTTCTTGTTCATGTTGTTCCACTCACCACTAGATTCCATAGTAGCTTCGTGTGAACTACTACCACCTCGCGTATTAAGACCAGGCGGCCGCCTAAGTACCGGTGAATACGACCAGTTCTAAGGGAACAACGGGCGGTTGTTAGTGGCAGAAGACCTCCTAGTCATCTAGATTGTAGTCGGTTCACATGAGGCAGGCTTTGGTAATCATAACATTATAATCGTCCAAAAGATATTAGAGGAGTATCATGTCACAGGGGCAGAATCCTGCTCAAGTGCTTGCTGCACAGATCCAAGTTCTCACCCCGAAGGTCCAAGAACTCTCCTTGCGTGTAGAAGAGAGTTGGTCTCCTGTTTTTGCAGCTCCTCTCAAGGAACCCAAGATAAACTTGCCAGATCGGTTCTCTTGGGATCATCGGCAGTTCCTCAATTTCTGCGAGAGCTGTAAACTGTACTTCAGACTTCATCCCGTCTCCTCAGGGACAGAATCACAACAAATAGGACTAATAATTTCCCTTCTTCAAGGGGATCCACAAACTTGGGCCTTTGGGTTGCCCCCAGCCCATGCAGCACTACAGTCCATCAATGCCTTCTTTTCTGCCATGGGTTTATTGTACGACGACCCTGATAAGTCCTCTTTGGTGGAATCCAATTTGCATTCCCTTAAATAGGGTCAGAGAGTGGCAGAAGATTATTCATCTGAATTCCGCAGATAGGCTAATGACTCTGGCTGGAATGACCCTATGCAGTCAATATCGGCTTGGTTCTCTGAGGCCATCAAGGACATCCTTGTCCAACACTCTCCTGCTGAATCCTTGGACGACCTCATGCAGAGGGCTATCATGTTAGACCGACGTCTCCGGGAACTGATTCTTCCTACTAAGTCGCCTCGTTCTCCTGCTTGGATTCCATCTCCTGATTCAGAGTAACCAATGCAAATTGGTGCGTCTCGATTGTCATCTGAAGAGAGATGCAGGAGACGTTCCCTAGGTCTCTGCATGTATTGCGGAGATAAGAGGCATTCAGTGAACAACTGCCCAATCAGACCGGTAAAAGGCAAGGCCTAAATGTTCTGGAGGAATTACATTTGGGCCTGGCTCCTATTTCCTCCAAAAATTCCGCTCCGGTTCCAGCAGCCATCGAAATTGCCGATACCACCTTGACTACTTCAGCAGTTTTGGACAGTGGGGCAGCTGGCAATTTTATGGATTTTCAACTCTTCAGGTCTCTGGGTCATTCCACCGTTCCATTAGATCGAGAAATTCTTATCTGTGGATTGGATGGAGGACTGTTTTCTAGTGGACGCATAAAATTCAAAACACCTCCTCTCCGTCTGTCGGGGCCTTGCATCTAGAGACGATTTCCTTCTATCTCCTCCAGTGTCCATTAGCATCCATCGTTCTCGGACTCCCCTGGCTCAGGGATCATAATCCCACCATCGACTGGTCCTCCTGGGAAATAGTAAGGTGGAGCCAAACCTGTCAAGCTCACGGTCTTGCTGTTCCTATTCAGGCAGTCCAACCTGCGGTAGCTGGAACTTCACCCGTCATCCCGGTCCAATACCAAGACTTTGCTGATGTTTTTTTCAAACAGCTCGCGGACGTCCTTCCTCCTCATCGGTCATACGACTGTGCTATTAATTTGGTACCTGGAGTCAAATTACCCAAAGGTCAGTTGTACTCATTTTCTGTTCCTGAGGATAAGGCCATGAGGGATTACATCGATAACGTCTTGGCCAAAGGATTTATCCGTCCCTCTAAGTCACCATTGGGAGCAGGTTTCTTCTTCGTGGTGAACGACAGATTTCTCCGTCCTTGTATTTATTACAAGAGTTTAAACAGCATCACCATAAAAAACTCCTACCCACTGCCTCTCATCTCTGCACTTCTTGAACAGCTGCGCCAAGCCCACATCTTTTCAAAAAATTACCTACAAGGAGCATATAACCTCATCAACATCAAAAGTGGAGATGAGTGGAAGACAACTTTCAGCCTCTCCAACGCTCCAGCGGTCTTCCAGGATCAATCAATGATGTCCTTTGGGAATTCCTAGGGATATTTGTTGTCGTGTTACTGAATGGCATTCATTTTCTTCCAGTCGTTGGACCAACATCATCAGCACGTACGCCTGTTTTTTCAGAAACTACGGGAAAACCACCTCTACGCTAAGCTGGGGAATCTTGGCTATGTCATCTCCTCCCAAGGTTTTTCCATGGATCCAAGTAAAGTGGAAGCTATTCAAAAGTGGGTCCAGCCGTCTTCCCTCAAAGCGATCCAGCGCTTTTTGGGTTTCTCCAACTATTACCACAGATTCATCAGGTCTTCCTCCACCATCGTTGCGCCCATTGTTGAATTGACCAAAAAAGGAATGGACACCTTTAATTGGTCAGCCAGAGCTGTCCAGGCTTTTGCAGCTCTTAAGCTCGCATTCATTCAGGCCCCAGTACTTCAGTATCCCGATCCGGAGCTTCCATTCATCCTTGAGGTGGATGCCTCGGAAGTAGGAGCTGGAGCCATTTTATCTCAGAAAGATCTTGCTGATAATAAATTGCACCCTTGTGCCTTTTTCTCTCACAAGTTCTCCTCGGCGGAGCGCAACTACGATGTGGGAAATCGAGAGTTGCTGGCAATTAAGTGGGCATTCCAGGACTGGAGACACGGGTTAGGAGGGGCAAAACATCGGATCACGGTTCTCACTGACCACAAGAACCTGTCTTACATTCAGTCTGCAAAAAGGTTGAACTCGCAGTAAGCATGTTGGGCATTTTTCAACCGGTTTAACTTCCTCATCTCTTTCCATCCTGGTTCAAAGAACATCAAGGCTGATGCTCTGTCCAGGAGCTTTGAACCGATACAACAGGTCTCCAGAGCAGACAAAGCCATTATTCCGGACTCCTTCTTCCATTGTGCCGTAACTTGAAAACTGGCTGATCTCAATCGGGACTGTCAATCAGAGTCACCTCCTGATAAGCCATTTGGTTTTCTCTTCATTCCAGAAAAAATTAGGAGATCAGTTCTTCTGGATTTTCACGCTTGTTGAGCTTCTGGTCACCCAGGCAACAGCAAGACCTTAGAGTTGCTCTCCCGCTCGGTTTGGTGGCCTTCGTTGATCAAGGATATGCGTGAATTTGTCCTGGCATGTGAGGTCTGTGCCCGGCATACAACACCTCGGACAGCTCCTTCAGGTCTGTTACTTCCTCTTTCCATACCTGGGAGACCCTGGACTTCATTGTTGACCTCCCAGTGTCTGCTCGATGTTCCATGATCTGGATGGTGGTGGACCGTTTTAGCAAAATGGTACACTTCATACCACTGCCAAAGCTCCCTTCTGCCAAAGAAATCTCCGGCCTATTTCGCCAACATATCTTTCGCTTACACTGCCTACAATGGATATTGTGTCGGATTGTGGCACAGTTCTGGAGAGCTTTCTGTGCTTCCTTGGACATTGACCTTTGCCTTTCTTCAGGATACCATCCACAGGCCAATGGACAAACTGAGCGTGTCAACCAGTGTATGGATCAGAATTTACGCTGTTACGGCTCCAAGTGTGATAATGACTGGGTATCCCATCTACCGCTTGCTGAGTATGCTTCTAACAGTTTGTGTCATTCTGCATCCTCGGTATCCCCATTCTTTTGTGTCACAGGGCAACATCCGACGGCAAATTCTTTAGACTCCAGTTCACCAGTATCACCTTCTGTCTCTCGGCACCGGCATATTTGGAGGAAGGTTAATTAAAGCCTTCAGAAGGTATCTCTCCGCTCCAAAAATTCTGCTGACAAGCATCGAAGGTCATGTGGATTTAAGAAGTGTGACTTGGTCTGGCTTTCACCAAAAACATTAAACTCCACCAACCTACGCAAAGGTTAGGTCCTAGGTTCATTGGTCCGTTTCGTATCATTTCACAGATGAACTCGGTGGCCTTCAAACTTCAATTACCCAACTCTCTCCATATCAACAATACCTTCCACTGTTCCTTGTTCAAGCCGGTCTTCTGTTCAGCCAAATTCAAATCCAGGTTCCTGTCCAGGCCTGCTCCAGTTGTGGTCCACGATCAACACGAGTTTGCAGTGTAGAATATCTTGAATTCTAGAATTTCCAAGGGTCATCTGCAGTTCTTGGTCCACTGGAAGGGCTATGTTGCGAAGGAATGCTCCTGGGTTCCTGAAACTGCTCTGCATGCTCCCAGGTTACAGAGAAATTTCTTCAGAGATTTCCAAGACAAACCGGGTTCTGGAGGTTCTTCAACCCCGCGTCAAGGTGGGGGTATTGTTACAAATTGCGGTCACGACTTGTTTTCTGCTAGCAGGTTACCTCCTACTGACAGTGTTGTTCCAGCGCCGCTGGTTGCTATGTGATCGGCACGCCTCAGGAAGTGACATGCCATCCATAGCACAGCGTGATTGGATGATATCCTTATTTCAACACTCTGGACTTTTGCCGCCTCGCTGACTATAGCGTTCCTGTGGGTTCCCTTGGCTCGGCTACATGGTCAGCGTTCTGTTTCCCTTCGCAGTGAAGATTCTGGTCTCCCCATTGTGGCTTCCGTACTGTCTCTGGCTTCTCCTACGGCTTCCTAGCTGCATCCAACTGTGCTGCCATCGGCTCTCAAAACCGCAGCACCTACTACCAACTTACTACCACTGGCTCTTGCCGCATCATTGGCACCTGTGCTGCACCAGCAGCTTTCATGCTGTCTCTGGTTCTCCAGCTTCTCCTACTGCTTCCAAGCCGCACCAATATAGCTGTGCTGCCATCGTCTCTCAAAGTCGCTGCACCAACTACCAGCTTCCTACTATCAGCTATTGTCGCCTCATCAGCATATTTTCCGCACCATCGGCTCTCAAAGCCGCAACACTTACATCAGCTTCTTACTATCGGCTATTGCCGCACCATCGGCTTCCAAAGTCGCAACACTTCTATCAACTTCCTACCATCAGCTATTGCTGAACCATCAGCACTCAAGCTGCACCACCTGCATGTTTGCCGCATCATCAGCTCCCAAGCCGTTTCACCAACTGTTCTTGTTGTCCCACTCACCACTAGATTCCATAGTACCTTCGTGGGAACCACTACCACCTCGAGTATTAAGACCAGGTGGCTGCCTAAGTACCGGTGAATATGACCAGTTCTAAGGGAATGGGCAGTTGTCAGTGGCAGAAGACCTAGTCGGGTCACACGAGGCAGGCTTTGGTAATCATAACACCTGATGTGCTTCCTTGTGGCTCCACCCATGGCGTCGATGCCACGGGGGAGCACACATCAGAGGTCACTTCCTCCTAGTTGACTCAGCAGTACTGCAGCTAGGTGAGCTACCGAAATTAAGACGCGAGCTACAGGTTGGAGACCACTGCTCTACACTGTAGCAATGTAGAATTGTTCTAGTGATTCAGTATTTTCACATACATAAAGGTATTATAAATGGGGCCCTATGGCAGCAGGTCAGACAAGGCACTATTGTGGGGTGGCTTATAGAGACACCATCACTACAGGCAGAATCAATGGGAGATGAAGGCTCTGCTCTCTGCCACCGGCTCCCATTCTGTCCCATACCGACAGGGTTGCTGCTAGATCCTAGTTGGAGAAGGGACCTCTCTGACATCGCAACCGCTGCAGAAGGGCCGGATCGCTCCAGTGTTACCATCCATGTGGGTATAGAGGGGGAATACATTTTTGTTCTGATCCTTTCCCCTCCCCCTCTGACCGTGGGTGTGACGTCAGAGGTCCTTTGCAGCACCCAATTCTAGACCTAACCATGCAGACAGGTTACTGAAGGGCCTGGCACTGCGCAGGTGCCCTCCTGCTGCCGCTTCACACTGGGTTGTGGCAAGATCCCCTTCAGCTACATTACCCTGACGTCATCAGTTACTATCCACATGGACACAGAGTGGGAATAGTAATGGTTGGCTGTATTTCCCCTTCGTGCTAGGGACCTGGAAGTGACGTGAGGGCGGAAGTGCAGTTCCTGCCCATGAGAGCCGGTAATGTCTAAATCCCCTTCACTGAGAGGACCCTGACGTCATCAGCCAGTGTCCAGCGCCATTCCCTGCCATCCAAGTGGGCATAGAGGGGGAATATAACCATGTGGCGAGCGTTGCGAGCCACCATGCCCTAAGCGTGGCGAGCGCAGCGAGCCACTGTGCCCGAAGCGTGGCGAGCGGACAACAAACTTGTGTAAGTGGGGACAAAGTACTTCTGTATCTGGCTGTCATGGGCAGGAACTGTACTTCCGCCCTCACCCACGTCACTTCCAGGTCCCTAGCGCGAAGGGGAAATACAGCCAACTCATGAGAGCCAGCTACAGAAGTACTTTGCCCCCACTTGAACGAGTTTGTGCTGCGCTCGCCGCACTTCGGCACATGGTTATATTCCCCCTCTATGCCCACTTGGATGGCAGCGAATGATGCTGGACACTGGCTGATGAAGTCAGGGTCCTCTCCGTGAAGGGGATTTAAACTTTACCGAACAGTAATCTGTGGCGAGCGTATACATTTCTACTATTGGTGGCATGGAACCACGCTTCTGCCCTCACCTTACGTCACTTCCAGGTACGTCTACTGAAGGGGATTTATACACAACCATTGAACCCCACTTCCGCCCTCACGTCACGTCACGTCCGGGTAGATGAAGGTGGAAATAAGATCAACCAATCACGCCGGTGAGGTGGCAGGGCTGAGCTTATCACGTATGCGCAACTTCCGTTTGCTGCCATCAGTCACATGATCTGCAACGCGCTTGCGCGTTACGTCTCTTCCAGCGGCGGCACTTGATTGGTGCCCGCCGTGGACGCAGGCGCGAAGCTGGCTCGTCCGCTATGTGCGTTGGGATTGGCGGGGGCTCTGCGCATGCGTGCACCGATCTCCCGGCTCGGGAGCCTTCGCGCCATTCGGAGGAGTGTGGTGGTGGGGTGGCGGCGCGTGCACGCGGTCGGGTCACGTGCCAAAGGGTCGCGCGGTGGGGGCTGGGGGAGGCGGAGAGGAGCGAGACATCGGCCCCGAGTTACCTCAGAGTCGTGGGGGCGCGCTGTCCCCACCGACACCCCGGGACTCCGGCCCCAGAGACATCGCCGTGACACAGTCCGAGGCTCCGAGCACCCGCCGACATCATGAAGGGGTGAGCTGTCACACGCTGCCATGTGCCCTGTGTCATTACGCCCTGACCCCCCCCGTCACGTGTGCCCTGTATATACTGCCCCAGCACCCCATATACTGCTGACCCCTGTCATGTGTGCCCTGTATATACTGCCCCAGCCCCCCCATATACTGCTGACCCCTGTCATGTGCCATGTATATACTGCCCCAGCACCCCATATACTGCTGACCCCTGTCATGTGTGCCCTGTATATACTGCCCCAGCCCCCCATATACTGCTGACCCCTGTCATGTGTGCCCTGTATATACTGCCCCAGCACCCCATATACTGCTGACCCCTGTTCATGTGTGCCCTGTATATACTGCCCCAGCCCCCCATATACTACTGCCCCCCGTCACGTGTGCCCTGTATATACTGCCCCAGCCCCCCCATATACTGCTGACCCCTGTCATGTGTGCCCTGTATATACTGCCCCAGCACCCCATATTACTGCTGACCCCGTCATGTGTGCCCTGTATATACTGCCCCAGCCCCCCATATACTGCTGACCCCTGTCATGTGTGCCCTGTATATACTGCCCCAGCCCCCCATATACTGCTGACCCCTGTCATGTGTGCCCTGTATATACTGCCCCAGCCCCCCATATACTGCTGACCCCTGTCATGTGCCATGTATATACTGCCCCAGCCCCCCATATACTGCTGACCCCTGTCATGTGTGCCCTGTATATACCTGCCCCAGCACCCCCATATACTGCTGACCCCTGTCATGTGTGCCCTGTATATACTGCCCCAGCCCCCCATATACTACTGCCCCCCGTCACGTGTGCCCTGTATATACTGCCCCAGCCCCCATATACTGCTGACCCCTGTCATGTGTGCCCTGTATATACTGCCCCAGCACCCCATATACTGCTGACCCCCGTCATGTGTGCCCTGTATATACTGACTGCCCCAGCCCCCCATATACTGCTGACCCCTGTCATGTGTGCCCTGTATATACTGCCCCAGCCCCCCATATACTGCTGACCCCTGTCATGTGTGCCCTGTATATACTGCCCCAGCCCCCCATATACTGCTGACCCCGTCATGTGTGCCCTGTATATACTGCCCCAGCCCCCCATATACTGCTGACCCCTGTCATGTGTGCCCTGTATATACTGCCCCCAGCCCCCCATATACTGCTGACCCCTGTCATGTGTGCCCTGTATATACTGCTCCAGCCCCCCATATACTGCTGACCCCTGTCATGTGTGCCCTGTATATACTGCCCCAGCCCCCCATATGCTGCTGACCCCTGTCATGTGTGCCCTGTATATACTGCCCCAGCCCCCCATATACTGCTGACCCCCGTCATGTGTGCCCTGTATATACTGCCCCAGCCCCCCATATACTACTGACCCCCGTCATGTGTGCCCTGTATATACTGCCCCAGCCCCCCATATACTACTGACCCCTGTCATGTGTGCCCTGTATATACTGCCCCAGCCCCCCATATACTGCTGACCCCTGTCATGTGTGCCCTGTATATACTGCCACAGCCCCCTATATACTGCTGACCCCCGTCATGTGTACCCTGTATATACTGCCCCAGCCCCTCATATACTGCTGACCCCATCTTGTGTCCCCTATATACTTCTCTAAACCAATCTATACTCCCTGTATGCTGCTGGCACCTATATACCATTGATTACTGTCATATGTGCCCTATATATTGCCCCTGTATACTGTTGACACTATATACAGCTGACTCCCAAAATATTTGTTCTGTATATTGCTGGCATCTATATATCGCTGACCCATTTAAAATGTTCCATGTATACTGGACACTATATATTACTGACCCCTATCATATGTGCCTAATATACTGCCCCATGTATACTGCTGAAACTGTATACCACTGTCCCGTCATATATGCCCCTATATACTGCTGACACTGTATACAGCTGACACTACTTATGTGCCCTATAGACTGCCTTTACCCCCTGTATACTGACCCTGTAAAATGTAATCTGATATTGTGTGCCTTTCCTTTATACTGCTGACCCCTGTTGTGTGCCCTGTATACTGCTGACACTATATATTGCTGACCCCTGTCATATGTACTCTATATATTGACCCTGTAAAGTCATGTTATATTGTGCTGACACCTGTATTACTGCTGACCTATGTCATATGTGCCTTATATGCTTTCCCAGTTCCCCATATAACACCCATTTCCAATTATAGTGTACTCACTACTGTATACTGCAGACCCATGTCATCTGTGCCCCCATATAACGCCTTGACCCCCTGTATACTGCTGACCCAAGATATTTGTTACCTGTATACTGCCCTGATCCCCTGTATATTAGCCCTGTATACTGCTGACACCAGTCATATGTTCCCTATATACTCCCCCCAGACCACTGTCTACTGTCCCTGTATAATGCTGACACTATATACCGCTGACCCCTGTCATATAATGCCCTGACCCTGTAACATGTCATCTGTTAGTGTGCTTGCTGCTGTATACTGCAGGCTCCTATATACCACTGCTCCCCTGTAAAATGTTCCTATATATACTGCTCAGATCCTCTGTGTACATTCCCCCTACTGTGCACATTCCCCCTACTCTGTCCTGGCTCCTGTAATATGTATGCTGGAATGATACTTGTATACCCAATTGTGTCCTCTGCCTAGGTCCCTGAGCCCCTGGTCACGTATTCCCGTGTCTTGCCTACCGCCCCAAACTTCTGGTCATGTGCCTTGTCTACCACCCCAAGCCCCTGTCATACCAGCCCAGTCTGCCACCCCAAGCCCCTGATCATATATTCTTCATTCTAGTGTACCATATATACATCATACTGAGCCCTGTAATTTGTGGCCTTTATATCAGACCTATATGTAGCGCTGTCCCCAGCCGTGTGTGGCCTCTGTGCCGCGCTGTCCCCAGCCGTGTGTGGCCTCTGTGCGCGCTGTCCCCAGCCGTGTGTGGCCTCTGTGCCGCGCTGTCCCCAGCCGTGTGTGGCCTCTGTGCCGCGCTGTCCCCAGCCGTGTGTGGCCTCTGTGCCGCGCTGTCCCCAGCCGTGTGTGGCCTCTGTGCCGCGCTGTCCCCAGCCGTGTGTGGCCTCTGTGCCGCGCTGTCCCCAGCCGTGTGTGGCCTCTGTGCCGCGCTGTCCCCAGCCGTGTGTGGCCTCTGTGCCGCGCTGTCCCCAGCCGTGTGTGGCCTCTGTGCCGCGCTGTCCCCAGCCGTGTGTGGCCTCTGTGCCGCGCTGTCCCCAGCCGTGTGTGGCCTCTGTGCCGCGCTGTCCCCCAGCCGTGTGTGGCCTCTGTGCCGCGCTGTCCCCAGCCGTGTGTGGCCTCTGTGCCGCGCTGTCCCCAGCCGTGTGTGGCCTCTGTGCCGCGCTGTCCCCAGCCGTGTGTGGCCTCTGTGCCGCGCTGTCCCAGCCGTGTGTGGCCTCTGTGCCGCGCTGTCCCCAGCCGTGTGTGGCCTCTGTGCCGCGCTGTCCCAGCCGTGTGTGGCCTCTGTGCCGCGCTGTCCCCAGCCGTGTGTGGCCTCTGTGCCGCGCTGTCCCCCAGCCGTGTGTGGCCTCTGTGCCGCGCTGTCCCCAGCCGTGTGTGGCCTCTGTGCCGCGCTGTCCCCAGCTGTGTGTGGCCTCTGGGTTTTCATGAGAAGCGCTACTCTTAGGGTAACATTGGTGGCAGAATTACTGGAAAGGAAGATTGTAAGAGTTGCCAATAGCACCCAGCTCCTACCTATCACTAATCTTGGTACTTTATTTTTTAGTCTTAGTAAATCTACCTCTTAAAGTAATATATAATACAGTTAGGCTTTTAGTGCATTTCCTTGGTGAATGTATACAGAGACTTAGTACAGTGTATATTAATCTCCAACCATGCTGACCAAATGGTCACTGTTTTGTTGGTGATGTGCTAGTTCCGCCACCTATATTGTCCCGATTCAGAGATGCACGCAGTGCCTGTTGCTGATGCAATCCTGTAAACAGCTGACTTTCGATAATATGCTAAAGACTCAGCCTCTGTCTTGTACACAGAGACGCCCACCTCCGTCATCTCGCATCCACCGCTTACATACAAAAGCGGAAACATTGGACGCACAGAAAAGCCCCATGACGCCTGCTGGTTTTTCTAGCCCCCCCCCCACCCCCGGTTACCTCCCCCAAATGCTGACCACCTGTCGCTCACTTTGAGAATAAATCCTTTCTGCGACTGCCCTCACTATCCAATCACAAAGCTTGCGCAGTAGCAAAATTACGCTCCACTGCATTCGGCATCAACATTCCGTACATCTCTGAATCGGGCGCATTGTGTTATAATAACATTGATGTCAGAGTTGCCGATTCCTTGATTGAGGAGCTGTATGCCAATGGGTAGATGAAACGCTGGGCAGTAGGTCGGTGATCAGTGTCCTAGGATTGCCCAAATATCTGAAGTCTGCAGATTCCTGATAGAAGTTGATTTAAGTACCAAACGTGTATAATTAGTCTTCATTCTAGCACCTGGCACATCCCGTGCAGTTCCTCTATCCTGCCAGCGGTGTCGCACTCTGCTTTGGTGCTTTTAGCACACTCAGCTGATGCAACTGTGCTGAGATAAACCAGTATGTGCGCTATAAGCATCAGACCAGAGAGCGACACCCCAGGCAGGAAAGAGGAACTGCACAGGTTGTAACAGGTGCAGGGTGCTAGAGTGAACACTATTAATGGACAACCACGCTTTTTCTCCACTCCTTTTTCTTAAAGCTCCCCTACAACCATGTCAATGGTGGCAATTCGGGGCCGCCTCTTGCCTTGCCCCAACCCTGGAGTCTTTTAAAGGTAGCCATCTTTTCCACCCTCTGGCAGTTCTGTAATATGGAATGAGCTGGACTATAGGGATTTGCTTGTATCTTGTGCGCAGGGATAGTGAGCGGGGAGGCCAAATCACCATCCGCCATGTTTTAGTAGGTAGCAGCGCAGCTTTATAACTCCCTTACTGCTTTCCTTCTACACAACCACTAGTCTCCCATCAACCAATCGTTCACACTGCATGTGCTGGAGGGAATGGTCTCTTGTGTGAGCGGCCTATGGAGAGCAACATTACACATAAGTAGCTTATGGCTCTCAGAAGAAGCCTGTTCTAATGGATCACTAATGAGACGTTTTGTATAATGTAGGATATTCCCACACGTCTGGTACTTATCCTAGTAAAAATTTACCAGTAGGGGAAGACTGCAGGTATTGTCTGCTGATGGCTGTATAACATACCTCTGGTCATCTTGTGTGGATGAATCCATCATCTCAGTGTTTGATCTTTCACATTTTGTGGGGGCGATTCAATTCAGTGCTCTGTGTGGTCGGAGAATGCCGGTTATCACGGTCATCGTGGCACGGTAACCAGCATTCTCTGACCAAAGTGCTGGGCGCGCGGCTGTTAGCGCCGCGCTATGTAGACAAACAGCCGCGCACCCGGCACTTTGGGCGGATTTCTCTTCGCATCCCCAGGTGTGTGCGAGAAGAAATCATTAGCACGACCATACAGCGCGGTGTATTGAATAGCTTCGGGAACTCCCTCCCTTCGCTATTCAATAGCGCGTTGAATTGAATTCCCCCCTCTGTGTGATGTGATGAGTTTATCACCCTGCAGTAATCCGCTACATCACTATTGAATATGAGGAGAATTCAATTAAATGTGATGTTGAATTGCGCTGGGAATTCCCGGAGCTATTCAATTGGCTGCGCTGTTCACCTTGATGAGAGGATTTCTACTTGCACCCTCCTGAGTGCGACCAGAAATCCGACTTCACTGATCTAGTGCCGCAACGCTGGTTTTCGGCTTAGCGTGTGCGCTAACAGCTTCGCGACCGGTACTTACGTCGTCAGGTTACCACGATTAAACATAGGCTGCATCTCCCGACTTAAGTGCAGGGCGTGAGGGGGACATTCAAATAGCTTTGGGAACTCACTCTCATCGCTATTCAACATCACTTTCATATGAATCCCCCCCCACCCCTCTATGAATGTCTTACACACAGTGATTATCCGGTGTCTCTGATGATAGGTGAGAGAGAGGAAGTGACTTCCCCCAGCACATAATGCTGCGTGGTAACATTAAAGAGTAAGTTGTGGTGGGCTGGTGTAGGATGGGTAATGAGGTAATAACCTACTAACCAAAGTGATATAATACTGGAATATTTGGTTCCTAGGGTTCCCTGAAGAGATGTTGAATTAGCGGTTAGTTTGATTTGGTTGAGTTAGTGTATTCCGGAGTGTAGGCGCAGTGAGAGATGTCTGGAGATGTTAGTAAAAGAGGATAGCCAGTAAGCATGGGCAGATAGATATGAGATGTATTATGGTGGGCATGTAGAATGGGCAGGACTGGCAGCATGAGGCAGCAATAAAATGACTTGGATTGTAAACTGTAGGAGCGTTGTATGGTTACCGAGCGCTCTGACTCCGCGAAGTGAAGGACATGGGCTGTTCAACATGTGGCCCTCCAGCTGCTGTGGAACTACACATCCCAGCATGCCTTGACACAGTTTTAGCATGGACTAATGGCAATACTGAGGCATGGCATGCTGGGATGTGTAGTTCCAGAGCAGGTGGGGGGGGGGGCTGCATGTTGAATTCCCCTGGTTTTGGGGGCACACTAGACTATTATTTAATGTTAGGCTACTCTGTATAACACAGCTTACTATCTTCAGTACATTCCTGTCTGCCCTGGATACAACTGTTGAAAAGCAATTAACATTTTTTTTTTTTTTCAACTGTACTTTTTATTGCCAATGTTTTAAAGGCGTTGGTCACAAGTCCGCCTCCTCCCATGTCCTGTTACACAGGTGGGAGGATCCTTCTGTTACCTGAAGGCGAGAAGCAGACCTTCCTGCTTCTGCACCTCCCGTATCACAGTCGTGCTGTACCCAGCAGTCAGTCACACAGCCCTGGGGGGGGAGCGGTCTGTTCAGTAGAACCACACTGCCTCCCGCACTGGCGCCATTAGCTGGCAGCAGGACCCCTTACATGTTATACTCTGCAGAGAGGAATCATCGTACTTCCCTTTTAAGGATTATGTAAATAACTTCACGAGTTAAATTAGTGACCGGTGTTTGTACGTATGCGGTGCATTCATTTCTCTCAGTCATTGTGATGCTGGGCTTCAGGGGAAGCAATATGCTGATCTTGGACCCCGGTGTCCTGTAAACCGCAGAAAGTTGATCGGAATTGCAGAACCACTTGCAGAGCTGCTGCGGCCAAACGTACCTTTCCATTTAACGATGTGTTATGCTTTGGCAGGCGCTGTGTGAGAGGCACGCACATCTGCTATGCTGTTGTAACTAGACATTCTGCATGCCGGGCTGGAGTTCCTAGGGGCAGGATTATTTGTCACTCATTTCAAGGATTTTTTTCTAGTAAATTCTCAGGATGATAATAATCATCCCTCTCATTCTGTACTCCTATACCAAAGTAATGGTTGTTATTAAAAGAGATATCTAGCTGTAGAAGACTTGCTGCAAAAAACCCTATACAGGACACGTCTATAAGATGGTGCCTGGGTCACAGCAGGAATAGAGAGCAATGTCTCTTTTATACTGATTGCATTTAGCACCCTACATATTAATACTTGTCCCATAGCCCAGCACACTTCCTGCTGTATCTGACACGATGACCAGAGACAGCTGATCCAGTAACGCAGGAAAGATCATTACTGCGACAGTAAGCAGGTGTGCATGCCATGTGTGTCTGAAAGCCTGTTTCATCCTAGACCCCTTTGGTTGTAAGCTCACATGGCAATCTTCAGCACCCTACTGACCTGTAAACTTATCATAGCAATGCTGGATAGAAGACCCTGAGCAAACGTTCCCATGTGCCTTAATCGTCCCATTCAAGTCAGTGCAATGTGCAGGGAATATAGGTTGGCAATGTGTTTTTTGCGTGTAAAAGTAATCTCCACGCTGCAATTCAATTCCAAACTGACACATTTCACAGCAAAATCATTTTTTTTTCTCTTGCATTCCCCTGAGCATGGGAAAAGGTGGAGAATATATAATAGTGTAAATGTTGTGGTATGTAGAGGTGTAAATGATGTGGGACAGGTATGTAGAGGTGTAAATGATGAGGTATGTGGGGGTGTAAATGATGCGGGACAGGTATGTGGGGGTGTAAATGATGCAGGACAGGTATGTGGGGGTGTAAACGATGTGGGACAGATGTGTAAATGACGTGGGACAGGAATGTGGAGGTATAAATGATATGGGTCAAGTATGTGCAGGTGTAGATGAAGTGGGACAGGTGTGTGGAGGTGTAAATGATGGGGGACAGGAATGTAAATGATGGGGGACAGGAATGTAAATGATGGGGGACAGGTGTGTGGAGGTGTAAATGATGGGGGACAGGAATGTAAATGATGGGGGACAGGAATGTAAATGATGGGGGACAGGAATGTAAATGATGGGGGACAGGTCTGTAAATGATGGGGGACAGGTCTGTAAATGATGGGGGACAGGTCTGTAAATGATGGGGGACAGGTCTGTAAATGATGGGGGACAGGTCTGTAAATGATGGGGGACAGGTCTGTAAATGATGGGGGACAGGTCTGTAAATGATGGGGGACAGGTCTGTAAATGATGGGGGACAGGTCTGTAAATGATGGGGGACAGGTCTGTAAATGATGGGGGACAGGTCTGTAAATGATGGGGGACAGGTCTGTAAATGATGCGGGACAGGTCTGTGGGGGTGTAAATGATGCGGGACAGGTTTGTGGAGGTGTAGATGATGTGGGACAGGTTTGTGGAGGTGTAGATGATGTGGGACAGGTCTGTGGGGGGGAGGCAATCGGGAAACCGACTGACTAAACACCGGCAGCCGGCTTCCCGATTGTCTTATCCCGGCAAGGGTGAAATGCCGGACGTCTAGATGTAGACACCCGCATTTCCCCGACGCCGGGAGACCAGCGCCCAGCATCACGATCGTAGTGATGCCGGGCGCCACGAGCGGACAGCCGCGCGGGGGGGGGGTAGGTTTAGGGCTCCCGGGGGGGACTTAGGGTTAGGCACCCCCCCGGGAGAGTTAGGCTAGGGGGAGGGAGGGTTAGGCACCCCCGGGGGGAACAAGGTTAGGCAGCGGGGAAGGGGGTGGTTAGGCTTAGGCACTTAGAGGGGGGATTAGGGTTAGGCACCCCTAAGGAGGGTTAGGGGGGTTAGGTTAGTGGATACTTACCTATCCACGATCGGGATTTCCAGCGCTGACGGGCTTCCGCTGCGTCGCACTCTGCTTCTGTCGGGCTGCCGCTGACTGGAATCGAACCGCCGGCCGTGCGGCCGACGGTATTTCATACCAATTCCTGTGGGGGTGTAGATGATGTGGGACAGGTATGGGGAGGTGTAGATGATGCGGGACAGGTATGTGGAGGTGTAGATGATGCGGGACAGGTATGTGGGGGTGTAAATGATGGGGGACAGGTATGTGGGGGTGTAAATGATGGGGGACAGGTATGTGGGGGTGTAAATGATGGGGGACAGGAATGTGGGGTTGTAAATGATGGGGGACAGGTATGTGGGGGTGTAAATGATGGGGGACAGGTGTGTGGGCGTGTAAATGATGGGGGACAGGTGTGTGGGGGTGTAAATGATGGGGGACAGGTGTGTGGGGGTGTAAATGATGGGGGACAGGTGTGTGGGGGTGTAAATGATGGGGGACAGGTGTGTGGGGGTGTAAATGATGGGGGACAGGTGTGTGGGGGTGTAAATGATGGGGGACAGGTGTGTGGGGGTGTAAATGATGCGGGACAGGTGTGTGGGGGTGTAAATGATGCGGGACAGGTGTGTGGGGGTGTAAATGATGCGGGACAGGTGTGTGGGGGTGTAAATGATGCGGGACAGGTGTGTGGGGGTGTAAATGATGCGGGACAGGTGTGTGGGGGTGTAAATGATGCGGGACAGGTGTGTGGGGGTGTAAATGATGCGGGACAGGTGTGTGGGGGTGTAAATGATGCGGGACAGGGGTGTGGGGGTGTAAATGATGCGGGACAGGGGTGTGGGGGTGTAAATGATGCGGGACAGGGGTGTGGGGGTGTAAATGATGCGGGACAGGGGTGTGGGGGTGTAAATGATGCGGGACAGGGGTGTGGGGGTGTAAATGATGCGGGACAGGGGTGTGGGGGTGTAAATGATGCGGGACAGGGGTGTGGGGGTGTAAATGATGCGGGACAGGGGTGTGGGGGGGTGTAAATGATGCGGGACAGGGGTGTGGGGGGGTGTAAATGATGCGGGACAGGGGTGTGGGGGGGTGTAAATGATGCGGGACAGGGGTGTGGGGGGGTGTAAATGATGCGGGACAGGGGTGTGGGGGGGTGTAAATGATGCGGGACAGGGGTGTGGGGGGGTGTAAATGATGCGGGACAGGGGTGTGGGGGGGTGTAAATGATGCGGGACAGGGGTGTGGGGGGGTGTAAATGATGCGGGACAGGGGTGTGGGGGGGTGTAAATGATGCGGGACAGGGGTGTGGGGGGGGTGTAAATGATGCGGGACAGGGGTGTGGGGGGGGTGTAAATGATGCGGGACAGGGGTGTGGGGGGGGTGTAAATGATGCGGGACAGGGGTGTGGGGGGGGTGTAAATGATGCGGGACAGGGGTGTGGGGGGGTTTGAATGATGCGGGACAGGGGTGTGGGGGGGTTTGAATGATGCGGGACAGGGGTGTGGGGGGGTTTGAATGATGCGGGACAGGGGTGTGGGGGGGTTTGAATGATGCGGGACAGGGGTGTGGGGGGGTTTGAATGATGCGGGACAGGGGTGTGGGGGGGTTTGAATGATGCGGGACAGGGGTGTGGGGGGGGTTGAATGATGCGGGACAGGGGTGTGGGGGGGGTTGAATGATGCGGGACAGGGGTGTGGGGGGGTTTGAATGATGCGGGACAGGGGTGTGGGGGGGTGTGAATGATGCGGGACAGGTATATGTGGTGATGTGATGTGGGGGTGTTGCATTTATGCGGTAGTGCTTTTGAACTAGCAGGTGTGAGTTGAAACACTAAAAAGACATTGAATACAATTTTATGTACCCCAAACTACTGTATAGACTTTTATTTGATGGAAAACACTGGCTGCTATCGTTTTTTCATCATTACTAAAAATCAAAGAATCAACCATTTGACACATTTGAAGAACGTCCAATACTGTGATCTGTTATTTGCCTCGTATTGGGGGGCTCTGGGTGATTCCCCCACTTTTTCATCCACTTTGTAGAATGAACGTGCGATATTGCTGCAATTCCTGGGAATGGCCATTTACAATTGAATTTCAAGAGGTGCGGGCGCTTGGTTCATGAACGTTACTTGTGATGTGTGTGGTATTTAAGTCACAAATTTGCGCTCCCCAGCTCTTGCTGAATAGAATCGCCCTCATGGTTATGCCACTGGACCCGAAACCCGACTGCTGGGTCTTATCCCCAGGCTGCCTTCATTTGAGACTGATGTAAATTGCATCTTTCACTCTAGTGTGAGTCACAATGGTGGCAGCTACTCTTCTGAACTGTTTAAGGGGATCCTAATGGTGGGTACACACTACACGATATGCTCCCTGAGCGATATCGTGTAGTGTTGTCCACGGCAGGCTCTGCTCAGTGTCGTTCATGACATTGAGCACAGCCACTGAATGATATCATTAACGATATCGTTCAGCGCCGGGCTCTCTCCCCCATTCCCTGACATGCAGCAACCTGACGAGATCGTCAAGTTGGCCTGCATGTCAGCCCGATGAACGATAATGACGAACGACCCGCGGGAAAGCGCGTCGTCGTTATCGTTCATCTTTTTGGGGTTAAAAATGGACGATAAAGTGGACGACTGAACGATATCGTTATCATTCAGTCGTCCACTGTATCGCCCAGTGTGTACGCTCCATAAAGCATTGGACATTCGTATCAATCTCTGAGTAATGGTAAAATGACCGTATGGAAAGTCGGTGCCTACATCAGCGATGGGCAACCTGACTCGCTTTGAGGGCCGGTAGGGGCTGACCTCCAACTTGCAAAGGGCCACACATAACTCTACATACATTGCATCGAAAGAGTCACCTATCTATAATAAGATAGCAGCAGACCTTTTAAATGAGCCTTAAAGGCTGTAACAAATATAACAAGCAGGATAGGAGCTGGGGGATGCAAGCGAGGGCCAGGGTGGCTGTTTGTTGCCCATCGCTGGTCTACATGGACTTTGCAATAATCCTAACACCACTTTCTCACGATCCATGTGTTCGTAATGAATGTCTTAGACTAAATTTAACAAGCAAGTGCTGTAAATATATTTTGGTGGAGTGATCTGCAGTGGGATCAGTTTCAGGGCAACACATTCCTGCACAGGACGGTCAGAGGCTATTTATAGCTATGAGCAATGAAACCAGCGCTGAATTCTGGTGCGTATTAAATATTTTTCACTAGCTCCAAATTTTAACATTTCGCCAGCCGCAAATAGAACGAAATTCTTGTGCAGCGTTGCTGTTAGATCTATCTATCCCGTGTCTGTGTGTAACTACTCTGCCTAGTATGGGATGATAATTAGCTATCAGAGTTGCCAAGCTCCAGCTCATCAGTGTGCCCTGAGATTCCCTGCAGCGCCAGGCTCTAGTCTCATTTGACAAAAAAAAATGTAGAAATAAAACATGTGCCCTTTCCATGAGGGCGTCTTAGTATTCTGTGGCCTAGGAAGCTGAGGCCACGGTCCCCGACCACATGCTCAGCTGTCAGTGCTCTGATCGTAGTACCTTGTGTGCAGGTCTCGGGATTAGAGAGGAGGAGTGTGTGCAGAGATCGTTGCTTTGTTTTCTCACTGGATCAGAGATAATGTGCAAGTTAGCATGTCCCTGCCATACTAATGTCATGTCTCGTGCCCCAGGCCCTGGAGAGAACCAAGATGTCGGATTGGTGTGCAGTCGGGAAGCCGGCGGACTTAATCCCAACAGCCGGCTTCCCGACTGCCTTATCCCGACGTGGGTTAAATGACAGGCGTCTAAATCTAGACGCCTGTCATTTTACCGATGCCGGGAGACCGGTGCCCGGCATTCCGATCGAAGTGATGCCAGGCCGGATGCCGGGAGGTTAGGCTAGGGTTAAGGTTATGCACTCCCGGGGGGGGACTTAGGGTTAGGCACCGCCCCGGTGGGCTTGGGTTTAGGTGGTGGGGAAGGGGGTGGTTAGGTTTAGGCACTGGGGGGAAGGTTAGGGTTAGGCACCCCTAAGGACGGTTAGTGAATACTTACCTTAGGGACCATCGGGATTTTCACCCATGTCGGGCAGCCGCTGTCGGGATTAAATCATACCGATTCCGTCAGGTTAGAGGCACGGAACGACGCTTTGAGTGACTATACCTCCTTGAAGTAGATTGCCTTTGCTTTGGAAAGTTGAAATTACATAGTAAAATGTACCAAATGTACAACCTGGGGTTGTATGTGAAGCTTTGTAGAGGCAGCCGGTGGTTTTGTCAGTTGTTGGGATTGGCCAACAAGTGTCCATTATATCTGGCAAATACTGAACGCCTGGCCAGTTAAGCTTGTTGCTGAGAACTTCAATGCTTTTTTTTTTATTATTGAATTAGAAGTGAAAATATAAGAAATCCAGCCTAATGCAGGCCTATTTATTGCGTTGTGGTTTTGCGTTGAGGTTGGTGTTAGAGACCGTTTACACTTCTTGGTCAGGATACTGTGTAGGCTGCACAATAAAGCTACATCGATCTTACTGATTATCAGAACCCCATTCCTGGTGTGTGACGTGGCTTCAGCCCCCCGGCTTTACAGCGACGCTTTAAAAATCCCATTGTGGGTATAATACCATGATGTTTACATAAGGTGACCGTAACATAATGAGGGTTGGAGTTTGACCTATTACCTGTGGAAGCTCTCTATAAATTTGTCCTGTTGCCTTGAGGGCAGTCTCCTTGCCACACACCCCCGACCAGTGGATTGATCTTAATACAGCTTTGAAACACACTATGGACCCGATGTGGCGTTTTTTCAATATCTGCATTTAAGTTTTTGTCCGTCTGTTCATGTACCAGGAGTGTCGGCAGTTTTTGGACTTTGTATATGTAGTGTACACTAGGTCGAGTGAAAAGGGTGTGCGTTGTACTGCAGTTTTCGGGATGCTACATCTCGTGGGTGTGGACGGCACCCCGGCTGGCTGTTTTAGCGGGGCGCCACCAAAAGGGCTGGGTGAAGTCTGCCCTGTTGAAATCAGGCAGGGCGCAGCATCCAGCTAAAATAGCCTAGCAGGAACGCTAGTGTATATGTGTTATATATAGATATATATATATAGATAGATAAGTAGTTTAACAAAACCTCTCACGTGTGTAATGTTCTCTATCTCATTCTAACTTCCCACCTGGCAGGAGCAGGTAGACCACTGCTACCTCTCATAGCCATTAGACTGCGCCTCATATCAGTCATACTGGGCTGGCGGAAACACGGTCACACATATATTGTACGAGTTGAATAAATTGACACAATGAGGTCTTGTTACCTTATTCATTTAACCACCCTCTTATATAAATATCTGTGTGTTGGTGTATATGCGATATATATACACACACACAGTATACACATTTTATTTTTTGAATGAAGGCTGTCTGAGACTTATTTTAGGATGATAATTAATCCTGTTTTGTTTTGTTTCAGTAGCCGGATTGAGCTGGGAGATGTGACACCACATAACATAAAGCAGCTGAAGAGGCTGAACCAGGTCATCTTCCCAGTGAGCTATAACGACAAGTTTTACAAGGATGTCTTGGAAGTTGGGGAGCTTGCGAAACTTGGTAAGGCGGGTGTAGGAGCTTCAGCGGTTACAGTAAATTTGTAGCTTTAGTGAAGTGTGTAGATTGTTACGGTTATTGATGAGGATCTGTGGCTTAATCTCAGATACATCACAATTGTTATGAAGATTTTTGTGACTATGTACTATCGCTGCCTCTGATATTTTGTCTCTGTTCATTTTAGCCTATTTCAATGACATTGCAGTGGGAGCAGTATGTTGTAGAGTTGATCACTCTCAGAATCAGAAGCGGCTTTACATCATGACCTTGGGTTGTCTGGCACCGTACCGCCGGCTAGGAATAGGTAAGTCTTCATTCATCTCTCAAGCCTGTGCCTGACACAAGCTACAGAGTTAAGACGAGTTACTAACAGTGAGCTTTCCAGCCTCGTGCACTGTATAATGGCAGAGCTGTGATTGTACCGGGATCCTAGTGTAAACGTTCTGTCAGGGTAACCCGTCTTCTAACTAATTGTTGGTTAGATACAAATCCAGCAGTGTGTTATCTAACGTGCTTCCTGCAGGGCAGTGTGCTAAGGTCTCTGTGTACACAGGTGCATGACACCGAGGTAGGGGCTGAGCCTGATGTCGCTTTGGCCAGATCAGCCATAAGAGATGGCTAACCAGCAATTATACCTGTTATTTCTTGTATGAGGTCTCTTCATTTTCTCCTGCAAAGAGATTTAATAACGGAAACTCAAATAGTTATACCTGCTTGCTAAAAGATGAATGCTCTGAAACATAGGAAGTTTTTATTTATTTTTTAATATCACAAATATGAAGGTTAATGAGTACACAACATGAATTGGAAACAAATGGTTTTGTCTTCACAGGAACAAAGATGCTGAATCACGTATTAAACATCTGCGAGAAAGATGGCACCTTTGACAACATCTATCTGTAAGTCTTCTCTCTTGGTGTGTACTGGTAGGGGGAGGCCAATCCCGCTATATTTTTTCAATCCCGCGATTGAGTTAATCAATGCTCGGCTGCCCACAACGCAGATTCCAGTGCATGCGTGCGCAGCTGTACAAGGGAACGGGCTGGTGTCCCGGGATTGACTTCCCTATGTACTGGTGATCGTACCTAGTACAGCCTGCGTTGTTCTGCTTCACTCTCCCCCATAGGCTCCTACGCACCCATAGTGCTATAAAGGCTGGGGTCACACTTTGTACAGCCTGCATTGTTCTGCTTCGCTCTCCCCCATAGGATCCTACGCACCCATAGTGCTATAAAGGCTGGGGTCACACTTTGTACAGCCTGCGTTGTTCTGCTTCTCTCTCCCCCCATAGGATCCTACACACCCATAGTGCTATAAAGGCTGGGGTCACACTTTGTACAGCCTGCGTTGTTCTGCTTCGCTCTCCCCCATAGGCTCCTACGCACCCATAGTGCTATAAAGGCTGGGGTCACACTTTGTACAGCCTGCGTTGTTCTGCTTCGCTCTCCCCCATAGGTTCCTACGCACCCATAGTGCTATAAAGGCTGGGGTCACACTTTGTACAGCCTGCGTTCTGCTTCACTCTCCCCCATAGGATCCTACGCACCCATAGTGCTATAAAGGCTGGGGTCACACTTTGTACAGCCTGCGTTGTTCTGCTTCGCTCTCCCCCATAGGTTCCTACGCACCCATAGTGCTATAAAGGCTTGGGTCACACTTTGTACAGCCTGCATTGTTCTGCTTCGCTCTCCCCCATAGGATCCTACACACCCATAGTGCTATAAAGGCTGGGGGTCACACTGTGTACAGCCTGCATTCTGCTTCGCTCTCCCCCATAGGCTCCTACGCACCCATAGTGCTATAAGGGCTGGGGTCACACTTTGTACAGCCTGCGTTGTTCTGCTTCACTCTCCCCCATAGGATCCTACTCACCCATAGTGCTATAAAGGCTGGGGGTCACACTTTGTACAGCCTGCATTGTTCTGCTTCGCTCTCCCCCATAGGTTCCTACACACCCATAGTGCTATAAAGGCTGGGGTCACACGTTGTACAGCCTGCGTTGTTCTCCTTCACTCTCCCCCATAGGTTCCTACACACCCATAGTGCTATAAAGGCTGGGGTCACACTTTGAACAGCCTGCGTTGTTCTGCTTCGCTCTCCCCCATAGGCTCCTACGCACCCATAGTGCTATAAAGGCTGGGGTCACACTTTGTACAGCCTGCATTCTGCTTCGCTCTCCCCCATAGGATCCTACACACCCATAGTGCTATAAAGGCTGGGGTCACACTTTGTACAGCCTGCATTGTTCTGCTTCGCTCTCCCCCATAGGCTCCTACGCACCCATAGTGCTATAAAGGCTGGGGTCACACTTTGTACAGCCTGCGTTGTTCTGCTTCGCTCTCCCCCATAGGCTCCTAGGCACTCATAGTGCTATAAAGGCTGGGGTCACACTTTGTACAGCCTGCATTCTGCTTCACTCTCCCCCATAGGATCCTACTCCCCCATAGGATCCTACTCACCCATAGTGCTATAAAGGCTGGGGTCACACTTTGTACAGCCTGCATTCTGCTTCACTCTCCCCCATAGGCTCCTACGCACCCATAGTGCTATAAAGGCTGGGGTCACACTTTGTACAGCCTGTGTTGTTCTGCTTCACTCTCCCCCATAGGCTCCTACGCACCCATAGTGCTATAAGGGCTGGGGGTCACACTTTGTACAGCCTGCGTTGTTCTGCTTCGCTCTCCCCCATAGGATCCTACGCACCCATAGTGCTATAAAGGCTGGGGTCACACTTTGTACAGCCTGCGTTGTTCTGCTTCGCTCTCCCCCATAGGATCCTACGCACCCATAGTGCTATAAAGGCTGGGGTCACACTTTGTACAGCCTGCATTGTTCTGCTTCACTCTCCCCCATAGGTTCCTACGCACCCATAGTGCTATAAAGGCTGGGGTCACACTTTGTACAGCCTGCGTTGTTCTGCTTCGCTCTCCCCCATAGGATCCTACGCACCCATAGTGCTATAAAGGCTGGGGTCACACTTTGTACAGCCTGCGTTGTTCTGCTTCGCTCTTCCCCATAGGACCCTACGCACCCATAGTGCTATAAAGGCTGGGGTCACACTTTGTACAGCCTGTGTTGTTCTGCTTCGCTCTCCCCCATAGGCTCCTACGCACCCATAGTGCTATAAAAGTTGGGGGTCACATTTTGTTTTTCCTAGCCAGAAAACCAGTGTGTTCAAATCATAGCTCTGACATCCCCATGAATTAAATAATCTCCACTGTAAGTAATTTGGCAGACGGGGACCTAAGGTATCGTGTTTTTCGATAATGCAGCAATATGATAATGGTTAGCCGGTGTTTGGGCCTTATCTGCTCGTCCATGCTGGCTGCCTTTATGTACAGGTTACAGTGAATAATATTATTATCGGTAAGGGACATTCAATCCGGACCATTCCCTACATTCCTATTATTCCCCTAAGTGACCATTTCAGCCACTGAATATGAAAGAAGCTATTTTTGCATCATATACGTGTTAGAGCGGTGTCCTGGGGTTTAGAGGGTCATATACTGTACCTGCCCCTTCGTGGGGACATTGTGGGGGGAGGGAGTGGGATGATTGCATGATGTCCAGTACCGGTTGTCTCCCGCTAAGGGCCTGATTTGCAGATATTTACACAGTTGAGTAACGTTTTGCTTCTGCAGCGCGTGTGCGCAAAATGTACAGGAATCAATTAGTGCGCACATGTGAAACCAAGTATGGAATAACTGTAACACTTGAGATGGGGTTTGTGTATCTTTGACGTATCGGGGCGGAGACTGGGAGGGAACTTAGTGATAGCAAAAAGGGGCGGTTTCATGGGCGTGTTATACGCGACAAATACAATGCCTCAGAGGCCATGCTTAGCTGGATTACAGGAGAGTACCTAGAGTAGACCATAGGCTACCGCAAACATTGATAGTTCGACCGATGTTGGAGTGTTTACAACCTATAGCGCAACTGCACAGACGACGCAACCTGAAGTGGGCGTCTCACCGCTCGTACACTCCACCCCGCCGTGGAGCACAAAGGGAAGCCTGAGATTAGCATTTGCGTATTCCCATAAACGCTATTGAGAGAGTGGCTGCGTTATCAACCATCTTTGAATTGGGCCCTAAGTACTGAAAAGCCAAATAGACCGGTTCTGTTTTGATCCTCTTGCATTAGTGGTACAACGTCCTTATAGTCACAGTAATGGTCATGTTATGTATATTTAAAGTGTACGGGCCGCCTGCAGACAGCAGCGATCCATCCTATGGGTCGTCACTGATTCCAGAGCTTTAATAGGCAGCATTCTCGCGCGTATCGTCTCGGCCTGAACAATGGCCGCCTCCGCTGTGCTCAGCCTTCATCTAGGTCGTCTTTTTCCTTTGTTCTGCGGAAATGTTCTTCCCTTGTGGCCTCGGTTCAGATGTGTTTTTGTTTTATTACAGACATGTCCAGATCAGTAACGAGTCCGCCATAGATTTCTACAGGAAGTTTGGCTTCGAGATCATCGAAACGAAGAAAAACTATTACAAGAGGATAGAGCCGGCTGACGCCCACGTGCTGCAGAAAAACCTGAAGCTTTCCTCTCCGGCGCAGAATTCCGACGTGCAAAAGAGTGAAAACTAAACGGAAAACGAACAAAACCTTTTCTTGCACTTGCTTGTCGCCAAATATGGAAAGAGACCCGTTACCATTTAGCTCTGACCGTACACTTCTAATATCTCTTCTTCCTTCTCCACTTGAAAAAAAAAAAAAATTAATAATTAAAAGATAAAAAAAAGTGTGTTGAATGCTTCTTCAGAGAGCTGTACAATCTCACATATTATATATATATATTGTTTGGTTGAACTCTGACATGTTTTCCATTTGTGGAGATCATACCTGCAGGGGAGTTGTGGATTTTCTTTTGGCTTATCAACTCCTCCCCCCCCCCCCCCCATCTGTTTGGGAGAGTGAGTGGCTTCTATCCGTCTGGAATAGTCTTTAAATAAAAACGAATTTGTTTTTAGCATCTGCTCTCACCTCATTGCTGTTTATTTTAAAGAAAGTACAAGCTGACTCGTCGGTGATTATAGTTAAGGAGCACACACACGGTCAAATTTGTCAGATGAGCGATTTTACCAAAGATTTGGACCATTGAACGATTTTTGACTGCATTAAAATGAATGGAATCGTCCAAGTCTGACTGCAAACACATCAGGTGTCAGATATCGTTATCTGACCATCGGGAACGCGCATCGTTCAGATATGTCAGATTTTCCTTCAGAACGATTTTTTCAAATCGTTATCGTTCAGATCTGGAGAAAAATCTGACCGTGTGTATGCACCATTAGATAATTGGCAGACGTGGGCATTTATGGTAACGGTGGCAAGCGTTCAGGACCCAGTAGAGCCAGGTTTGGCCAAAATAGCTTCCAAATCTGCTCACTATGTGGCTGGCTTCCACGGCTTTATCTCAGTGATAGATGTCAAACTTGTGTTGGGGCTTTGTGTATTCTTTTATTTCCTTTAATTGTTTTCAGTTATAGGTGAAAAAAGTAACGTCTCTAATTTTTCCTGTACCCCAGTTGCTCATAAAGGGGGCAATTCAATTAGTGGCGATGAGCATGAGGTGCCAGAGAAATGATGGGGGGGGAACGTTGACACCTTCTGGCCTGCAACATTGCACATAGAGGTGCGCAGGAAATGCCCTGTATCGCAACCGCACATCCCTGAAGATTGAATTGACACCTTAGAATTGTTGAATGGTAAATAAATCAAGGTTAGAGGGAAGGTGAGCTTACAAGCGTATGTCAGTAGTAGCTGCAATTATAGCTTTATAATGGCTTTTATCCTAAATATGTAATAGCAGGCCTTCCATGACTAAAAATACTCGTTAGACCCCTAACTGCCTCTGCAACATAAGGAGTCCTAACCTGCATGGAGCATTTCAGATGTCTACAAAATAAGCTCTGGTGCTCGCCATGTTCAGCCGTGACCCAGTCACTGTTACCTGGACACTTAGCACACCAAGGTGCATTATTATAAAAACACATTTACAGAGTAATGGTGCATACACACGGTCAGATGAACGATTTACAAACGATTGAACGATTTTTTTACTGTATTAAAATGAATGGAAATCGTCCAAAACTGACTGCAAACACATCAGATATCGTTATCTGACCATCGGGAACGTGCATTGTTCATTGTTGCCCACATGTCAGATTTTTCTTTCATATACGAACGATTTTTTAAATCGTTATCGTTCAGATCTGAAGATAAAGCTGACCGTGTGTATGCACCATTTGTCGCTAGTTGCCTTTTTCTTTCTTGAATGACTGGTTATTATGTTGCATTGTTGTGTCTGATAATAGGACAGTACGTGGCATTGTCTCCATTTTCAAAACATTTAAAATGTAAAGTCCTTCTGTTTCTAGGGTCAGCTCCCCTGCAGATGTAACAATGCGATTTTTCACTCTAGTGCAATGCTCCAGGAAAGCAGATTGTTTCACACTAGTGCAATGCTCTGGGAAAGGCGATTGTTTCAGTCTCTAGTGCAATGCTCCGGGAAAGGCCATTGTTTCAGTCTCTAGTGCAGTGCTCCGGGAAAGACCATTGTTTCAGTCTCTAGTGCAGTGCTCCGGGAAAGACCATTGTTTCAGTCTCTAGTGCAATGCTCCGGGAAAGGCCATTGTTTCAGTCTCTAGTGCAGTGCTCCGGGAAAGGTGATTGTTTCAGCCTCTAGTGCAGTGCTCCGGGAAAGACCATTGTTTCAGTCTCTAGTGCAATGCTCTGGGAAAGGCGATTGTTTCAGTCTCTAGTGCAATGCTCCGGGAAAGGCCATTGTTTCAGTCTCTAGTGCAGTGCTCCGGGAAAGACCATTGTTTCAGTCTCTAGTGCAATGCTCCGGGAAAGGCCATTGTTTCAGTCTCTAGTGCAGTGCTCCGGGAAAGCAGATTGTTTCAGCCTCTAGTGCAGTGCTCCGGGAAAGACCATTGTTTCAGTCTCTAGTGCAATGCTCCGGGAAAGGCCATTGTTTCAGTCTCTAGTGCAGTGCTCCGGGAAAGGTGATTGTTTCAGCCTCTAGTGCAGTGCTCCGGGAAAGACCATTGTTTCAGTCTCTAGTGCAATGCTCCGGGAAAGGCCATTGTTTCAGTCTCTAGTGCAGTGCTCCGGGAAAGGTGATTGTTTCAGCCTCTAGTGCAGTGCTCCGGGAAAGACCATTGTTTCAGTCTCTAGTGCAATGCTCTGGGAAAGGCGATTGTTTCAGTCTCTAGTGCAATGCTCCGGGAAAGGCCATTGTTTCAGTCTCTAGTGCAGTGCTCCGGGAAAGGTGATTGTTTCAGCCTCTAGTGCAGTGCTCCGGGAAAGACCATTGTTTCAGTCTCTAGTGCAATGCTCCGGGAAAGGCCATTGTTTCAGTCTCTAGTGCAGTGCTCCGGGAAAGGTGATTGTTTCAGCCTCTAGTACAGTGCTCCGGGAAAGACCATTGTTTCAGTCTCTAGTGCAATGCTCCGGGAAAGACCATTGTTTCAGTCTCTAGTGCAATGCTCTGGGAAAGACCATTGTTTCAGTCTCTAGTGCAATGCTCCGGGAAAGGTGATTGTTTCAGTCTCTAGTGCAGTGCTTCGGGAGAGGCGATTGTTTCAGTCTCTAGTGCAATGCTTTGGGAAAGGAGATTGTTTCAGTCTCTAGTGCAATGCTTTGGGAAAGGTGATTGTTTCAGTCTCTAGTGCAGTGCTCCGGGAAAGGTGATAGTTTCAGCCTCTAGTGCAGTGCTCCGGGAAAGACCATTGTTTCAGTCTCTAGTGCAGTGCTCCGGGAAAGGTGATTGTTTCAGTCTCTAGTGCAGTGCTCCGGGAGAGGCGATTGTTTCAGTCTCTAGTGCAATGCTTTGGGAAAGGAGATTGTTTCAGTCTCTAGTGCAATGCTTTGGGAAAGGTGATTGTTTCAGTCTCTAGTGCAATGCTTTGGGAAAGGAGATTGTTTCAGTCTCTAGTGCAATGCTTTGGGAAAGGTGATTGTTTCAGTCTCTAGTGCAGTGCTCCGGGAAAGACCATTGTTTCAGTCTCTAGTGCAGTGCTCCGGGAAAGACCATTGTTTCTGTCTCTAGTGCAGTGCTCCGGGAAAGACCATTGTTTCAGTCTCTAGTGCAGTGCTCCGGGAAAGACCATTGTTTCAGTCTCTAGTGCAGTGCTCCGGGAAAGACCATTGTTTCAGTCTCTAGTGCAGTGCTCCGGGAAAGACCATTGTTTCAGTCTCTAGTGCAGTGCTCCGGGAAAGACCATTGTTTCAGTCTCAAGTGCAGTGCTCTGGGAAAGGCCATTGTTTCAGTCTCTAGTGCAGTGCTCCGGGAAAGGTGATTGTTTCAGCCTCTAGTGCAGTGCTCCGGGAAAGACCATTGTTTCTGTCTCTAGTGCAGTGCTCCGGGAAAGACCATTGTTTCAGTCTCTAGTGCAGTGCTCCGGGAAAGACCATTGTTTCAGTCTCTAGTGCAGTGCTCCGGGAAAGGTGATTGTTTCAGCCTCTAGTGCAGTGCTCCGGGAAAGACCATTGTTTCAGTCTCTAGTGCAATGCTCTGGGAAAGGCGATTGTTTCAGTCTCTAGTGCAATGCTCCGGGAAAGGCCATTGTTTCAGTCTCTAGTGCAGTGCTCCGGGAAAGGTGATTGTTTCAGCCTCTAGTGCAGTGCTCCGGGAAAGACCATTGTTTCAGTCTCTAGTGCAATGCTCCGGGAAAGGCCATTGTTTCAGTCTCTAGTGCAGTGCTCCGGGAAAGGTGATTGTTTCAGCCTCTAGTACAGTGCTCCGGGAAAGACCATTGTTTCAGTCTCTAGTGCAATGCTCCGGGAAAGACCATTGTTTCAGTCTCTAGTGCAATGCTCTGGGAAAGACCATTGTTTCAGTCTCTAGTGCAATGCTCCGGGAAAGGTGATTGTTTCAGTCTCTAGTGCAGTGCTTCGGGAGAGGCGATTGTTTCAGTCTCTAGTGCAATGCTTTGGGAAAGGAGATTGTTTCAGTCTCTAGTGCAATGCTTTGGGAAAGGTGATTGTTTCAGTCTCTAGTGCAGTGCTCCGGGAAAGGTGATAGTTTCAGCCTCTAGTGCAGTGCTCCGGGAAAGACCATTGTTTCAGTCTCTAGTGCAGTGCTCCGGGAAAGGTGATTGTTTCAGTCTCTAGTGCAGTGCTCCGGGAGAGGCGATTGTTTCAGTCTCTAGTGCAATGCTTTGGGAAAGGAGATTGTTTCAGTCTCTAGTGCAATGCTTTGGGAAAGGTGATTGTTTCAGTCTCTAGTGCAATGCTTTGGGAAAGGAGATTGTTTCAGTCTCTAGTGCAATGCTTTGGGAAAGGTGATTGTTTCAGTCTCTAGTGCAGTGCTCCGGGAAAGACCATTGTTTCAGTCTCTAGTGCAGTGCTCCGGGAAAGACCATTGTTTCTGTCTCTAGTGCAGTGCTCCGGGAAAGACCATTGTTTCAGTCTCTAGTGCAGTGCTCCGGGAAAGACCATTGTTTCAGTCTCTAGTGCAGTGCTCCGGGAAAGACCATTGTTTCAGTCTCTAGTGCAGTGCTCCGGGAAAGACCATTGTTTCAGTCTCTAGTGCAGTGCTCCGGGAAAGACCATTGTTTCAGTCTCAAGTGCAGTGCTCTGGGAAAGGCGATTGTTTCAGTCTCTAGTGCAATGCTCTGGGAAAGACCATTGTTTCAGTCTCTAGTGCAATGCTCCGGGAAAGGTGATTGTTTCAGTCTCTAGTGCAGTGCTCTGGGAAAGACCATTGTTTCAGTCTAGTGCAATGCTCCGGGAAAGGCCATTTTCTACTTCAGGGTCCATAGGGTATCCACAGGATACCTTGGGGTATAGGTGTGACGTCAGTCATCGGGCACCAGGATGCACTAGGTCCCCCTCCTATACCCCGCCCCCGAGCCAAGGCATCTGTTTCGTTTGGTGCCCGGCCGTAGTCGGAGGCACCTGCTAGAGGGGGGCTTAGAAGAGCCCCTGAAGCTTTTTCTTCATGCAGCTGTGGCTGCACATCTGGATGAACAGCATGGACAGTCAGTCCTGACGTCCATGCTGTCTTCCCTACACCCCGCCGGTACCAGAACGCCGGTACTGATCAGGGGATGCTGGTGGACATCTGGGGTCATAGCTAGCGGTGACCCCAGATGTTCCGGACCATGGCCGGATTCAAGGGGGACAGACCCGTGGGGGGTCCCCGCTGATCACATGGTCCTAAGTCCCCAGGCAGGGGGCTCCCTGGGGACTGGCTGCAGCGTGGAGCCAGGCGACCACCCTGCGCTTCCACTACCCCCTGGGACAGCGGACCGCAGCAGAGCGGTAGCGCTGCGGCGTCCCAGGGGTTAAATGCATGCCAGGGGAGCACGCCTTCCCTGTCTCACCGCCGGCACCTCCCCCGCTGCACACAGCCCTCTCTGCACTGTGCTGACTGGCCCTGTGTCAGCGCTCCTCCCCCAGGCCAGCCTTCTCTCTGCTCCTCGGTGGCCATCTTTTCTGAAGCATGGTGAACGCTGCTGGAAGCCTGCATTGGAAGCATCGTGGTCTGGGCCCCCCCGCATAACTCTCCTCCGCTGTGGTCAGGTCTGTGTATGCAGCGCTGTGTCCTACCAGGCCCTGTGTCTGTGTAGTTAAGTGATCAGCGCTGTTAGTGCAGGAATTGTTATTTCTCTGCATTGTATGTGACTGTGCTAGCGCTGCTGCCTGTAACTTTTTTTTTCTAAACTGTCAGCTTTATACTGTCCCTGTTTTTTCTGCTAAGCCCTTGCGGTGCGGTGCTGCAGGGTGGTCTCTCGCCTCTTAAATAGATAATTGGTGAGAGGGGTCACATACGTGGTGCCATCATGTCTGAAAGTGATTTTCCCCTCCGGCTACAGTGTACTACGTGTAAAGTACCGTTAGCGGAGGGGGAGGGTAGCGCGGAGGGCCTCTGCCGGCAGTGTTTGTCTATGGCGCGGCCTCTTACGGTTACTGCACCGGTACAGGAGCCGCCCTGGGCTTGTTTCGCTCAAGCGCTTACAGCCTTAGTGGGCCAGTTAGCTCTGCAGCCCGCGTTTACACCGATGGGTTTGTCCCAGCAGTCAGTGGTGTCGTCACCCATGCAGGGTTTCCCACGACAATTGGTGGTACCCCACAGTCTCCCTATTTCCCCGCTCCCGGTTTCTCAGGAGCCAGCGTGGGTTAACTCCCTGACGAGTTCTGTACAGCACTTGTCGGATGTGTTGCAAGGGGAGTCTGTGATGCGGCCGCATAAACGGCCGGTGGCATCTCTGTCGGCTCCTTATGAGGATGACGAGGGGACGTCTGATGATGGGGAGATTCTGGATCCTTACGAATTAGGAACCTCTCCATGCTAAGGACGCTGATGCTAAGTCCAAAGTATATATTCCTGGACTTATTCGGGCGGTCCGCACAGCCTTGGTGATTGAGGACGAAGTTCCCCCAGCGGCTAAATCTAAGTATGCCTTTTTCAAAGATGTGAAGGGCGATGCCACAGTCTTTCCTCTTTCGGGTCAGTTGGTGGACCATTTAGAGGAGGCGTGGAAACAACCTGGCAAAAGATACCAGCCGCAGAGACGCCTGGCGGTGGCTTATCCGTTCGCGGATAATTATTTTGCAAAGTGGGAATCCCCTCCACAGGTGGATTCTCACGTGACCCGTCTTGTCCGTAGTGCCACATTGCCGATGCCATCCATGTCCTCCCTTAAGGATGCTACGGACCGCAAGGTGGAGATCTGCCTGAAGTCCGCTTATTCCCTTGCGGGGGGGGGGCAGCACGGCCGGCTGTGGCCATTTGCTGGGTTGCCAGAGCGATGGAGCGCTGGGCGGATTCATTAGAGGCTTCTTTTGATTCCGACTGTCCAGCCGAACAGGCGGAGTTGATTGGCAATCTCCGTGATTCGGCCACCTACATCAATGAGGCGGCCCTAGACATTAGTACTCTGGTGTCTAGGATTTCTTCAGCAGCGGTAGCTGCTCGTCGCACCTTGTGGCTGCGATCCTGGAAGGCGGACGCAGATTCCAAAACGGGTCTGGGGGCGTTGCCGTTTACCGGAGAAGTTCTCTTCGGTCCGGATCTGGATAAGATTGTGGCCACGCTGGCAGCAGGCAAATCGGCTTGTCTCCCGTCGGCCGCTGCTCCTTCTGGTTCTGGACCATCGTCCTTTCGGTCATCTAGGGCCCAGGGAAGGCCCAAACCACAGTCGTTTCCTCGACAGGCTGGCCCTAAGAAATCGGTCAAGCCCCGGAAGCAGACATGGAGTACCAGACGTCCGGCCCCCAAGCCAGATGACAAGCCTGCGGCCTGACGGTCCAGGCCTCCCTTTGGGGGATCCCAGGGTGGGAGGCCGCCTGCTGCAGTTCGCCCAGTGTTGGTCGACCACTACGACAGACACTTGGGTTCTGGAGGTGGTCTCCCACGGGTACGCCCTCTCCTTCCGGCACAGACCCCCGGCTCGATTCTTCACCATGGGTCTACCATCAGACCGGAACAAGGCTACGGAGCTGCGGAAGGTATTGCACACTATGCTCCAGGCTGGAGTTATAGTGCCTGTTCCATTCTCCCAGAGGGGCCAGGGTTTCTATTCAAATCTTTTTTTGGTACAGAAACCCAATGGGTCGTATCGTCCGATTCTCAACCTCAAAGCACTCAACAGGTCTTTGCGGGTACCGAAGTTTTGGATGGAGACCCTACGGTCCATCATTCTGGCGCTGGAACCTGGGGACTACATGGTGTCATTGGACATACAGGACGCTTACCTGCATGTCCCTATTCTTTTGCGCCATCAACAGTTCCTCAGGTTTGCAATCCGCAGCGACCACTTCCAGTTTCGGGCGTTACCTTTTGGCCTGGCGACAGCACCACGTGTTTTCACCAAGGTGATGGCGGTCATGGCGGCTTCTCTGCGGCTGCAGGGAGTCCGCATGTTGCCGTACTTGGACGACCTGTTATTGGTGGCAGGATCTCCAGAGCTCCTGTTACGCCACTTGGACCTGACCATTGCACTGCTGCAACGGCACGGCTGGCTGATCAACTGGCAGAAGTCCACTCTAATCCCGTCTCGGAGGATTCTGCATCTTGGAGCCTTATTGGACTCGGGACAGCAAAGGATCTTCGTGACGGAGGACAAGATCTCTGCTTTACAGTCAAGGGTGCGCAGTTGTCTGCACAGCCGCCAGGTGTCCCTACACTCGGCGATGAGGTTACTGGGCTCCATGGTGTCGGTGTTCGACATGGTGGAATATGCCCAGTTTCACTCCAGACCTCTGCAGCACCTGATCCTGTCCAAGTGGAACGGGCTGCCTCAGTCTCTGAAGTCCCAGACGATTGTGCTCACCCCGCAGGTTCGCCTGTCCCTTGCTTGGTGGTTACAGACAACCCACCTCAACAAGGGACGTCCGTTCTGGGTTCCAAATTGGGTCCTGTTGACAACGGACGCCAGTCTTCGGGGCTGGGGAGCGGTTTTGGGTCCACACTTGTTCCAGGGCAGGTGGACGCCGACAGAAGCGGAGCTTCCCATAAATATCTTGGAAATCCGTGCGGTCTTCAATGCTCTCCAGCAGGCACATCGGTTTCTCCAGGGTCACCCGGTACAGGTCCAGTCGGACAACGCTACCACCGTGGCCTACATAAACAGGCAAGGAGGAACCCGCAGTCGGGCGGCTCTCGTAGAGGTCTCTCGGTTCCTGGTTTGGGCGGAGCGCAAGCTTCCGGCCATATCAGCGGTCTTCATCCCGGGAGTGCTAAATTGGGAGGCGGACTTTCTAAGTCGCCAGGTCGTTCATCCGGGGGAATGGTCCCTGCACCCGGACGTTTTTCAACTGCTGGTGGACAGGTGGGGTCTTCCAGAGATCGACCTCATGGCGTCCCGGCACAACAACAAGTTGCCGGTGTACGGGTCTCGCACAAGATACGAAGGGGCATCTCTGGTGGATGCTCTGTCCGTTCCGGTTCGCATACCTGTTCCCTCCGGTCTCCCTTCTTCCACGGGTAATCCGGAAATTCAAACAGGAAGGAGGGACGCTCCTGTTGATAGCTCCCGCGTGGCCCAGACGGCACTGGTTCTCAGACCTTCAGGGTCTGTCCGTGGTCAGTCCTCTGCGGTTGCCGCTACGACCGGACCTTCTGTCTCAGGGTCCTTGTCTTCACCTGGACCTGACTCGGCTGTCTTTGACGGCGTGGCTGTTGAGACGGCCATGCTGAGGTCCCTGGGGTTTTCCAGCTCTGTGGTGCGTACCATGTTGCGAGCTCGGAAACCGTCTTCCGCGAGGATATACCATCGAATGTGGCATACGTTCTTCCAGTGGTGTCGACCGAGAGGTTATGCACCGCGGGAGTTTCGTCTGTCTCGGATTCTCGCCTTCCTACAAGCGGGACTAGATCATGGGCTTCGCCTTGCTTCTTTGATGGTACAGGTTTCGGCCCTGTCTGTCTGGTTTCACCGTAGGCTTGCTACAATCCCGGATGTGCGCACCTTTATGCAAGGTGTTGTCCGCATTCAGCCGCCCTTTGTTCCACCTGTGGCGCCTTGGGATTTGGCTGTGGTCCTGAGGGCTCTCCAAGGACCGCCGTTTGAACCACTGGGCTCAGTGGATCTTAAATGGCTAACAGCGAAGACTGTTTTCCTTCTGGCTATTGCTTCGGCCAGACGTGTTTCTGAGTTAGGGGCTCTTTCTTGTAGACCCCCTTTCTTGGTTTTTCATGGGAACAGGGCAGTGCTCCGCACTCGGCCCGAGTTTCTTCCCAAAGTTGTTTCCCGGTTTCATGTTAACGAGGAAATAGTTGTTCCGGCCTTTAACTCACCGGGTCTTTCCGTGGGTGAGGCCTCTTTGGATGTTGTGCGGGCCTTAAGGACTTATGTTGACCACACTTCTCCGTTTAGGAAGTCGGACGCTTTGTTTGTCCTCTATGGCTTCCGTAAAAAGGGTTGGCCTGCTTCAAAGCAAACTTTGGCAGCCTGGATCCGTATGGCTATTTCTGAAGCTCATCTTCATGAAGGCCTGCCGGTTCCTCCTTCTGTGAAGGCTCATTCCACTAGGTCTGTGGGTCCTTCGTGGGCAGCTCGACGTGGTGCCTCTGCAGTCCAGATCTGCAAGGCTGCTACGTGGTCCTCTGTCCATACCTTTGTGAGGTATTACAGGTTTGACACCTTCGCCTCTCAGGATGCTTCCTTCGGGCGGCGGATTCTCCTTTCTGCACAGGAGCGTCCCCACCCTTAAAGGATACTGCTTTGGGACATCCCCAAGGTATCCTGTGGATACCCTATGGACCCTGAAGTAGAAAATATGAGATATGGTAAGAACTTACCCTTGTTATCTCTTTCTACGAAGTCCATAGGGTTCCACAAGACTCCCGCCCTGTCGCACCTGTGCTGCAGATGGGCTTTGCTCTGGTCACCGGTTTTCCGTCTCCCTCTGGTGAGAATGTGATTCTTGTATGTGTCCAGATCTTTGTTCTCTCTCTTCCTTCTCCTCCTTCGGCCTATGGCTTGGTAACTAACTGAGATGCCTTGGCTCGGGGGCGGGGTATAGGAGGGGGACCTAGTGCATCCTGGGAGGCTGAAAGCTTAACTCTTTGGTGCCCGATGACTGACGTCACACCTATACCCCAAGGTATCCTGTGGAACCCTATGGACTTCGTAGAAATAGAGATAACAAGGGTAAGTTCTTACCATATCTCATATTGTTTCAGCCTCTAGTGCAGTGCTCCGGGAAAGACCATTGTTTCAGTCTCTAGTGCAATGCTCCGGGAAAGACCATTTTTCAGTCTCTAGTGCAGTGCTCCGGGAAAGACCATTGTTTCAGTCTCTAGTGCAGTGCTTCGGGAAAGGTGATTGTTTCAGCCTCTAGTGCAGTGCTCCGGGAAAGACCATTGTTTCAGTCTCTAGTGCAATGCTCCGGGAAAGACCATTGTTTCAGTCTCTAGTGCAGTGCTCCGGGAAAGACCATTGTTTCAGTCTCTAGTGCAATGCTTTGGGAAAGGAGATTGTTTCAGTCTCTAGTGCAATGCTGTGGGAAAGGCGATTGTTTCAGTCTCTAGTGCAGTGCTCCGGAAAAGGTGATTGTTTCAGTCTCTAGTGCAGTGCTCTGGGAAAGGCGATTGTTTCAGTCTCTAGTGCAATGCTCTAGGAAAGGCGATTGTTTCAGTCTCTAGTGCAATGCTCTAGGAAAGGCGATTGTTTCAGTCTCTAGTGCAGTGCTTCGGGAAAGGTGATTGTTTCAGTCTCTAGTGCAATGCTTCGGGGCCTGCGCTTCAGCAATTCATTACCTGTATTGGGAAGCGTCCTGAAGGGGAGATGTTGCTTTATCTTATGACTGCAGTCTACCTACAGCTTTTTCCAAGTCATCGTCATGTTGTCTTCCTGCGCATGATGCTTTTCCTAAAATGTATGACTATATTGAGGAGGAATTGTGCTGTGCGGTGGCTGATTCTAGGCCTAGCTGGGCTGTGCCAGTAGCTCCTGGTGTCTTTTCTGTCATTTATTAATATAGTTCAACAAATCCTGAGGAGCTGAAAATATATAGAACACACTTTATGACATAAATACACTATTTACTCTATGAATTTATTTGGCTAATTGTATATATTTTTTTAAAAAGCAATTTACACTTAATGAATAGGAATTTCCAGTCAATACAAAGACGCAAGAAAGCTCTTCTGCTGTATCTGTGTGGCCGTTCTACAGCGTGATGTATGAAATTAAGCGCAATATGAGGTTACAAAGACTTAGGGCCGTATTCAATTGAGCGAAAATCCGTTTTCTGCTAAAGTATTGCTGATCGCTGCTTTTTGCGTGGTCGGAACTTATCTCCAAATTCAATTCCAGATGCTTTTCTCCTACGCGGAAAGTCAATGCAATAGGCGAAAAATATTTGCCTAAGAATAGCAGGGGAAAAGTGCAAAATATAATTTTGGGATGCAAACTTGGGGAAACTTCTCGCAACCCTTGGGAAAGGACAACTGTCAAAAAATCCGGGGGAAAAAAACAAAACATAAGAACACCCCAAAATAGTACTTTAATTTTGGGTGCGATAAAGTACAAAGTGGGGGTACAAGCTGTCAAAGCTGGATAATTGGCTGAGACAAGATCAGTTTAAAATTGAAGCGTGTGCGACGCCATCTTGCAAATGGCAGCTAGACTCCATTTTAGAAACAAGAATCTGCAAGACGCCATTTTGCGACCAGCGTCACTTTAAGTTACAACTCACGAGCTAAGAACAGATGGCAATGTTTTTGATAATAGAATAGACAATGCACCAGAAACTGTGAGGGTTTTACATACAAATTGGGAATCCCTGCTGGCAATTGTAATATAATCCAGGCATTGATCTACACAATTGGATTTGTCTGAATCCAAACAGGTTTTAGTTTCATACCCAGACAGGATGGTTTAGGTTCACAGCTGGAGGTCACATTTGCATTGCAGTCTGAAACTGTGAGTGAGGAATGATGTGTGTGTGTGTGTGTGTATATATGTATATATATATATATATATATATATATATATATATGTCCATCATAGATGGAATCTCATGCATAAACACCGCACATTACGCACAATTGAGCTGCTAACATGACGCCCAGTAGCGAATGCACAATTATTAGCATCATGCGATTGCATCTTTCACCATTTCACATACACACATTATGCTTAAGACCCCGAATGAAATTACCGTTAAGTAGCGAAATGCGCACGCATCTGTCCCCAGTTAACTAGCGTCTACATATCAAACCCTGTACACTCACACATTACATATTCACTTACAAGGTTCCATTAGCTTTAAGTTATAAGATTTAAGTTTGTTCAGTTAATATAAACGCTGTGAAATAAAGATATTTGATAACTAAGGTTTTATACATGCTAAACAAGTCGTGTTTGGTTTTGTACTGATGCGTACTCTTTTTTTTTTTTTTACAGTATTCCGGTGTTATCGGGGGAGAGGTCGCATCATGCATTCTCGAGTTATGGATCGCAGAGGCTACAAGCAACAAAATGTATATTTCATGAACAACTGTTAGGATGTTACAGGGGGCGGGAAGGGAAAGACACCCAGCTGTTAGAGGCATGCAGAGTCTATTTGAACCAGCCTGTTAAATGCTTTGTAACAGATGCTTCTCCCCTAGGAACCAATGACATCAGCCGCAAACTTCTCTATTGTCCTGTCTATTCTGAGGGGGTATAAATATTTGTGCTCCAACACTGGGTCTTTAGTCTTCTTGCTGAATGCTGACTGAGGGGTTTCTTGCTGATGCCTAGCACCTGGTACCGGAAGCGCTGCGTATGTATACTGTACTTGGGTCTGTATAATTCCTTTTGCGCCTAAATCATGTCTGGATCAATTGCGTGTAACTGCTGTACTTTTACTTGAATAATACTTTGTGCTTTAGAACCACAGATTCCAGGTCTAAGTCTTTATTTACTGTATGACTGCGTACGCAAATTAGCGTCATCCTTAGAGGTTTATAAGAAGGATTTTAGAAGGTACAGGCAGGGGTATATAGAGGTTCTTTTTAATATCAGATGGGGCTAATCAAGTGAAGTCACTTACCTGCTCACACGGCACATACGGCTATCGATATCTCAGCAAAGGGTGGAGTGGCCACATGCAGGGTTTTCCTGCAACCGCTTTGTGCTGAAAAATCGCTATCCGTTTTCGTGTGAGCAAAGGAAGCTGACTAGAAACCAGGGGCAAAAAGTTTGTTTACCTTTGTTGAAAGAACCTAGCGTTTAAAGGGGTGCCGCAGTATTGAGTATGCGGCTGAGTCGCAGTTTTGCGCACAAAAGACGCACTTTTGCGTACGCAGTTAAAAAGTCATACGGTTGTATGGTAGTCGCATTATTTTTTTTATGTGGCTGGTCGCACAATAGCGTATACGCACTTCCGGTTCTGCTGCCACGTGTTTTAACAAAGCCGTTGAGGTTTACCTTTTTCAATTGTTACCAATATCTGGGTTAACGTTAATTTTTCTGCGCAGGAAAAATGTGTGTGTAACAGTGAATATTTGTTGAACAAAGTTAAGGGTACCGTATGACCTTTAAGCGCTCGGTAAGTAGCTTTACCGTTCTATACACAGTAGCAGGTGTACATGTTGTCTTTGTTGTAGAGAGGTGCGTGAGAGTAGCCGACATATAAACTCTCATAGGTGTGGAAGTTGCCTTACTAAATCTTATCCGGGTGTGGAAGTTGC
The DNA here is from genome assembly GCA_031769625.1 of Taudactylus pleione. Classification (NCBI taxonomy): domain Eukaryota; kingdom Metazoa; phylum Chordata; class Amphibia; order Anura; family Myobatrachidae; genus Taudactylus; species Taudactylus pleione. Next base: position 2,540,735 of record JAUIMM010000522.1, on the reverse strand, counting down.
CTTACTAAATTTTATCCAGGTGTGTGGGTGCCGCCGACTTAAATCGTCCACAGGTAAGTGAAAGTATCTTGATTGTCTTTCACCAGTTTAAATCTTTATTGAAAAACGTAGGAGTTGTCTCAGAATGGGAGCCGCGCAGTAGAGATGTTAGACAATGATGTGCTGCTAATGGAGGTGCCGATCGGATCGGCCCGTCGTATCATGCATACTAAGTACGGTACTTATGCAATAAGGTATTGTGATGTATGGTTTAATATGACGATGAAGAGTGTTAGACCGTTTCCCAGAATTGGTAGTTTTGATAAAGATGTATCAGACAATGTCCGGGATCACATCAGTCTGATGCGCTCCCGAGAGAAAAAGGTTAAATATTTTTAATGTTTAAAACTGTGGCAGCATGAGGGTGATGCGTGGCTTAAAAATGTGCAAACGACGCAAACTAGCATCGCAAGCACATTGCCAGAAAATACATCCGCGACGCTGAATTGCAATAAGGGCGAGTCGCAAAATGGCGCTGCAAGGTAGCGCCGTGGAGAGTATTGCCAGCAGTTCACGCTCTCCTCCCCCACCTTATGTGGATGGAGGTGCAAATACAGTTACCAAAAATACCCATAAAAATGTAACAAGCAATTTGTACCCTCTCTTAAGCAACTATAAAGAAAATGTGGATGATGTGGAAGATGAGCCTATTGTAATGTCTGCCATTTCCCATGCTGTACAAATGATAGATGCTGCATCACCACAATCACGAGTGGTGCCGTAATCTCCATCGGTAACAGCAAGGGAAGTGTTAATGCCCTCTGCACCTGTAGAGGAAGTTGTTCATACCATACGCAGCAGCAGCAGACTAAACCCCCAGCCAGGTAATCAGGTCAAAGGTAGCAGCGCTGCCGGTCTGCATCCCATTCGGACAATAACTGTTCCAAATGGAAATGCAGATGCGAACGGTGTAGTGCCCACGAGGGAAGTAGTAATGCATTGTCCCTGGACAAGAGCAGAACTAAATTCCATCATAAATGATTTCCCCGATCCCAAAAAGGAATTAGCCAAATGTCAAAGATTTTTGAGAAATTTGGGTAGTTCGCATGAACCCACTAATAAAGATTGGCGTGTGGTGTTAAGGGCCTGCCTGCCACACAATACCGACGTGACAAAATTTATCACAGATTGTGTATTGGATGGTGACCTTCCCTTAACAGACCAAGTAAACCAAGGTAACATTTCCCGCATTGTGACTCAATTGGGTATATATTTTCCAGTAGTAGTTAACTGGAACAAGATTTTCACCATTAAGCAGAAGGAGAGTTTAAAAACCAGGGTTCAGACCTCACAACCTGGCTGGAGGGGAGTCCCAATAGATACACTCATAGAATCTGCCATAGAGCATGATAAAAATATCACAAAGAAGAGAGAGAGACCCAGAGCGAAAAACTAATGGCTGTCAGTATCCAAGCTCTGGAAGGAATGACGGTAACATCACAGGCAACAGACACACCTGCACCTATACACACACCTGCACCTGAACAGTTACACGTCCTCACCAATCCCACACCACAGCAAACACATCCTTACCCCACATATCATACACAACCACAGGTCCCATGCTACCCACAAACTTCATACCTCCCACCATACCCTTATCCTCCATATTCCTACCCATACTCACCCTCTTTCCCAACTCCCACAACAATCCTTTCATCCAACCCGTTCAAAAACATGTTTTAACTGCAACCAAGTGGGACACATAAGTAAGTACTGCAAAGTAAAGAACACCACACATGAACACGAGTTTCCCATGGGTTCATAGGCAACCCCACTATCTTCTCCCAGGCCTTATATGACTGTTTACAATCTTTTCAACCTGCCGATGGATCTGTTCTAGTGTAGAATGTGGACGATTTATTGTTGTATTTAGGTCATGTTTAAATGATATTAAACGGTTGTGCTTTATCTCCCACTCATAGGACACAAGGTTGCTGAGGATAAACGGCAGCCATGCCAGGCTGAGGTCGACTACTCGGAATACTATCCAACCCAGTGGCCCAGGCATTATTTAGAGCAGTAGCTATTAATAACAAAATTTAATTGCAGGAACCTGTATGCAGATACTATATCCCTAGAATTATTAAACTTGATAGGGGGACTTACTTTACAGGTGACGTTTCCAAGAACATGTGTAAGATGATGGGTGACAACACTAAGATTATCCCAGACTGTCTTTTCCTTTATTTGCCGCCCTTTGAGATACTGTTTAAACAGGCAGCCTCATGTGAAAATATGAATGAGGATACTGTGCAGGGTCTCACGAAGATGGATGCGAATAACAGAAATTGAAAGTGTTATTAACTAACATATTTAATGCAACCTGTCATGATGTCAAATCTGGAGAATTTGTTATGATCCAAATTTTTTTAGCTCAGGTTGTTTGACTGATCGGTGGAAAGGTCCGTATCTGACGATACAGCATCCTCAAAGAGTGGCCGCGGAAGATACGTGGGTCCATTCCACTCACTATAGGGAGGTTAACCAACCGGTGGAGATACAAGGCGGAGACGAGGCCGATAACGTGGACCTGTCGCTTTCGAGCTTGTGCCGGAAGGATTAAAAAGGTGACGGTGAGATATCTGAGCTAAAGAAATGTGTAGATCAGTGCTTCCAGCAATGGAGTGGTCTGCTGTGGTCATCCTAGTTCTTTTTCTTTCCAGAGTTTTTGTCGTGATGATCTGTTTGGGGATACTCAATGATGTGATGGGGGACCGATAAAGGAAATGTGAGCTGATGGCAGAGCTGATGGAGTGGAGTCGGGAGGAGGAGTGCAATGCCAATCAGGGGAGTGGCTGACCAATTTTAGTATTGTAATTGTTATGTTATTTGGGAAGAATACTTCCAGAAGTTATGACCCTCACACATGTTGAAATGCTTGGTATACATAAAAACACACCATCACCATATCTTCACATGCAATATGAACACAGAGGCAAGAGAAATACGATACCTGGTGATATGCATAAAGCCGCTCAGTTAATTAGTGAGACAACTGGCTTTCAAGTTTTAGTCGCACTGGATCCCACCAGAATTGCTCGGGGTACATTAAATTTTAGATATATTCAGGAACTTGCTAAATTGATAGATAATATCACCGAGATGTACGATGACACATTCAGGTATACAGGGAGAGAATTGCAAGCGTACAAGAAAGAACTAGTGCAACACAGGCTAGTGTTGAATTATTTAACTGCTGTTACTGGAGGGTATTGCATAACGTTAGCCACCCAATTTGGAGTAAAATGTTGCACCTATGTCACCAATGATACCAGCGACCCTAAGGAGATGATAGACCGGAAGATGGATGAAATTCTACAGCTAAAGTGGGAATTTTGTAAGAACCATAACGCATCAGTGGCTGAAGAAGGGGAGAAGATAGAAGGATGGGTTTCATGGCTGAACCCAGTGAAATGGTTCTCAGGTCTAGGGGAATGGGTCCAGGAAGTGGTCGCCAGCATAGGCAAATTCTTAATCCTTATACTAATTGTCATCATAGTAATTGACATATGTGTCCGGTGTGTTCCTATTGTGTTGAAGTGTGGAAAATTTAAAAGTAGAGTAAAACGAAAGAATGAAATTATGATGGTGGCCAGTATGAATACCGAGGTAAATACAGAACTGCATTACAACCCTGAGCTAGGAAACACCATCATTTAATGTATTATATTTAGCCATGCATAAAATTGTATTATTGAAATGTTATTTTTAAAACACCTCAGATAATGTAAAGTCTAAATTCGCCTTCAAGACTGCCTTTATAGGACTGGTGTATCCCCACACCTTTCACATGATCTTCCAAGATCCGCGGTGTGCGTATAATAGTAGTTTTATGTCCCCATCCAGAGACACATTATTGATGGATTAAGAACCACCTTGTGCCATCCCATAATAAAACTAAATAATATGTAAATGTAAGCCTAAATTAAATTCTAATAGCAGATTGTGATAGCATGTTATTCACTATCAAAGGGTGGACTGTCAAAGCTGGATAATTGGCTGAGACAAGATCAGTTTAAAATTGAAGCGTGCGCGACGCCATCTTGCGAATTGCAGCTAGACTCCATTTTTTGAAACAAGAATCTGCAAGACGCCATTTTGTGACCAGCGTCACTTAAAGTTACAACTCACGAGCTAAGAACAGATGGCAATGTTTTTGATAATCTAAATAGAATAGACAATGCACTAGAAACTGTGAGGGTTTTACATAAAAATTGGGAATCCCTGCTGGCAATTGTAATATAATCCAGGCATTGATCTACACAATTGGATTTGTCTGAATCCAAACAGGTTTTAGTTTCATACCCAGACAGGATGGTTTAGGTTCACAGCTGGAGGTCACATTTGCATTGCAGTCTGAAACTGTGAGTGAGGAATGATGTGTGTGTGTGTGTGTGTGTGTGTGTATATATATATATATATATATATAAATATGTTAAGTCCATCATAGATGGAATCTCATGCATAAACACCGCACATTACGCACAATTGAGCTGCTAACATGACGCCCAGTAGCGAATGCACAATTATTAGCATCATGCGATTGCATCTTTCACCATTTCACTTACACACATTATGCTTAAGACCCTGAATGAAAATACTGTTTAGTAGCTAAATGCGCACGCATCTGTCCCCAGTTAACTAGCGTCTTCATATCAAACACTCACACATTACATATTCACTTACAAGGTTCCATTAGCTTTAAGATATAAGATTTAAGTTTATTCAGTTAATATAAATGCTGAGAAATAAAGATATTTGATAACTAAGGTTTTATACATGCTAAACAAGTCGTGTTTGGTTTTGTACTGATGCGTACTCTTATTACAGTATTCCGGTGTTATCGGTGGGGAGGTCGCATCATGCATTCTCGAGTTATGGATCGCAGAGGCTACAAGCAACGAAATGTATATTTCATGAACAACTGTAAGGATGTTACAGGGGGCGGGAAGGGAAAGACCCCCAGCTGTTAGAAGCAGGGAGAGTCTATTTGAACCAGCCTGTTGCTTTGTAACAGATGCTTCTCCCCTGGGAACCAATGACATCAGCAGCAAACTTCTCTATTGTCCTGTCTATTCTGAGGGGGTATAAATATTTGTGCTTCAACACTGGGTCTTTAGTCTTCTTGCTGAATGCTGACGGACGAGGGGTTTCTTGCTGATGCCTAACATCTGGTACCGGAAGCGCTGCGTATGTATACTGTACTTGGGTCTGTATAATTCCTTTTGCGCCTAAATTGTGTCTGGATCAATTGCGTGTAACTGTCTGTACTTTTACTTGAATAATACTTTGTGCTTTGGAACCACAGATTCTAGGTCTGGAGTCTTTATTTACTGTATGACTGCGTACGCAAATTAGCGTCATCCTTAGAGGTTTATAGGAAGGATTTTAGAAGGTACAGACAGGGGTATATAGAGGTTCTTTTTAATATAATCAATGCATAAAAAGTAGTGAAATAGCCTTCTTAGGGGGCTGCTAGGATGAGTCAGGGGTATTAGGATTGCAGGTGCATGTAACAGGTGTGTTATTCACATTTTCTTTAAACTTCACTTTAGAGACTATAAAAGATGCTAGCCCCCATTTTCATGTACCCCAAATATGACAGGACTACTTATTTACACCAATAAATACAGCTTAGTGCCATTCTTCACCACTTTTACAAGGACGCTAATAACAAGAATTTTAAATAACTTCAGTACCCCAAATAGTTTTATTAGGGCTATTGGAACACTTCTACATTCATCCCCAATGTTAGTGCATCTTTTTGGGGGATTCAGACTGATTTCCTCCATTCTGACTACTTTCCACCAGTTCTGCATTCGCCGCTTGTCGTTTTCGCCTGGGTAGTAATTGAATAGGGTGAAAAACGGGGACGCGCACGATAAGTTTTTGCGTCCAAAACACTCAATATGGGTGAAAAGTCGTCTTAATTGTTTTGTACTATGTTCTGTTAATTGAAGTTAGATCAGAGCTACTGGATAATACATCTGTTTCTTTACCAAACAGTTTTAATACTTGCAATTTCTTTGTATAATTCTACTTGAAAATATAGTATGTGTGTGTGTGTGTGTGTATATATATATATATATATATATATATATATAATTATTTTCACACACAGATGTGTCCTCATACATCTAGTCTCAATACGCCACACAGCGCGACTTGCCTGGCACGGTGAGCGGTCTGGTCCCGTGCTGCTCTGCTAGCGTCGGATGTTTTTTTTGCTGAATTTCATCTGCGACACTTGTATATCTCTGTGCACCCGAGTCTGTATATGAACCACAATGGAACTTACTATGTAGCGGCCGCAGCTTTTTTCATTCTAACACTTCGCATACAGATTCCGAGACTCAGTCCCGCACAGATATACAAGTGTTGCATCAAATTAATCAGCACAGTCTGCTGCATTCCGGCTCAGGGCCGTATTCAATTAGACGCGAAAAGCCATTATCCGAGGACAAGGATCGCCGATTTCGGCTTTTCGTGTGGTCAGAACTTATCTCCAAATTCAGTTCCAGCTGGGTTTTGCGTACGCGGAGAGTCAATGCAATGTGATAGTTGAAAAAGATTTGCCTCAGAATCGCAGGTGACAAGAAGAGCAATTTTTTATTTTGGGGGGCAGAAGTTGGGAAACCACTCAGAACCCTTGGTATACCCCCCTCCCCCCAAAGGACTAGTCATCAAAAAAAGGTGGGGGGAACAGGAACACCCCAAAAAAGCCATTGAAATTGGGGCAAAAATGAAAAAAGTGGGGGGGACAACATCAAAAACTGGTGTTGAAAGGTTCTGGGGGTGCTCTAAGAAGGGGCCAAGTATTTTTGGGATTGCAAGTGCTTGTATGCTGGAGGAATTTTACTTTGTCTAAAACTTCACTTTAGAGATATAAAAATATACTAGCCCCCATTTTCCAGTCCCCCAAATTTGATGGAACTACTTATTTTCTCCAAAAAGCAGCACTGCCTTATGCCATTCTTCACCACTTACCAAGACCCTAATAACAAGCAATTACCACCACTTAGGTACCCTAACTAGTTAAGTTAGGTCTAATACCGAACTACCATAATGATTTCTGGAATCACCCCATTGCTTTCTGGGGTACAGAGTGATTTCCCCAAGTCTGACAGTACTTTCTGCCTGTTTTATATTCGCCGCTTGCTGTGTTTGCCCGCTTTGGAATTGAATACCGGGGACGTGCATGATAAGTTTCTGCGTACAAAACGCTATCTAGGCAAAGTCCGTTAGGCAGAACTTTATTGAGGACGTGAAACTAATTGAATACCGCCCTTAGACGCATTTCATAAATAAAAAACACACCCTCCCAGTTCTAGAAGGGTCTTACATCTGTGTGTGTGTGTGTGTGTGTGTATATATATATATATACATATACACAGTCATACCCTTGTATTAAGGCTGAATTGAAAAAAAACGGAATTCTCCATAGAGAATTCCAGAGGAAGGGGGCAGGGTGTTTAAGGGGCTACACCTCAGAAGTTATAGGAAGTACTAAGCTGAAATGTGGCATGGATGGGTAGAACTGTCACTGGGTGACAAATTTCAGGGCAAAAAAAATAAATGAGGATTTGGGAGTAATGTAAAGTTCCAACTCTATTTTTCCTGACACTCTCAGGACCACTTTTCTGCTGTTCTCTATGGGGGACTTTTGGGAAGGCATAACTCAGGGTAGGGGGCGAATTTGGACTTTTGGGGTTCAATATATACACACACACTGTTAAATATATGTAAATTCATAGGTGAAAAATTGGCCAGAACATGGAAGACAGACATTTCACCTATAGGCAGTGGCTGCAGCCAATTTGTGGGTTAAACTGGTATAAAGCCTCTGGGCCTGATTCAGACCTGCTCGCAATCGCATGGTCCCACAATGTGCATGCGCACACTGGAGCCGGCTTTGGCGTGCGCATTTGTGAGACCCGACCAGCGACTGGTGCTCCGTCGCTACAGGTCTCGCACCAAAACGGGGCGGCTGTTGATTGTGATTGACAGCTCGCCCCAGTTTGGATGTGGGCAGGGGGGTGGCTGGCCGAACGGAGGCGTTCCCGAAGGAACGCCTGCCGTTTGGGGGCGGCCTCAGTAGTGAGCTTCCAGCTCTATTAGAGCCGGAAGCTCACTGGGGCTTGCAATGGACGAGACCCTGCCACAAGGGTCTCACCTGGCCGCTCGCAAAAGCTGTGCGTGGTCACCCACAGTTTAGCGAGCGGCCAGGGCCAAGACAAAAAAAAAATAATGCCGCCCTGATTCAGAGCGAGCACTCTGAAAGAGCGTCCGGCTCTGAATCAGGGCCTCTGTTCCATAGGAACCTGTGCCATTGAGGAATGAGGCATCTGTCTCAAGCTGGTAGAATATGGGTAAGGCGCGCTCTCTACTGGATGAGGGAGTGTGTAATGTTGGTAGGTAACAGTGAAGTATGTAACAGAGAGACTTAAACGGTGGTGTTGGGTCAAAGGCTTTATTAAGTAGGCACAATGCTGCTTGAGAACGAATGACCCAGGGGCAGTGGGGGTAGAGCAGAATGGTTGCACGGGAGGGAAGGTGGGTGGACCCTTTTAGGGGGCTCCTTAACGTGCAGTTCTGGACCAGCACGTTGTCCCTGCTGGACCTTTGGTCAACAGTCTTAATGCCCGGCAATGTGGTGGTGGAAGTCTGTACGGGGTGGATGATGTAGCGGCGTCCCGCAAAAGGTACAACTTACCTACCGGTGGGTGCCTAGGTAGGCGTTGCGATAGGGGGAGATGGTGATGGTGATCGGCAGTCTTTAGTGGTGTATATCGCCAGATCACCTGGCTGCTCCTTGTATGCTGCGGCTGTGCCTCGTGCTGCTGATTCAGGCGCTCTTGTTTGTGCTGGCAGATTGGAGGTGTCTGGGTCAGCGTTGTGGCTGGACCCGGGTTGGGTCTGCGGATCGATGGGCTGCGACGGGCTGGCGGCTCCGTGGTGTGGGATGCGCGCCTGTTCCCTGTGCGTGTGCCGCGTGGAAAAGCGGGAAGACCGAGGGTAAGTGTCCGGATATGGGATGCCGCTTGTAGGCGGTGTTGAGCGGCTCCTCGTGACTCCTGCGAGTGAGGTCACCGGATATTGGGCGGGGGTGAGTGGGCCGGGTGCCAGGAGTGCTGCGGTCACAAGGTGGGGATGCCGCTCGCCGGAGGTGCTGGCGGCTCCTTGTGATGGACAGTCACTGTTCGCGGCAGGGGGGATCTCTGGCGATCACGTGGGGTTCCAGGTCGCGGTTCTGTGACGGTGCGTTTCGGCTGTGCCTTAATCATGGAGGTTACTCTGTCTCTATCTGTCTCAAGTGCACTTAAGATCTCTAGTGAATTTGGTAAGCTGCATTCTCAGAATAATTAGGCCAATGCGGTGTCCTCGGTGCTGTCAGTGACTGGTAGTCATCACTGCTGCCCACAGCCCCTTCCTGCTCTAATACAGGGCTGAGCTTTTTGTCTTTTATAAAAGAAACAATAATATTCGCTCATGATAACTTTAAGGCCTGGACAACTATGCAGACGGCTTACATGGGAGGAAGAAGGGAAGGGAGTGTGTGTGTGTGGGGGTCCAAAACCAATCTTAAACTTGCATTAAGTCAGAGGTCCCCAAACACGTTCCTCGAGGCACCCCGACAGGTCATGCTTTGGAGATATCCATAGTTGAGCACAGGTGGTTAAATCAAATTGACTGGGGGTACTAATGAAGTCACCTGTGCTCAAGCATGGATAGCCTTAAAACCTGGACTGTTAGAGCACCTTGAGGACTGAGGGCCTGATTCAGACCCGCTCGCAAGCGGGTCGATGTTGGCCCAGTGCACATGACGGACCCGTACCAAAGGGGGCGTGCTGTCGATGGTGAGTGACAGCACGCCCCCTTTGGTGGGCGTGGCTGCCCAGACGGAGGCGTTCCTATGGCAATGCCTACCGTCTGGGGCCGGCCCGACTGACCATCGCGACCATCTTTTTGGCCGCTCGCTATAGCTGTGGGTGGTCACCTACAGCTATGCGAGCGGCCAGGAGGCCGCCCTAAAAAAAGAGAAGGACGGCCCTGATTCAGAGCAAGCGCTATGTCAGAGCGTCCGGCCCTGAATCACGGCATGAGTTTGGGAACCTCTCCATTAAACAATAAACCTGTTCATCCTTTGTACATATGAATGCACAGTGCAGTAGCTGGCACTAGTCCTGTTAATGCAGCTCTTTCCCTCCTGGTAGTAACAGGTTGGGCACGGAATGCCTGCTGTCAAAATCCTGATGGTTAGGATACTGACACGTCGGTGGGCATCCTAGCGCTATCCCTAATCCTCCCTCCCCCCCCTTGTGCCTAATCCTCCCCCCCCCCCCTTGTGCCTAAACCTAACCTACCCCCTTAGTGCCTAAACTTTAACTTACCCGCACCCTAACCTTCCCCTCCTTAGTGCCTAACCCCCCTACGTAACTGGGATGCCAGTGCTGGGATTCCGACAGCTGCTGGAATTCCGGAACCAGTATTCTAAGCGCCAGCATACCCTGTGCTGGGATTTTGACTGGATCCCGGTAGTAACACACATCCCTCAGAAAGCTGGGCCACCATTTATTTATTTATATATATATATATATATTTAAACAGTGAGCTTGATAAACAACGACAATAGTGCTAATAAAAATATTAATAATAAGGATAAAAAAACAGTAGTAAATAGTATTAAATCTATGAAGTGCCAGTGACACTGGCACTTCATAGATTTAATACTATTTACTACTGTTTTTTTATCCTTATTATTAATATTTTTATTAGCACTATTGTCGCTGTTTATCAAGCTCACTGTTTAAATCTTTCTATGCAATAGCAGCATACCACTGCTATGCCCATACTTCTTGCTTATAGCTGACACCCAGTAGGTAAGGGGAGAGTGCTATTGATTAGGATTATTCTATTAGTGTATAGATTACATCCAGGAGGCGCTGATTAATCTTTCATTGGTTCAAAATATATATATATATATGAAATGGGGAACGTGGGGGGCTTTTGTGCAATAATTATTTTCTTTGTCAGATGAAAGGTTCCGCTGGAGGGTTCTTTTGTGACAAAAAGTAAGTCAGTGTGAAGCCGGAGCAGCAGGCTGAAGGGACTGCCCGCCGCGGTGTTCGGTGCAGCTCCCTGCCAAAAAAAGTTGTGCAAGCAGGGAGCACAGCGTTGACCAGTCTGTACGGATCCAGTTGCTACACGCACTGCCGGCAGCTTGTGTAGGCATTCCGGCACTGTACGCCATCTCAGGATAATAATGCATTTTCAGAATTTGATGAATTACACAATTTCCATTGTGGCAGGTCAGGAGATATGAGTTATACAGATGTGTCCTAATACAGCTAGCCTCCATGCGCGTTAAACAGCTCTTCTAGTTGCGCCATGCTGTGGCGTGACTCGGTAACGCAGAGCATCTTTTTCTGCGACTTTCTCCCCTTAAATGCCTCTTATTTGTAAATGAATGTGAATTACTGCTAACCGCTATCACACCAGCAGATTAAGGCAGGCTGACCATTCATGCTCTGGTAATAGCAGACCCTCTCCTAAATTACCTGTTATACTGCTGCTAAAAAACAGAATAGTTGTGCCTCCCAAATATAACAGGGCTTGCAAATAGGGCTGATCATACAACCCAGTCCTGGCTGTTGGAGGTACCACTAAGACACAGGGGCCTATTCATCGCTCTCCGATGATTAGGTATTAAACTCGCTGCGAGGGATACATAAGTATCTAACGCGCAGCAGGGGATAGATTACACCGGAGCAATACATCATTGCTCCGAAAAGCAGCCGTCCCCTCAGAAGTAGCTGCGTTACTTACCTCCTCCCTGTTGGCCCGGCTACGCATGCGCACAGCCGCCGGAGAGTCCGTGAGAAGGTGGCGGGTTAGGTTTAGGGACCCCGTGGGACGGTTAGGTTTAGGCACCACCGGGGGGATCCCCATAGTCGGGATCTTCAGCATTCGAGCTTGCGGCTTTGGGATTTAGTCAGACAGCTTCCCGGCCATCGGCATTTCATACCCAACCCCCTATTGGACCCCTGATGATGAATGGCCCGGTTACTAAAAGATGCGGAAACTATTGTTTCCGCATGGTTACCGGGCCATTTATCGATTGATGAATAGGCCCCTGAATCATTAACACGGCTCTATAAAATGGACTGTGACAGATGGATTCGGATGTGCATTAGTTCCAATAGGTTTTTTGTACAAACTTTTCTATTACAGCTATCTCTAATCAAGGAACTTTGGGCCTGATTCTGAGCCGAACGCTCTGACCAGAGCGCTCGCTCTGAATCAGGGCCCTCCTCCATGAAAATGGAGCGGCCTCCTGGCCGCTCGCATAGCTGTGGGTTACCACCCACAGCATATGCGAGCGTCCATGATGATGGTCTTGACCATCGGGCTTGTGACGGAGACCCTGCGGTAGGGTCTCGCTTCCGCAAGCCCTGGAGTGATTTTGGCTCTATCAGAGCCAAAATCACTCCCACTGACATCACTAGTGATGTCAGTGGGGCCGGCTTCAGACGGTAGGCGTTCCCCGTCTGGTGTGTACGGTACATCCTATCCCTCCCTGTAATACTGTCTTGTTTATATATGTGTCATAGTTTACTATAATTACTGTACTAATATCTATGCTGGGCATCTTTTTATATAGGAATACTTTAAAATAAGTATGATTCTAATGTACCTATTTGTGGTTACTTATTCACATTTCGCAGGCTGGACCAGTACTCCCTTAGAACTGGAGGCACCACTGAGGCACAGAGTGCCTCATGCCTCAGCGAGGTTGGCAGCTAGTAAATGCTCGCAGCATGTCTGCCTTCCCCGTGTCACGGAGTTCCAGCTGTAGGTGAATGGGTAATGATATCGGAGAGGGTAGGTCACCGGGTGGGCAGGCATGGCACATAACCCATAGCCCATCCTGGGGTGTAACCAGCTCATATGGTGCCGCCAAGGTGTAGGTTGTACAGCGTGCTTGTATCCGGCGCGGTCTAGGACCCGGCGCGGCCCGGGAATGGGGACGTCCCAAACTCAGGATCAGCCTATCAGGTGTGGACCTCACTGATCCGTTCCGCCCCTCCCCCCGCTCGCCAGCTGACCGGCGCAGATCACACTGAGGACGCGCATGCGCGCTGCGGGGTAACCAGGAAGAGGGGCAGCAGGCGGAAGAGAGTCTGGCAGCGGCTGCAGACCCGGATGGAAGGAGGTAAGTGTGTGTACTGTGTGTATATATATATATATCCCTGAATGTATGTACTGTGCATCTATATAAGTATATCTGTGTATACTGTACATCTAGCTCTGTGTTACTGTATATGTATATCTGTGTGTACGGTACCTCTAGCTCTGTGTTACTGTATATGTATATCTGTGTGTACGGTACATCTAGCTCTGTGTTACTGTATATGTATATCTGTGTATACTGTACATCTAGCTCTGTGTTACTGTATATGTATATCTGTGTGTACGGTACATCTAGCTCTGTGTTACTGTATATGTATATCTGTGTGTACGGTACATCTAGCTCTGTGTTACTGTATATGTATATCTGTGTGTACGGTACATCTAGCTCTGTGTTACTGTATATGTATATCTGTGTGTACGGTACCTCTAGCTCTGTGTTACTGTATATGTATATCTGTGTGTACGGTACATCTAGCTCTGTGTTACTGTATATGTATATCTGTGTGTACGGTACATCTAGCTCTGTGTTACTGTATATGTATATCTGTGTGTACGGTACATCTAGCTCTGTGTTACTGTATATGTATATCTGTGTGTACGGTACATCTAGCTCTGTGTTACTGTATATGTATATCTGTGTGTACGGTACATCTAGCTCTGTGTTACTGTATATGTATATCTGTGTGTACGGTACATCTAGCTCTGTGTTACTGTATATGTATATCTGTGTGTACGGTACATCTAGCTCTGTGTTACTGTATATGTATATCTGTGTGTACGGTACCTCTAGCTCTGTGTTACTGTATATGTATATCTGTGTGTACGGTACATCTAGCTCTGTGTTACTGTATATGTATATCTGTGTATACTGTACATCTAGCTCTGTGTTACTGTATATGTATATCTGTGTGTACGGTACATCTAGCTCTGTGTTACTGTATATGTATATCTGTGTGTACGGTACATCTAGCTCTGTGTTACTGTATATGTATATCTGTGTGTACGGTACATCTAGCTCTGTGTTACTGTATATGTATATCTGTGTGTACGGTACATCTAGCTCTGTGTTACTGTATATGTATATCTGTGTGTACGGTACATCTAGCTCTGTGTTACTGTATATGTATATCTGTGTGTACGGTACATCTAGCTCTGTGTTACTGTATATGTATATCTGTGTGTACGGTACCTCTAGCTCTGTGTTACTGTATATGTATATCTGTGTGTACGGTACATCTAGCTCTGTGTTACTGTATATGTATATCTGTGTGTACGGTACATCTAGCTCTGTGTTACTGTATATGTATATCTGTGTGTACGGTACATCTAGCTCTGTGTTACTGTATATGTATATCTGTGTGTACGGTACATCTAGCTCTGTGTTACTGTATATGTATATCTGTGTGTACGGTACATCTAGCTCTGTGTTACTGTATATGTATATCTGTGTGTACGGTACATCTAGCTCTGTGTTACTGTATATGTATATCTGTGTGTACGGTACATCTAGCTCTGTGTTACTGTATATGTATATCTGTGTGTACGGTACATCTAGCTCTGTGTTACTGTATATGTATATCTGTGTGTACGGTACATCTAGCTCTGTGTTACTGTATATGTATAACTGTGTGTACGGTACATCTAGCTCTGTGTTACTGTATATGTATATCTGTGTGTACGGTACATCTAGCTCTGTGTTACTGTATATGTATAACTGTGTGTACGGTACATCTAGCTCTGTGTTACTGTATATGTATATGTGTGTACGGTACATCTAGCTCTGTGTTACTGTATATGTATATCTGTGTGTACGGTACATCTAGCTCTGTGTTACTGTATATGTATATCTGTGTGTACGGTACATCTAGCTCTGTGTTACTGTATATGTATATCTGTGTGTACGGTACATCTAGCTCTGTGTTACTGTATATGTATATCTGTGTGTACGGTACATCTAGCTCTGTGTTACTGTATATGTATATCTGTGTGTACGGTACATCTAGCTCTGTGTTACTGTATATGTATATCTGTGTGTACGGTACATCTAGCTCTGTGTTACTGTATATGTATATCTGTGTGTACGGTACATCTAGCTCTGTGTTACTGTATATGTATATCTGTGTGTACGGTACATCTAGCTCTGTGTTACTGTATATGTATATCTGTGTGTACGGTACATCTAGCTCTGTGTTACTGTATATGTATATCTGTGTGTACGGTACATCTAGCTCTGTGTTACTGTATATGTATATCTGTGTGTACGGTACATCTAGCTCTGTGTTACTGTATATGTATATCTGTGTGTACGGTACATCTAGCTCTGTGTTACTGTATATGTATATCTGTGTGTACGGTACATCTAGCTCTGTGTTACTGTATATGTATATCTGTGTGTACGGTACATCTAGCGCTGTGTTACTGTATATGTATATCTGTGTGTACGGTACATCTAGCGCTGTGTTACTGTATATGTATATCTGTGTGTACGGTACATCTAGCGCTGTGTTACTGTATATGTATATCTGTGTGTACGGTACATCTAGCGCTGTGTTACTGTATATGTATATCTGTGTGTACGGTACATCTAGCGCTGTGTTACTGTATATGTATATCTGTGTGTACGGTACATCTAGCGCTGTGTTACTGTATATGTATATCTGTGTGTACGGTACATCTAGCGCTGTGTTACTGTATATGTATATCTGTGTGTACGGTACATCTAGCGCTGTGTTACTGTATATGTATATCTGTGTGTACGGTACATCTAGCTCTGTGTTACTGTATATGTATATCTGTGTGTACGGTACCTCTAGCTGTGTTACTGTATATGTATATCTGTGTGTACGGTACCTCTAGCTGTGTTACTGTATATGTATATCTGTGTGTACGGTACCTCTAGCTCTGTGTTACTGTATATGTATATCTGTGTGTACGGTACCTCTAGCTCTGTGTTACTGTATATGTATATCTGTGTGTACGGTACCTCTAGCTCTGTGTTACTGTATATGTATATCTGTGTGTACGGTACCTCTAGCTCTGTGTTACTGTATATGTATATCTGTGTGTACGGTACATCTAGCTCTGTGTTACTGTATATGTATATCTGTGTGTACGGTACATCTAGCTCTGTGTTACTGTATATGTATATCTGTGTGTACGGTACATCTAGCTGTGTTACTGTATATGTATATCTGTGTGTACGGTACATCTAGCTCTGTGTTACTGTATATGTATATCTGTGTGTACGGTACATCTAGCTCTGTGTTACTGTATATGTATATCTGTGTGTACGGTACATCTAGCTCTGTGTTACTGTATATGTATATCTGTGTGTACGGTACATCTAGCTCTGTGTTACTGTATATGTATATCTGTGTGTACGGTACATCTAGCTCTGTGTTACTGTATATGTATATCTGTGTGTACGGTACATCTAGCTCTGTGTTACTGTATATGTATATCTGTGTGTACGGTACATCTAGCTCTGTGTTACTGTATATGTATTTCTGTGTGTACGGTACATCTAGCTCTGTGTTACTGTATATGTATTTCTGTGTGTACGGTACATCTAGCTCTGTGTTACTGTATATGTATTTCTGTGTGTACGGTACATCTAGCTCTGTGTTACTGTATATGTATATCTGTGTGTACGGTACATCTAGCTCTGTGTTACTGTATATGTATATCTGTGTGTACGGTACATCTAGCTCTGTGTTACTGTATATGTATATCTGTGTGTACGGTACATCTAGCTCTGTGTTACTGTATATGTATATCTGTGTGTACGGTACATCTAGCTCTGTGTTACTGTATATGTATTTCTGTGTGTACGGTACATCTAGCTCTGTGTTACTGTATATGTATATCTGTGTGTACGGTACATCTAGCTCTGTGTTACTGTATATGTATATCTGTGTGTACGGTACATCTAGCTCTGTGTTACTGTATATGTATATCTGTGTGTACGGTACATCTAGCTCTGTGTTACTGTATATGTATATCTGTGTGTACGGTACATCTAGCTCTGTGTTACTGTATATGTATATCTGTGTGTACGGTACATCTAGCTCTGTGTTACTGTATATGTATATCTGTGTGTACGGTACATCTAGCTCTGTGTTACTGTATATGTATATCTGTGTGTACGGTACATCTAGCGCTGTGTTACTGTATATGTATATCTGTGTGTACGGTACATCTAGCGCTGTGTTACTGTATATGTATATCTGTGTGTACGGTACATCTAGCTCTGTGTTACTGTATATGTATATCTGTGTGTACGGTACATCTAGCTCTGTGTTACTGTATATGTATATCTGTGTGTACGGTACCTCTAGCTGTGTTACTGTATATGTATATCTGTGTGTACGGTACCTCTAGCTCTGTGTTACTGTATATGTATATCTGTGTGTACGGTACCTCTAGCTCTGTGTTACTGTATATGTATATCTGTGTGTACGGTACCTCTAGCTCTGTGTTACTGTATATGTATATCTGTGTGTACGGTACCTCTAGCTCTGTGTTACTGTATATGTATATCTGTGTGTACGGTACCTCTAGCTCTGTGTTACTGTATATGTATATCTGTGTGTACGGTACATCTAGCTCTGTGTTACTGTATATGTATATCTGTGTGTACGGTACATCTAGCTCTGTGTTACTGTATATGTATATCTGTGTGTACGGTACATCTAGCTCTGTGTTACTGTATATGTATATCTGTGTGTACGGTACATCTAGCTGTGTTACTGTATATGTATATCTGTGTGTACGGTACATCTAGCTGTGTTACTGTATATGTATATCTGTGTGTACGGTACATCTAGCTCTGTGTTACTGTATATGTATATCTGTGTGTACGGTACATCTAGCTCTGTGTTACTGTATATGTATATCTGTGTGTACGGTACATCTAGCTCTGTGTTACTGTATATGTATATCTGTGTGTACGGTACATCTAGCTCTGTGTTACTGTATATGTATATCTGTGTGTACGGTACATCTAGCTGTGTTACTGTATATGTATATCTGTGTGTACGGTACATCTAGCTGTGTTACTGTATATGTATATCTGTGTGTACGGTACATCTAGCTCTGTGTTACTGTATATGTATATCTGTGTGTACGGTACATCTAGCTCTGTGTTACTGTATATGTATTTCTGTGTGTACGGTACATCTAGCTCTGTGTTACTGTATATGTATATCTGTGTGTACGGTACATCTAGCTCTGTGTTACTGTATATGTATATCTGTGTGTACGGTACATCTAGCTCTGTGTTACTGTATATGTATATCTGTGTGTACGGTACATCTAGCTCTGTGTTACTGTATATGTATATCTGTGTGTACGGTACCTCTAGCTCTGTGTTACTGTATATGTATATCTGTGTGTACGGTACCTCTAGCTGTGTTACTGTATATGTATATCTGTGTGTACGGTACCTCTAGCTCTGTGTTACTGTATATGTATATCTGTGTGTACGGTACCTCTAGCTCTGTGTTACTGTATATGTATATCTGTGTGTACGGTACCTCTAGCTCTGTGTTACTGTATATGTATATCTGTGTGTACGGTACCTCTAGCTCTGTGTTACTGTATATGTATATCTGTGTGTACGGTACCTCTAGCTCTGTGTTACTGTATATGTATATCTGTGTGTACGGTACCTCTAGCTCTGTGTTACTGTATATGTATATCTGTGTGTACGGTACCTCTAGCTCTGTGTTACTGTATATGTATATCTGTGTGTACGGTACCTCTAGCTCTGTGTTACTGTATATGTATATCTGTGTGTACGGTACATCTAGCTCTGTGTTACTGTATATGTATATCTGTGTGTACGGTACATCTAGCTCTGTGTTACTGTATATGTATATCTGTGTGTACGGTACATCTAGCTCTGTGTTACTGTATATGTATATCTGTGTGTACGGTACATCTAGCTCTGTGTTACTGTATATGTATTTCTGTGTGTACGGTACATCTAGCTCTGTGTTACTGTATATGTATATCTGTGTGTACGGTACATCTAGCTCTGTGTTACTGTATATGTATATCTGTGTGTTACTGTGTATATATATCAGTGTGCGGTACATCTATCTGTATGTGTGTTACTGTATATCTATATATCAGTGTGCGGTACATCTATCTGTATGTGTTTGTTACTGTATATCTATACATCAGTGTATGGTACATCTATCTGTATGTGTGTGTTACTGTATATCTATATATCAGTATATGGTACATCTGTCTGTATGTGTGTGTTACTGTATATCTATATCAGTGTATGGTACATCTGTCTGTATGTGTGTGTTACTGTATATCTATATATCAGTGTATGGTACATCTATCTGTATGTGTGTGTTACTGTATATCTATATATCAGTGTATGGTACATCTGTATGTGTGTGTTACTGTATATCTATATATCAGTGTATGGTACATCTGTCTATATGTGTGTGTTACTGTATATCTATATATCAGTGTGCGGTACATCTATCTGGATGTGTGTTACTGTATATATATCAGTGTGCGGTACATCTATCTGGATGTGTGTGTTACTGTATATCTATATATCAGTATACGGTACATCTATCTGGATGTGTGTGTTACTGTATATCTCTATATCCGTATACGGCACATCTATCTGTATGTGTCTGCTCTTAGATAGCATTGATAGATAGGGGCTGCTGAGACATGAACCTCACTACAATTGATATGGAAAAAGTGGGAAGTCCAGGTACCGTGCACATACGGTATGTAGTCAGGAAAACCCAGCATGGCACTAATAATAGTCGTGTAAATACCGACACCTATCATCAGCCCAACGACGAAATCCGGACACCCGACATACCTAACGTAGGTGAGCCGGGACCCGTTAGCTGCGGGGGTGGGAGGGGTGATTAGGTTTATGGATCCCGGGAGGGTTAGGATTAGGCTGGGGGGGGTTGGGGGTCAGATACCTCTGGGGGAGGGTTAAGGTTAGGCACCCTTGGGCGGAGGGTTAAGGTTAGGCACCCTTGGGCGGAGGTTAGGGTTAGGCACTAAGGGGGAAGGTTAGGGTTAGGCACTAGGGGGCGGAGGTTAGGGTTAGGCACTAGGGGGCGGAGGTTAGGGTTAGGCACTAGGGGGCGGAGGTTAGGGTTAGGCACTAGGGGGCGGAGGTTAGTGTTAGGCACTAGGGGGGGAGGTTAGGGGTAGGCACTAGGGGAGAGGGTTAGGCACTAGGGGGGGGAGGTTAGGGTTAGGCACTAGTGGGGGGAGGTTAGGGTTAGGCACTAGTGGGGGGAGGTTAGGGTTAGGCACTAGGGGGCGGAGGTTAGGGTTAGGCACTAGGGGGCGGAGGTTAGTGTTAGGCACTAGGGGGGGAGGTTAGGGGTAGGCACTAGGGGAGAGGGTTAGGCACTAGGGGGGGGAGGTTAGGGTTAGGCACTAGTGGGGGGAGGTTAGGGTTAGGCACTAGTGGGGGGAGGTTAGGGTTAGGCACTAGGAGGGGGAGGTTAGGGTTAGGCACTAGGAGGGGGAGGTTAGGGTTAGGCACTAGGAGGGGGAGGTTAGGGTTAGGCACTAGGAGGGGGAGGTTAGGGTTAGGCACTAGGAGGGGGAGGTGAGGGTTAGGCACTAGGAGGGGGAGGTGAGGGTTAGGCACTAGTGGGGGGAGGTGAGGGTTAGGCACTAGTGGGGGGAGGTTAGGCACTAGTGGGGGGAGGTTAGGGTTAGGCACTAGGAGGGGGAGGTTAGGGTTAGGCACTAGGAGGGGGAGGTTAGGGTTAGGCACTAGGAGGGGGAGGTTAGGGTTAGGCACTAGGAGGGGGAGGTTAGGGTTAGGCACTAGGAGGGGGAGGTTAGGGTTAGGCACTAGGGGGAAGGTTAGGGTTAGGCACTAGGGGTGATTAGGTTTATGGAATCCCGGGAGGGTTAGGATTAGGCTGAGGGGGGGGGGGGTTGGGGTCAGATACCTCCGGGGGAGGGTTAAGGTTAGGCACCCTTGGGCGGTTAGGGTTAGGCACTAAGGGGGAAGGTTAGGGTTAGGCACTAAGGGGGAAGGTTAGGGTTAGGCACTAAGGGGGAAGGTTAGGGTTAGGCACCAGGGGGCGGAGGTTAGGCACTAGGGGGGAGGGTTAGGGTTAGGCCAGTGTTGGCTAACCTTGACACTCCAGCTGTTATGGAACTACATAACCCAGCATGCACTGCTACAGTTTTGCTATTAGGGCATGCTAAAACTGGCAGGACATGCTGGGATTTATAGTTTCACAACAGCTGGAGTGTCAAGGTTAGCCAACACTGGGTTAGGCACTAGGGGGGAGGGTTAGGCACTAGGGGAGAGGGTTAGGGTTAGGCACTAGGGGAGAGGGTTAGGGTTAGGCACTAGGGGAGAGGGTTAGGGTTAGGCACCAAGGGGGGAGGTTAGGGTTAGGCACCAAGGGGGGAGGTTAGGGTTAGGCACCAAGGGGGGAGGTTAGGGTTAGGCACTAGGGGGGAGGTTAGGGTTAGGCACTAGGGGGAAGGTTAGGATTAGGCACTAGGGGGAAGGTTAGGATTAGGCACTAGGGGGAAGGTTAGGGTTAGGCACTAGGAGGGGGAGGTTAGGGTTAGGCACTAGGGGGGGAGGTTAGGGTTAGGCACTAGGGGGGGAGGTTAGGGTTAGACACTAGGGAGGGAGGTTAGGGTTAGGCACCAGGGGGGGAGGTTAGGGTTAGGCACTAGGGGGTGAGGTTAGGGTTAGGCACCAGGGGGGGAGGTTAGGGTTAGGCACCAGGGGGGGAGGTTAGGGTTAGGCACCAGGGGGGGAGGTTAGGGTTAGGCACTAGGGGGAAGGTTAGGATTAGGCACTAGGAGGGGGAGGTTAGGGTTAGGCACTAGGAGGGGGAGGTTAGGGTTAGGCACTAGGGGTGATTAGGTTTATGGAATCCCGGGAGGGTTAGGATTAGGCTGAGGGGGGGGGGGGGGGGTTGGGGTCAGATACCTCCGGGGGAGGGTTAAGGTTAGGCACCCTTGGGCGGTTAGGGTTTGGCACTAAGGGGGAAGGTTAGGGTTGGCACTAAGGGGAAGGTTAGGGTTAGGCACCAGGGGGCGGAGGTTAGGCACTAGGGGGGAGGGTTAGGGTTAGGCCAGTGTTGGCTAACCTTGACACTCCAGCTGTTATGGAACTACATAACCCAGCATGCACTGCTACAGTTTTGCTATTAGGGCATGCTAAAACTGGCAGGACATGCTGGGATTTATAGTTTCACAACAGCTGGAGTGTCAAGGTTAGCCAACACTGGGTTAGGCACTAGGGGGAGGGTTAGGCACTAGGGGAGAGGGTTAGGGTTAGGCACTAGGGGAGAGGGTTAGGGTTAGGCACTAGGGGAGAGGGTTAGGGTTAGGCACTAGGGGGGGAGGTTAGGGTTAGGCACTAGGGGGGGAGGTTAGGGTTAGGCACTAGGGGGGGAGGTTAGGGTTAGGCACTAGGGCGGGAGGTTAGGGTTAGGCACTAGGGGGGGAGGTTAGGGTTAGGCACTATGGGGGGAGGTTAGGGTTAGGCACTGGGGGGGAGGTTAGGGTTAGGCACTAGGGGGTGAGGTTAGGGTTAGGCACCAGGGGGGGAGGTTAGGGTTAGGCACTAGGGGGAAGGTTAGGATTAGGCACTAGGGGGAAGGTTAGGGTTAGGCACTAGGGGGGGAGGTTAGGGTTAGGCACTAATGCACACACTCTACATATGTACAGTACACATAGTTGCACTAATGCACACACCATACATATGTACAGTACACATAGTTGCACTAATGCACACACACACTTCTTCATACATATGCACAGTACACATACATGCACACACCACATACATATGTGCAGTACACATAGATGCACTAATGCACACACCATACATATGTACAGTACACATAGTTGCACTAATGCACACACACACTTCTTCATACATATGCACAGTACACATACATGCACACACCACATACATATGTGCAGTACACATAGATGCACTAATGCACACACACTTCTTCATACATATATGTACAGTACACATACATGCACACACTACATACATATGTGCAGTACACATAGATGCACTAATGCACACACACTTCTTCATACATATGTACAGTACACATACATTACAACCAACAAAAATTATTTTGACCAGCATCTAGAAGTTGATTGCAGGACTTCCCATTTTGCCATGCTAATAGTTTTATTTCAGGGGTGAAAATATGTTTTATTTATTAACAATTTTTTTTTTTTTACCTGTCATTCGCCAGTCACCCCCACCCGTGGACTTCTGTCATCTGCTTTTCCGGCCGTGTCACTTTTAGCTTCCAGGCGCGGGGGGCGTTGTGTTCTGTATACTCAGCCGTCGTATTGGGGGCCGTTTGTGGCCGGGCTCAGCCACACTTATTATATAGATTATGAATACTATTTAATGATGGTGCTGGCTGCAGGCTGAAGCCCATAAATATTACATGTGGGTGATATAACAATGTGGCTCATTGCTAGGCCGTCCATATTTCATCTCTCTCCCTTTGTTCCTGAAGGGCTCCGACATCCCAGGATCCTGACGAACAGCGACTGAGCTTATACGCAGCAACATGTAGTGACAGCTGCAGGATCTAGAAGGAGAGCGCGAGACAGTCTCTTTCCTGATTCTGCTGGGGCAGTCCCAAGCTTAAGGAACGGTCTCGCTCACTCAGGACTTTGTCCCGACTTCAAGGACAGCTGTCGGGTACGTAACATCTCACGGTGCCCATAGGAGAGCAGCCTAGCCACTGGCTTGCGTTTATTTGCTATATGTGAATGACTAGACCTGTTTCATGTGGGAAAGGCGAGTATGAATGGTGTAATGGCCAACGCCCTCTACGCATATTGTATTTCTGTGTGGGGGACTGTGTAATGGCCGCTGCTTCGTTGGGTCTTTAGTCTGAACGCTGAGAAGGAATTGTAGTTTTTACGGGTAGGTGTCTCTGTAATTAACGCGTTTCACTCCTTCCCTGTATTCGTTGAAAGTTTTCTGATAATTGACCAGCAGAAAACCTATTTCTACTTCAGGGTCCATAGGGGGTCCACAGGGTTGACCTTGGGGGTATAAGCTGGATCTGGATCCATGGGCACCACGCAGTTAAAGCTTTAGCTGCTCCCAGGATGCACTTGGGTCCGTCCTCCTCTATACCCCGCCCCCGGCCACAGCACCTCAGTTTGAGTTGGTGCCCGGCCAGAGTCGGGTCACCTGCGCAGGGGGGCTGCAGCCCCAGCCCCCGCCCCCAAAAGCTTTCTATTTTTATTTAAAAAAAAAAAAAAAAGAGCCTGTTAGATTTTTATTTTAAAACAGAGGCTCTAGTGTGGCAGCGACGGGCTGTCTATGCAGACGCCCACGCTGCCGCTCTCCTTCCCCGCTGGCGCCGCGACGCCAGTACTGCACTGGGGATCGCGGCGGGAGGCCCCTGGACTGCTGCCGGAGTCGCAGGGGACAAGGTAAGCCGCGAGTCGCCGATTAGCGGCTGCTCGCGGGTATTGCCTGCACATGCAGTCCTTTGCCCCCGGTCCTAGGGGACAGACCGGGGGCCGCTAGCGGTGGCGGCGGGCTCCCCCTCTGAGGAGGAATAACCCGTGGGACCACTAGACCACCAGGGATATATGGCAAGCGGGATGCCGGCAAGCCCTGGGGTTAATATGCTAGCCAGGGGAGGAAGCCTTCCCTGTCAGCGGCTCCTCCCCTCAGCTCAGCGCGCCTTTCAGCACGGAGTCTGGCGTCGCTGAGCTGCAGTTACACGGCCACTCCTCCTCTGAGGTCTCTGGGGGCCATTTTCTACAAGTGGCAGCGCAGATCTTCAGGGAGCACGCGGACCGGTCCCCCTGTGTACCTCTCCCCTGATCAAGGACAGTGTACACAGCACTATAGCCCTCCCAGACACTGAATCTGGGCAGGTTGATTGTGGTGGAAAGGTGCAGTGAGTATATCTTCCTGCATGGTATGTGACTTTTGCTAGTGCTGCCTGTCTGTGCTTATTTTCCGCTTACTGTCAGCTTATACCTATCCCTTTACTTCTCCTACAAGCCCTACAGGTGTGTGGGGGAGGGGCGTTTCTGCAGACCTCACCTATATAAATCACGTATTTGTGAGGTCCGTCACATACAGTTGTGTGCTACACAGTGCCGTATTGTGGGCTGTTGTTTAGCACACCGGTGAGTGCGTTTTCTTCTGCCCTGTTGCCAGATATATATTTTTTTGACTATATAATATATTCTGTCATGTCAGACGAGGAGGTTGAGCGCTCAGTGGCTCCGGTGTTGGCCTCCTGCGGACGCTGTTCTGCAGGAGTAGATAGGGAGGATTTGTCACAGGATGGCCTGTGTAGTCTATGCCAGGTGGCTCCTGGCCCATCCAGACCTTCTCTGGCGCAGGAACCACCGTGGGCAATGTTTTCTCAAGTGCTGGTGTCTATTGCGGACCGTCTGTCGGTCCCGACTGCTCTCCCTACTAGGGCGTTGCCCCAGCCGACCATCCCCCATTCCCCGGGTGTCCCGCAGTTATTGCGGAGTCCTCCTGGGTCTCAATCAGTAGGTCCCTATGCGGGGTTGCCTATGTATATACAGGCTTCCCCTGTGCCGCAGCAGCCTGTGGTACCTTTTCAGGCCCCTATGGCGACTCCTCCACCATGGGTGGATGTGCTCTCCAACTCCGTGCAAAATTTGGCGGCCGCTTCCTCGGCTTTTCAGTCAATGTTGCAGACTGACATGCCTTCTAGGATTTCAAAACGCCCACTCATGACACGGGCTGCTCAGGTATCGGACTCAGAGGGTTCCTCAGATGATGGGGAGGTCCCTGATGACACTGACTCGGACGCCTCGGTCCAGGAAATGGATACCAAGTCGTCCATTAATGTGCGAGCACTAGTTAGGGCGGTGCGAGCTATTCTTCTTATAGAGGATGAGGCACCGGTTCCTAAGTCGAAGTTTCCTAGTTTCAAAAAAACTAAGGTGGCTTCTGCGGTGTTTCCCCTGTCGGATCAGTTGACGGATCATATGGCGGTAGCTTGGCAGGCGCCCAGTAAGAGATTCCTTCCTCAGAAGCGGTTGGCTTCTAATTACCCCTTCCCTGAGGCACATTGTAAAAAATGGGAAACTCCACCGGCGGTGGATTCCCATGTCACCCGTTTAACTCGGGGCGCCACCTTACCATTACCGTCGATATCCTCGCTGAAGGATCCCACGGACAGGAAAGTTGAGACTTGCTTAAAGTCTATTTACTCCCTCTCCGGGGCGGTGGCCCGACCGTCCATGGCCATCTCCTGGGTGGCCAAGGCCATTGAGGGGTGGGCCAGTGCATTGGAAGATACCTTCCCGGACGACGCTCCGGATGTCCAGCGGGCGTTGTTGGGACAAATGAGGGACGCTGCTTCTTACATTGGAGAAGCTTCTTTAGATGCTAGTCTGCTGACCTCGCGGGTATCGGCTGCAGCGGTGTCTGCCCGCCGATCCTTATGGTTGCGGTCCTGGAGAGCGGACTCTGATTCAAAGAAAGGTCTGGAGGCCTTACCTTTCAATGGGGAATTGCTATTTGGTCCGGACTTGGACAAAATAGTGGACACCCTGGCTAAATCCAAGTCGGCCTTCCTCCCTTCGGCGGCACTGCCTGCTAAGGTTCGGAGTTCGGCTTTTCGTTCCTTTCGGGTTCAGGGTAAGGCGAAAGGTCAGTCCTTCCCGAGACTGTCTGCGAGTAAGACTGCCTCTAAACCCAAGAAGCAAGCCTGGAGTGCTCGGCGCCCTTCTTCCAAGCAGGAAGATAAACCTGCGGCCTGATGGGACGGGCCTCCCTCTGGGGGACCTCAGAGTGGGAGGCCGACTTCTTCTATTTGCCCAGTGCTGGCACAATACCACCACGGATGCCTGGGTTCGAGAAGTGGTCTCCCAGGGGTACGCCCTGTCTTTTCGGCACAGACCACCCCACCAGTTTTTCTGCACAAGTCCTTCTCAGGACAAGACCAAGGCGTTACAAGTTCAGGAGGCTATAGAGTCCTTGCTGAAAGCAGGGGTCATTGTTCCCGTTCCTCTATCACAACGAGGGACGGGGTATTATTCGTCTCTGTTTCTGGTGCAGAAACCCAATGGTTCTCATCGCCCTATCCTCAACTTGAAGTCTCTGAACAAATTCCTCAGAGTTCCCAAGTTCAGGATGGAAACGTTACGTTCCATCATTCTGGCGATGGAACCAGGGGATTACATGGTGTCCCTGGACATCCAGGACGCCTACCTCCATGTTCCGATAGCATCTTCACACCAGCGGTATCTGAGGTTCGCTATCCTTCAACACCACTATCAGTTCCGGGCGCTACCCTTTGGTCTCTCCACGGCACCGAGGGTGTTCACGAAGATTATGGCGGTCATGGCCGCACATCTTCGGAACCAGAATGTACGGCTGCTGCCGTATCTGGACGACCTCCTGTTGCTGGCGAGCTCCCCGGAGGTACTGCTTCAACATCTCCACCTGACGATCGCTTGCCTGCAAGCACACGGGTGGTTGATAAATTGGAAAAAGTCCTCCCTGATTCCATCACAGCGGATGGTTCATTTGGGAGCCCTGCTGGATTCGCGTCAGCAAAGGATCTTCCTGACTCCGGAGAAGGTCGCCTCCCTACAGCTGCGGATACGCAGTTGCCTGAGCCGTTGCCGCCTGTCGGTCCATTCGGCTATGAGAGTTCTGGGGTCCATGGTGTCGACATTCGACATGGTGGAATTTGCCCAGTTCCATTCCCGGCCCCTGCAGGGGCTGATTCTATCAGAATGGAACGGGTTACCTCACCGGATCCGCTCTCAGGTGCTGGTGTTGTCTCCGGACGTTCGGCAATCTTTGGCTTGGTGGCTTCAGACAGCTCATCTGGTCGAGGGGCGCCCATTTTGGATCCCGGATTGGGTCCTGCTCACGACGGATGCCAGTCTCCTGTGTTGGGGGGCAGTGACCGGCTCTTTGTCGCTTCAGGGTCGTTGGTCAGCGGAAGAAGCACTTCTCCCCATCAACATCCTGGAACTGCGGGCAGTATACAGGGCCCTGCAGTCGTCCGGCCCCGCTCTTCACGGAAGGGCGGTACAGGTGCAGTCCGACAACGCCACCACGGTGGCGTATATCAACCACCAAGGCGGAACTCGCAGTCAGGCAGCGATGTCGGAGGTGTCTCGTATCCTGACTTGGGCGGAGGGTCACATTCCAGCGATCTCGGCGGTCTTCATCCCCAGGGTCCTCAATTGGGAGGCGGACTTCCTCAGCCGTCACGACGTGCATCCCGGGGAATGGTCGCTTCACCCAGAGGTGTTTCAGCTACTCGTGGACAGGTGGGGACTGCCGGAGCTGGACTTGATGGCCTCCCGTCACAATCACAAGTTGCCCGTTTACGGGTCAAGGACAAGAGACGCAGGCGCAAGTCTGGTGGACGCGCTGTCGGTGAAATGGACGTTTCACCTGGCGTATCTGTTTCCTCCGATATCCCTGCTTCCTCGGGTTCTGCGGAAATTCAAGCTGGACGGCGGTATGCTCGTGCTGGTAGCTCCGGCGTGGCCCAGACGTCCTTGGTACTCCGATCTCAGGAGCCTCTCCATCGACGCTCCGTACTTTCTTCCTCGGCGTCGGGACCTGTTGTCTCAGGGGCCCTGCCTTTACCCGGATCTGGGTCGGCTGTCTTTGACGGCGTGGCTCTTGAGACAGCCGTCTTGAGGTCTCGGGGCTTCTCCAGTTCGGTTATTGGTACCATGCTCAGGGCACGCAAGCCTGCTTCAGCACGGATTTATCACAGAGTGTGGCACACTTACTTTCAGTGGTGTGAGTCCAGACATTATGATCCTCAGGTGTTCCGAGTTTCTAGGATCTTGGAATTTCTTCAGTCAGGATTGGATCTCGGCTTACGCCTTGCATCTCTGAAGGTTCATGTGTCCGCCTTGTCCGTGTGGTTTCAACGGCGGATTGCAATACTACCAGACGTTCACACCTTTTTCCAAGGTGTTCTCAGGATCCAGCCTCCCTTTGTGCCTCATGTGGCTCCTTGGGACTTGGCGGTGGTGCTAAGGGTCCTGCAGGGTCCTCCGTTTGAGCCTCTTGAGGCGGTGGAGCTCAAGTGGCTGACATTTAAGACGGTTTTTCTCCTGGCAATTGCTTCGGCCAGGAGGGTGTCTGAATTGGGGGCGCTTTCCTGTCGCCCTCCTTTCCTGATTTTTCACCAGGACAGAGCGGTGCTCCGCACTCGTCCTGAGTTTTTGCCCAAAGTGGTCCCGAAGTTCCACATTAATCAGGAACTTGTTGTGCCAGCTTTTCAGTCCCCTGATCTTTCAGCTGGTGAGACTTCCTTAGATGTGGTCCGGGCGCTTAGAATTTATGTAGACCGGACGGCTTCGGTTAGGAAGTCTGATTCCTTGTTTATCCTCTTTGGTTTTCACAAGAGGGGTTGGCCTGCCAACAAACAAACGTTAGCCCGTTGGCTTCGTTCCGTTATTTGTGAGGCTTATGCACAGGAGGGCTTACCTGTGCCAGCCTCTGTTAAGGCTCATTCCACTCGTTCTGTGGGTCCCTCTTGGGCTGCTAGACGTGGCGCTTCTGCTGTTCAGCTGTGTAAGGCGGCCACTTGGTCTTCAATTCAAACGTTTTTGAGGTTCTATGCGTTTGACACCTTCGCCTCTCAGGATGCATCCTTTGGGCACCGGGTACTCCTTTCAGCACAGGAGCGTCCCCACCCTTAGTTGTACTGCTTTGGGACATCCCCAAGGTCAACCCTGTGGACCCCCTATGGACCCTGAAGTAGAAAACAAGAGATATGGTAAGAACTTACCTTTGTTATCTCTGTTTCTACGAAGTCCATAGGGTCCACAGGGCGCCCGCCCTGACGCACCTGGCTTCAAATGGGCTGTGTGGCTGGTCACCGGTTTTCCGTCTCCCATTTCTGTGAGTATGGTTTCTTGTGTGTTCCAGTCTTCCTTCTCTCTGTTTAGTCTCCTCTTCCGGCCTTGGCTGCTTACCAACTGAGGTGCTGTGGCCGGGGGCGGGGTATAGAGGAGGACGGACCCAAGTGCATCCTGGGAGCAGCTAAAGCTTTAACTGCGTGGTGCCCATGGATCCAGATCCAGCTTATACCCCAAGGTCAACCCTGTGGACCCTATGGACTTCGTAGAAACAGAGATAACAAAGGTAAGTTCTTACCATATCTCTTGTTTTCTCTCTTTAAAATAAATTTTTGATATGTGGATATTTATTCTATAATGTTACATATATTAGTAATACAGTTCCAGTGGCCTGTCTTATTTCCTAGCCCTCTACAGCGTGACTACAGGGTCTCTATAATGGGCAGCATGTAACTGGCATTAATAGAAGGTGTCACATGTCACAGCTGGTTACTAACCTGTGCTGCCCCTTTAAGTATAACTCCGCCCTTCATGCTAAATATACAACGCCTGGCCTGTCCATAGTCCGTACGCAAACCAAAGCATTTCCACCATTTTGTAACTTTTGCGATCATTTTTCATCATCCTAATGTCTCCGCCTCTGGATTTGTTTTGCCCTTCCTATTGGTTAAAAATAATATTGCTTATTTGAGGAACTGCGTTTCTATTGGCTGCAGGCGCTGGGCAGTGACTGGTTGTGGCTCCTGACGGGCGTTAGCCCTAGGTGTTGGGCTTGGTAGCTTGGCTGCCGCGTGGTTATGGGGTTAACATAGAGCGAGCCCGTGGTTCCCGGAACCTTCTGTAAAATGATGGGGGGGGGGGGATGTGGAATCATGATATAAATGTACAAAGAAAGGTAAAGGTGGCTCTGCCCAAATGTGCTTACAGTCTAAGAGGAGCGGGGAAAACACTTGATACATAAATTAGTGGGGTGGCAAGTGCATGAGTAGAAATTTCAGGTGACTACTGTAAGGCAGCCATATTGTCAGCCAATCATAATGCTGCTTTTAGTGACCAGCATTGCTCTGCGGCTACCGGTGGGGGGGGGCGGATATCGGGAAGGTGGAGACCTGAATAATGACCCCACGATTATATAATTCTTCTTATGTCGTTAAAAGGAGGTCTGGGAACAAATGCCTGACACCGTTTCTGTATGACCAGTCCTTTTATTATACCCGCTGTCTTCATTTCACTCCTAACACTTCAAACCTCTCTGTTTAGGCTTCAGTAGAATGAGGGATGAGAAGACCTGTCTGCCAGGGGAACCGAGGAGAGATCATGGGGATGGTGAAAGCCGAGTGAGAGCCCCATAAACCCAGGCCTAAGATTGGAGGTGAGGAAATATATGTAACACATAGTATACACAGTGGGTGGTAAGAGATCTGTGCTAATCGGCAGCCTGCCTGTAACAGAGTAACAAGGACCATTGTGGTGTTTGGGGTATGTCCCTAAGATCGATCCTATACATGTTTTCCGAAATAGTTAGATGATTCCGGGACCTTGAGGTCTGATAGAGACTACAGGTGTTTGTAGAGAGGTCTGTGCAGCTGATAAGAGTCTGTATAAGGGCGCAATGTGTTCCCTGGGGGGTGCCATTGAGCTAATCCGTATTTCCCTGAACATCCTGTAGCACTAATATGCACATAGAGCATATTGGCCGGCACTGTACATTGGGGGGATCATGATATGATTATAAATAACATACATAGACAGAAAGGTAAAGGTGTCTATGGCCACATGAGCTTACAATCTAAGAGGAACAGGGAAAACACTTGATACATAAATTAGTGGAATATCAATTGTAGGTGCTGGTGGGGAAAGTGCAGGTGACTACTGTAAGGCAGCCGTATTGTCGCCCAATAATACGGCTGCCGTTAGTGTCCAGCATTGCTATGTGGCTACCGGTGGGGGTGGGGGATTGAGAATTGGAGTTTTGCTGTATTCTATTGGATATTCTTGGCCTGCTGTGACCTGGTGTCATTGTTTTGTCTGGCTGCCGGACACCTCAGGCCTGGCAACTGTGGTCTTCACCGGGAGCAGATTGATGGTGTTTAGAGCCGGCTGATTCAGTGCCACGTGGTCATGGTCACTAATAGGGCCAGCAAAGTACAGGTAATGATACATCGGATCCATACAGTGGTCAGGAGGATGCAGAGATGAATACTGTACCGAAGCCCAGGGTTAGACTAATTTGTGACCAGCCATGTACTCCTGCCAGACCTGAACGTACAGGAGTGGTGCTGCAGAGCTGGTGGGTGCACATACCGTGGCGCTTTATTGAGCCCAGGGGCACAGGGCAATAATTGCCATAAGAGGTAGCAGTGGCTGTGCATTTATCATGTGACCAGAACTTGCACCATGACGTTACTTAGGGTCAGCGTCTGGGCTTTATCTAAATCAATGAAAAAAAAGCCTTTATTGGCCTCACTAAGGGGAGAATGATGTCACTGCAGCACCTCAGCATAATGGGGACTCGGAGTAGAACATTTCTTGTCCCTGTCTTGTTTCCTCGACCACATGAACCATTTTGCCCACGCGCCAGCCTTGTGCTGGATCCTCACCGTGCACCGGCTTCTGCAGGCTCTTTTTTTATACACTGTACATAACAATGTAGGTTGAGATGACGCCATGAAGTTTACTTACTAAACAGCAGGTTTTGAAAGCCACCAGTGATCGGCGACTTAAACCGCTGGATTTAAAACGGCAAAAAAATGCGAAACCAGCCTGAATTTGTTATTTTATATTTGGCATTTAAAGCCACCGTTCAGTAAATAAGCCCCCATGGGATGTAGTTACTATCACGGCGGATGGGATGCTAGCGCTCAGAATACCGGCGCTGGAATCCCCGCAGCAGTTTGGATCCCGGTGCCAGAATCCCGACCGCCAGCATCTCGACTTTAAACCTAACACTCCCCCTAACCCTAATACTTAGAGATAGGGTTAGGCGGCAGGTTTAGGGTTAGGCTGCGAGAGAGGATTAGGGTTAGGTTGCGGCAGGTGAGGGTTAGGGGGAGGGCTATGGATAGGTTGAGGGAAAGGAGGGTTAGGGTTAGGCTGCAGGGTGGGGGGTAAGGGTTAGGCTGCTGGACGGTGGGGTTAGGGAGAGGGTTAGGTTGCAGGAGTTGAGGGTTAGGGGGAGAGTTAGGGTTAGGCTGCCCGGGAGGGTTAGGGTTAGGTTGTGGGATGTGAGGGTTAGGCTGAAGGAAAGGAGGGTTAGGCTGCAGGGGGGGATGTGGTAAGGGTTAGGCTGCATGAGGGAGGGGTTTAGGGTTATGCTGCTGGAAAAGATGAGTTAGGGTTGGGCTTAGGGAAAGGAGGGTTAGGCCGCAGGTGGGGGGGGGGTTGTTTAAGGACTAGGTTGCTGGAGGCGGGTTAGGGTTAGGCTGCGGGAAAAGGTGGGTTAGGACATAGGGCTAGGCTGAGGAAGGTGAGGGTTAGGCTGAGGGAAAAGACTGTTAGGGTTAGGTTGTGGGATGTGAGGGTTAGGCTGAAGGAAAGGAGGGTTAGGCTGCAGGGGGAGGATGTGGTAAGGGTTAGGCTGCATGAGGGAGGGATTTAGGGTTATGCTGCTGGAAAAGGTGAGTTAGGGTTAGGCTCCCGGCAAGGGTTAGGCTTAGGGAAAGGAGGGTTAGGGTTAGGCTGCAGGTGGGGGGGGGGGGTTGTTTAAGGGCTAGGTTGCTGGAGGCGGGGTTAGGGTTAAGCTGCTGGAAATGGTGGGTTAGGAGATGGGGCTAGGCTGAGGAAGGTGAGGGTTAGGCTGAGGGAAAAGACTGTTAGGGTTAGATTGCGGGAGGTGAGGGTTAGGGTTAGGCTGCCGAACAGGGTTTGGGTTAGGTTGAGGGAGGTGAGGGTTAGGCTGAGGGAAAGGAGGGTTAGGGTTAGGCTGCAGGGAGGGGGGTGGTAAGGGCTGTGTTGCAGGAGGGGGCGTGCGGGAAAAGGTGGGTTAGGAGTTGGAGTTAGGCTCCCTACCTTCAGTTGTCTGGATTCTGACTACTAGGTTCCCGGCCATCCGGATCCTGTACCCAGTCCACCCCCATGTAGCTTGTTACATCCTGGCTTGCAAGATATGTGACCATAGCAGTTACACGTCGGGACTTCTCCAGCATTGTGGCCAAGTTACATTGTTAGTTGCCAGCAAGTCCTTTATTTTCCAATGCAGAGAATAAATCTGGTTGGATAGCAGCCTCTGCAGGGTCCGGCCTGTCCTGTTCCCGGCTCTTATTGCTGGAGTGAAAGCATGTGTATGAGTATTGTATGTATTTGCCATGTATAACATCCAGCTCGTTCTGCTTGTCCCCCAGTGGCCAGCCTCTGGATGTAAGCATGCCGGAGATGACTCAGGCTGGAAGTCCTGACAAGAGCAAGCATAGGTAAGAGCTGCACAGCGCACCGAGCGCCCCGCTAAGAGTGCGCAGAGGCACTCCATGGCTAAGTGTTCCTCATGCATGTCGCTGGCTCCTAGTGACGTGATTGGCTGATGTGTCATGTACATTTGTTCAGCCGTAGGTAGATCTCCTACAGTGCTTGAACCCTCAACAGAATCTGCCCAGAGTTCGAGAGAGCTCGGTCTCCGTTACTGCAAAACAAAATGCAATAAATCCCCACAATAGTCCATCAGAATAATCCTCTATAAATACTTATCTGCTGTAACACTGAGGATTTGGGCCCTGGTGCTCTTAGTACCCTGTCTACGCCCTTCCTTAGAGCAGTGTCTGGACAGTAAACTTATTACTTTTATCGGTTCTTTTGAAACATTCTTTCAAAAAAAATTAAAAAAATGTCAGCGTGGTCAGAAAACTGGACGAGCGGTAACTCCCAATCTACTACACGCACACATACCGCTGACCCCAGACCACCATTCCTGTGTGACCGGATTATGCAGCCACCAAGAGCCTCTGCAGTCTGGCTGGGCCAGTATGCAATATGTAGCACCTATCCATGTGTATTAATGCGGATTTCCCTGGAATGGGCCAGTATGTGTGTAAATGGGTTGGGTCGGGATGCCGCAGTTCAGAATACAGACAGCAGAATCCCGACACCCATAGAAACTGCTGATAAATATTTTCCCTAAACCTAACCCCCCCCCCTTCCTAGTGCCTATCCCTAACCTCCCCCTCCCCACACCCTAAACCTAAGACCCCCTCCCCAGTGCCTAAACCTAACCTCACACCCTAATCCTAACACTCCCTCCCTCGTGCCCAACTCTAACCCTCCCCCTAATTCCTAACCCTGCTAGCTAACGCTAACCTCCCCTTACACCCCGATACTTACCTTCTGGATGCCGAGCTGCCAGGACTTAGACAGGGCTGCCGACTACATCCTGTGTAAATAGCCATATCGTAATTACCACTCGGGTGGTGCTGTTCATGTTAGATTTCACCTGTCTGTGTGTATATTATGTATATAGTACTATAATATTGCTATATACTATACTATAATATTGCTCATTCCTTACCCCTAGGAATAAAAACCGGGAGAGTCACAATGAAGGTAAGGCACATATTTTATTTTTTTTTTTTATTATTCTTTTAGGATTGTTCTAGTATTTACAATTTAGCATTTTTTAGCTTGTTTTTATCTAACTTTTTTTTTTTTTTTTCTATAAACTTTTCTAAAAAAAATGAAATTGTTAGTAGAATTATAACCTTAATCGGTCATTATATTTAGATCATGATAGGAGGCCAAAAGTCTTGCAGGTATCCATGTAATAGGATGCTAACAAATGCAAGAACATCAACAAGTCCAAATCATACCCATAAAGAAAAACTGACAATGCAGGAGAAGGGAAAATAATCCTATATACACCTGGTTACTGGTAAAGGGTGCGAACGTGGATGCATTAATTTATCAGACAATTTAGGGAGCTGTCTGGGATGAAGTAATACAGCTGTCTGTAAAGAAACCCGTCCGTGGATTCAGAAACCCCTACAGTCCCCTTCTGGGTATATGACTCCGAGCTGTCTAGGGAAGGTCCCATTTCTCCTATGAGATTTCCCCTCTCTATCTTCCGGATATGCCGCCCCCCTATCTACGTACATAATTCCTGATGTCTGCTACAGATGGGGGCGAAGGAGCGATCCATTACTGTACACTTAGTTTAGGTGCTGTCTAGCAAAAATTATTTTCTTCCGCAATTGACGTCAATACTACTTGTGTTTTCAGTGGAGAGACATAGGAAAAAGAAGATCAATTCTGGGATAAATCGGATCGGTGACCTCATTCCGTGCTCGCCGGTGCTAAAGCAGGTACTCTTTCTGTTGTGACAGATAGACGGGCAGCAGTTATCGATTTTTCCACTTTAACCGTTCTATTGCTCCGATCTACGTGAGAAATTTAACCTCTGTGACAGGGTTATCTACTAATGACGTACAGGCTGTAACAGAACACCACAACCCCCTGGCCCACACTGCGAGCATGCTATTTAGGTAGTTTGGCATGCTAAGCGGTCCGTTCAGAAGCTCATTGCGGCCACTTCTGTCAGTTTGCCCCATGTTGGCGTTTGTACGCCGTCACGGGCACTCGTGTGGAGGGGTGAGCTTGGTGTGGGGCTCATGGATGCTAACTGTGCTGTAAGCTCACCAGTCTCACGATCTGTCCATCTCCCGGGCCAGTAGGGGTTGGAGGCTTCCTGGTGCAGGCTTTGCATTGCTGGAGCTAAACCTATAAGGACTGGTAAGGGCCTGTGAGGGCGCCTTACGTGACTAAAAGACAAGTGTCTGCCTGGTACAAGCTTCCAGCAGATTTAGTAGAAATACTGTCTGTAAAGGAATAGCGCTGGGGATGGATCTGTCTGGAGATCGGCGCCATTAATCGTCACATTTTATTATTTCCCCTTGTACCACGACATTTAGCTAGTTCTCGCGTTATGCTAGTTTGTTTTTTGCATTGGGAGACCTCAACAGTAAGATTTACTTAACGTCGATAGCGTAGGGCTTGAGATGGGGCTGGCAGCAGGTAGAAACTGCCCAGGATAGTGGCCAGGTGCTACCCAGATGCCCCCTACCATAGATGATCAATGTTATTGGAAGAGGTGCTGGGAGGGAGCCATCAGATACATCTAGATACGGAATTGTCCAATCGCTTTCTTCTGGTCTTTGTGGTCTGCTCCGCACTGTCCACCAGCGACCGAAAGACTACTTGTAAGTACTAGCCCCAGTTTTATACTCTAGTCTCATATATCCGATATTTGGCACTAGAATGGGCTATGGTTCTCTTTTATTGTTAAGATCAAAATGGCTTCTGCATGTTAGCCACCAGAGAGGACTCTCTGTATTATTGTCACCAGAGTAGTGTATGCTTTGTATACTAGCCACCAGAGAGGGCTCTGTATTATTGTCACCAGAGTAGTGTATGCTTTGTATACTAGCCACCAGAGAGGACTCTCTGTATTATTGTCACCAGAGTAGTGTATGCTTTGTATACTAGCCACCATAGAGGGCTCTGTATTATTGTCACCAGAATAGTGTATGCTTTGTATACTAGCCACCAGGGAGGACTCTGTATTATTGTCACCAGAGTAGTGTATGCTTTGTATACTAGCCACCAGAGAGGGCTCTGTATTATTGTCACCAGAGTGGTGTATGCTTTGTATACTAGCCACCAGAGAGGACTCTGTATGTATTATTGTCACCAGAGTAGTGTATGCTTTGAATACTAGCCACCAGAGAGGACTCTGTATGTATTATTGTCACCAGAGTAGTGTATGCTTTGTATACTAGCCACCAGAGAGGACTCTGTATTATTGTCACCAGTATGGATTATGCTTTGTATACTAGCCACCAGAGAGGACTCTGTATTATTGTCAAAAGAGTAGTGTATGCTTTGTATACTAGCCACCAGAGAGGACTCTGTGGGCCTGATTCAGACCCACTCGCGAGCGGCTGTCCGCTCGCAAGTGGGTCGATGTTATGGACTGAGCATGCGCACGACGGAGGGAGCTCCGTCGTGCGCATGCGCCAGACGCGACGAGCGAAGGAAAGTCCTTCGCTCGTTGTGTCCGATCAAAGGGGGCGTGCTGTCAATGTTGATTGACAGCACGCCCCCTTTGGTGGGCGTGCCAGGGGCGTGCCTCCCTGACGGGGGCGT
Source organism: Taudactylus pleione (assembly GCA_031769625.1). NCBI lineage: Eukaryota > Metazoa > Chordata > Amphibia > Anura > Myobatrachidae > Taudactylus > Taudactylus pleione. Next base: position 2,502,503 of record JAUIMM010000522.1, on the reverse strand, counting down.
TCCCACGGGAACGCCTCCCGTCAAAAGCCGGCCCACTGACATCACTAGTGATGTCAGTGGGAGTGATTTTGGCTCTGATAGAGCCAAAATCACTCCGGAGCTTGCGGTTGAAAACCTCAACCGCAGGCTCCGGCTCGCAAATTCGATGGTCGCGATGGTCTCGACCATCGCGACCATCACAATGCACGCTCGTATAGCCTGTGGGTGGTGACCCACAGCTAACCGAGCGTCCAGGAGGACGCTCCATGAAAATGGAGCCCGGTCCTCATTCAGAGCGTGCGCTCTGCTCAGAGCGTATGGCTCTGAATGAGGGCCTGTATGTATTATTGTCACCAGAGTAGTGTATGCTTTGTATACTAGCCACCAGAGAGGGCTCTGTATTGTCACCAGAGTAGTGTATGCTTTGTATACTAGCCCCCAGAGAGGACTCTGTATTAATGTTACCAGTATGGATTATGCTTTGTATACTAGCCACCAGAGAGGGCTCTGTATTATTGTCACCAGTATGGATTATGCTTTGTATTCTAGCCACCAGAGAGGACTCTGTATTATTGTCACCAGAGTAGTGTATGCTTTGTATACTAGCCACCAGAGAGGACTTTGTATGTATTATTGTCACCAGAGTAGTGTATGCTTTGTATACTAGCCACCAGAGAGGGCTCTGTATTATTGTCACCAGAGTAGTGTATGCTTTGTATACTAGCCACCAGAGAGGACTCTGTATTAATGTCACCAGAGTAGTGTATGCTTTGTGTACTAGCCACCAGAGAGGACTCTGTATTATTGTCACCAGAGTAGTGTATGCTTTGTATACTAGCCACCAGAGAGGACTCTGTATTAATGTCACCAGAGTAGTGTATGCTTTGTGTACTAGCCACCAGAGAGGACTCTGTATTAATGTCACCAGAGTAGTGTATGCTTTGTGTACTAGCCACCAGAGAGGACTCTGTATTATTGTCACCAGTATGGATTATGCTTTGTATACTAGCCACCAGAGAGGACTCTGTATTATTGTCACCAGTATGGATTATGCTTTGTATTCTAGCAACCAGAGAGGACTCTGTATTATTGTCACCAGAGTTTTGTATGCTAGCCACCAGAGAGGACTCTGTACTATTGTCACCAGTATGGATTATGCTTTGTATACTAGCGACCAGAGTGAACTCTGTATTATTGACACCAGAGTAGTGTATGCTTTGTATACTAGCCACCAGAGAGGACTCTGTATTGTTGTCACCAGAGTAGTGTATGCTTTGTATACTAGCCACCAGAGAGGACTCTGTATTGTTACCAGAAAGAGCACTGGCATAGACAGGGAGCACTAATGGAGTGATTAATTTTGTTGGTAATATTCATGGAAATTGATTAAATTTAAGCTCCAGGGCAGAGGGAATTGTTGTTTCTACTTCAGGGTCCATAGGGTATCCACAGGATACCTTGGGGTATAGGTGTGACGTCAGTCGCTGGGCACCATAGAGTTAAGCTTTTCAGCCTCCCAGGATGCACTAGGGTCCCCCTCCTATACCCCGCCCCCGAGCCAAGGCACCTCAGTTTAGTTTGGTGCCCGGCCGGCGTCGGGTGCACCTGTCGAGAGTGGGGGCTAGAAGAGCCCCTGAAGCTTTCTTCAGTGCAGCTGTGGCTGCACTTCTGGATGTACAGCATGGACAGTCAGTCCTGACGTCCATGCTGTCTTCCCTACACCCCCGCCGGTACCAGAACGCCGGTACCGATCCGGGGATGCGGTGACCCCAGATGTTCCGGACCATGGCCGGATCCAAGGGGGACAAAGGTAAGCAGCGGGGTCCCGCGGTGGGTCCCCGCTGGTCACATGGTCCTAAGTCCCCAGGCAGGGGGCTCCCTGGGGACTGGCTGCAGCGTGGAGCCAGGCGACCAACCTGCGCTTTCCACTACCCCCTGGGACAGCGGACCGCAGCAGAGCGGTAGCGCTGCGGCGTCCCAGGGGTTAAATGCATGCCAGGGGAGCGCGCCTTCCCTGTCTCACAGCCGGCGCCTCCCCCGCTGCACACAGCCCTCTCTGCATGCTGCCGACTGGTCCTGTGGCAGCGCTCCTCCCCCAGGCCAGCCTCCTCTCTGCTCCTCGGCGGCCATCTTCTCCAGAACGCATGGTGAACGCTGCTGGAAGCGCTGGCCGGAAGCATCGTGGTCTTTGTCCCCCCGCATACCTCTCCTCCGCTGTGGTCTGGTCTGTGTATGCAGCGCTGTGTCCTACCAGGCCCTGTGTCTGCGTAGTTGAGTGATCAGCGCTGTTAGTGCAGGAATTGATTTTCTTTGCATTGTATGTGACTGTGCTAGCGCTGCTGCCTGTAACTTTTCTCTAAACTGTCAGCTTTATTACTGTCCCTGTTCTTTCTGCTAAGCCCTTGCGGTGCGGTGCTGCAGGGTGGTCTCTCGCCTATTTAAGTTATAATTGGTGAGAGAGGTCACATACGTGGTGCCATCATGTCCGAAAGTGATTTTCCCCTCCGGCTACAGTGTACTACGTGTAAAGTACCGTTAGCGGAGGGGGAGGGTAGCGCGGAGGGCCTTTGCCGGCAGTGTTTGTCCATGGCGCGGCCTCTTACGGTTACAGCACCGGTACAGGAGCCGCCCTGGGCTTGTTTCGCTCTGGCGCTTACAGCCTTAGTGGGCCAGTTAGCTCCGCAGCCCGCGTTTACACCGATGGGTTTATCCCAGCAGTCAGTGGTGTCGTCACCCATGCAGGGTTTCCCACGACAATTGGTGGTGCCCCACAGTCTCCCTATTTCCCCGCTCCCGGTTTCTCAGGAGCCAGCGTGGGTTAACTCCCTGACGAGTTCTGTACAGCACTTGTCGGATGTGTTGCAAGGGGAGTCTGTGATGCGGCCGCATAAACGGCCGGTGGCGTCTCTGTCGGCTCCTTATGAGGATGACGAGGGGACGTCTGATGATGGGGAGATTCTGGATCCTTACGATCAGGAACCTCTCCATACTAAGGACGCTGATGCTAAGTCCAAAGTATATATTCCTGGACTTATTCGGGCGGTCCGCACAGCCTTGGTGATTGAGGACGAAGTTCCCCCAGCGGCTAAATCTAAGTATGCCTTTTTCAAAGATGTGAAGGGCGATGCCACAGTCTTTCCTCTTTCGGGTCAGTTGGTGGACCATTTAGAGGAGGCGTGGAAACAGCCTGGCAAAAGATACCAGCCGCAGAGACGCCTGGCGGTGGCTTATCCGTTCGCGGATAATTATTTAGCAAAGTGGGAATCCCCTCCACAGGTGGATTCTCACGTGACCCGTCTTGTCCGTAGTGCCACGTTGCCGATGCCAACCATGTCCTCCCTTAAGGATGCTACGGACCGCAAGGTGGAAATCTGCCTGAAGTCCGCTTATTCCCTTGCGGGGGGGGCAGCACGGCCGGCTATGGCCATTTGCTGGGTTGCCAGAGCGATGGAGCGCTGGGCGGATTCATTAGAGGCTTCTTTTGATTCCGACTGTCCGGCCGAACAGGCGGAGTTCATTGGCAATCTCCGTGATTCGGCCACCTACATCAACGAGGCAGCCCTAGACATTAGTACTCTGGTGTCCAGGATTTCTTCAGCAGCGGTAGCTGCTCGTCGCACCTTGTGGCTGCGATCCTGGAAGCCGGACGCAGAGTCCAAAAAGGGTCTGGAGGCGTTGCCGTTTACCGGAGAAGTTCTCTTCGGTCCGGATCTGGATAAGATTGTGGCCACGCTGGCAGCAGCCAAATCGGCTTGTCTCCCGTCGGCCGCTGCTCCTTCTGGTTCTGGACCATCATCCTTTCGGTCATCTAGGGCCCAGGGCAGGCCCAAACCACAGTCGTTTCCTCGACAGGCTGGTCCTAAGAAATCGGCCAAGCCCCGGAAGCAGGCATGGAGTACCAGACGTCCGGCCCCCAAGCTAGATGACAAGCCTGCGGCCTGACGGTCCAGACCTCCCTTTGGGGGATCCCAGGGTGGGAGGCCGCCTGCTACAGTTCGCCCAGTGTTGGTCGACCACTACGACAGACACTTGGGTTCTGGAGGTGGTTTCCCACGGATACGCCCTCTCCTTCCGGCACAGACCCCCGGCTCGATTCTTCACCACGGGTCTGCCATCAGACCGGAACAAGGCTACGGAGCTGCGGAAGGTATTGCACACTATGCTCCAGGCTGGAGTTATAGTGCCTGTTCCATTCTCCCAGAGGGGCCAGGGTTTCTATTCAAATCTATTTTTGGTACAGAAACCCAGTGGGTCGTATCGTCCGATTCTCAACCTCAAAGCACTCAACAGGTCTTTGCGGGTACCGAAGTTTCGGATGGAGACCCTACGGTCCATCATTCTGGCGCTGGAACCTGGGGACTACATGGTGTCATTGGACATACAGGACGCTTACCTGCATGTCCCTATTCTTTTGCGCCATCAACAGTTCCTCAGGTTTGCAATCCGCAGCGACCACTTCCAGTTTCGGGCGTTACCTTTTGGCCTGGCGACAGCACCACGTGTTTTCACCAAGGTGATGGCGGTCATGGCGGCTTCTCTGCGGCTGCAGGGAGTCCGCATGTTGCCGTACTTGGACGACTTGTTATTGGTGGCAGGATCTCCAGAGCTCCTGTTACGCCACTTGGACCTGACCATTGCACTGCTGCAACGGCACGGCTGGTTAATCAACTGGCAGAAGTCCACTCTAATCCCGTCTCGGAGGATTCTGCATCTTGGAGCCTTATTGGACTCGGGACAGCAAAGGATCTTCGTGACGGAGGACAAGATCTCTGCTTTACAGTCAAGGGTGCGCAGTTGTCTGCACAGCCGCCGGGTGTCCTTACACTCGGCGATGAGGTTACTGGGCTCCATGGTGTCGGTGTTCGACATGGTGGAATACGCCCAGTTTCACTCCAGACCTCTGCAGCACCTGATCCTGTCCAAGTGGAACGGGCTGCCTCAGTCTCTGAAGTCCCAGACGATTGTGCTCACCCCGGAGGTTCGCCTGTCCCTTGCGTGGTGGTTACAGACGACCCACCTCAACAAGGGACGTCCATTCTGGGTTCCAAATTGGGTCCTGTTGACAACGGACGCCAGTCTTCGGGGCTGGGGAGCAGTTTCGGGTCCACACTTGTTCCAGGGAAGGTGGACGTCGACAGAAGCGGAGCTTCCAATAAATATCTTGGAACTCCGTGCGGTCTTCAATGCTCTCCAGCAGGCACAGCGGTTTCTCCAGGGTCACCCGGTGCAGGTCCAGTCGGACAACGCTACCACCGTGGCCTACATAAACAGGCAAGGAGGAACTCGCAGTCGGGCGGCTCTCGTAGAGGTCTCTCGGATCCTGGTTTGGGCGGAGCGCAATCTTCCGGCCATATCAGCGGTCTTCATCCCGGGAGTGCTAAATTGGGAGGCGGACTTTCTAAGTCGCCAGGACGTTCATCCGGGGGAATGGTCCCTGCACCCGGACGTTTTTCAACTACTGGTGGACAGGTGGGGTCTTCCAGAAATCGACCTCATGGCGTCCCGGCACAACAACAAGTTGCCGGTGTACGGGTCTCGCACAAGAGACGAAGGGGCGTCTCTGGTGGATGCTCTGTCCGTCCGGTGGACCTTCCGGCTCGCATACCTGTTCCCTCCGGTCTCCCTTCTTCCACGGGTAATCCGGAATTCAAACAGGAAGGAGGGACGCTCCTGTTGATAGCTCCCGCGTGGCCCAGACGGCACTGGTTCTCAGACCTTCAGGGTCTGTCCGTGGACAGTCCTCTGCGGTTGCCGCTACGACCGGACCTTCTGTCTCAGGGTCCTTGCCTTCACCCGGATCTGACTCGGCTGTCTTTGACGGCGTGGCTGTTGAGACGGCCATGCTGAGGTCCCGGGGGTTTTCCAGCTCTGTGGTGCGTACCATGTTACGAGCTCGGAAACCGTCTTCCGCGAGGATATACCATCGCGTGTGGCATACGTTCTTCCAGTGGTGTCGACCGAGAGGTTATGCACAGCGGGAGTTTCGTCTGTCTCGGATTCTCGCCTTCCTGCAAGCGGGACTAGATCATGGGCTTCGCCTTGCTTCTTTGAAGGTACAGGTTTCGGCCCTATCTGTCTGGTTTCACCGTAGGATTGCTACAATCCCGGATGTGCGCACCTTTATGCAAGGTGTTCTCCGCATTCAGCCGCCCTTTGTTCCACCTGTGGCGCCTTGGGATTTGGCTGTGGTCCTGAGGGCTCTCCAAGGACCGCCGTTTGAACCACTGGGCTCAGTGGATCTTAAATGGCTAACAGCTAAGACTGTTTTCCTTCTGGCCATTGCTTCGGCCAGACGTGTTTCTGAGTTAGGGGCTCTTTCTTGTAGACCCCCTTTCTTGGTTTTTCATGGGAACAGGGCAGTGCTCCGCACTCGACCCGAGTTTCTTCCCAAAGTTGTTTCCCAGTTTCATGTTAACGAGGAAATAGTTGTTCCGGCCTTTAACTCACCGGGTCTTTCCGTGGGTGAGGCCTCTTTGGATGTTGTGCGGGCCTTAAGGACTTATGTTGACCGCACTTCTTCGTTTAGGAAGTCGGACGCTTTGTTTGTCCTCTATGGCTTCCGTAAAAAGGGTTGGCCTGCTTCAAAGCAAACTTTGGCAGCCTGGATCCGTATGGCTATTTCTGAAGCTTATCTTCATGAAGGCCTACCGGTCCCTCCTTCTCTGAAGGCTCATTCCACTAGGTCTGTGGGTCCTTCGTGGGCAGCTCGACGTGGTGCCTCGGCAGTTCAGATCTGCAAGGCTGCTACGTGGTCCTCTGTCCATACCTTCGTGAGGTATTACAGGTTTGACACCTTCGCCTCTCAGGATGCTTCCTTCGGGCGGCGGATTCTCCTTTCTGCACAGGAGCGTCCCCACCCTTAAAGGATACTGCTTTGGGACATCCCCAAGGTATCCTGTGGATACCCTATGGACCCTGAAGTAGAAAATATGAGATATGGTAAGAACTTACCCTTGTTATCTCTATTTCTACGAAGTCCATAGGGTTCCACAGGACTCCCGCCCTGTCGCACCTGTGCTGCAGATGGGCTTTGCTCTGGTCACCGGTTTTCCGTCTCCCTCTGGTGAGAATGTGATTCTTGTATGTGTCCAGATCTTTTTTCTCTCTCTTCCTTCTCCTCCTCCGGCCTATGGCTTGATAACTAACTGAGGTGCCTTGGCTCGGGGGCGGGGTATAGGAGGGGGACCCTAGTGCATCCTGGGAGGCTGAAAAGCTTAACTCTATGGTGCCCAGCGACTGACGTCACACCTATACCCCAAGGTATCCTGTGGAACCCTATGGACTTCGTAGAAATAGAGATAACAAGGGTAAGTTCTTACCATATCTCATATTTTTCTGATGGCACATGGGAGGTATGATTGACACAAAATGCATTTCAGGAGGTCTGATGGCTTGGCAGTGGTCTGATATCATGGGGGAGGTCTGATTGGCAAAAGGGTAATGTTAGATGCCTAATGGCTTTTGTACTTAAGGGGCATTTGGGGGTGGGGGTTCTGATGTCATGGGGTAGGTCTATTTGGTACATAAGGTGGGGGTCTGATATGCATGTGAGGGGGGTTTGATTGCTTGGGGTAGGTCTGATTGGCACTTACGGGGCATGGTCTAATTGCATAGGGACATCTGGATATATGGGAGTCTAATGGGCATATGGGGGTGGTCTGATTGCATTGAGAAGTTTTATTGGCACTTTAGGGGCATGTGTGAGTTCTGATGGCATGAGTTAAGGTCTGATGGGCACTTAAGGAGGATGTGGGGAGCAGTGTGATGGGCACTTAAGGAGGATGTGGGGAGCAGTGTGATGGGCACTTAAGGAGGATGTGGGGAGCAGTGTGATGGGCACTTGATGTGGGGAGTAGTGTGATGGGTACTTAAGGAGGATGTGGGGAGCAGTGTGATGGGCACTTAAGGAGGATGTGGGGAGCAGTGTGATGGGCACTTGATGTGGGGAGTAGTGTGATGGGTACTTAAGGAGGATGTAGGGAGCAGTGTGATGGGCACTTAATGAGGATATGGAGAGCAGTGTGATGGGCACTTAAGGAGGATGTGGGGAGCAGTGTGATGGGCACTTGATGTGGGGAGTAGTGTGATGGGCACTTAAGGAGGATGTAGGGAGCAGTGTGATGGGCACTTAAGGAGGATGTAGGGAGCAATGTGATGGGCACTTAAGGAGGATGTAGGGAGCAGTGTGATGGGCACTTAATGAGGATATGGAGAGCAGTGTGATGGGCACTTAATGAGGATGTGGGGAGCAGTGTGATGGGCACTTGATGTGGGGAGTAGTGTGATGGGCACTTAAGGAGGATGTAGGGAGCAGTGTGATGGGCACTTGATGTGGGGAGTAGTGTGATGGGTACTTTAATGAGGATATGGGGAGCAGTGTGATGGGCACTTAAGGGGATTTTACACAAAACCATAATCTACAATGGGACTAATTTCTTAAATGGCTGGTCCCTGTGATCCACTTTGGTATTAAAGGTAATCGTCTCATTTTCTTAAATCTTAGTGAAGGGTTCTGTACAAAGGAGACAAAGTAAATTGTCCAGTTTAAGACCTAGCTGACCCCATACACCTGAATCTCCAGCAATCCCAGCTGGTGCATTGAACCACTGAGCCACTAACCCTGATGGGCTTATTTTGCTCGGTAACATTTAGATGCTTATTTGCGGTCTGTGCATACGGAGCTGACTCTGCATCTGATTGTCCTGTGTGATTTCCCCCAGAGCAAAAATATGATTCTGGAACAAGCCTTCAAGTACATCACGGAACTCAAGCAACAGAACGATGAGCTGCTGCTGAATTGCGGAGAGGAGGAGCAAGGTGAGGGCTGACCCAGGCTCGGCTGTGGGCAAAGTAAAGCAGAATTCAAGTGCCAGCCAGTCAAATCCCGGGGCCAGGAGAGATATATTAAGGAGCCAGGGAAAATGCACATCATTTACTTGAATACTTTTTTAAGTTCTTGGGCTTCCTAGATCCCGTGAGCTTTTCTGCTCCGATCTTGTGTGTTTTGTAATATGTAGATGTATATTTCCTCTTGATCCACTAGGGGGCACAGGGATGACTGTGGGTATAACCTGGAGAAGGACAGTCTTGGTACCAAATAGTTAAACTTCAGGTCCCATCAGCCTAGACCCCTATTTTTTAAACATCCACAGCAAGCCTGTACAATTTGAATATTGGTCACCGGGACTTGCAATATAAACGTTTCCATTCCATGGTAGTTTTCATAGGCAAACGCAGGGGGGTTTCCAGTAGCCTGGAAACCCCCCTTCTCCGTATCACAAATGAAATAATTAGCACAATTAGACCAATGTGTACATATATGTCCAGGGCAGTGCTAGGTTCTTCTGCTGCTCCCACAGTCTTGCTCCAGTGTTCTGGAATGGAGCCCACGTCTGAAATAATAACATTCCGCTCAGGCAGGATGGTCCTACTGCCACATATAATTGCTTACTGTGATCGCTGGTCCTGTATATGCTGGAATTATGACACATAATACACTATGTATGACACATATAATGGGTTCCCTGTATATGCTGGAATTATGACACATAATACACTATGTATGACACATATAATGGCTTACTGTGATCACTGGTCCTGTATATGCTGGAATTATGACACACAATACACTATGTATGACACATATAATGGTTTACTGTGATCACTGGTCCTGTATATGCTGGAATTATGACACACAATACACTATGTATGACACATATAATGGGTTACTGTGATCGCTGGTCCTGTATATGCTGGAATTATGACACACAATACACTATGTATGACACATATAATAGGTTACTGTGATCGCTGGTCCTGTATATGCTGGAATTATTACACACAATACACTATGTATGACACATATAATGGGTTACTGTGATCGCTGGTCCTGTATATGCTGGAATTATGACACACAATACACTATGTATGACACATATAATGGGTTACTGTGATCGCTGGTCCTGTATATGCTGGAATTATGACACACAATACACTATGTATGACACATATAATGGGTTACTGTGATCGCTGGTCCTGTATATGCTGGAATTATGACATACAATACACTATGTATGACACATATAATGGGTTACTGTGATCGCTGGTCCTGTATATGCTGGAATTATGACACACAATACACTATGTATGACACATATAATGGGTTACTGTGATCGCTGGTCCTGTATATGCTGGGATTATGACACACAATACACTATGTATGACACATATAATGGGTTACTGTGATCGCTGGTCCTGTATATGCTGGGATTATGGCACACAATACACTATGTATGACACATATAATGGGTTACTGTGATCGCTGGTCCTGTATATGCTGGAATTATGACACACAATACACTATGTATGACACATATAATGGGTTACTGTGATCGCTGGTCCTGTATATGATGGAATTATGACACATAATACACTATGTATGACACATATAATGGGTTACTGTGATCACTGGTCCTGTATATGCTGGAATTATGACACACAATACACTATGTATGACACATATAATGGGTTACTGTGATCACTGGTCCTGTATATGCTGGAATTATGACACACAATACACTATGTATGACACATATAATGGGTTACTGTGATCGCTGGTCCTGTATATGCTGGAATTATGACACACAATACACTATGTATGACACATATAATGGGTTACTATGATCACTGCTCCTGTATATGCTGGGATTATGACACACAATACACTATGTATGACACATATAATGGGTTACTGTGATCACTGGTCCTGTATATGCTGGAATTATGACACACAATACACTATGTATGACACATATAATGGGTTACTGTGATCATTGGTCCTGTATATGCTGGGATTATGGCACACAATACACTATGTATGACACATATAATGGGTTACTGTGATCGCTGGTCCTGTATATGCTGGGATTATGGCACACAATACACTATGTATGACACATATAATTTGTTACTGTGATCGCTGGTCCTGTATATGCTGGAATTATGACACACAATACACTATGTATGACACATATAATGGGTTACTGTGATCACTGGTCCTGTATATGCTGGAATTATGACACACAATACACTATGTATGACACATATAATGGGTTACTGTGATCGCTGGTCCTGTGTATGCTGGAATTATGACACATAATACACTATGTATGACACATATAATGGGTTACTGTGATCACTGGTCCTGTATATGCTGGAATTATGACACACAATACACTATGTATGACACATATAATGGGTTACTGTGATCACTGGTCCTGTATATGCTGGAATTATGACACACAATACACTATGTATGACACATATAATGGGTTACTATGATCACTGCTCCTGTATATGCTGGGATTATGACACACAATACACTATGTATGACACATATAATGGGTTACTGTGATCACTGGTCCTGTATATGCTGGAATTATGACACACAATACACTATGTATGACACATATAATGGGTTACTGTGATCATTGGTCCTGTATATGCTGGAATTATGACACAATACACTATGTATGACACATATAATGGGTTACTGTGATCACTGGTCCTGTATATGCTGGAATTATGACACACAATACTTTATGTATGACACATATAATGGGTTACTGTGATCACTGGTCCTGTACATGCTGGAATTATGACACACAATACACTATGTATGACACATATAATGGGTTACTGTGATCGCTGGTCCTGTATATGCTGGAATTATGACACACAATACACTATGTATGACACATATAATGGGTTACTGTGATCGCTGGTCCTGTATATGCTGGAATTATGACACACAATACACTATGTATGACACATATAATGGGTTACTATGATCACTGCTCCTGTATATGCTGGGATTATGACACACAATACACTATGTATGACACATATAATGGGTTACTGTGATCGCTGGTCCTGTATATGCTGGAATTATGACACACAATACACTATGTATGACACATATAATGGCTTACTGTGATCACTGGTCCTGTATATGCTGGGATTATGACACACAATACACTATGTATGACACATATAATGGGTTACTGTGATCACTGGTCCTGTATATGCTGGAATTATGGCACACAATACACTATGTATGACACATATAATGGGTTACTGTGATCACTGGTCCTGTGTATGCTGGAATTATGACACACAATACACTTTGTATGACACATATAATGGGTTACTGTGATCACTGGTCCTGTATATGCTGGAATTATGACACACAATACACTATGTATGACACATATAATGGGTTACAGTGATCGCTGGTCCTGTATATGCTGGAATTATGACACACAATACACTATGTATGACACATATAATGGGTTACTGTGATCACTGGTCCTGTATATGCTGGAATTATGACACACAATACACTATGTATGACACATATAATGGTTACTGTGATCGCTGGTCCTGTATATGCTGGAATTATGACACACAATACACTATGTATGACACATATAATGGGTTACTATGATCGCTGGACCTGTATATGATGGAATTATGACACACAATACACTATGTATGACGCATATAATGGGTTACTGTGATCACTGGTCCTGTATATGCTGGAATTATGACACACAATACACTATGTATGACACATATAATGGGTTACTGTGATCGCTGGTCCTGTATATGCTGGAATTATGACACACAATACACTATGTATGACACATATAATGGGTTACTGTGATCATTGGTCCTGTATATGCTGGAATTATGACACAATACACTATGTATGACACATATAATGGGTTACTGTGATCACTGGTCCTGTATATGCTGGAATTATGACACACAATACTTTATGTATGACACATATAATGGGTTACTGTGATCACTGGTCCTGTACATGCTGGAATTATGACACACAATACACTATGTATGACACATATAATGGGTTACTGTGATCGCTGGTCCTGTATATGCTGGAATTATGACACACAATACACTATGTATGACACATATAATGGGTTACTGTGATCGCTGGTCCTGTATATGCTGGAATTATGACACACAATACACTATGTATGACACATATAATGGGTTACTATGATCACTGCTCCTGTATATGCTGGGATTATGACACACAATACACTATGTATGACACATATAATGGGTTACTGTGATCGCTGGTCCTGTATATGCTGGAATTATGACACACAATACACTATGTATGACACATATAATGGGTTACTGTGATCACTGGTCCTGTATATGCTGGGATTATGACACACAATACACTATGTATGACACATATAATGGGTTACTGTGATCACTGGTCCTGTATATGCTGGAATTATGGCACACAATACACTATGTATGACACATATAATGGGTTACTGTGATCACTGGTCCTGTGTATGCTGGAATTATGACACACAATACACTTTGTATGACACATATAATGGGTTACTGTGATCACTGGTCCTGTATATGCTGGAATTATGACACACAATACACTATGTATGACACATATAATGGGTTACAGTGATCGCTGGTCCTGTATATGCTGGAATTATGACACACAATACACTATGTATGACACATATAATGGGTTACTGTGATCACTGGTCCTGTATATGCTGGAATTATGACACACAATACACTATGTATGACACATATAATGGTTACTGTGATCGCTGGTCCTGTATATGCTGGAATTATGACACACAATACACTATGTATGACACATATAATGGGTTACTATGATCGCTGGACCTGTATATGATGGAATTATGACACACAATACACTATGTATGACGCATATAATGGGTTACTGTGATCACTGGTCCTGTATATGCTGGAATTATGACACACAATACACTATGTATGACACATATAATGGGTTACTGTGATCGCTGGTCCTGTATATGCTGGAATTATGACACACAATACACTATGTATGACACATATAATGGTTACTGTGATCGCTGGTCCTGTATATGCTGGAATTATGACACACAATACACTATGTATGACACATTTTGAATCTCCCAGACAGATCGCGATCATCAAAAAATTGACACAAATTAATTTAAGAATTTACATAACCCCCGGGAACCACGCCTCCGGCACCCCAAATTCTGTTACACAAATGAATACCAACTAGTGGTTTCTATATGTATGTGCAGCAGTTTTGTGAGCAGGAACCAGTATTTTGGGAGCAATTATGTGCTCAGTCCTTCAGTTTTTGTGGCCTCTGCAAGTTCTAATTTATAAAACGTGACCGCCTTTCCCTGCAACGTTAAACAACTGTATTTTCGGGGTATTGCGGCACAGATGGGAGTTTACACCTCCTTCTTCCTGCTCTGTGCGCAGCGTTGTGGTTTTTTTTTTTTTTTCGTGATCTTCGATGAGTTAATGTTCATTTCACATTTGTGTTTTCTAGCCTGCGAGATCAAAAAGTTGAGAAGAGAGTTGACCGAAATCCAGAAGGAAAACGCTCGTTACATAGAGCTTTTGAAGAGCAATGGCATCTGCTTATACGACGATCCCACGCTGCATTGGAAAGGGAACGCCAGGAGAGCAAAGGCTTCGTTGGTTATTCCCACTGAGCAAGTCCAGAAGCTTCCGCTCTGCCTAAATGGTAACCAGCTGGGTTCTGCTAACCAGGGTACCGCTGTGCACGGAATCACGTTCAACGTGGGTCAGAACCTGCAGAAGCAAACGGCCAATGTTGTGCCGGTTCAGAGAACTTGCAACCTGGTGACACCGATCACAATTTCAGGGGTGTTTCCCTTGGACAAATCTTGTCCGCAAAACTCGACGTCCGCATCCACATCCACATCAAGTCAACAACCGGAACAGAGTCTTCCTGTGACCACTTTAGCCCCTAGCACTGCTGGCCTCATTTTATCCAAGGGCCAGCAGACCATCCACTTACCACCCAGCTCTATATCTCCTCTTACATTTCTGGCTGGCTCACCAGACACACTTAATTCTTCTTCCAACCAGGTAAGACCAGAAGAAAATAAGGTGGAATGTTCAGGTAGTAAATCCCTGGACCTTATACCTAAATCTGCTGCTTCCACCTTAAACCATCTTCCATCACAAGTAACCCAGTCCAGCACACCAGCGATAAATCAGTCTGGTCCTCCAAATTTAGTTCATGAGGAGATGCCAGGAGCTGCTGGTTGTGTTGAAACGGTGAATGATGTAGTCAAGGTTGACGTAGATTCAAGCCTAAGAGTTCACACCTCTTCAAGAGAAATAAATTCATCTACAGAGGTTCAAGTGGGGTCTGCTGAGCCGGTGCCGCCTGCCCCTTCTCTGGAGACCAGCTGGTCCATTCCTAGTAGCTTACCCGAACTGAAAAGTGTCAGCAGCTTAACACGACTTCCATCAGATGGAAATACTCAAACCACATGGACGACTCTGCAACTTGCAGGAAACACTGTGCAGCCGTTAAGTTGTATATCATCCGCCATTATGCCTACACCATTGACCGAGCAGCCAACGGTCTCCAAAGAGACCTTGAGTAACCGACAGATTACCGCTTGCGTTAGCGTGAATGGCATAGCACCTTCCAAAGTCAATCCTGTGGAAAAGGTCATTGTGAAAATGTCTTCTTACCAACCTGTTCCAGTCCAGTCACTCATAACCCAGCCACAGCTGCAAAGTGCAACCAGTGCCCTTCCGCTAAATACGCCACCTGTGCAAGTCATTCAAGTGGCTCAGCCTTTTGGTTCTGCAATAAATTCAGCTCCAGCCAATCAGAATATTATATTCCTCCAACCTCCAGCAACTGCTCCATGTCCGCCTGTTCCTAAGCCAGCAGTGGGGCAGCAAATTGTTATAATCCAAGCTACAGCTAACCAAAACCCTGTCCCTCTCATGTCTGCTCAGCCTTCTCCGTCTGTGGTGATGCCGATTAATGCAGCCAGCCCTGTAGCTTGCCCAACAAACTCTGTGCAAAGTGCGATGGTCCAACAGACAAACGGTGGAAAACACCTTGTTCATATACTGCCAAGACCCACGTCTGTACAGTATTTAAATGCAATTCAGCAAGTGCCCATGTCTACGGCCACATCAAACCAACAGCCACCAACAGTTTTGTTAAATGGACAGTTGTTTGCACTGCAACCCATGACCCCCTCAGCCGGCACTTCAAACCAAACGCCTATGCAAACTTTCCAGGCGACAACTAGCGAAGATCCGAACACAAACGTAGCACTCAACACCTTTGGTGCTTTGGCCAGTCTCAACCAGAGCATATCTCAGATGTCTGGACAAAGTTGCCTGCAGTTGACGCTTAATCCCCCTTCAGCAACTGCCAACAACATACCCGTGAGCTGTGCTTCAGTGGCAGGACCCAGTGTGGTACCCACCTATACTGAAACGTCCTCCGTTTTACCCGTGGCTTCTCTACTGGCAAAGTCTTTATCTGTGAAACCTGTTGGTGGGACACCACCCAACACAAAGCCAAAAAAGACCATCAAAAAATCTGTTGTGAAGAAAGGAGCTTCTGTAAAGAAAGATTCCAGTGCAACAACTAAATCAGATTTGCTGTGCTTAGAAGTTCCGAAACAGCAGTCCAGTGATGCAGATCAGAGACCAGCGGAAAGTGCGTCTGTGTTGGCAACCTCTCTCATTACAGTAGACGAGGAAGCGGATGCATCAGATGGTTGCTCACAAAAAGTTGCAGAGAGGGACACAACTCAAGAAACGAGCACATCGTCTGCATTGAACGCAAGCTTAGTAGCCAATGTCTTGCTTGAATCGGTGCATCATGAGCCGTTACCCACAGACTGTTCTAAAGATCTTGTTGCCGATGAAGTCTGTATAGCTCAGGATGAGCAAATGCCACCTACTTTGGCCCCGGAATGCTTTAAAGCTAGTATTGGATCCAGCACTGTTCCATTCAACCATCAGTCCGTCCAAGAGTCTCTAGTTGCCGAGGTTCCTCAAGAGCAGATTGGATTAACCACAAATGGAAATACCGAAACTGCCATGGTTTCCCGACCTTGCCTCACCGAAGGAGACCCTGCGACTTTAACTGCCACCGACTTGTTGGAAGTACAGATTTTAACCGATGAGCCAAATAGGAAATCCCCACCTGTAAAAGCCACCATTAAGGGTCTTGACAATCATGGGATATTATACAGAGAAGTCAAGTCAAAGGAATCTCTCTCTTCTGGACAAACCAAGTCCAGCTCCTCAATTGTCCAAGTTGCACAAAATCAGACCAGTATCTCTGAGCAAGAAAGTAGCCAGTGTGTGGCCAGTCGTCAGACAGATTCTCCCCTGTCCGGTAGCTCTGTAAGTAGCCGTAATTTTTCTGTGGCCTCGATGTTGCCAGATACCAGCAGAGAGGAAGTGGTCGGTGGTGTTTCGTTAGTGCCACCATTTAATGGTTGTGCTTTTTCCGAGCAAAATGATATCGTTGCAGTGGCTTCAAAAGCTCTATTCGACCAGGAAAGTCTTTCGAAGGGAAGATCAAGAACACAGGCAGACGTTGCGTTTACTGTTCCCAAGAATGTAGAAGGAGGTGCTTTGCATGCCGACTGTCCGCTGCCGTTCAAGCCACAATCAGCCAAAGAAAATATTTCTCATCTTCCTCCTACATCAGATACTTTCAATGCTCTGGATGCGAAGGAGCACCCTTGTGCTGATCGCTCGGTGGACAAAAGTAATTGCCTGCCAGGAGTGAATCTCGCCAGTTTCTCTCTACAGATCCCAACGTCTCGATCCCAGTCCCAGAGTGTGACCAGTATGAGTATAAATAATTTATTGCACCAAGGTGGAATTACCCACTCCGTTCTGAACTGTGCAAGTATGTGTCAGACATCTGAGCACGTACCTCTCCCTACTACCACGAACCCTGCGCTGTCCTCCAGCACTTACCAAAGCCAAACAAACGTGACACCCGCCTTGCCAGAGTACACTCACGGGCATCTACACAATATGAACTCCGCCAGTATGCAGGCGACTCAGAACACGGATTCCCTTTTAAAACAGCAAGCGGAAAGTAGGAGAGAGTCTAACAAACGCTCCGCTCATGTGGACGGGTTACTTTCCACAGCCAAGAGGCAAAAGCAGTGTCAAGCACCAATCCGACTGGAACGGTTACAGCCGCCGGACAGCGTTGCAGAGCAGAACGAAATATTAGTCAGTCACATCTCTTCCGACTCGTCATCGATGTCTGGGAGTATCCAAGGCCACAGAGAAGGACTTTCCAATCTGTTCCCGCCAAATAACTGTGTAAACTCAAATCTGCGACAAACGGACATTCGTTGCAGTTCGCAGCCTTCCATTTCAGACCACAGTCAGATGGGAAACCAGCACCTTCAGCCTTTGCAGCAGCAGCACCAGCAGCAGTTACCCTTTCATAACAGCAACCCGTATTTAAAGCCCCAGCAAGCCGGGCACTTGCGTGACCAGCATCACCTGTACCAGCAGCAACACCAGGTTTCTCTTGTCGACAGTTCTGTTCGCTCTCAGTCCCACAACAATCAGCAACAAAGGATGATGCAACAAGACGCTCAGTTGCAAAAGAAACGGGTCCCTGTGCAGGGATCCCACGCGGCAAGGTTGTCTTTACAACAGAAGCATCTTTCTGAACAGAACCGCCAGAAAAGTGCCCAGCCCCACCGCCAACAAATGCAGCAGCAGCTTCCTCCTCATTTCGGGTCTGGCCAGCCAGAAAAAACATGTGAGAGCAATACTGCGTCCCGCGGCCTTCACGGCGCCCACCCGCAAGGCCACGTGAGTCAGGATATGCGTCATCAGCACCAACAGGAAATCGGCAGCCGATCGCAGGGGCCTGTAGTTTCTTCTGAGCACTTGTCGGGTCACAACCAGGTCCAAAGACTTATGACCTCAAGGAGTTTGGAGCAGCAGATGGTCTCCCAGCCCAGCATTGTCTCTCGGCCAACGAACATGACGTGTGCTCCACACAGGCAGGAAAGGAATAGGGTTTCCAGTTACTCTGCAGAGGCACTTATAGGTAAGAGCACTTCAAATTCTGAACAGAGGCTTGGAGCTTCCATCCAAACTTCAAGGGTGCCGGAACAACTGGAAATGAGAAAGTATTTGGACATTTCCCGGAATAAAGTTATACCAGCTCATAACATTCAGGGGCGCATGTCCACAGAACATGTAGTCAATATGGATCCCCAGCGGCTGCCTGACTGCCAGACCTTTAAGCTGGGTGGCTTGAATCAGCAGCAGCCAACTAACTTTGACGTCCAGACGTCAAGAAGCAATGATGGCGGCTCTACATCCAGCATGAGGGGATTGCAGTCACAGAGCTACAGAATCAGTCAGAATCCGAACTCTGCCATGGATCGGCAAAAGCACCTGCAATACCAGGCGACGCAGGAAGTACCCTTGGCAAATACTCTTCCCATTCGAGATAATGAAAATTCTTGCCACCAGAGCTTTATGCAGAGCTTATTTGCCCCACATATCGGAGAGCAGGTGAGCGCCAATCACAGGTCCATATCGGGTCACCAGAGGCCACAGTATAATTCCTCCTCCAGCCTCGAGTTCAGCTGCCCACCACCAGCTCGTGATACGCTGCACCTCCGGCGAGAGAGTGAAGGACAGAACAGGGAAAGCTGCGACCTGGTCATGGGACAAGTGACCTCAAGGAACAATTCTTTAAATATCCCCTTCTCCAGTTCTTCTTCCTCTGGAGACATCCAGGGACGGAACACAAGCCCTCACGGTTCCATGCAGAAGTCCAATTCTGTGCGGCCAGCTGATGGCCAGGGGGCAAAGAACCAACTGAACATACAAGTCTCCATTAACATGCACGGCGTGGTCCATCCCCCACTTCCTCATCAATCTGTTCCCCATGTAAATATTGACCAGCGACAAACGGTGAGGCATGCCAATCCCCCGGTAGCCCAACGCTCACGACATCCTTTGCAGGAGGAGCCCGATTCCAAAGCCCGTCAGTCGGAAAGAAACAGATCTGGGAACCAAAGACATGGCAATGTGTTTGACTCTGCCTTGCCTCACCTTCCCCTAGCCGGTCCCGGTAGCATGATACTTGGGCGCCAGCAGCCGGTTACTGAAAAGAGGACCAGTATTGTTCGCTTCATGCCGGACAGCGCTCAAGTGTCCGCTGACAATACTGCCCCTGACCAGCACACCCTGGCCCAAAATTTTGGCTTTCCGTTCATACCAGAGGGCACAATGAACCCACCGATAAATGCAAATGCATCTTTCATTCCCCCGGTCACACAGACTGCCGCTACACGGACACCTGCACTTATCCCTGTAGACCCACAGAACACGTTGCCCTCTTTTTACCCGCCGTATTCACCAGCTCACCCCAGTTTGTCTAATGATCTCACCATACCCTATTTTTCTAACCAGATTTTCCCTAACCCCAGCACAGAAAAGCCCAACAGCTCCGGCTTGAACAACAGGTTCGGCTCCATACTGTCTCCGCCGCGGCCTGTGGGCTTTTCCCAAACCACATTCCCTCTTCTCCCCGAAATGCCTCCAATGCACATGGCCAATCCCTCGCACCTCTCCAACTTCAACCTAACGTCCCTCTTTCCAGAGATCGCCGCAGCGCTCCCCGCTGACGGCTCCGCCATGTCGCCCCTACTTTCCATATCGCACTCGTCAGCTTTGGACTCTTCTAAGGCATCAAATCGTCCCGCGCACAACATAAGCCATATATTGGGGCATGACTCCAGCTCGGCCGTGTAATCCCGTGGACCCTGGATGAGTTTCTGTGGAATGGGGGCCCTTCACTTATTTAATCATGTACATATATATATATATATTGGGTACATTTCTCTGCAGGTTTGGTTTTGTTTTAATTGGCGATTTTGAGAATTCTATAATTACGTTTTACGCCTATTAATGGACATGTATATGTAAGTGTTACATTGTTACTTGTCTTCCCATATCATCATCATATTTACTCTCAACCTTAACTAATGCTCATATTTCTGTTGGTTCCCGAGTCGGCATCTTTCAGTCCAAGCTCTTGGCATCCGACCAGTTTGTGGTGGTCCAACAATGGCCCCTAGCCTTACTGCTTTCATATCTGGGACATTGTGAGCTACTGGAAACCAGTAGTGTAAAATGTCCCAAGACTTTTATTGTATTGGGGATGATCCCAAGATCTCCCTTTTGGTGGAAGAGCTTACTATCCATCGCGTTATTATAGAACATCATTGTTTGTCATCGAAGTTGTTATAAGGCTGGCCCTGCGTTGCTATTGATAACGTGATATTTTTCAACCCCTCAATCTCATTTTGCACAACAAAAAGCCGCACGCGGTCTATAGGTCGGGTTACAGTTCAAGAGATATGCTTAAAAGCAACGAACCGCGTAAAGTAGCTGTGTGGGGTGTCTGAATCCTGACAATATAACCTATAGTCCGCATATAAAGAGAGAGAGGCTTTTTGAAGTGTTGGCTGAAATTGAATAAGGTTTATCTCTAGTTTATTCCATTAGACAAAAATCTTCATTATTATTACTCTGCATTTAGTGGATGGCACTGCGTCCTCTAAGTCCGCTGATGTTACGGTTATAATTGCAGTTACGTCTCGCCATATCAGCAGTGGGAACAAAATATTTGCTATTTGACTTTTTTTAATTTAAAAGGGAATTGCCCTCCTGTATATGTGTGTATGTATTTACAGCCAGAATAGTCCTGTAAGTGACTAGGATTTGCCCATCGGGGTTTTTGGATCTATTAAGGTTTATTAAAGTGTGGGTGAGAGGCTCCTTCTAAATATCTGTTTATTCTAACTCACGATTTTTCGCATGTATAATATGTTCACTACTAAGGTGTCAATTGGAGATATTAACACCTAATTACTAAGTGTCGCCAGGTATCTTTATCACTTTAAGAGCCACTGACCGCCAATCATTTATTCGTACTTGGCACATGCTGCAATCCCAGAAGCGGGCGGCATTTGCTTGGCGGCTACAGTAAACAATGGGGTGTATATGCATTGATCCTAAATTTAATTTGCACAAAAAGAAAAACTTTTTCATTTTTGTTGCTTGCTTTGTTGTATATGGTCTAGTCACAACCAAAACAGTATTATTGTCTGCGGGATGCCTTCGGTGTGGCTCCCCACGCTAAAGGGCGGACCTTTGTAAACGCTCACAACGCATCCTAATCTGCGCTAACATGCAGTCTAATGTGTATATAACAGCAGGAGCACAATTTAAAAATTTTTTTTTTTTTTTTTTTTTCTAATGGCATAAAACCTTAAAAGCAAAGCCCAAAGGGTCTACATTTCGTGTTCAGGCCAAACCAGGTACGGGGTGCAAAATTACACCAGGACAAACCTTTTGCAATGCACGTGGTGTAAAAGTAATCATTCATTTTTTTAAATGACAAAACTGGCTGCATTCAATATAACTTTACTACTACACTGCAAATTTAAAGTTAAGCTTTGATGTGCAAACCCAGACAACCCCCAGCTCAGACACTCAAAACGCTATACCCCCTCAAATCTGTCCAGACATTTAAATGCGACCTTCTGTAGTGCAGCGTGGCTTGGCCATGGGGCCGATTTGTACCTGGTGCTGGATTTACTGCCAACTGGAAATGAGACCAAAGTATTGTACGTTTCTCTGGTTGTGGATAAATCTGTCCCAGTATAGGAGGTGTTTCTCCTCCCAGTTGTAGAACTGGCTCAGTGCCTGTGTATGAGACTGGCATAGCGTGTCCGTATTATTAGTAGAGAGTGACCTGTTAATGTGCCCACAGACTGTGCCACCTGGCTGTTGAGCCTGATTGGTGCCGGATCTATGTGCAAGCTTAGCTGTCTGTGTGCTTGGCCTAACGTACGGGTCCAGAGTCTCAGTCACTCGGATAAATGAGCAGATTGCAATGTTAAGATATCTGCAGGCACAAACCTAACGCCTTCTAGTTGTCTGACATCTGTCTGTTCAATTTGCCGCATTGTTCAATCCGAACTGTATGTGACCAGATTTACATTAACTTACCCTGTTCACAGCAAAGATTTCTGGGGATTTACTTAGGGGCAATACTTACTCTTCCCTCGTGGTGTAATTTGTTGATGAGCCCTACACCCTTGGGTAAGGACTGCTAGAGCTGTATTGCTTGTCAGGCGTAAGTAATATCCATAAACCTGGATACAAAAGTTCTAGGAATATGTGAAAAGTAAAGATATTCGGGGAGGGAGGGGGGGAATCCTGTAATTGAGCCGTTAGTCATAAGACGGACGCCTCACTCATTTTTTTTTTTTTTTCCCTTTTGAAAATTCACATGTGCAAATTGGTAATTTGTGAATTAAATTTTTTTTTTTTTAAGTCTTCAAATATGCAAAATAAGCATATGTTACAGCTTTCCAACCTATCTACTTGTGAGCTGGTAATTTAGGGCCTGATTCTGAGATGGGAGTATAAAAAAACAACAAATATACCTTAGCAAGATCATGCTGCTGGGGCAGGTGTGAGATGTACCGAGAGCGTTAGATTTGGAATTGACATGTACTAGGTCTAATGTAAATTGCAGTGTAAAAATAAAGCTGACCAGAATTTGTACAGAGCGGGGTATGTTTTACCTTGTATGTAAACGCTGATTATGTAGCAATGTTTTGTGAATGTCAAATTGTTTTTGCTTTTTTTCTTGTTTGATTACACATAAGACGCTTAGGGGTATATTTACTAAAATGCTGGATTTTAGAAGTGGAGATGTTGCCCAATCAGATTCTACCTTATTATCTTCTATAAGGTGCTAAATAAATGTTATGTAGAATCTGGTTGCTAGGGGCAACATTCCACTTCTGATAACCCACACTTTAGTAAATATACCCCCTTGTGTATGAAAATTACTATATAGGAAAATAAATATCTCCCACCTTCTGCTTCTCTCAGTAACTTGAAACATATATTGGTTCTATTATACGCACACACAGGGAATATGAGGGAGCGGAACGCGTTATGTTCTGACATTACGCAGTTTACCACAAAGTGACGGGAACAGGCCGCTTCAGTTATAAGAAAAATAAATTCATTACACATTATGTTTAAATATCAGGTACATGGTTTTGATTCTGTTAGACCTATTGCTATTATAGGCTGTTTGCGCCTTTTAGTTAGTTTTTCCCCACGCGTTCTGTTACTGCAGAATTTGTATGTAATGTCTTTATATAAGATACAAGTTTATGGTAGCAGTGTCCTCTGTATACAGATATCCGCTCGGCGGTAGGTAGGAGAATCAGGATCTTATAGCAGAGATCCCAGCAGGAAGTTCAGTAAAACGCCCGACGCATTTCAGTGTTCATCCTCTGTATATATCATGTACATATGTAAATTGCGAGGAGATGTCAGTCTCCTGTGTACATTTTATGTATAGTTCTTTATACTTTTTGAAAATTTGAGGAGAATCAAGCCCGCACCACTTGGCGTTTCAGATATGTTCTGTTTATGAGGGTTGAGTGATTACCGGGGGAGGGGAGGGGGGGTGTTGGGAATTGGAATTTGATTGATTTTATATTGGTGCTTTGGGTCTTGCAAATCACATGGTATGTTTTGATTTCCAATGATTTTTATTTAATGTAACACTCTGGTTGTAATAATTATTTGTAAAGAGCTGAAGATATTTTATTAGTAAAATAAAAGTTCTCATTCCACTTGTGTCCTGCTATTGTATTATACACCAACGGTGCACCAGGAATCTGAGGAGAAATGTTGTTGAATACACACACACGGTGATAACACCCTTATAACAAGGAAATGAGTAAGAAGATATTAATCCAGTGCCTACACATGTGATATGGGAGGGGGGGGAAACTTTTTAGGGTATGGCAGCCATCTTGAAGTCAGCCATTTTGGATGCACCTCTAATTTTTGTAATTGGGAAGCTAATCGTGATATATCAATCAGATGCAGAATTTCATAAGAAAAACAATGGCGTTCTCCCTTTTAGTGTGTCTTTATTTATTCTCGAGTTTTAACATAAAGTTTATAGGATATGTTCAAAGTGCTGTCCACCATATAGCAGTGTGAAGGCGATTCCGTATTCCCATTCCTGATTAACCTTGACCGCCATGTCTGGCTGAATCTGGGCATAAGCATCAACAATTCGTTGTTGCAGATGATAACGATTTTGTATCTTCACAGCATAAACCCCATTCCTTCAGGTAACCCTACAGAAAGAAATCCAACAGAGGTAAATCTGGGGATCTTGGGGGCCACTGGACTTGGACCTCTATGTCCAATCCACCTTTAGAGAAACTGCACATCTCGATATTCCCTGACAATGACTCCATAATGAGGTGCGGCGCCATCTTGGTGGAAGAGATTAAGATATGACCCATCCTCTGACGAAGACATTTTTCCCAGATTGTTATCAAACAACCTCTTAAATTAAAGTGCTGCAGTTAATGTTGCATCAAAGAAGAATGGTCCCACAATACGGGTACCACACAAACCTCACCCTGCCAGCTGCTGGGACTACAACCCTACAGGCATCCATCCAGTGAGGGTTGGTCTCTGACCAGTACCAGTGGTTCTGCTTGATTGCCTCACCATTGCCTCATCACTAACTAATACCTGTGCCAGGTCTGCGGACTTTGGATTGCCCGGAAGAGACCTGGATATCTGCTCACTGATGGTACGGGAGGTTTGGGGTAGAGAAGGTCGAATATAACTCATGATGGATGTTATAGTACTATTAGAAATGCAGCAGGACAGTATTGTAAGAAAAGGTGCATTAAGCAACAGTTAAACTAGTGTTGTATTCAGTCTGAACCGGGTCGGGACCGGATTAGAATTAAAGGCCCTCATTCGGAAGTCTGCGTTTGCACACACCCGGTCGATGTTTGCGTTCTGCACATGCGTACGCACCACAGTGCACGAACTGGCCGCTGCGAAAGCAAACGCAGAGGACACGCAGAGCCACTGAGAAATGATTGACAGTAAGTGCCGTTTGGGGTTGGAGAGGGGGGTGGTTGAAGGAACACAAGCGTTCCTGTGCATTCGAAGGCCATTACAGGGGTGTGCATAATTAAGCCCTAGAGACGGCACACGCAGCCAGAGCTCTACATGGCGACAGGAAGCTTCGCAGGTTGAGAGTCAAGGTCAGCTCAACCACAACTCTGCGCATAGGTCCGATGTCACCGATAAACTGATTTGTGGATGTATGTAATGGGAAGTGGGCGGCTTTATAAGCTGGTGGGCATCTTGGTATAGTGCTGCACTCGCATTAATTTGCATATTTTCACAGACTTGCGATCCAAGCTGAATGAGACCCAAAATCTGTAGCCAGAGCAGCACCTGACTAAAACACAACTGGAACCGGGGTGGGAGTCTGGTTATATAGACGTATGGTAGACTTACCTAGGTAACTCCTTTTCTTTGAGGTCCACAGGGATACCATGCGGATATTATGTTGGAAGACCAGGCACCAAACGGTTAAAACTTTGGCTCCCAGAATGCCCCGGGTCCTCCATATATACCCTAGCCATTGGACTTCAGTTTAGTTATCAAGCCTAAAGGCAGGAAAAGGAAGAACAATTGTACACCAGATGAGGGAATCTGTGACCAAAAGAAAAATCACCCAATGAAGCCAGGTGCGTCAGGGTGGGTGCCCTGTGGACCCTATGGACTTCGATGAAAAAGAGCTATCTAGGTAAGTCTACCATAACTATATATTTCTTCTTCAGGGTCCATAGGGATCCACGGGGATACCATGGGGATGTCCTAAAGCAGTTCGACCGCTTCCTTGGCCTTCCCTGACGCTTTTGGGAAACAAGCCATTAAGGCCTATCTTTCTAGAGATGGGTTCCCTAAACTTGAAGACCTTGCCAGTGAGGAACTAGAAAAGCCTTTTACTTTATGTGAACTGGTGGAGGTTATCAAATCTACCCCCTCTGGGAAAAGCCCTGGCCCTGACTTATTATTATATAACCTTTAGGGACAAACTGGCTCCTTTACTTTTGGAGGCCTTCAACCTTGTATCGAATAAGACCCCGTCCTCCAATCCCTAGAAGCCCATATCATGGTAATTCCCAAAGACAGCAAGGATCCCCTCACTTTGTCCCAGCTACCTCCCAATCTCCCTTATCAATGTAGATGTTAAGCTTTATGTGAAGCTTCTCGCGAGTTGATTGAAAAATGTCATACCTTCTCTGATTCATAGCGACCAGGTAGGGTTTGTTTCGGGCCATGAAGCTAGGGACAGTGCCTCCAAAATTATAGCTCTCATTCACCAGATCATGTCAATGGACACCCCAGCTATTATACTGTCTACGGATGTGGAGAAGGCATTCGATGTGGTAGATTGGAGCTTTATGTCTGGGGTGCTGGGATTGGGCCCTGTCTGCTTTCAGCGTAACCTTGCCCTTTATCAATCCCTCTCGGCCCGCATTAGAATTACTGGCTCTCTGTTAGGATTTGCGGTTAGAAAATCATCTTGGTGGCAGTTCCCAGTCATAGTTGTTACTGAGATACTGCATCATGTCCTGTCCTTGTTCTGGCTTTTTGCTGGATGCTGGTAATCCTGTCTTGTCTTTGTATTAATCATAGCCTGTCATTCATGTCTGTCTGTGTGTTTTGTATCATGTGCTTCACTAATTACTAGCGGTCTGTGTTCAGAGCTCAGGTGTACACATGCCTTTTGATTAGGAAGTGCTCTCTCCAGGAATTGGTTCTGATTGGACCCTACTTCCTTTAAGTTTCAGCCAGCCTTGCACTCCATGCCGGTTATACTGTCTGACAACCAGTGTATGCATGTCTCTCTGAAGTCTGAACTTTTGCCGTTTTCCCCAAGTTCCACAGTTCCAGTGTCCTGCACCTATGTGTCTGTTTAGTATTAGCCTGTGAAATATACCCTGCTGCTGCCTGTGGCATTTTCATTCCAGAGTCCAGCCAAGTCGTGTTAGTCGGCTTCCTACCTGTGTTCCTGTCGTGCCAGAGTTCACCTGTCTGCCATATTGCTCCAGACACATCATAGCCTGTATCTCATCTCGGCTGTCAGCCGCACCAAGTAGCTCCCGTGCTACCACCATTCTCCATACGGCTTCCCAGCCACATCAAGTAGCTCCCGTGCTACCACCATTCTCCATACGGCTTCCCAGCCGCACCAAGTAGCTCCCGTGCTACCACCATTCTCCATACGGCTTCCCAGCCACACCAAGTAGCTTCTGTGCTACCACCATTCTCCGTACGGCTTCCCAGCCGCACCAAGTAGCTCCCGTGCTACCACCATTCTCCATACGGTTTCCCAGCCGCATCAAGTAGCTTCCGTGCTACCACCATTCTCCATACGGCTTCCCAGCCGCACCAAATAGCTCCCGTGCTACCACCATTCTCCATACGGCTTCCCAGCCACACCAAGTAGCTTCCGTGCTACCACCATTCTCCGTACGGCTTCCCAGCCGCACCAAGTAGCTCCCATGCTATCACCATTCTTCATGCAGCTACCCAGCTGCACCACTGTCCCTGGACATTTCTGAGACCCATTATCTGTCGCTGCTGGTGTATCCTGTCCATTATGCCTGTTTCAATACCATTACCTGCAGCCTCACTCCAGTTAGCCAGTTGTGGAAGGACTGCCACATCACTGTCCTGTCTTGTCCTAGTCAGCAGTCCTGCAGTCTCTCGCCGGTTGTGTAAGCCTCCACTGCTGGAGGCGTAAATCCAGGCGGCCACCTAAGTACCGGTGTATAAATAATTCACTAAGGGAACAACGGGTGGCTGTTAATGGTGGAAGATTCTCTCCCTGGCTCTAGAGGTCTTACACAACCGTGCATGAACCGTAACACTCTCTAACTTCTTCTCCATTAACAATGGGACTAGACAAGGTTGTCTTTTATCCCACTTGATTTTTATTTCATGTATGGAAGCTCTGGCAAGGTCAATTCGGATATATCCGGTTTTAGGTTGCACAGCGGTGAATACAAATTGGCTCTCTTTGCCGATGATTTACTGACCACGATTACAAATCCTATCATCTCATTACCGAACCTATTAGAGGAATTAAAAATTTTTGGGGACCTAACTTTAAAATTAATTAATCGGTTGCCATGAATGTTACAGCACCTCAGATGGTAGCGGGCCTCAAGTCGGCATTTTCCATTTACCTGGCACTCCTCTCACCTAAAATATTTGGATGTCATTCTTACTAGGGGCCTCTCCCACTTGTTTGAGACCAATTTTACGGGATGTAGTTATGAGACCGAGCGTGTCATCCTGGCAAGGCGTTGAAATACCGACTCCTATGTTAATCCCAATGCCGGAATGCCAAAGGATGCCAGACCGATCGTCGTCCTGCTGGGTAAGTATGCACTTAACCCGGGGATGGTGGAGAGGGTTAGGCTAGGGAAAGGGAGGGGTTAGACACTAGGGGGGGTTAGGGTTAGGCACCCCCCCGGTATACTTAGGTTTAGGGTGCGGGGAGGGGGGGTTAGATTTAGGCACCCCTGGGGGGAGGTTAAGGTTAGGCATCCCTAAGGGGAGGGTTAGTATACTTACGGGCGCCCGTCGGGATCTTCATCTGTCAGTCTCTCACTGTTGGACCTTATGTTCCATCACAAAGACAAAGGTGTGTTGCGATTCCCAAATATTAATGGATACTACCAGGCTTGTCTTCTCCACAGAATTTTGCCATGGTCCAGATCAGATACTCCCAAACAATGGGTGCAAATTGAGAGCCAGGCAATGGAGATTCCTATATCAATAGCCCCATGGCTTCCCATCCTCCCGAATATCTCTCATCCTACTATTGGTCCCACTTTAAGTTGCTGGAAAGCTATACGGAAGTCCTCGATATCCTCACTAAATTCCTCTCTTAGGTCATTTGTTTTTAATTAATAATTCCCTCCGGATATGGATATTAAAGCTTTCCATTCCTGGTATGCGGTGGGACTTTTCAAGGTCTGAAAGCTGATGAGTGGAAGTGGCTTTATGTCTTTTGCTGAGATACGTGAGAAGTGACCCTATCATCTGAGGAATATTGGCATTATCTACGTCATTTCCTGCAATCTCTTGGCCCTCCTAAGACTCAAAAGGAGTAAAAACTAAACAATGTGCTAGCTCTGCCTCCCCGACTCATACTATATCTCTGATATATAATTTGTATTATTTTTTTTTTGTAATCTATTTATAATTTTTAGTGCAAATTGTATTTATTGTAGAAAAAATCAATAGAATAACAATACAATTACTTAGACAATATCGGGGTCATTGCCGGGAAAGACAATATAGCAGAAATACGACACTGGAGAACGGCAAACCTCAATCACAAAAAGTACCAGTGGCATCATAAAATATCACAACATAAGACCCATTTATATATAAAAAACACAAAAAAGACACAACACAAGCAGACAAAGACATAACTAAACAACAAGGGCAGAGGGGGGAGGAAGGAAGGGGAGTAGATATAGTAAAGCAAGAAGAGAAGACAAAAAAAAGAGAAAGAAAAAAGTAGTCACCTCGTATCACATAATATAATCACAGATTTATCAGTACTTATTGGGAGGGAATTAAGAGAAATGCAATGAAAAGTATAGCTGTTAATTAATGTCTGAACCATGTGCAGATGCGCAAGAATTAGCATTATACGTTATTAATTATTATTTGATACTAATCTAGGAAACTAGAGGGCGGGAAGTGGAAAGAATACTTTTGAAGAACACTGAGTCCTTGAAATTCAACCAGCGACACCAAGTATCTCTAAAGGACTCATAATCACCATCAGCAGAGGACATTATATCATCCATATCCATATATAGATCCAGCCTAGTGAACCAATCCATAACTGTTGGAGGAGAGGAGAGGAGGAGCGCCATTTCACCGAAATAACTGCTTTAGCAGCATTATTCAAATGACATAATAAAGTTTTCTTGTACTGTGAAAGGGGCCTTGATGATAGGTGAAACAACCATAATGTTGGCTCTGTAGGGACCGGTTCGTCTAAAATTTTTGCGGAAAGGTTGAGAACTTCAGTCCAGAAAGGCTGAAGGATAGGGCACTGCCACCATATATGGAATGGATTACCTGGAGCCCCAGAGCAACGCCAGCATATATTCGGGACCCCAATTCCCATCTTAGAGAGAATATCTGGGCATCTATACCAACGTGATTACAGTTTATATTGAGTCTCCCTAACACCGACACTAGGAGAGCACGCGTGAGCCAACTTAAATATTCTCTCCCACTCATCGTCAGTTAGGTCGACCCCGAGCTCTCGTTCCCATACCTTGGTAAAATTGGGGAGAGAGAGGCTAGCATCTGCTAAAAGAAAATTATAAATCAGCGAGATAGTGTGAATTGGAGGGACAGGGCTAATACATAATTGCTCAGATGGCGTACAGGGTAAGCATAAAGTTTTGGGGGGACCAAGATACTGCAAAAAATGCTGTACCTGGAGGTAGCGCCAATATTCCCGAGAGGGTAAATTCCACTTCTGACAGACCTCATCAAAGGGCACAAAACTACCACCACTCACCAGCTGTCCGAACCTAAAGAGTCCTATCACTAACCAAGGATGAAAAATCCTAATGTCCAGGCCTGGGAGGAATTGTTAATTAAACAGAAATGAGGCGAGAGGGGAGTGAGATGATGATATCGAGGGGGATTTACGTAGTGTTTTCCAAGAGCTTAACGTAGGGTCAATGGTCGGGTGAGAGATTTTGGGAAGGGCAGGGAGCCAAGGGGCTATTGATAGAGGGATCTTCAGCATCTGATTCTCAATGTGCACCCATTGTTTAGAGGTGTCTGGTCTGGACCAAGACAAAATTCTTTGTAGGATGCAGGCCTGATAGTAACCTTTAATATTTGGGAGGCGTAGGCCACCCCGCTCTTTATGGCGAGACATGACATCTAATTTCAAACGCGGCCTGCCTCCTCCCCAAACAAAATCTCTAATAAGGGCCTGGACTTCCAGGAACCATCGCGGAGGTAGTTGAATTGGGAGGGTTTGTAACAAGTAAAGGATCTTGGGAAGAGAATTCATTTTGAGAATGCCCAGCCTCCCAAACCATGAGAAGGGTCCTGATTTTCATAATCTCAAATCCAAGCGTATCCTGCTCAGAAGGGGAGTGAAATTGGCCTCAAATAGGTGAGAGAGATCTCTAGTAAGATTAACTCCTCGATATGTAAGTTGGGAAGGGTGCCAGGTGAAAGGGAACGCTGGTTTAAGGCCTGAAACCATCTGTGGGGAAGCCGTAATATTTAAGGCCACCGATTTAGAAAAGTTTGAGATATCACCAAATATCCTAAATTCCTCCACCAAATTTGGTAGAGAAATAACAGGATTA
The DNA here is from genome assembly GCA_031769625.1 of Taudactylus pleione. Taxonomy (NCBI): domain Eukaryota; kingdom Metazoa; phylum Chordata; class Amphibia; order Anura; family Myobatrachidae; genus Taudactylus; species Taudactylus pleione. Next base: position 2,470,275 of record JAUIMM010000522.1, on the reverse strand, counting down.
GTAATCGTGGCCAATAAGTCATCAGCAAATAAAGCTAATTTATATTCATCATTATGTAATCTAAAGCCAGATACATTTGGATTCAGTCTAATCGACCTTGCCAAAGCTTCCATACACACAACAAAAATCAGGGGGGACAAAGGACAGCCCTGCCTAGTACTATTATTAATGAAAAAGGAGTTAGAGAGGGAGCCGTTAACCTTAATGCGGGCAGAGGGAGAACGATAAATAGCAAGAACGCGTTGAAGGCAAATAGGACCGAGTCCCAAGTTTCTCAATATTCCAGACATAAAACTCCAATCTATCCTATCAAACGCCTTCTCGGTGTCAGTAGACAGTAGGATTGCTGGAGTATCAGTAGACAAGATATAATGAATAAGGGCTATAATAACCCCACCTGGTCATTGTGAATCAGAGAAGGTAGAAAGTGTTTTAATCTGTTTGATAAAAGTTTAGCATACAGTTTAATATCTATGTTAAGGAGGGAGATTGGACGGTAACTGGGACAGAGGGAGGTGTCCTTGCCTTCCTTAGGGATGACCGTAATGTGGGATTCTAGGGATTGGCCTGAAAAGGGGGTCCTATCGGAAACCGAGTTGAAAGCCTCCAACAATGGGGGAGCCAGTTTGTCCTTAAACGCTTTATAGTAATTTATAGAAAAACCGTCAGGGCCAGGACTTTTCCCGGAAGGGGTGGATTTAATAGCTTCCAACAACTCAGTTAAAGTGAAAGGTTTCTCTAAGTCCCCACTGGCAAGGTCGTCCAGCTTGGGGAATCCAATTCTAGTGAGGTAGGCCTCTATGGCCTGTTGTTTCCCAAGAACATCAGGAAATGCAGAAGGGGCAGGCAAATTATACAACGCAGAATAATATGCGCAGAAAGCGTCTGCAATCTTATGGGTATCATGGAAAACTGTTCCCCTCCCATCTTTAATAGAAGGGATAAAGGAACGGGCTCTCTGAGTTCGCAAAGCTCTTGCCAACATCTTTCCGGGTTTAGTACCCCAACGATAATATCGATTACGACATTTTCGGAAAGAATGTTTGACCTTGTCGAGTAGAAGTTTATTTAGGGCTGAACGAGCTTGGAATAAGTCCACATAAACATCAGAGGAAAGGGAAGTTTTGTGAGTAGATTCCAAAACCTGTATTCTCTGCAATAAATGGTCTATCTGTCCCAACCTTTGTTTCTTTAAATAAGAACCAAGTTGGATGCATTTTCCTCTGAGGACACATTTATGGGCTTCCCATACAGTGAGGCTAGATACATCCGGGGTGATATTACAATCTAGATATGTATCAATGGCCTCTTCTAACTGAGATCTACAGTAAGGGTCAGACAAAAGGGACTCATTAAAACGCCAAGAACTAGTGATTTGATCAGAAAATCCAAGGGAGATGTCCACCCCTACCGGAGCATGATCAGACCAGGTTGTCACTCCTATAAAAGTGTTTTGTATCAAGTGTAGAAATCTATGGCCAACTAATATGTAATCTATCCTGGAATAGGACTGGTGGGAACTAGAATAATATGAGCAGTCCCTATCTAATGGATGTGAGATGCGCCAAACATCGGACAGCTGATGAGTGTAAAGCAACCGTCTTACCTTCCTCGATGTTCGGCAAGGGACTGATGAGGAGCCTGACGAGGTGTCTAGTAGATGGTCCAGAACCCAATTAAAGTCTCCACCTACCATCAAGATCCCCTGTTGGAGTGTATCAATTTTATCCAGAACCCTCTCAAGAAAGGTTGGCTGGCCCTGGTTTGGTGCATAAATATTAACAAACGTGAAAAGTTGATTAAAAATAGAGCACTTAACCAGTAGGCATCTCCCCTCCTCCAAATCATGCACTTCAACACTGGTGACAGGCAAATGTTTAGCGAAAAGAATAGCAACACCCTTAGATTTTGATTGGGAATAATTACTGTAATAAGTTATGGGGTAAAATTGATTATTAAGTCGAGGAGCAGAGGAGGAGTGACGGAAGTGGGTTTCCTGTACAAAAACGATATTTGCTTTATCCGCATGAAAAGAACGAAGGGCTTGGGTTCTCTTTTCTGGGATATTCAGTCCCCTGGCATTAATAGAGACTATACGTAATGAAGCAGCCATATGTGGAGAATAGGGTTAAGGCAACATGACCGAGAAGAATACATCAGATAATACAAAAAAATTAGTAGAGGGACTAAGTAAGAGAGGAGGGAGGGAAAGGGAAAAAGGGAAGAAACATGAAGGAATGAAGGGGAGACATAAAAAACGGAAATTGCGATAGTATAGCAATACATTTATGAGAGGAAAAAGAAAAAAAAACTGCTGCCGGACAATAAGGGGACCACCAGGGAACCCTTGTCATGGGAAAAAATTAGCGGTAGGGGGCACACAGGGGGCGGTGTGCCCACGCCATCCAATAAAAAAGCAAAAAAAACAATCTAGTAGAAACACACAGTATTATCAATATAAAGTAAATAAACATAATCACATAACTCCTCAAAAAAGAAGTAAATGTAGTCAGAGTATATTTCTCCCTTTTTTTTTTTTTTTAAAACAGGTAAATAGAGAGAAGGCATATATTAGCATTTTAACTTAAAAAAAAAAAAGGTATGTAACTCAATTAATCTAACATATCTGACTATAAATGGACCTTGGGAAGAAAGAGATCTAATAAGCCTCTAACAACAAAAGAGGCCCGGACGGCCCAATTCTAAACATTACTGTAATAACAATTCTGCAAAAAAGAATTAATAGAAAGAGCCAGGAATGAATATCGTCTCAATGAAGGGAAACCCTCTAATAAGCTGAACATAGATCAGGTAGGGTCCGATGCTGGAGGGGAGTCAGGACCTTTAGGTTTCTTTTTATGATGCTGTACTTGTTGCCAACGGTCTCTTCTCGGACGGCCAAGAGGAGCAAGTAGAGGAAGTGAAAAAGCCTGCCAATCGGGAAGTGTAATAAGCTCCACGCCCAAAGCAGAGCAGAAATCAGGTAAATCTGCAGGAGACTGGAGAACTAGATGTTTACCGGCATGAGTGACCTGTAGAGAGAACGGAAATCCCCATCTATATTTGATTTCTTGTTTACGCAGGGAATCTGTAAGAGGTTTCAATAACCACCGTTGTTGGAGAGTCCTCCAAGATAGTTCTTGAAAAATTTGTAGACGGGTACCATTAAATTCCACACCTTCCAGATTACGCACTTTATGTAGAATCTATTCTTTCTGTGAGACACGGCATATAACGTCTCTCGGACAATCAGTTGCAAGACCCTTCGGACGTAGAGCTCTGTGAGCACGATCAAATTCCACAGGATCAGTGGGGTCAAGTTCCAGTATTTCTCCAAAAATTTTGTTTAGGGCATCAATCAGTCCAGATGGAGGGACATCCTCAGGAAGCCCCCGGACACCAGTCATCCAGTCTGTTTTGCATTGTCCTCATGTCTGAGGCTTGTTGGGAGACTAAATCGTGAAGATGAGATAACTGGTTATCAACTGACTCTTTCTCCTCTTCAAGAGTAACCATGCGGGATCCCAGATGTTTGACATCAGCTTGTACTAACGAGATCTGAGTCTGCATTGAGTCCTGGATTCGAGACTCCAATGCCTGCATATCTTGTTTAGAGGGAAGAGAGCGGACGTGGGTTAATACTTCTGTGATTTCCCCTCGCAATTGAGACAATTGAGCATGAAGGTCACCGGATGCGGGAGAACGAGCCATGGTAGGGGAGGAAATCTGCACAGGTATGGAGTCAGCAACAGGTGAATCCGCAATATGTGAAATGGATAGATATGAGCGAAGGTTAGGTTGAGAGGAATCGACCGTTGGTGTTCGAGGGTCTTTTTTCTGCGAAACTCTCTTGGTCCTGCCCATCAGGAAAAGACTTGAGGAGGATCATAAGGTCATGTAGTGTGTTAGGTAGATGGATGGCGGGTAGCACATTCCCCTGTTAGTAAGACCACATAGCAAGCAGGAAACGATCACATAGAGCCACTGGGTTCACACTATAGCTCCACTGAAAAGGGGGATAGATTACTTAAGAAGTGTTTGGTGAGCAGGTGAAGGCAAGCCAAGATGGTACTATAACAGCCTTTAGGCAGAGTGGGGAAGTGGATTATATAAAAGACATATACAATAAAAGCAGTGCTAAGGGGACTGAGCTGGTGAAGGAGAGGAATGAGCTCACCACTCTCCAGGATTTCACCTCCAAGGCAAACATCTCGGCACTACTGGGGACACCAGCAAGACTCTGCAGGTCCACAGCCGGGATCAGGATCCAGCAGATATCAGGATCACACAGGGCCTCAGGAAGGCCACATCAGGCACAGCAGAGTAAGGGCGTAGCACAGGGTCCCCAGCGTTGGGAGAACCAGCCTTGAGAGGTAATAATGATACAACCACTCAGTGACCCCTATGCGGGGTAGTATCAGATGACGCGGGCTCAGAGACACCTCCGCCACATGCCCGGAATTATAGTCCCCAGCTTCAGGAGGTAGGGAAGGCCAAGAACAACACCAGGCTCCAGGGAGGTCGCGCCGAGTGCGTCAGAGCGGGAGCGCAGCACAGGCTTTCTGGCGGGCGCTGACAGCTGCTCAGGCCAGCGAAGGTAAGGAAGAGACCACCCGATGTCACCCACGCGGAGGGAGGGTCAGCCGGTCACAGGTGTAGCGGCGGGACCAGGTGCCGCGGATGCAAAGGCACCGCCGCGACAGGCCCGGAAATCCAGTCCCCGGCTTCAGGAGGTCGGGAAGGCCGCAACCCGCAAAGGCATTTAAAAATGCCTTCCGATTCCGCGGACCTTCCCCCTCAATGCGGGCATGTATAGAGCCGATGTGGGAGCAAGCAGGGGTGTCAGGAACCGCAGGAAAGATGCTTTTAAAGGAGGCCAGGAAGGAGCTCTCCCAAAACATGTCTCTCCTCAGTGCTTGCTAGGCCACGCCCCCTTATTTATAATTTTTGATAGTGAATGCATCACAAATATTAACACACACAAAAATTATTTGAGTAGTCTACAACTCAAATATTATATCCAAAAAAAAGAAAAATATACACAAAAAATACACACCAATCGAATTTTGATTTGTAATAAAAATACATTAAAATAATAAGAAAGAAAAAAAAAATGATACAGAAAAATAAGAAAAGAGGGGGGGAAGGGATCAAAGAAAGGCAAACTACGGTATAGTATATCGCTCATGAAAATCCAAAATCACTCCATTCCGGGCATCTGTCTGTGAAATGTAGAGTACCAAGGACCCCAAGTAGCATGAAACTTATTCACTGAATCGTGAAGGAGTGCAGTGATGTATTCCATAGATGCCAGGTACCATATATGAGGCTATTGCCGGGGCATCAATTTGCTTTGTGGCGATCAACAGTTTAGCAGCATTATAGATATGGCCACAAAGTTTGTTCTGGGGTTTAGAGAAGGAGCCAGTTGGTTTGCATAAAAGCATGTGTATAGGGTCTCTAGGGGGGGAAACACAGAGCACCCTGGACACCAAAGATGTTACTTCGTCACAATATTTGGATATCGTTGGACATTCCCACCATACATGTAAATAGGAACCTATTAGGCCACATTGTCTCCAACATAGGTCCAAAGAGCCTGGCAAAATCTGATGTAGTTTTGTAGGAACCATGTGCCAGCGAGAATAAACTTTAAAGGAATTTTCTTTAATATTAGTGTTAATGGAGGACTTAGCCACCCATTGCCTGATATCTACCCAGTCATCGTCCTCCAAACTAATCCCTAGGTCACGTTCCCAGGTCTGTTCAAATGGTTCCCTAAATTCAAGGGATGAGGGGGCTAACATCGAATGCAGCCAGGGTTGTAAATGCATTTGCGCTCAAATGTGGCAGGTTGTCGTAGTTTGTGAGGTTTACTGAGTGATCGAATGAAACTACAAAGTTGTTAGTATGCAAATTGAAAATTAGAAGATAAGCCATGTTTTTCGCTCAATCTGCAAATTTTTGGGGGGCAGTGTCACCTAGAATGTGCATAAGTCTAGTTAACCCAGCCGATATCCAAGGATGCATATAAGAGTACACGCACCCCAATGGGAAATGAGGATGACGCAATGGAGTCAGGGGGGATGGGTATGGTGCCAATTGTAGGCGTTTATTTAGTTTATCCCAAACTTGTAGGAAGCCCTTACACAAGGAACTTCTCGAACTGAGGCTGGTCTTATATTAGGAGGTAGCCAAGGAAGGTAACTAGCCGGATGGGTGCCCACCAGTTCATTTTCAAGTATTATCCATTTCCTACTCCCCTCTTCCGAATGCCATGATGTAATATGGCTTATTTGTGCTCCTGAAAAGTATCAAAGATGGGAAGGCCCAAACCCCCATAAATCATCGATTTGGACAAGCAGGTTCTACTAAGTCTCGGTTTTTTATCTGACCACGCAAAAGAGCCACATACTGATTGAACCTCTCGGAGATAAGAGGTCGGTACTACAATTGGGAGTGTTTGAAATAGGTACAGTAACATAGGAAGGATGGATATCTTAACTGCATTAACACGACCTGTCCATGAGACGCAAAGTGGAGCCCATCTGGCCAGATCCCTATTCAATTAATTGCAGTAGAGGGATAAAGTTGGTCTGAAATAATAGTTCATATTTCTTAGTAATAGTAATCCCTAGATATTTGAAGGATTTATGTCTCCAAATGTGATCAAAATGAGTCTCTAAAAGCTTCTGTGAAGGAGTAGGGAGGTTGAATGCCAAGGCCTCCGATTTGGTGCTATTTACTTTATGCCCCGAGCATTCACCATAAGCGTTTAACTCGGCCTGCAGGTTAGGGAGCGAAGCCATAGGTGATGTCATGATAAGCAGTAAATCATCTGCAGACAGATATTTTGTATTGTGATCTTCGCACAGACACCCTCTTAATATCAGGATTACTCCGAATTTTAGCCGCAAGAGGTTCTATGCTCAAGGCATAGAGCAAAGGCGAAAGTGGGCATCCTTGCCTTGTACCATTACCCAAGGCAAAAAACGGTGAGGAGAGGCCATTAGTTGATACTATAGCCGATGGTTTACAGTATAGAGCCTTGATGGCCGACAAAAAACTACCACAAAAACCATACGTTTGTAGAGCTTGAAACATAACTGGCCAAGATAACCTATCAAAGGCTTTTTCTGCATCAAGTGACAACACTACGGCTGGTATCTTACGTTTGTTTATTTAGGAAATCAAATTGATTGTCCGTCTGGTGTTGTCTGGTGTTGTCTAGAGCCTGTCTCTTGGGAACAAAACCGACTTGGTCAGCATCAATCAACTGTAACAAGTACAAATTCAGTCTATTAGGTAGGATCTTTGCGAACAGCTTAATGTCGGTGTTTAACAAAGATATTGGCCTGTAGTTAGTCCGACAAGTAGGATCCTTCTGGGGTTTGGGAAGCACTATAATAATGGATTTGAGAGAGTCAGGGTGAAAGTGTTCCCCCTCCAATATCCTATTATAAACTGCATTCAGGTGAGGAGAAAGCAATGCAGAAAATGACTTATAGTATCCTGAGGGTAAGCCATCAGGGCCAGGAGCCTTAGAGGGTTTATGTGATTTCAGAGCTACTTCCAACTCCTCCCCGGTAACAGGCACGTTCAGGTCTGCTTTGGCGGTGTCAGAGAGTTTAGGAAGTCTACATGAATCAAGATACTGCTGCGCTACCGAAGGAGAGTGCAATGCCCGGTGGAGACCTTGAAGGTTATATAATGCCTTATAATATTCATAAAAAGAGCGGTTAATTTCTACAGGGTCGTAGGTAATAGCTCCCTGAGCATTTCGAATAGCTGCTATAGTTTGAGAGGCTCTTTTGGCCTTCAACTGCGATGCCAACAGAGTATCAGATTTGTCACTTTTTTCATAGAATTTTTGGTTTGCCCACCTTAATGACTTCTCTGTCTGCTCAGCCAAGATAGACTGCAGCTCACCTCTGACACTTTGCAGTTGCCTGAGTACCGAAGGGGAGTGGGAAAGCTTGTGGAAACTTTCCAGCTGCTCTAATTGCACAGTCAAGTCATCAATCTTTTTAGTTTGTTGCTTTTTCCTGTGTGAAGCGTATTTAATTATCGCCCCCGATTACAGCCTTATGTGCTTCCCACACTGTGGGGTAATGGTCTTCTTGATTGACGTTAAGATCAAAATATTCTTTGATGTGGGTGCAAAGGTAATCTTTAAATTTAGGGATACGGAGGAGGGTCTCATTTAATCTCCATGAAGGGCGACCTCGTCCAGAGAGTATTAGGTTCATATATGAGCTACAACCATGGAATGGTCTGACCACACAATAGGTACAATCTCAACTTTGACTAGCATTTCCAGTATCCTGCTACAACCCAAAATCATATCTATCCTAGAATAGGAGTCATGCAGGGTCGAATAAAATGTGTAATCCCTTGAAGTTGGGTTATGGGCCCTCCAAGTATCAAAAAGACCAGCATCGGTTATTGTCTTGCGAAGAGTGCCATACGGTAAACGAAGAGGGTGGGCGTGTTTTGGGGTGCTTTTATCCAAATCGGGAGACAATATTGCATTAAAATCCCCTCCCATTAATAGCAGGCCTCTGCGGACTTTAGAGATTTCTGCTAACCGAGTGCGGAAAAACCGGGCTTGACCCGTATTGGGAGCGTACAACTTCACTTTAGTTTTAATTTGATGGCCCAGTTGTGCAACCAAAATAAGGTATCTCCCATCCGAGTCACTCTTAGATGAACGTACCATAATTGCCACCCCGTTTTTTATAGTTTTTTGGTAGAATGGAAAACATTGGGGTAGCGCTTTCACACTAGAGAAGGATGAGAGGTCTTTTTGAAATGGGTCCTTGCAAAAATATTGTCACCCCCGTTGAGATTGCATTGTGTTAAATAAAAGTGACCTTTTGTGGGGAGTATTAAGGCCCTTTACATTAAGCGATAACACAGTTAACACCATAATTCGCATTATTCTGTTATTATTATAAACCAATAATTTTGCCTAAAACAGAAATAAAATTAAAAAAAAAGGTGGAAGAGAAAAAAATAGAAAAGTGAACAATTCTATCCCCTAAATAAAATGGGGGATGAATTTCACAATTGGTACGCCCTTTAGAAATATTAAAGTAGGAAGTGCTTTGAAAATAGGAGCACTTCTAATGGGCGTTATATTTGGGAGGGCAAAAATACTTACAGAACAACTACTGAATGGTAACTCTCGTTAGTCCCACGTAGTGGGGGGGGGGGGGGGGTACGAGGATGAGTGGAAATGATACTGTCCACTCGGTACTTTCAAACAAAACAGTTAAACCTTATACAATACCGGTTCAAGGAAGACAATAAACATATGCAACACAATTTTGGCACACATTATAACAGTCCAAATATCCTAAAAGGAGAAACAAATAACATGTTAATATAACATGTGAGGGAAGCATAGAAAAAAGAGGGGCGGAACTCCATCTCAGCCCGTAATTCAAGGACCCCTCTTGCCTATCAGGCATCTTTCCTATGGTATCACGTAGTTTGGAGTTTATGCAAAAGTTCTCTGCCTTCCTTAGTGCCATGCACAGAGAGTTGTCTGCCATTTACCTCCACAATCAATCGTAAGGGAAAGCCCATCTGTATTTGTACTCATTGTCCCGTAACACCCTGGTAACGTTGCGTAGATCTCTACGTTTAAGGATAGTTGAAGGGACTAAGGACCTCATTCAGAGTTGGTCGTGAGCGCCGATGCGCTCGTAACCGACTCGATGGAATGGCCTGCGCACGTGCAGCGGCTGCACTGCGTGTGCGCAAGCCCCAGAGCGACAGAGAAACTCTGTCGCTCCGGAGCTCGTTACCAAAGGGGCGGCTGTCGATGTTGATTGACAGCTGCCCCCGTTTGGTAGGCGGGCCGGGGGGGTGGTTTCCAAAATGGAGGCGTGATGTCAGTGGGGAGCTTCCTGTTCCGTCAGAGCAGAAAGGTCCCTGGGGCTTACGAGTGCCCAGACCCAACCTTAGGGTCTGGTCGTAAGCCCTGATGGTCACCATCGCGACCATCAACCTGGTCGGTCGTTAAGCTGTGGATGGTAACCCAGAGCTTAACGATCGACAAGGAGGCGGCTGTTCAGGATGCAAGCGGCGCCCTGATTTAGTGCGACCGCTTGCAACTAACGACCACCTCTGAATGAGGTCCAAGATCTTGAAAAATTTGTAAGTGAAAACCCTCAAAAAAGATCTGTGGGGTTGATCTACAGGCAGCAACAATTTGGTCCTTAATTTTAAAGGACAGAAACTTTAAGATAACTTCTTTCGGAGGAGCATCTACTTTTGGTTTTGGTCTGAGAGCTCTGTGGGCCCATTCTATAAGCAGTGATTGCTTAGAGAGGGTATCAGCATCATAAAAAAGTGTTTCAGATACGGTTCAAGAGACTGGGGAGAAACCGTTTCAGGAATATTGCGAATTCTCAAGTTATTCCGTCTTTTCCTTTTTTCAATGTCCTCATTTTTGTCTCGTAGATACTCCACTTCGCGGTGCAGAAAGTCTATGTGAGGCGTCATTCAAACCCCTAGAGAGTGATTCCGCCCTCGCTTCCACTGCTGAAGTGCGTTTAGGTAAAGAAGCAACTTCGTTGCGGAGGTCTGCAGAGAGTTGTTGAACGTTAGAAGTGAGTGTTTTATTAAGTTCCGCCAACATAACTTGAATGTCATTTTTAGTGGCGTATACGGCGTCTATAGGTTCATCAGTACCAAGTGGATCCCCAGGAGATATCGGGGGAGACAGTGAGGTTTGGCAGGAATCAGAGCGAGATGAGTGTGGTAATATACCTTGTGGGGTGTTCTTCTTCCCTTTGTTAACATTTTGATGCATTTTGTGTAGCAAGTATAAATATAGACCGATCAGGTATTGCAATTCAAATGAAGTCCCGAGTGGACACTAATAATACGACCTTAGAACATGGTTCGCTTCCCGGCAGCAGTCATCGAGTAGTAGAAATACAGCAAGGCAGCAATCCAATATTAGACAGTTATACAAATCCTGAAGAAACTTTCCACTTGTAATAATACAAAGTATCCACAAGATGGCACTGAGTCGTTGAACTAGAGAAGTGCTATCTATAGAAATTATTTAGTGCTCACCAAACAATAGTGATATGATATAAAATCTATAAGCACAGTCCAGTAATCCAAAAAAAAAAATACTGTGGAACAATCAGAAGGTATTAATCTTATGGCTGACCTCCTTTGCCCCCTTTTTTGTTTAATTGGTGTTGGTGTAATGCTCACTGAGTGCAGCCCAAGCTGTATGCTGCAACTAGGGTTAATTCCAGAGAAGCAGGCAAAACACTGGGGAAGTCCAATGTAGGGGTCTAGTATGCAGGTGACTCACCGCAAAGCAGCCCGAGGTGCAGGGAGGGGAAAGCACCTCCGTATCCTCCGTTTTCCTTGCAGGCAGTGGCAATGGGCCTCAGGGAGACACCAAGACGGGCCACCCAGGTGGATGAGTGCGGCAGCAGCAGCCGGAAGACCACAGCCGGGGCAACTTGTCAGCAGGGGTCTCACGGCCTCTGGAGAGGACCCCCAAATGTATCGAAATGGGAGCCGGGAATAGAGGTAATGTAGAGGTGTTGCCAGCGGCGCTGACTCGCCAGGGACTGGGTCTAAATTTAGGCCGCGGTTTCCCTGCAGGTGTAGGCCTCTGCGGTAGTCGGGCAGCGGAGGTCCCGCAATCAGCACAGCAGGGTCTAAAGTAGCCGGTAATTCAAAGGGGGCTGCCTGGGGAGGGTCAGCAATAGGAAGGGGCTAGAAGAAATGTCTCTTTTGTGCACTTCTGACGGAGCCCACGGGAAGCACGTCCACTTCGGTGCTCAGCCAGGCCACACCCCCTCTGATATATAATTTATTATTGGCGGATGCGAGCCTTTCTCTCCCTAATTTTACCAAACTTTGGGACCGTGAGTTTGGAGATGACCTAGGTCAGTGGTTCTCAAATTCGGTCCTCAGGGCCCCACACAGGTCATGTTTTGCAGGTCGCCCAGCAGGAGCACAGGTGTAGTCATTACTCACTGATACATTTGAAAAGATCCACAGGTAGAGATAATTATTTCACTTGTGATCAGTGAGGAGACCTGGAAAACATGCACTGTTTGGGGACCTGAGGACCGAGTTTGAGAACCTGTGACCTAGGTGAAGATAAGTGGGAAAAAATATTTAAATTAGCTCCTGTCTGTTCCTCCAGTACTAGTGTCATAGAGACCCAATATAAATTGCTCTCCCGTTGGTACAGGTGCCCAGACATCCTCTCTAAGGCCCGTATTCAATTAGTTTTGTGCCCGCGATAGTTTTGCCTGCCTGACCCCCAGAACCTTATTTCGCTAGTTTTTGAAGTTGCTTCCCAACTTTTTGCTTTTTCGCCCCAAAAATGAAAGTACTTTTTTGGGGCGTTAAGTTTTTCTTCCAGGAATTTATTGATGCAGTTGTCCTTTGGGGGGGGCTGTTCCAAGGGCTCTGAGCGGTTTCCCCACATTTGCACCCCAAAACAAAAATGTTGCACTTCTTTTCTCCTGCTATGCAGAGGCAAATCTTTTTCACCTATTACATTGCATTGACTTTCCGTGTACACGATGGGAATCATTTAATGTTCCATTGGAAACATCGGTCAAATGGTTTCGATGTTCAATGGTCAACCCTGCAATGTTTAGGATCCAATGTTTCATCACCATCACAAGATTTCTCCCCCAATGTTTTTTCCTGCTTTTCCAATGTTTTTTTTTGTTGTTGTCACTGCTGTGTGACACTCAGTGTGGTGCCGTCACTGCTGTGTGACGCTGTGTGGTGCCGTCACTGCTGTGTGACGCTGTGTGGTGCCGTCACTGTTGTGTGACGCTGTGTGGTGCTGTCACTGCTGTGACGCTCTGTGGTGCCGTCACTGCTGTGTGACCCTGTGCGGTGCTGTCACTGCTGTGTGACGCTCTGTGATGCTGTCACTGCTGTGTGACACTGTGCGGTGCTGTCACTGCTGTCACTGCTGTGTGGTGCTGTGAGACACTGTGTGGGGCTGTCACTGCTGTGTGGTGCTGTGTGACGCTGTGTGGTGCTGTCACAGCAGTGTGACACTGTATGGTGCTATCACTGCTGTGTGACGCTGTGTGGTGCTGTGTGACGCTCTGTGGTGCTGTCACAGCAGTGTGACACTGTGTGGTGCTGTTACTGCTGTGTGGTGCTGTCACTGCTGTGTGACCCTGTGTGGTGCTGTCACTGCTGTGTGACGCTGTGTGGTGCTGTGACTGCTGTGTGACCCTGTGTGGTGCTGTCACTGCTGTGTGACCCTGTGTGGTGCTGTCACTGCTGTGTGACGCTGTGTGGTGCTGTGACTGCTGTGTGACCCTGTGTGGTGCTGTCACTGCTGTGTGACCCTGTGTGGTGCTTTCACTGCTGTGTGACCCTGTGTGGTGCTGTCACTGCTGTGTGATGCTGTGTGGTGCTGTGACTGCTGTGTGATCCTGTGTGGTGCTGTGACTGCTGTGTGACGCTGTGTGATGCTGTCACTGCTGTGTGACGCTGTGTGGTGATGTGACTGCTGTGTGACGCTGTGTGGTGCTGTGACTGCTGTGTGACCCTGTGTGGTGCTGTCACTGCTGTGTGACGCTGTGTGGTGCTGTCACTGCTGTGTGACGCTGTCACTGCTGTGTGACGCTGTGTGGTGCTGTCACTGCTGTGTGACGCTGTGTGGTGCTGTGACTGCTGTGTGACGCTGTGTGGTGCTGTGACTGCTGTGTGATGCTGTCACTGATGTGTGGTGCTGTGACTGCTGTGTGACACTGTGTGTGGTGCTGTGACTGCTGTGTGACACTGTGTGGTGCTGTGACTGCTGTGTGATGCTGTGTGACGCTGTGTGGTGCTGTGTGACGCTGTGTGACCCTGTGTGGTGCTGTCACTGCTGTGTGACCCTGTGTGGTGCTGTCACTGCTGTGTGGTGCTGTCACTGCTGTGTGACCCTGGCCCTCATTCAGAGCCGTACGCTCTGAGCAGAGCGCACGCTCTGAATGAGGGCCGTCCTCCATAACTATGGAGCGTCCTCCTGGACGCTCGTATAGCTGTGGGTCTCCACCCAGAGCCTATACGAGCGTGCAATTTGATGGCTGCGATGGTCTTGACCATCGCGACCATTCGAAACTGCGAGCCGGAGCCTGCAGTTGAGGTTTTCAACCGCAAGGCCCGGAGTGATTTTGGCTCTATCAGAGCCAAAATCACTCCCACTGACATCACTAGTGATGTCAGTGGGCCGGCTTCTGACGGTAGGCGTTCCCTTAGGAACGCCCCCGTCAGGGAGGCACGCCCCCGGCACGCCCACCAAAGGGGGCGTGCTGTCAATCAACATCGACAGCACGCCCCCTTTGATCAGACACAACGAGCGAAGGACTTTCCTTCGCTCGTCGCGTCTGGCGCATGCGCACGACTGAGCTCCCTCCGTCGTGCGCATGCTCAGTGCAGAACATCGACCCACTTGCGAGCGGACAGCCGCTCGCGAGTGGGTCTCAATCAGGCCCCCTGTGTGGTGCTGTCACTGCTGTGTGACGCTGTGTGGTGCTGTCACTGCTGTGTGACCCTATGTGGTGCTGTCACTGCTGTGTGATGCTGTGTGACGCTGTGTGGTGCTGTAACTGCTGTGTGACGCTGTCACTGATGTGTGACGCTGTGTGGGGCTGTCACTGCTGTGTGACCCTGTGTGGTGCTGTCACTGCTGTGTGACGCTGTCACTGATGTGTGACGCTGTGTGGGGCTGTCACTGCTGTGTGACCCTGTGTGGTGCTGTCACTGCTGTGTGACGCTGTCACTGATGTGTGACGCTGTGTGGGGCTGTCACTGCTTTGGGCTGCCGGCTGGCTCTCTCCTTGTTTTATAGTCAATTACAACTTAGAATGGAGTACAGTGACTGGGCTATGGCTGCTGTGTGCATGCTGCTGCTGGGGGAGGTGGCTGACACTCTGGTCAGCCAATTAGCAGCAGCACATAGGACAGTCCCACCCCTGGCTCACTGGTGCTGCTCTCAGTGAGCCCTGGTTGGCTGTTGGGGTGTCTGGCTGCTGCAGTTATTGGTCACTGAGCTGTCAGTCTCACAGTGTCACTGTCAGGCACTCACTGCATGTGCAGGACAGACCCAGCAGTGCCTCAGTGTCTGGAGTGACAACATTGGTGAGGAGCTGAGAGTGTTTGTTTGTGTGATGATATAGACAGAGACTTAGGGGCCTATTCATCAACACTAACATAAGGTTTTTAAGGACATTTTCCTTAAATACCGTTATTTTAGTATTCATGAAGACACTTAACCAGGAGATATCACAGATATCTCCTTGCTAAGTCCCCCTGCGTTAATTTCCACACTCCCCATACATTAGTACATTAGTACATTAGTATGGGTACATTAGTACATTAGTACATTAGTACATTAGTATGGGTACATTAGTACATTAGTACGGGGATATTAGTACATTAGTACATTAGTATGGGGATATGGAAATTATGGTATTCATCAAATTCCGAAAATTATGTATTTTTGGAATTTGATGGTGTCACTATCCGCCACTGTGAGGTGGCGAATAGCAGGTGACACTCCTCTGTGTCAGCGTGGGCAGGTCCCCCGGCGTCTTCCTCCGGCGCTCTGGTCCCTCGATATCCTTATGGGATATAGGTATCTTATGAATATAGCATTGGTTGGTAGCATACTTGTGGTCCATAAGTGTTTTTGTTTTTTTGTATTTGTTGAATATTTTTGTGTAGACTTACGGTGCCATTGAGGAATTACCTATATATTAGAACACCGTTTGATTAGCTATTAAATCGCTGCGTTAAAATGTGTGCAGTTTGTTTGTGCTGCCTCCAATATTTGTTGTTCTTGTAGACAATTCAAGGAACAAAATCTAAATGGGGTGATGCTTTGTTTGTGAATGTTTTTACATGTATAGTGTTATTGTTGTAAAGGTGTGTGGTATGTTATTCACTACACGGATTTGTTTACTTTTATTTCCATGTGCTCTGTTGTGTGGTTGCTTAGCAACTTCAGACGGCGACCAGGTGGGGCGGGTGCGGGCGGGTGACGTCATCATTCGGCATTGGACTGTCGGGCCGCGCTGATGAGGACTTCTCTGGCCCGCTCCGCAACAAGCTGTGTCTCATTTTAAAGTTGATTGGGGTAGCTCTGTGGGTATATGTATGTGGTGTGTTTTGGTGATTTTATTGTTGCTCTATGTCCCTGACGACGGGAGTTTTATCCCGAAACGTAGGATTAAAGGACTTTCTATCTCAATTACTCAGTCTCACGAGTGCCTCCGTTTATGGATGTTTATTTATCGGCCTGTTTTTGACCTTGGAGGGCACCGGAGCATTTCTTACAATTGGAGTGCCGGGCACGTTTGGAATTATATATATATATATATATATATATATATATATATATATATACTGTTTGCCTCCATGAGATAGACATAGTCTAAGCTTTATTTTAAAAGTGTATTAGTCTATTATATATTTAAGTATAGAGTTTTCTTAAAAAAGACAAATACATTGGAAAACATTGGTTAACATCTGTTCCAGAGAACCAATGTTTGTATCTAAATAATGTTTTGTATTCAATGTTAAAAACATTGGTACTTCCAATGTTTTTTTTTCGATGTCCCAACCCTGCGCGAAACCCAGCTGGAATTTAATATGGAGATAAGTTTCTGCCACGTGAAAAGCCCCGATCCGCGATACTTTTCCGCGGATCTCGGCTTTTCGCTTCTAATTGAATACGGGCTTAAGATGGGGATCAGTATGCCAAATATTTGCTGGCGTTGATCTGGGGCTCCGGGTAACCCATTCCATATTTGGTGGCAGTGCCCTGTCCTCCAACCCTTTTTGGAATAAAGTCCTAAATTTTTCTGCAAACATTTTGGCTGAATCAGTCCCTACAGACCCTATGTTTTGGCTGTTTAATTTGTCGTCCAGACCTCTCTCAAAATATAAGAAATCCTTGCTGTCGTTTGAACAATGCGGCTAAAGCAATTAACCCGGTAAGATGGCGCTCCTCCTCCCCTCCAACGGTAATGGATTGGTTCAACAGAATAGATCTATATATGGATATGGAGGACATACTGCTGATGGTGGTTATGAGTCTTGTAGAGACAGCTGGTTTCGCTGGATGGATTTCAAGACTCTGTGACCTTCAAAAATATCCTTTCTTCTACTCACCCCTAAATTTCCTAGGTTAGATATAAATTGTAGTTGATTTGGGTTTCTGGGAGCTGGCTGCTAGGTTATATTGTAGTGCTAGCCTCACCATGTTTCTTTTTTATTTGGTTCTTTGTGGAATATTATTATTATATTCGCTGCCTTTTTGCTGTCACTGGCGACATATTGTATTTTTAATATATTTTTTTATAATTTTTTTTCCCAAAAGTATTTATGTTCTGGACTATGGGCCTGATTCAGACCCGTCGCAAGCGCTCGCAACCGGGTCGATGGTGGCCTGGAGCGCATGCGCACGACGGAGCCGGCTCCATCGTGCACATGCGCGAGACCCGGAAAGCGGCGGGCACTCTGTCGCTCCGGGTCTCGCACCAAAGGGGACGTGCTGTCGATGTTGAGTGACGGGACGCCCCCTTTGGTTGGCAGGCTGGGGGGGTGGCTGCCCAGACGGAGGCGTTCCCATGAGAACCCTCCGTTTTGGGGGCGGCCCCACTGACATCAAGTGATGTCAGTTGGAGAGCTTTCGGCTCTGTTTGAGCCGAAAGCTCTCTGGGGTTTGTGGCCACGAGACCCTACCACAAGGGTCTCGTCGCAAGCCCGATGGTCGCGACGGTCTTGACCATCGCGACCATCATCCTGGCCGCTCGCATTAGCTGTGGGTGGCCGCTCTATTTAAAAAAAAATAAAAAATGCCCAGATTCAGAGCGAGCGCTCTGTCAGAGCGTTCGGCTCTGAATCAGGGCCACTGTTCTTAAATATATGTACTGTTCCTATATTTTCTTGACATATCTAATAATATACAATTTGCACTAAAAACACTGAAGCAGCAAACTTTGTGAAAACCAATACTTGTGTCATTCTCAAAACTTTTGGCCATGGCTGTAGGTTATGTCAGATGTCACAGTCTCATTGTCTTACACATACATAAGTATGGTGCAGGTAATATTCCATTCATAAATGCTGACACAGATGTATGATTTGTAACAAAACACTATTGTCCATAAGTACGAAGCTTGGTCCTGATAGTCACTACTGGCCATTGCGTCACGAGGTCCTTGCCGACCGTCATCTGTTTTTCAGCTCCATTCCTACGCTTCATTCATGTTCTCGCCCAGGGCCTGATTCAGCAAGGAACGCAGTTGTTTATACGCACGCAATTGGCCGATTAATATGCAGTGCGTGAGCCAGACGCTGCCATCGGGACTGCGATCGCAGGGGATACGCAGACCCATGGCAGAATGAGTGACAGGAAGTGCCATTTGTGGGTGGTGTCAGGGGGGGTGGTTGGGTGAACGCAGGCGCGCTAGTGCGTCTCAACGCCGTTTCAGGGGCGTGCATAAATTAGCCACTGTGATACCAGTCGCCGCCTGTGGACTCCTAGCGTGCTCAGAAGCAGTTCCTGAGTGAGGTCTGACCTGCCTTACCTGTGCGTATGGGTCCGATGTTACTCCATGTTACCGATTGTTACACTATGTTGCCCCAGTATACTGATGTGAGTAAGGGGAAGTGGGCGTCTTTATGTCAGGCTGAGATCGCAATGCGAATGCACACATTTACAAATCACCGCTGATATTAGCAGCTGCGTTGCGTGCATATAAGCAGAATAGCGATTCATGCTGAATCAGGCCCTCAGTCTCTTCTTGATTATGTTCAACCTCCTGCCGATCTCCGTGGTCTGGGGTATAGTGAGGATTAAGAGGGACCTGCAACCAGCAAAATACTGAGGTAGAGAAGGGCCCCAAAATGACTGCCCATCGTCAGTGGGGAGTTATTGGTATCAAGTTAGCGCTGAACTCTACTTGTAATGGATTCTCAGCACTAAAAGGTTCCTGTTCCATCTTCATCCAGTAGGCACTGGGGATAAAGGACATCCAGTGGGTACCGGGAATAATGGACATCCAGTGGGTACCGGGGATAATGGACATCCAGTGGGTACCGGGGATAATGGACATCCAGTGGGTACCGGGGATAATGGACATCCAGTGGGTACCGGGGATATTGGACATCCGGTGGGTACCGGGGATAATGGACATCCGGTGGGTACCAGGGATAATGGACATCCGGTGGGTACCGAGGATAATGGACATCCGGTGGGTACAGGGGATATTGGACATCCGGTGGGTACCGGGGACAATGGACATCCGGTGGGTACCGGGGATAATGGATATCCGGTGGGTACCGGTGACAATGGACATCCAGTGGGTATTGGACATCCTGGGGTGATCACTTAGTCACCAAACACATAATGAAGTTCAGGTAAATTAGCCCTAGACACACACCGAGCCATCTTATCAGCATTGTGTGCCCTGAGCAATGCACTGGGCCCCCTGCAATCAGACACTCAACGCCCCCCCCTCCCCATTAATGAAATCAGACACCAGATCAGACACCCACTGCCCCCTCCCCATTAATAAATCAGACCCCAGATCAGACACCCACTGCCCCCTCCCCATTTAATAAAATCAGACCCCAGATCAGACACCCACTGCCCCCTCCCCATTAATAAATCAGACCCCAGATCAGACACCCACTGCCCCCTCCCCATTAATAAATCAGACCCCAGATTAGACACTCACTGCCCCCTCCTCCCCATTAATAAAATCAGACCCCAGATCAGACACCTACTGCCCCCTCCCCATTAATAAATCAGACCCCAGATCAGACACCCACTGCCCTCTCCCCCATTTAATAAAATCAGACCCCAGATTAGACACCCACTGCCCCCTCCCTATTAATAAATCAGACCCCAGATCAGACACCTACTGCCCTCTCCCCATTTAATAAAATCAGACACCCACTGCCCCATCTTTAATAAAATCATATCGAAGAGCAGACACCCACTGCCCCCTCCCCATTAATAAAATCAGACCCCAGATCAGACACCTACTGCCCCCTCCCCATTAATAAAATCAGACCCCAGATCAGACACCTACTGCCCCCTCCCCATTAATAAAATCACATCACAGAGCAGACGCCCACTTCCACCTCTATTTCATTTAGAACAATTAGGGGTCTCTTCAGCAATAATTTTCTTACATAAAAAATGCAGAAATCATAATTTCCGCATCTTTTATGTAAATCCCGTATTCAGCAATGGGATAATGGAGAAGATACCGCAATTATCTTCTCCACTAATTCCCATCTCGCACTGTAGGGATCAGCCATTGATCCCTACAGTGCTTTAACGCTCTTTGCTATTCCGCAAAGAAAAAGTGTTAAATTGCTCGAAAAATCCATTACATTATATAACGCCATCTCAGAATGGCGTAATATGGGGAAAATACTTACATTTCCCGAAAACTGCAGGGACAGAGGGAAACTTTCCCATAAGCCCCTGCAGCATCCTGTAACTCCGCCCAGTCTCCGTGCCTGGTTTGCGGTGACCACCAATTAGAGCCTGTTAAACCTGCCGAAAGTGATTGACGTGTATACAGGCTTTATACTAGCCTGTATACATGTATATTTATGTATATATATGTTTTATATATAATAGCACATAAATATACATGTATACAGGCTAGTATAACGCCTGTGTACACTTGTCAATCACTTTGGAAAGGCTGTAATTGAACTTGCCCGTCCGCGGTTACCTCAAAGCCGGGATGGCGACTGTTCGGAAGCGCATGACTGATCAAGCTCAGTAGCAGAAACAGAAGGGATTGTTTTTGGAAACCGATAACAATCCCTTCTGTGACATCACAGGGACAGCGTGTTCCCACAACCGCCGTCCCTGCCTAATACATCGCCTTCTGTGACATCACAGGGACAGCGTGTTCCCACAACCGCCGTCCCTGCCTAATACATCGCCTTCTGTGACATCACAGGGACAGCGTGTTACCACAACCGCCGTCCCTGCCTAATACAATCCCTTCTGTAACATCACAGGGACAGCGTGTTACCACAACCGCCATCCCTGCCTAATACAATCCCTTCTGTGACATCACAGGGACAGCGTGTTACCACAACCGCCGTCCCTGCCTAATACAATCCCTTCTGTGACATCACAGGGACAGCGTGTTACCACAACCGCCGTCCCTGCCTAATACATCGCCTTCTGTGACATCACAGGGACAGCGTGTTACCACAACCGCCGTCCCTGCCTAATACATCGCCTTCTGTGACATCGCAGGGACAGCGTGTTACCACAACCGCCGTCCCTGCCTAATACAATCCCTTCTGTGACATCGCAGGGACAGCGTGTTACCGCAACCGCCGTCCCTGCCTAATACAATCCCTTCTGTGACATCGCAGGGACAGCGTGTTACCGCAACCGCCGTCCCTGCCTAATACAATCCCTTCTGTGACATCGCAGGGACAGCGTGTTACCGCAACCGCCGTCCCTGCCTAATACAATCCCTTCTGTGACATCGCAGGGACAGCGTGTTACCGCAACCGCCGTCCCTGCCTAATACAATCCCTTCTGTGACATCGCAGGGACAGCGTGTTACCGCAACCGCCGTCCCTGCCTAATACAATCCCTTCTGTGACATCGCAGGGACAGCGTGTTACCGCAACCGCCGTCCCTGCCTAATACAATCCCTTCTGTGACATCGCAGGGACAGCGTGTTACCGCAACCGCCGTCCCTGCCTAATACAATCCCTTCTGTGACATCACAGGGACAGCGTGTTACCGCAACCGCCGTCCCTGCCTAATACAATCCCTTCTGTGACATCGCAGGGACAGCGTGTTACCGCAACCGCCGTCCCTGCCTAATACATCGCCTTCTGTGACATCGCAGGGACAGCGTGTTACCGCAACCGCCGTCCCTGCCTAATACATCGCCTTCTGTGACATCACAGGGACAGCGTGTTACCACAACCGCCGTCCCTGCCTAATACAATCCCTTCTGTGACATTACAGGGACAGCGTGTTACCGCAACCGCCGTCCCTGCCTAATACATCGCCTTCTGTGACATTACAGGGACAGCGTGTTACCGCAACCGCCGTCCCTGCCTAATACATCGCCTTCTGTGACATTACAGGGACAGCGTGTTACCGCAACCGCCGTCCCTGCCTAATACAATCCCTTCTGTGACATCACAGGGACAGCGTGTTACCACAACCGCCGTCCCTGCCTAATACATCGCCTTCTGTGACATCACAGGGACAGCGTGTTACCACAACCGCCGTCCCTGCCTAATACATCGCCTTCTGTGACATCACAGGGACAGCGTGTTACCACAACCGCCGTCCCTGCCTAATACATCGCCTTCTGTGACATCATAGGGACAGCGTGTTACCACAACCGCCGTCCCTGCCTAATACATCGCCTTCTGTGACATCACAGGGACAGCGTGTTACCACAACCGCCGTCCCTGCCTAATACAATCCCTTCTGTGACATCACAGGGACAGCGTGTTACCACAACCGCCGTCCCTGCCTAATACAATCCCTTCTGTGACATCACAGGGACAGCGTGTTACCACAACCGCCGTCCCTGCCTAATACATCGCCTTCTGTGACATTACAGGGACAGCGTGTTACCACAACCGCCGTCCCTGCCTAATACATCGCCTTCTGTGACATTACAGGGACAGCGTGTTACCACAACCGCCGTCCCTGCCTAATACATCGCCTTCTGTGACATTACAGGGAAAGCGTGTTACCACAACCGCCGTCCCTGCCTAATACATCGCCTTCTGTGACATTACAGGGACAGCGTGTTACCACAACCGCCGTCCCTGCCTAATACAATCCCTTCTGTGACATCACAGGGACAGTGTGTTACCACAACCGCCGTCCCTGCCTAATACAATCCCTTCTGTGACATCACAGGGACAGCGTGTTACCACAACCGCCGTCCCTGCAGAAAATAATGCGGAATAGCTTACTTAAGTCTTAATAATTCATAAAAAATCGTGATGATGTTGCCCGATAATATTCTGGACAACATAAGTCACTTTTGCTGAATAGACCCCCTCAGAGATTTCACCAGCAGCACAAAAGTGACGATGTTGCCCAGAATAATATCGGGCAACATCATCACGATTTTTTATGAATGATTAAAATGATGTGCTTTTATATTTAACATTTCTATATAAATGTTAAGTATAAAAGCACATAAATATACATGTATATATAGACATGTCAATCAGTTCGGACAGGCTGGAGCTGTACTTACCCCGTTGGCGGTCACCGCAGGCAGGGACGGAGACTATTCCCGAGCACATGACTGAGCATACGCAGAAGAAGAAACAGAAGGGGTTGTTTTTGGAATCCCGAATATAATGCCTTCCGTGACATCACAGGGACAGCGTGTTCCCACAACCGCCGTCCCTGCCTAATACAATCCCTTCTGTGACATCACAGGGACAGCGTGTTACCACAACCGCCGTCCCTGCCTAATACAATCCCTTCTGTGACATCACAGGGACAGCGTGTTACCACAACCGCCGTCCCTGCCTAATACAATCCCTTCTGTGACATCACAGGGACAGCGTGTTACCACAACCGCCGTCCCTGCCTAATACAATCCCTTCTGTGACATCACAGGGACAGCGTGTTACCACAACCGCCGTCCCTGCCTAATACAATCCCTTCTGTGACATCACAGGGACAGCGTGTTACCACAACCGCCGTCCCTGCCTAATACAATCCCTTCTGTGACATCACAGGGACAGCGTGTTACCACAACCGCCGTCCCTGCCTAATACAATCCCTTCTGTGACATCGCAGGGACAGCGTGTTACCGCGACCGCCGTCCCTGCACAAAATATTGCTGAATAGCAGCAATAAATGATCATAATTGATAAAAACTTGTGACGATGTTGCCCGATAATATTCTGGGCGACATCGTCACTCTTGCTGAATAGACCCCTTAATGTTAGAGTCACACAGAGCACAGTAACTTCACTAACAATCCCTCTTATTATGACAAATGTACAGTCAGGTGCATATATATTGGGACATTGACAGAATTTTCATATCTTGGCCTCTATTCACCACCACAATGGCTTTGAAATTAAACAAACAAGATGTGATTTACCTGCAGACTCTAAGATTTCATTTGAGGGTAATTACATCCAAATCAGGTGAACGGTGCAGGAATTACAACGGTTCCCGCTTTCTAAGGGGCCAAAAGTAATGGGACTATCAACTCAAAAGCTATTTCATGGACAGGTGTGGGCTATTCCCTCGTTATTTCATTATCAATTAAGCAGGTAAAAGGTCTGGAGTTGATTCTAGGTGTGACATTTGCATTTGGAATCAGTTGCTGTCTACTCTCAATATGAGATCCAAAGAGCTGTCACTATCAGTGAAGCCATCATTAGGCTGAAAAATCCTAGCAAACCCATCAGAGAGATAGCAAAAACATTAGGCGTGGCCAAATCAACTGTTTGGAACATTCTTAAAAAGAAAGAACGCATCGGAGAGCTCAGCAACACCAAAAGACCCGGAAGACCACGGAAAACAACTGTGGTGGATGACAGAAGAATTAATTCCCTGGTGAAGAAAAACCCCTTCACAACAGTTGGCCAAATCAAGAACACTCTCCAGGAGGTAGGTGTATATGTGTCAAAGTCAACAATCAAGAGAAGACTTCACAAAAGTGAATATAGAGGGTTCACCACAAGATGTAAACCATTGGTGAGACACAAAAACAGGAAGACCAGATTAGAGTTTGCCAAACAACATCTAAAAAAGCCATTACTGTTCTGGAACAACATCCTATGGACAAAAGAGACAAAGATCAACTTGTACCAGAGTGATGGAAAGAGAAGAGTATGGAGAAGGAAAGGAACTGCTCATGATCCAAAACATACAAAGTGAAAGTTAGATTTAGGATTGTTTAGTTTGTCCCATTACTTTTGGCCCCTTAAAAAGTGGGAGGCACATATAGAAACCGTTGTACTTCCTACACCGTTCACCTGATTTGGATGAAATGGCCCTCAAATTAAATCTGAAAGTCTGCAGGTAAAGCACATCTTGTTTGTTTCATTTCAAAGCCATTGTGGTGGTGACTAGAGGCCAAAATATGAAAATTCTGTCAATATTTATGCACTATGACATATGTACGTATACTGTGTGAGGGCACTATGACACACGTACGTATACTGTATGAGGGCACTATGACACACGTACGTATTCCGTATGAGGGCACTATGACACATGTACGTATGCCGTATGAGGGCACTATGACACATGTACGTATACCGTATAAGGGCACTATGACACATGTACGTATGCCGTATGAGGGCACTATGACACATGTACGTATGCCGTATAAGGGCACTATGACACATGTACGTATACCGCATTACACATGTACGTATGCCGTATGAGGGGACTGTGACACATGTACGTATACTGTATGAGGGCACTATGACACATGTACGTATGCCGTATGAGGGCACTGTGACACATGTACGTATAGCGTATGAGGGCACTGTGACACATGTACGTATACCGTATGAGGGCACTGTGACACATGTACGTATGCCGTATGAGGGCACTATGACACGTGTACGTATGCCGTATAAGGGCACTATGACACGTGTACGTATACCGTATGAGGGCACTATGACACACGTACGTACGCCGTATGAGTGCACTATGACGCATGTACGTACACCGAATGGGGGCACTATGACACATGTACGTACACCGTATGGGAGCACTATGACACATGTACGTATACCGTATGAGGGCTCTATGACACATGTACGTATACCGTATGAGTGCACTACGACACATGTACGTATACCGCATGAGGGCACTATGACACATGTACGTATACCGTGTGAGGGCACTATGACACATGTACGTATACCGTGTGAGGGCACTATGACACATGTACGTATACCGTGTGAGGGCACTATGACACACGTACGTATACCGTGTGAGGGCACTATGACGTACGTATACCGTGTGAGGGCACTATGACACACGTACGTATACCGTGTGAGGGCACTATGACACACGTACGTATACCGTGTGAGGGCTCTATGACACACGTACGTATACCGTGTGAGGGCACTATGACACACGTACGTATACCGTATGAGGGCACTATGACACACGTACGTATACCGTATGAGGGATCTATGACACATGTACTTATACCGTATGAGGGCTCTATGACACATGTACTTATACCGTATGAGGGCACTACGACACATGTACGTATACTGTATGAGGGCACTATGACACATGTACGTATACTGTATGGGGGCACTATGACACATGTACGTATACTGTATACTATGACACATGTACGTATACCGTGTGAGGGCACTATGACACATGTACGTATACCGTATGGGGGCACTATGACACATGTACGTATACTGTATGAGTGCACTATGACACATGTACGTATACCGTATGAGGGCTCTATGACACATGTACGTATACCGTATGGGGGCACTATGACACATGTACGTATACCGTATGAGGGCACTATGACACATGTACGTATACCGTGTGAGGGCTCTATGACACGTACGTATACCGTATGAGGGCACTATGACACATGTAGGGCACTATGACACATGTAGGGCACTATGACACATGTACGTATGCTGTATGAGGACACTATGACATATGTACGTATACTGTATGAGGGCACTATGACATATGTACGTATACTGTATGAGTGCACTATGACACATGTACGTATACTGTGTGAGGGCTCTATGACACATGTACGTATACCGTATGAGGGCTCTATGACACATGTAGGGCACTATGACACATGTACGTATGCTGTATGAGGGCACTATGACACATGTACGTATACCGTATGAGGGCTCTATGACACATGTACGTATACCGTATGAGGGTACTATGACACATGTACGTATACCGTATGAGGGCACTATGACACATGTACGTATACCGTATGAGTGCACTATGACACATGTACGTATACCGTGTGAGGGCTCTATGACACACGTACGTATACCGTGTGAGGGCACTATGACACACGTACGTATACCGTATGAGGGCTCTATGACACATGTACTTATACCGTATGAGGGCTCTATGACACATGTACTTATACCGTATGAGGGCACTACGACACATGTACGTATACTGTATGAGGGCACTATGACACATGTACGTATACTGTATGGGGGCACTATGACACATGTACGTATACTGTATACTATGACACATGTACGTATACCGTGTGAGGGCACTATGACACATGTACGTATACCGTATGGGGGCACTATGACACATGTACGTATACTGTATGAGTGCACTATGACACATGTACGTATACCGTATGAGTGCACTATGACACATGTACGTATACCATATGAGGGCTCTATGACACATGTACGTATACCGTATGGGGGCACTATGACACATGTACGTATACCGTATGAGGGCACTATGACACATGTATGTATACTGTCTGAGTGCACTATGACACATGTACGTATACCGTGTGAGGGCTCTATGACACGTACGTATACCGTATGAGGGCACTATGACACATGTAGGGCACTATGACACATGTAGGTATGCTGTATGAGGGCACTATGACATATGTACGTATACTGTATGAGGGCACTATGACATATGTACGTATACTGTATGAGTGCACTATGACACATGTACGTATACTGTGTGAGGGCTCTATGACACATGTACGTATACCGTATGAGGGCTCTATGACACATGTAGGGCACTATGACACATGTACGTATACTGTATGAGGGCACTATGACATATGTACGTATACCGTATGAGGGCTCTATGACACATGTACGTATACTGTATGAGGGCACTATGACATATGTACGTATACCGTATGAGGACTCTATGACACATGTAGGGCACTATGACACATGTACGTATGCTGTATGAGGGCACTATGACACATGTACGTATACCGTATGAGGGCTCTATGACACACGTACGTATACCGTATGAGGGCACTATGACACATGTACGTATACCGTATGAGGGCACTATGACACATGTACGTATACCGTATGAGTGCACTATGACACATGTACGTATACCGTATGAGTGCACTATGACACATGTACGTATACCGTATGAGTGCACTATCACACATGTACGTATACCGTATGAGTGCACTATGACACATGTACGTATACCGTATGAGTGCACTATGACACATGTACGTATACCGTATGAGTGCACTATGACATATGTACGTATACCGTATGAGGGCTCTATGACACATGTAGGGCACTATGACACATGTACGTATGCCGTATGAGGGCTCTATGACACATGTACGTATGCCGTATGAGGGCTTTATGACACATGTACGTATGCCGCATGAGGGCACTATGACACATGTACGTATACCGCATGAGTGCACTATGACACATGTACGTATACCGCATGAGTGCACTATGACACATGTACGTATACCGTATGAGTGCACTATGACACATGTACGTATACCGTATGAGTGCACTATGACACATGTACGTATACCGTATGAGTGCTCTATGACACAGGTACGTATGCCGTATGAGTGCACTATGACACACGTACGTATGCCGTATGAGTGCACTATGACACACGTACGTATGCCGTATGAGGGCACTATGACACACGTACGTATGCCGTATGAGGGCACTATGACACACGTACGTATGCCGTATGAGGGCACTATGACACACGTACGTATGCCGTATGAGGGCACTATGACACACGTACGTATGCCGTATGAGGGCACTATGACACACGTACGTATGCCGTATGAGGGCACTATGACACACGTACGTATGCCGTATGAGGGCACTATGACACACGTACGTATGCCGTATGAGGGCACTATGACACACGTACGTATGCCGTATGAGGGCACTATGACACACGTACGTATGCCGTATGAGGGCACTATGACACACGTACGTATGCCGTATGAGGGCACTATGACGCACGTACGTATGCCGTATGAGTGCACTATGACGCACGTACGTATGCCGTATGAGTGCACTATGACGCACGTACGTATGCCGTATGAGTGCACTATGACGCACGTACGTATGCCGTATGAGTGACTATGACGCACGTACGTATGCCGTATGAGGGCACTATGACGCACGTACGTATGCCGTATGAGGGCACTATGACGCACGTACGTATGCCGTATGAGGGCACTATGACGCACGTACGTATGCCGTATGAGGGCACTATGACGCACGTACGTATGCCGTATGAGGGCAATATGACGCATGTACGTATGCCGTGTGAGGGCTCTATGACGCATGTACGTATGCCGTGTGAGGGCACTATGACGCATGTACGTATGCTGTGTGAGGGCACTATGACATATGTACGTATACTGTATGAGTGCACTATGACACATGTACGTATACTGTGTGAGGGCTCTGTGACACATGTACGTATACCGTATGAGGGCTCTATGACACATGTAGGGCACTATGACACATGTACGTATACTGTATGAGGGCACTATGACATATGTACGTATACCGTATGAGGGCTCTATGACACATGTACGTATACTGTATGAGGGCACTATGACATATGTACGTATACCGTATGAGGGCTCTATGACACATGTAGGGCACTATGACACATGTAAGTATGCCGTATGAGGGCACTATGACACATGTACGTATACCGTATGAGGGCACTATGACACATGTACGTATATCGTATGAGGGCACTATGACACATGTACGTATACCGTATGAGTGCACTATGACACATGTACGTATACCGTATGAGTGCACTATGACACATGTACGTATACCGTATAAGGGCACTATGACATATGTACGTATACCGTATGAGGGCTCTATGACACATGTAGGGCACTATGACACATGTACGTATGCCGTATGAGGGCACTATGACACATGTACGTATGCCGTATGAGGGCTCTATGACACATGTACGTATGCCGTATGAGGGCTCTATGACACATGTACGTATACCGTATGAGGGCACTATGACACATGTACGTATACCGTATGAGGGCACTATGACACATGTACGTATACCGTATGAGGGCACTATGACACATGTACGTATACCGTATGAGGGCACTATGACACACGTACGTATACCGTATGAGGGCACTATGACACACGTACGTATGCCGTATGAGGGCACTATGACACACGTACGTATGCCGTATGAGGGCACTATGACACACGTACGTATGTACGTACGTATGCCGTATGAGGGCACTATGACACACGTACGTATACCGTATGAGTGCACTATGACACACGTACGTATACCGTATGAGTGCACTATGACACACGTACGTATACCGTATGAGGGCACTATGACACACGTACGTATACCGTATGAGGGCACTATGACACACGTACGTATACCGTATGAGTGCACTATGACACACGTACGTATGCCGTATGAGGGCACTATGACACACGTACGTATGCCGTATGAGGGCACTATGACACACGTACGTATGCCGTAGGAGGGCACTATGACACACGTACGTATGCCGTATGAGGGCACTATGACGCACGTACGTATGCCGTATGAGGGCACTATGACGCACGTACGTATGCCGTATGAGGGCACTATGACGCACGTACGTATGCCGTATGAGGGCACTATGACGCACGTACGTATGCCGTATGAGTGCACTATGACGCATGTACGTATACCGTATGAGGGCACTATGACATATGTACGTATACCGTATGAGGGCTCTATGACACATGTAGGGCACTATGACACATGTACGTATGCCGTATGAGGGCACTATGACACATGTACGTATACCGTATGAGGGCACTATGACACATGTACGTATACCGTATGTGTGCACTATGACACATGTACGTATACCGTATGAGTGCACTATGACACATGTACGTATACCGTATGAGTGCACTATCACACATGTACGTATACCGTATGAGTGCACTATGACACATGTACGTATACCGTATGAGTGCACTATGACATATGTACGTATACCGTATGAGGGCTCTTTGACACATGTAGGGCACTATGACACATGTACGTATGCCGTATGAGGGCTCTATGACACATGTACGTATGCCGTATGAGGGCTCTATGACACATGTACGTATGCCGTATGAGGGCACTATGACACATGTACGTATGCCGTATGAGGGCACTATGACACATGTACGTATGCCGTATGAGTGCACTATGACACATGTACGTATGCCGTATGAGTGCACTATCACACATGTACGTATGCCGTATGAGTGCACTATGACACATGTACGTATGCCGTATGAGTGCACTATGACATATGTACGTATACCGTATGAGTGCTCTATGACACAGGTACGTATACCGTATGAGGGCACTATGACACACGTACGTATACCGTATGAGCGCACTATGACACACGTACGTATACCGTATGAGCGCACTATGACACACGTACGTATACCGTATGAGCGCACTATGACACACGTACGTATACTGTATGAGTGCACTATGACACACGTACGTATGCCGTATGAGGGCACTATGACACACGTACGTATGCCGTATGAGGGCACTATGACACACGTACGTATGTACGTACGTATGCCGTATGAGGGCACTATGACACACGTACGTATACCGTATGAGTGCACTATGACACACGTACGTATACCGTATTAGTGCACTATGACACACGTACGTATACCGTATGAGTGCACTATGACACACGTACGTATACCGTATGAGGGCACTATGACACACGTACGTATGCCGTATGAGGGCACTATGACACACGTACGTATGCCGTATGAGGGCACTATGACACACGTACGTATGCCGTATGAGGGCACTATGACACACGTACGTATGCCGTATGAGGGCACTATGACACACGTACGTATGCCGTATGAGGACTCTATGACACATGTAGGGCACTATGACACATGTACGTATGCTGTATGAGGGCACTATGACACATGTACGTATACCGTATGAGGGCTCTATGACACACGTACGTATACCGTATGAGGGCACTATGACACATGTACGTATACCGTATGAGGGCACTATGACACATGTACGTATACCGTATGAGTGCACTATGACACATGTACGTATACCGTATGAGTGCACTATGACACATGTACGTATACCGTATGAGTGCACTATCACACATGTACGTATACCGTATGAGTGCACTATGACACATGTACGTATACCGTATGAGTGCACTATGACACATGTACGTATACCGTATGAGTGCACTATGACATATGTACGTATACCGTATGAGGGCTCTATGACACATGTAGGGCACTATGACACATGTACGTATGCCGTATGAGGGCTCTATGACACATGTACGTATGCCGTATGAGGGCTTTATGACACATGTACGTATGCCGCATGAGGGCACTATGACACATGTACGTATACCGCATGAGTGCACTATGACACATGTACGTATACCGCATGAGTGCACTATGACACATGTACGTATACCGTATGAGTGCACTATGACACATGTACGTATACCGTATGAGTGCACTATGACACATGTACGTATACCGTATGAGTGCTCTATGACACAGGTACGTATGCCGTATGAGTGCACTATGACACACGTACGTATGCCGTATGAGTGCACTATGACACACGTACGTATGCCGTATGAGTGCACTATGACACACGTACGTATGCCGTATGAGGGCACTATGACACACGTACGTATGCCGTATGAGGGCACTATGACACACGTACGTATGCCGTATGAGGGCACTATGACACACGTACGTATGCCGTATGAGGGCACTATGACACACGTACGTATGCCGTATGAGGGCACTATGACACACGTACGTATGCCGTATGAGGGCACTATGACACACGTACGTATGCCGTATGAGGGCACTATGACACACGTACGTATGCCGTATGAGGGCACTATGACACACGTACGTATGCCGTATGAGGGCACTATGACACACGTACGTATGCCGTATGAGGGCACTATGACACACGTACGTATGCCGTATGAGGGCACTATGACGCACGTACGTATGCCGTATGAGTGCACTATGACGCACGTACGTATGCCGTATGAGTGCACTATGACGCACGTACGTATGCCGTATGAGTGCACTATGACGCACGTACGTATGCCGTATGAGTGACTATGACGCACGTACGTATGCCGTATGAGGGCACTATGACGCACGTACGTATGCCGTATGAGGGCACTATGACGCACGTACGTATGCCGTATGAGGGCACTATGACGCACGTACGTATGCCGTATGAGGGCACTATGACGCACGTACGTATGCCGTATGAGGGCAATATGACGCATGTACGTATGCCGTGTGAGGGCTCTATGACGCATGTACGTATGCCGTGTGAGGGCACTATGACGCATGTACGTATGCTGTGTGAGGGCACTATGACATATGTACGTATACTGTATGAGTGCACTATGACACATGTACGTATACTGTGTGAGGGCTCTGTGACACATGTACGTATACCGTATGAGGGCTCTATGACACATGTAGGGCACTATGACACATGTACGTATACTGTATGAGGGCACTATGACATATGTACGTATACCGTATGAGGGCTCTATGACACATGTACGTATACTGTATGAGGGCACTATGACATATGTACGTATACCGTATGAGGGCTCTATGACACATGTAGGGCACTATGACACATGTAAGTATGCCGTATGAGGGCACTATGACACATGTACGTATACCGTATGAGGGCACTATGACACATGTACGTATATCGTATGAGGGCACTATGACACATGTACGTATACCGTATGAGTGCACTATGACACATGTACGTATACCGTATGAGTGCACTATGACACATGTACGTATACCGTATAAGGGCACTATGACATATGTACGTATACCGTATGAGGGCTCTATGACACATGTAGGGCACTATGACACATGTACGTATGCCGTATGAGGGCACTATGACACATGTACGTATGCCGTATGAGGGCTCTATGACACATGTACGTATGCCGTATGAGGGCTCTATGACACATGTACGTATACCGTATGAGGGCACTATGACACATGTACGTATACCGTATGAGGGCACTATGACACATGTACGTATACCGTATGAGGGCACTATGACACACGTACGTATACCGTATGAGGGCACTATGACACACGTACGTATACCGTATGAGGGCACTATGACACACGTACGTATGCCGTATGAGGGCACTATGACACACGTACGTATGCCGTATGAGGGCACTATGACACACGTACGTATGTACGTACGTATGCCGTATGAGGGCACTATGACACACGTACGTATACCGTATGAGTGCACTATGACACACGTACGTATACCGTATGAGTGCACTATGACACACGTACGTATACCGTATGAGGGCACTATGACACACGTACGTATACCGTATGAGGGCACTATGACACACGTACGTATACCGTATGAGTGCACTATGACACACGTACGTATGCCGTATGAGGGCACTATGACACACGTACGTATGCCGTATGAGGGCACTATGACACACGTACGTATGCCGTAGGAGGGCACTATGACACACGTACGTATGCCGTATGAGGGCACTATGACGCACGTACGTATGCCGTATGAGGGCACTATGACGCACGTACGTATGCCGTATGAGGGCACTATGACGCACGTACGTATGCCGTATGAGTGCACTATGACGCATGTACGTATACCGTATGAGGGCACTATGACATATGTACGTATACCGTATGAGGGCTCTATGACACATGTAGGGCACTATGACACATGTACGTATGCCGTATGAGGGCACTATGACACATGTACGTATACCGTATGAGGGCACTATGACACATGTACGTATACCGTATGTGTGCACTATGACACATGTACGTATACCGTATGAGTGCACTATGACACATGTACGTATACCGTATGAGTGCACTATCACACATGTACGTATACCGTATGAGTGCACTATCACACATGTACGTATACCGTATGAGTGCACTATGACACATGTACGTATACCGTATGAGTGCACTATGACATATGTACGTATACCGTATGAGGGCTCTTTGACACATGTAGGGCACTATGACACATGTACGTATGCCGTATGAGGGCTCTATGACACATGTACGTATGCCGTATGAGGGCACTATGACACATGTACGTATGCCGTATGAGGGCACTATGACACATGTACGTATGCCGTATGAGTGCACTATGACACATGTACGTATGCCGTATGAGTGCACTATCACACATGTACGTATGCCGTATGAGTGCACTATGACACATGTACGTATGCCGTATGAGTGCACTATGACATATGTACGTATACCGTATGAGTGCTCTATGACACAGGTACGTATACCGTATGAGGGCACTATGACACACGTACGTATACCGTATGAGCGCACTATGACACACGTACGTATACCGTATGAGCGCACTATGACACACGTACGTATACCGTATGAGCGCACTATGACACACGTACGTATACTGTATGAGTGCACTATGACAC
The DNA here is from genome assembly GCA_031769625.1 of Taudactylus pleione. Taxonomy (NCBI): domain Eukaryota; kingdom Metazoa; phylum Chordata; class Amphibia; order Anura; family Myobatrachidae; genus Taudactylus; species Taudactylus pleione. Next base: position 2,434,624 of record JAUIMM010000522.1, on the reverse strand, counting down.
ACGTACGTATGCCGTATGAGGGCACTATGACACACGTACGTATGCCGTATGAGGGCACTATGACACACGTACGTATGTACGTACGTATGCCGTATGAGGGCACTATGACACACGTACGTATACCGTATGAGTGCACTATGACACACGTACGTATACCGTATTAGTGCACTATGACACACGTACGTATACCGTATGAGTGCACTATGACACACGTACGTATACCGTATGAGGGCACTATGACACACGTACGTATGCCGTATGAGGGCACTATGACACACGTACGTATGCCGTATGAGGGCACTATGACACACGTACGTATGCCGTATGAGGGCACTATGACACACGTACGTATGCCGTATGAGGGCACTATGACACACGTACGTATGCCGTATGAGGGCACTATGACACACGTACGTATGCCGTATGAGGGCACTATGACACACGTACGTATGCCGTATGAGGGCACTATGACACACGTACGTATGCCGTATGAGGGCACTATGACACGTACGTATGCCGTATGAGGGCACTATGACACACGTACGTATGTCGTATGAGGGCACTATGACACACGTACGTATGCCGTATGAGGGCACTATGACACACGTACGTATGCCGTATGAGGGCACTATGACACACGTACGTATGTACGTACGTATGCCGTATGAGGGCACTATGACACACGTACGTATACCGTATTAGTGCACTATGACACACGTACGTATACCGTATGAGTGCACTATGACACACGTACGTATACCGTATGAGTGCACTATGACACACGTACGTATGCCGTATGAGGGCACTATGACACACGTACGTATGCCGTATGAGGGCACTATGACACACGTACGTATGCCGTATGAGGGCACTATGACACACGTACGTATGCCGTATGAGGGCACTATGACACACGTACGTATGCCGTATGAGGGCACTATGACGCACGTACGTATGCCGTATGAGGGCACTATGACGCACGTGCGTATGCCGTATGAGGGCACTATGACGCACGTGCGTATGCCGTATGAGTGCACGAGTGCACTATGACATATGTACGTATACTGTATGAGGGCACTATGACACACGTACGTATGCCGTATGAGGGCACTATGACATACGTACGTATGCCGTATGAGGGCACTATGACACACGTACGTATGCCGTATGAGGGCACTATGACACACGTACGTATGCCGTATGAGGGCACTATGACACACGTACGTATGCCGTATGAGGGAACTATGACACACGTACGTATGCCGTATGAGTGCACTATGACGCACGTACGTATGCCGTATGAGGGCACTATGACGCACGTACGTATACCGTATGAGGGCACTATGACATATGTACGTATACCATATGAGGGCTCTATGACACATGTAGGGCACTATGACACATGTACGTATGCCGTATGAGGGCACTATGACACATGTACGTATGCCGTATGAGGGCTCTATGACACATGTACGTATGCCGTATGAGGGCACTATAACACATGTACGTATACCGTATGAGTGCACTATCACACATGTACGTATACCGTATGAGTGCACTATGACACATGTACGTATACCGTATGAGTGCACTATGACATATGTACGTATACCGTATGAGTGCTCTATGACACAGGTACGTATACCGTATGAGGGCACTATGACACACGTACGTATGCCGTATGAGTGCACTATGACACACGTACGTATACCGTATGAGTGCACTATGACACACGTACGTATACCGTATGAGTGCACTATGACACACGTACGTATACCGTATGAGTGCACTATGACACACGTACGTATGCCGTATGAGGGCACTATGACACACGTACGTATGCCGTATGAGGGCACTATGACACACGTACGTATGCCGTATGAGGGCACTATGACACACGTACGTATGCCGTATGAGGGCACTATGACACACGTACGTATGCCGTATGAGGGCACTATGACATACGTACGTATGCCGTATGAGGGCACTATGACGCACGTACGTATGCCGTATGAGGGCACTATGACGCACGTACGTATGCCGTATGAGGGCACTATGACGCACGTACGTATGCCGTATGAGTGCACGAGTGCACTATGACATATGTACGTATACTGTATGAGGGCACTATGACACATGTACGTATACTGTATGAGTGCACTATGACATGTACGTATACTGTATGAGTGCACTATGACATATGTACGTATACTGTATGAGGGCACTATGACACATGTACGTATACCGTATGAGGGCACTATGACACATGTTCGTATACCAAGTGAGGGCACTATGACACATGTACGTATACCGTATGAGGGCACTATGACACATGTACGTATGCCGTATGAGTGCACTATGACACATGTACGTATACTGTATGAGGGCACTATGACATATGTACGTATACTGTATGAGTGCACAGTACTGGGGTATTACTAATAATGTTAGTGTTTATAAGAATGTTTTTATTAACACTTTTGCAATGTTATCCTAGAAACAACAGTAAGTGATAAATATCTGGATGCATTTACTGTCCTTCCTCAAACATAATAATAATCATTATAATAATAATAACGTGGAAATGCATTAGGAGATATAAAAGTGCTGTTATACATGACACTGTGCACGGGGCGGTCATTGTGGCTTAGTTTCACCAGGGAACGTATTCACAAATGGTCCAACATTCACTCTTTCCCGGCCCCCCGCAGGATAACTGGGGCAAGTTGAGATTTTGTTTAAAAAAAAAAAAAAAAAAAATCTAAATCACACTTAAATAAATTATTTCCGAAAGTCAACAACAAACTGTACAAACACGAGCAGCGATGTGGCACTGAAAGAATCGTCCGAAGGACGGCGTTGTGGCACTGAAAGAGTCGCCCGAAGGACGGCACACACTGGGCATCGTAAGAGCAGTTTAAACTTTGAATTTCTTGTAGACTCTTCTTTAAAAAGCTTTAGAATGTAACAAAGTATAACATTTGTACCGCACATTGTATGCGTCATGGCCACTGGCAAATTCCTGGTCATCCAATCATTGAACAGCGACCTTGTCTTTGAGCCAGTTTTTTTTTTCCCTGTATCTGAGAAGTTTTGGCAAAAACAAAGACCTGGACTGTGCCAACATAAACGTTGGGACTGGATTTATACAGAGATTCAATGTCTTTGTAACAGTGGCTAGTATCACGGAGGGTGTCAAGTTAATTTTGCACCAGTATATGGGCGTGATGACTTAGTGTTGCAGGTAGGTGGCACTAGACCGGGCTGGCATCAGCCTGAGTCTGTATAGGCAGCATTTAGATCCTTCAGAAAGCTGGTTGGCCAAGGTAAGGACAGAACATTCTCTCTGGGTGTTCCTCCTGCGTTCTACCCCTGGACGAAGGAACGTAATCCGTCATATCATCTCCTGCCCGGGACACGGGCTTAATGAGATGCCGAGAGCACCTTTTGTAATAGTTGGAGATGCGGAACGTTGCCAGCTTATTCTCCTTAGAAGACCGGGATCTTATCTCTGCGAACATTATCCAGGTCGTCATCCAAGGTGAGAAGAACCTGAAGACAGATATTCCGGGATTTAATGCTGGAAAACTCAAACAATACAAAACATCATTACACTGTCCTTTGATCAAGCTGTGACTGCACACAGCGAAACGCGTCAGCATATCTGAATCACCATCCACCACTTACAGTCCAGCCAAAGCCCGTCTACACTTTGCCTACATTGGTGTTTTCTGGCATTGCCTATGTTTCCAGCTGGCCAGACCTGTGTTACAGGGGACTATCACACTGCAAAGGCAGCATTGCTACAGGAACCCCACAATTCCGGACACTGGATCTGGCAATTATAACTTTGTGCTGGATACTCACTTATGGGACTGAACACTTACTTATGTGGCTTGGGTCATTTTTACCTTACTATAATTGTGCTACTACCACTTTTACTCATATATACGTATATACGTGTTTTATATTGTAATTATCTGTTCATGGATCCAGAAGATTAAATGTTATACTTTGTTGTGATTTATGTATACAGTTATTATTACTGCAGAGCGCTGTTTTTTCCTATTTTGTTGACTCTATTCTTATGTGAGAACTGACTCTACTCTTATTGCTAACAGCTGCTTACTATTGGATGTACACACCCCATGGTAGCACCATTTTTTATCATTACAGTGTCCGTCCGACATATTATCCTATATTTCGTTTATTATAAATTATATTGGTTGCCGACCTATTTCCCATTCGACATTCTGACTGTCGACATTCAGAACCCATCGTCATTCCGGTGTTGACATTCTGTCAATGTCCTGAATGTTGACTAGTCATACCACACCCATGTAGCTCACCCCTGTCCTGTATACTGACATCCCGGTGAATCTGATGGAGACCTATGTGCCTGTCTTTTATATCTATGTATGCACGGACCAAGTGCTATTCCATGAATGACGTCGTCCATCAGAGTTTATCGCTTTTACACGGAAGATGGAGCCCGCAAAAAGATTAGCAGGGCGGCACCCGAGCTCTTCTAGTACAATATAATAATTTAAGCTACGGCATCCTTTTTCTGGGCTGTCTCGCCCACATACACGCTCCCAGGCTGGACGCACTCACCAGGAAAGAGAAGAACATGGCAGTTGAAGAAAGAAAGTGCCAGATATCGTGGTCGTCGAAGAAGTGCATGACTATACACTCCCGGTTCTTCTCTCGGGACTGGGCCGGGGTCTCCTACAAATAAATGAATACGGTGAACAGAGCTTATAAATCTATGTGGAATATATATATATATATTTTTTTTTTTTTTGTTGGTGCACTGTAAGCTTCCAGTCATTAGGGGGCGATAGAGCACAGCGCGCGATACGATGCAGGGCACATGGGTCATTCTCACCTCCCAGCTGCTTAGGGTTTGGAAAAAGAAGTACAAAGCAGAAGCCCAGACACCAGCGGTGGCAACGATGCAGAAAAGCGGCAGCGGCAGGATCTTCTCTGAGCTGCGGAGCTGTAAAATAGGAGGACAGCAAGGTGTGTAATAGCAGAGCATTGCCCAATCAGTCATCTCACCCTCAGCAGAGATTTTCAGTTTCATCAGTCTGAGAACAAGAGCAGTTAATGAAGTGAATGTAAAAAAAAAAAAGATATTAAAGGCAAAAACGTAATTATGTTTTTAATTAAAGGATCATTTTAATAATAACTGCATATATAGATCCGGTAGGAGGTTTCCACGGCAAGATAAAATATAAAGTATTACTTCAGTGGGGCGAACTCCGGAGTGTCTTCTCCCGGAATCTGTATGATTTACCGCCGGAATCCCGACAGCGGCTGCCCGACATGGGTGAAAATCCCGATCGTCCCTAAGGTAAGTATTGACTAACCTAATTCCCTCCCCTAACCCTCCTTAGGGGTGCCTAACCCTAACCTTCTCCCCAGTGCCTATCCCTAGCCCCCCCTCTAAGTGCCTAAACCTAACCCCCCCTTCCCGCTGCCTAAACCTAAGTCCCCCGGGGGGGTGCCTAACCCTAAGTCCTCCCCGGGGGTGCCTAACCCTAACCCTCCCTCCCCCTAGCCTAACCCTCCTGGGGGGGTGCCTAACCCTAAGTCCCCCCGGGAGCCCTAAATCTAACCCTCCCCCCCCACCGCGGCTGTCCGCTCGTGGCGCCCGGCATCACTACGATCGTGATGCCGGGCGCCGGTCTCCCGGCGTCAGAGAAATGCGGGCGTCTACATGTAGACGCCCGGCATTTCACCCATGCCGGGATAAGACAGTCAGGAAGCCAGCTGCCGGTATTTAGGCAGTCGGCTTCCCGATTGCTTCCCGTATCCACTACGTGACCTTACTGAGCGATTGCACAATTATGACATCGTACTCGTGCAGTTGCTCAGTAATCGGGAATTTATATGTCAAAAACGACCAGCGATGCGCGTGCCCGCTGGTCTTTTTTGACATTTATCATCGCCCGAACATGCTGGTCATCAGGTTGACAATGTACGGGGATGATTGATGTGCCTACACTGAACGTGTCGGCACTGCATCCCTAGGGAGACGACAGCACGATTGCAATGTCGTAATCGTGCCAGTCCCGGGATCTAGTAGTGGATACGCACCTTAAGACACCTTCAATAACAAGTTTGATTTACGACAAAATGTTTTACTTTACTTCTAAAACTGCATACAGCCTGTCAGGGACCCGTACCCAGTATCCCTGACGTGGGGGGGCACCTCTGCTATAGACAGAGCGCCGTAATACAAATACCTCACTTACCAAACTGCCACCACCGATGGAAACGATTTAAAGAGGCCACCGGTCCTCTATTACCTCAATAATTGCACAGGCTCGCCAACAAGATTCCCACACAGTTAATCTTTTGCTTCCTGCTTCTAGCAATTATCACAGTTATCACAGTTATCACAATTATCACAGTTATCACAATTATCACAGTTATCACAGTTATCACAATTATCACAGTTATCACATACCATCTCCACAATTGCGCAGACTCGGCGTCCCAGATGACCACACAGTTCGCTGAGACCAACCCTCTGCTTCCCGTACTTAACAATAGGTGTAGCGTCACCCTAGCGGACTAATAATCTCTTCACCCCTAAGCCTAAATCCCCCGGGGGGGTGCCTAACCCTAAGTCCACCCCGGGAACCCTAAACCTAACCCTTCTCCCCACCCCCGCGGCTTTCCGCGCCCGGCGTCCCTTCGATCGGAATGCCGGGCGTCGGTAAAATGACAGGCGTCTAGATTTAGATGCCTGTCATTTAACCCTCGCTGGGATTAAGCGGTCGGGAAGCCGGCTGTCGGGATTAGGTCCGCCGGCTTCCCCACTGCATACCCTTCTCCCCCCATTGTCAGTGATCCTCTGCTGTAAACTTCCCAGTATTATAAGTGAGTGGGGAAGACTCAACACCGCCGTCAGTCTGGTCAGGTCCATGGTATTATGATGGTGGTGGTGGTGGGGGGGGGTCTCAGGGCTGAACCATTGCAGCATTCAGAGGGCCCGGAATATTGGGGTAACTTAGATCTTTATATTTCATTGTATATTATTGAATTCTGGAACTAAAATGTCTTCCTTACATATACTACTTGCTCCCATATTGTTGTAGCCTGTTGTCTATACATTTTAGGCACCGTTTGACTAAATGCAGCACAAACATCTTCAGCTGAGATAAGGTCGGGGAACCGCGCCTTACGAATGTGTAAACATGACAGACGATATGTATAGAAGTCACCTTCATGATGATGTAGAAGGCCAGGTACAGCAGCAAGTTACAGATGAAGATGCCCAGTAAGTAGGAGGCAAAGTCCCGAGGTCGGTATACCAGTCCAAAGATGGCGCTGAAAGACCAGGAGCAAAGGGTCAGGGGTCACAGACTGGTTACATAGTTACAGAGGCTCAAAAACAACGATACAAGCTCCTCGATTTCATGCTACCCTCAAGGTGACTGTGGGGAAGGCGATCACAAACCTGCCATGTGCTATGTAACTGAGAGGGAAATAACAATTCAGGTTCTAGAGCATACAGGGATCTATAGAATGCCCAGGATCTATTCTACAGCATACCAGGGATCTATGGAATGCCCAGGATCTATTCTACAGCATACCAGGGATCTATGGAATGCCCAGGATCTATAGAAAACCCAGAATCTATTATAGTGCTTACCGAGGATCTATAGAATTCCCAAGATCTAATCTAGAGCACACAGGATCTACAGAATGCCCAGGATCTACTCTACAGCACACAAAGGATCTGCAGAATGCCCAGGATCTATTCTAGAGCATATCAAGGATCTATAGCAGGGATGGGGAACCTCCTGCCCGGGGGTCTTATAAGGCCCTCTGTATCATTTGGCCTGGCCCTCAGAGCTTTATTCTGCTAGCCTCGTTTGGCCTAGCATGGCACCCTGCAGCCAGAATCTATGCAGCAATGCCACCTGGAGTATGCTTAGGACGCTTCAGACGGTCACATCGCTTCCCTTACAGCCCCCCCGAGCATCCTCAGGATTGCTGTAATCACCAGCGATTGCGGCCCCCGCCTCCATGTGACGGGCCTAAACCAGGCCTGCAAATAATGTTATACATATCAAAGTGGCCCAGAAAAAAGGTTCCCATCCCCTGATCTATAGTAGTAAATGCATATCCAAGTGGTATAATAATGTCCTAGTAGTAACATATCCAAGTGGTATAATAATGTCCTAGTAATGACATGTCCTAGTTGTGTAATAATGTTCTAGTAATGACATGTCCTAGTTGTGTAATAATGTTCTAGTAATGACATATCCTAGTGGTGTATTAATGTCCTAGTAGTGAGGGCATATCCAAGTGGTATAATAATGCCCTAGTAGTGACATATCCAAGTGGTATAATAATGTCCTAGTAATGACATGTCCTAGTTGTGTAATAATGTTCTAGTAATGACATGTCCTAGTTGTGTAATAATGTTCTAGTAATGACATATCCTAGTGGTGTATTAATGTCCTAGTAGTGAGGGCATATCCAAGTGGTATAATAATGTCCTAGTAGTGACATATCCAAGTGGTGTAATAATGTCCTAGTAGTGACATATCCAAGTGCTATAATAATGTCCTAGTAATGACATGTCCTAGTGGTGTACTAATGTCCTAGCAGTGAGGTAATTTCCTAGTGGTATAATAATGTCCTAGTAGTGTAATAATGTCCCAGTATTGACATATCGTAGTGGTATAATAATGTCCTAGTAGTGACAAGTCCTAGTAGTGTAATAATGTCCTAGTGGTATAATAATGTACTAGTAGTGAAATGTCCTAGTGGTATAATAATGTCCTAGTAGTGACATGTCTAGTGGTATAATAATGTCCTAGTAATGATATGTCCTAGTGGTGTATTAATGTCCTAGTAGTGAGGATGTGTCCTAGTAGTGAGGGCGTGTCCTAGTGGTGTAATAATGTCCTAGTAGTGAGGGCATGTCCTAGTGGTGTAATAATGTCCTAGCAGTGAGGGCATATCCTAGTGGTGTAATAATGTCCTAGCAGTGAGGGCATATCCTAGTGGTGTAATAATGTCCTAGTAGTGAGGGCATGTCCTAGAGGTGTAATAATGTCCTAGTAGTGAGGGCGTGTCTTAGTGGTGTAATAATGTCCTAGTATTGAGAGCATGTCCTAGTGGTGTAATAATGTCCTAGTAGTGAGGGCATGTCCTAGTGGTGTAATAATGTCCTGGTGGTGTATTAATGTCCTAGTAGTGAGGACGTGTCCTAGTAGTGAGGGCGTGTCCTAGTGGTGTAATAATGTCCTAGTAGTGAGGGCGTGTCCTAGTGGTGTAATAATGTCCTAGTAGTGAGGACGTGTCCTAGTGGTGTAATAATGTCCTAGTGGTGTGAGGTTGTCCTGCTGCTGAGACTCTGTCCTAGGGGTATATTTACTAAAGTGAGAGATTTTAGGAGTGGAGATGTTGCCCTTAACAACCAATCAAATTCTACCCATCTTCTAGAAGGTGCTAGTTAAATGTTAAGTAGAATCTGATTGGTTGCTATGGGCAACGGCTCACTCTTGTAAATATACCCCCTAGAAGTGAGAGTCTGTCCTAGCGGTTATATCATATCCTAGTGGTGAGAAATACAATTAGGTAACGGGCACACTGTTCCCAGAAATGTGATAAAACCATTTTATACTGACACCAGCACGGTGTAACAAGGTTCCCCTAGAAGACCCTACTGGGTGACCATCACCACCTGGACAAAGCTGAACCAGAGGCCTCAGCAGAACTAACTGTTATTAATGATTATTTGTGGATTTATTCTGCGGTCGGAGACGTCATACTGTGTCCAATACTCACAAGAACAGATTGAAGACGTTTCCCACGATTAACAGAATCATCCTGTCCTGAGAATGAGAATGAGGAGAGTCAGATAAAGCAGAGAAATCCCTAACGCTGGTCACATGTCAGACTCGCACTGCGTCACACCGCGTCTGTATCAGGAGTGAGCTATGAAATCGGAACGCGTAGCTTTATGCTGAGATCCTGATCCTGCACCAAAAACTGGCTGCTGTGTGTCACGTAGGATGGAGTCAGCATCCATGGTCGAAATACCGACAGTGTCGGGATTCCGGCACCAGAATCCTAACCGCCGGCATCCCAAAGGTAAGTATTGGCGGTTAGGGGGAGGGTTAGGCTTAGGCAGCGGGCAGGGGGAGGTTAGGATTAGGCACTAAGACGGAGCTTAGCAGGACGGGTTAGGGTTAGGCACCGGCAAGTGGGAGGTTAGCAGGGGGAGGTTAGGGTTAGGCACTAAGACGAGAGGTTAGCAGGATGGGTTAGGCACCGGCAAGGGGGAGGTTAGCAGGACGGGTTAGGCATCGGCAAGGGGGAGGTTAGAGTTAGGCACTGGGAGGGGAGGTTAGCAGGACGGGTTAGGGTTAGGCACCGGCAAGGGGGAGGTTAGGGTTAGGGACTGAGAGGGGAGGTTAGCAGGACGGGTTAGGGTTAGGCACCGGCAAGGGGGAGGTTAGGGTTAGGCACCAGCAAGGGGAAGGTTAGGGTTAGGCACTGAGAGGGGAGGTTAGCAGGACGGGTTAGGGTTAGGCACCGGCAAGGGGGAGGTTAGGGTTAGGCACTGAGAGGGGAGGTTAGCAGGACGGGTTAGGGTTAGGCACTGAGAGGGGAGATTAGCAGGACGGGTTAGGGTTAGGCACTGAGAGGGGAGATTAGCAGGACGGGTTAGGGTTAGGCACTGAGAGGGGAGGTTAGCAGGACGGGTTAGGGTTAGGCACTGAGAGGGGAGGTTAGCAGGACGGGTTAGGGTTAGGCACTGAGAGGGGAGGTTAGCAAGACGGGTTAGGGTTAGGCACTGAGGGGAGGTTAGGGTTAGGCACTGAGAGGGGAGATTAGCAGGACGGGTTAGGGTTAGGCACTGAGAGGGGAGGTTAGCAGGACGAGTTAGGGTTAGGCACTGAGAGGGGAGGTTAGCAGGACGGGTTAGGGTTAGGCACTGAGAGGGGAGGTTAGCAGGACAGGTTAGGGTTAGGCATCGGCAAGGGGAAAGTTAGGGTTAGGCACTGAGGGGAGGTTAGGGTTAGGCACTGAGAGAGGGGAGGTTAGCAGGACGGGTTAGGGTTAGGCACTGAGAGGGGTGGTTGTGTTAGGCACCAGGGAGGGAGTGTTAGCGGTAAGGGTTAGTCTTACCTTACTTACCGAAGGGTGTCGGGATTCTGTCTGTTGGGATGCCGGTATCGGTATGTAAGTTAGCGTGTTACCCCCAGAGCCCTCTCTATGTAAATTAGAGTGTTATCGCCAGTGTAAAATAACGACATGGCTGCGTAATCCCTGACCGGTGACATATTATATTAGTGTAATAATAATAATAATGTTGAAAAACAATCTCCACGTTCTTCCCAGAAATGTTTCTCGCTCATATATCTGACATACAGTAATGAGGAGGATTTCTAGAAGAGAATGGCTGTCACTTACCATGTACATAGGCCGGCTGCACTGCTGTGTACAGTCTGTATAGAGGATCTGGAAGATCCGCCGGAAGATCCCGAAGTCTGTATAGAGAGGAGGGGGTCAGATGAGGCACAGAAGGGACAGCGCCCCCATGTGACATACTACAGGGAATGCAGGGGTCACTGTCACATACATTATGGTCTCAGCAAGGAAATCCCTAAACACACAGAAAACCCCACAGAGCGGAAAGTGACGTTACCTGCATTGTGCACATCTGGAACAAGACAGCAGAGGAGAGAGGAGAGAGACAGGGAGTGAGGACAGTGCGTGCTATCCCTGAGATCACCACAGGGCGACACAACAGTCACTATGGGGTCTATTTACTAAGCAGTGTTAGGAGACAGAGTGAAAAGTGATAAGGTGTCAGCCAATCAGCTCCCAACTGTCATCTCACAGGCTGTGTTTGAAAAATGATAGTTGGGAGCTGATTGGCTGGCACCTTATCACTTTCTTATCACTTTTCCCTCTGACTCCTAACACTGCTTAGTAAATATACCCCTAGGCCTTTATAATGCACATGTAATCTTGGCATATGTATAAACTGTTATTTATGATGTCATCGCTTATAATCGATGAGTTCTGATGTAATCACTTCAGGAATCATCCCGTCCCCACTGTAAATTATATGAACATTAGAAGTCACAGTGATGTTACCTGCACTATACCTACAGCCTCGTCTTTATATATGGTTCCAGAACTCCACAGTGACTTCTAGTATCCATATAATGTAGAGCTGACATGGCTGAATTCAGTATGGAGATATGAGAATGATCCCTATCCTCATAATGAAGATGACAGTAGCGGGAGATGCCCTTATTGGTGCAGAACTTGTACCCTTGTTTCCCACGTCTAATACAGCAGAACTATTTATTATGGAAACTAAAACCATGGACAAGATGTGAGTTGTGCGGAGTTACAGAGCCTGGGGCCCCATCTCACCTATCTTGAAACGTCCCATGTAGTAGATGTGCGTGCTTAGAGCCAGTGACCCCGCCATGTGGAAGATGGAAAAGATCACCCAGAACCACCAGTTGTCCTTTCCGAAAACCTGGAAGTGAAGAGCATGGAGAGAGGAGATGACAGAGGAGAACCTCACAGTATGAACGATATCCTGTACATGATGTTACCGGAGATAGCTTATAATGCACAGTCTAGAACAGGGGAGAGTGTGTGATCAAAGGACATGACGGAGGAGAACCTCACAGTATAAACGATATCCTGTACATGATGTTACTGGAGATGGCTTATAATGCACAGTCAAGAACGGGGGAGAGTGTGTGATCAGAGGACATGACGGAGGAGAACCTCACAGTATGAACGATATCCTGTACCTGATGTTACTGGAGATGGCTTATAATGCACAGTCTAGAACGGGGGAGAGTTATGTGATCAGAGGACATGACAGAGGGGAACCTCACAGTATGAACGATATCCTGTACATGATGTTACTGGAGATGGCTTATAATGCACAATCTAGAATGGGGGAGAGTGTGTGATCATAGGACATGACGGAGGAGAACCTCACAGTATGAACAGTATTCTGTACATGATGTTACAGGAGATGGCTTATAATGCACAATCTAGAACGGGGGAGAGTGTGTGATCATAGGACATGATGGAGGAGAACCTCACAGTATGAACAGTATTCTGTACATGATGTTACAGGAGATGGCTTATAATGCACAGTCTAGAACGGGGGAGAGTTATGTAATCAGAGGACATGACAGAGGGGAACCTCACAGTATGAACAGTATTCTATACATGATGTTACAGAAGATGGCTTATAATGCACAGTCTAGAACGGGGGAGAGTGTGTGATCATAGGAGATGACGGAGGAGAACCTCACAGTATGAACAGTATCCTGTACATGATGTTACCGGAGATGGCTTATAATGCACAGTCTAGAACAGGGGAGAGTGTGTGATCAGAGGACATGACGGAGGAGAACCTCACAGTATGAACAGTATTCTATATATGATGTTACCGGAGATGGCTTATAATGCACAGTCTAGAATGGGGGAGAGTTATGTGATCAGAGGACATGACAGAGGGGAACCTCACAGTATGAACAGTATCCTGTACATGATGTTACAGGAGATGGCTTATAATGCACAGTCTAGAACGGGGGAGAGTGTGTGATCAGAGGACATGACAGAGGGGAACCTCACAGTAAGAACAGTATTCTGTACATGATGTTACAGGAGATGGCTTATAATGCACAGTCTAGAACGGGGGAGAGTTATGTGATCATAGGACATGACGGAGGAGAACCTCACAGTATGAACAGTATCCTGTACATGATGTTACCGGAGATGGCTTATAATGCACAGTCTAGAACGGGGGAGTGTGTGTGATCAGAGGACATGATGGAGGAGAACCTCACAGTATGAACGATATCCTGTACATGATGTTACTGGAGATGGCTTATAATGCACAGTCTAGAACAGGGGAGAGTTATGTGATCAGAGCACATGACAGAGGGGAACCTCACAGTATGAACAGTATTCTGTACATGATGTTACAGGAGATGGCTTATAATGCACAGTCTAGAACGGGGGAGAGTGTGTGATCATAGGACATGACGGAGGAGAACCTCACAGTATGAACAATATCCTGTACATGATGTTACTGGAGATGGCTTATAATGCACAGTCTAGAACGGGGGAGAGTTATGTGATCAGAGGACATGACAGAGGGGAACCTCACAGTATGAACAGTATTCTGTACATGATATTACAGGAGATGGCTTATAATGCACAATCTAGAACGGGGGAGAGTGTGTGATCATAGGACATGATGGAGGAGAACCTCACAGTATGAACAGTATTCTGTACATGATGTTACTGGAGATGGCTTATAATGCACAGTCTAGAACAGGGGAGAGTTATGTAATCAGAGGACATGACAGAGGGGAACCTCACAGTATGAACAGTATTCTGTACATGATGTTACAGGAGATGGCTTATAATGCACAGTCTAGAACGGGGGAGAGTGTGTAATCATATACATGACGGAGGAGTACCTCACAGTATGAACAGTATCCTGAACATGATGTTACCGGAGATGGCTTATAATGCATAGTCTAGAACGGGGGAGAGTTATGTGATCAGAGGACATGACAGAGGGGAACCTCACAGTATGAACAGTATTCTGTACATGATGTTACAGGAGATGGCTTATAATGCACAGTCTAGAACGGGGGAGAGTGTGTGATCATAGGACATGACGGAGGAGAACCTCACAGTATGAACAGTATCCTGTACATGATGTTACTGGAGATGGCTTATAATGCACAGTCTAGAACGGGGGAGAGTTATGTGATCAGAGGACATGACAGAGGGGAACCTCACAGTATGAACAGTATTCTGTACATGATATTACAGGAGATGGCTTATAATGCACAATCTAGAACGGGGGAGAGTGTGTGATCATAGGACATGACGGAGGAGAACCTCACAGTATGAACAGTATTCTGTACATGATGTTACTGGAGATGGCTTATAATGCACAGTCTAGAACAGGGGAGAGTTATGTAATCAGAGGACATGACAGAGGGGAACCTCACAGTATGAACAGTATTCTGTACATGATGTTACAGGAGATGGCTTATAATGCACAGTCTAGAATGGGGGAGAGTGTGTAATCATATACATGACGGAGGAGTACCTCACAGTATGAACAGTATCCTGAACATGATGTTACCGGAGATGGCTTATAATGCATAGTCTAGAACGGGGGAGAGTTATGTGATCAGAGGACATGACAGAGGGGAACCTCACAGTAAGCACAGTATTCTGTACATGATGTTACAGGAGATGGCTTATAATGCACAGTCTAGAACGGGGGAGAGTTATGTGATCATAGGACATGACGGAGGAGAACCTCACAGTATGAACAGTATCCTATACATGATGTTACCGGAGATGGCTTATAATGCACAGTCTAGAACGGGGGAGTGTGTGTGATCAGAGGACATGACGGAGGAGAACCTCACAGTATGAACGATATCCTGTACATGATGTTACTGGAGATGGCTTATAATGCACAGTCTAGAACAGGGGAGAGTTATGTGATCAGAGGACATAACAAAGGGGAACCTCACAGTATGAACAGTATTCTGTACATGATGTTACAGGAGATGGCTTATAATGCACAGTCTAGAACGGGGGAGAGTGTGTGATCATAGGACATGACGGAGGAGAACCTCACAGTATGAACAGTATCCTGTACATAATGTTACCGGAGATGGCTTATAATGCATAGTCTAGAACGGGGGAGAGTTATGTGATCAGAGGACATGACAGAGGGGAACCTCACAGTATGAACAGTATCCTGTACATGATGTTACCGGAGATGGCTTATAATGCACAGTCTAGAACGGGGGAGAGTGTGTGATCATAGGACATGACGGAGGAGAACCTCACAGTATGAACAGTATCCTGTACATGATGTTACAGGAGATGGCTTATAATGCACAGTCTAGAACGGGGGAGAGTGTGTGATCATAGGACATGACAGAGGGGAACCTCAAGGTATGAACAGTATCCTGTACATGATGTTACCGGAGATGGCTTATAATGCACAGTCTAGAACGGGGAAGAGTGTGTGATCATAGGACACGTTGAGGCATCAGGGGGTCTAAGCCTTGGAGAGAGAGAAAGTGGATGGAGATAAAATACCTCATTTTTCAAACACAACCTGTAAAGTGACAGGAGCTGATTGGATGGTACTTTGGGCTCGATTCAGGCCTTCTCGCTAGAAGCATTCGAACGCAGCCAAAATATGCAAATCCCACGATCGCATGGCAAGGCATTAGCACGCCCACTATGTATTGGCGAGCGATCGCTGTGTGTATTTAGACGGCCACCAGTCTGTCATAAGACGCCCACTATCCCACATCAGCTCCAGGAAGTGTACGCAACAATCGGTAACATCGAGTACTATCGGAAGCGTACGCTGCACTTGTGGCTGACCATACCCTACCGCAAGCACTGCGAATGCTTCAGTGTGTAATTCAGCCATGTGACGTGTACTATGACGCTGCCGCTTAATTATGCACGCCTCTGACACGGCGTTAAGAGGCTCAGACACGCCTGAGTTCGCAACACCACTCCCCTGTTTCCATCGTCCATCCCGTCACCACCCACAAATGGCTTCTCCTGTCACTCACTCTAGCGAGATAGCTATGCGCAGCGAGCGAACGCTTCCCTATCGCATGGACTAGTTCGTGCACGCGCAGTGCGACTTATGTGCAGATTGCAAACATTGGCAGGCTGCATGTGAACACACAAACAAAAATGGCAGCTGCTCAATCAATCCAGCAGTACTAATCAGGTGCATGAAAGGGAGGGGTCACACTAAGTAGAAAAAGGAGGGGGATTTAACCCCCTATTGTACCTCAGCACACTGAATAATACCTGCAACAATATATGAAGACTATATGGTCATAGAAATTCAGAGATATTAGTTGCATGCATTTGCAAATACATGGGAGGCTGCTGGGCCACGTCACGGCTTCTCTGTTACCAGCAGTCCCTAAGGGGTTCACGCCCCGGACGTATTATTCAGTGTGCTGAGGTACAATAGGGGGTTAAATCCCCCTCCTTTTTCTGCATGTGAACACAGCCTAGCGAACGGGTCTGAATCGGGCCCTTACCGTACTCCGCAACCTGTTTGCGGACGCACAACGCGATGCATGCGCAGCTCGCAAACATCGGCTCGCAACGTGCGTTCTCTCACTTGCGTTGCTTGCTGAATCAGGCCCATAGAGCCCTAGTTTTCCCTTTGATGAACAAACGTACTGATCCAATTATGACGTATAAATGTTGTGCCGCTATTTCTGATAAAACCAAAATCTTGGAACTTCCCTCAAATGCTAATACTATTAGAAAGCATCAAGCCATGAATCTTTCATCGCGTTCCTTACGCCTCTAGTTGTTGGGTCAGCTGCGCCTCCATCCTGGAACCAATTCTTGGGTAATTACCTGTCACACAGGTGTCGTACATTTACGTATAGAACATAGAGGACACAGCGGCGGTAACCTATAGAGCGGATACATTGACCAGGAGATAATGAGGCAGCGCTGCCCTTACACAAACGCGCTGCCTGCAGTTCTCCACGAGTAGCCGTATACAGTATTCCCAGCAACGCGTTTCATTGGTATAACTGTCTGCATAAGGCACACGGGAATAATATGAGATATGGTAAGAACTTACCCTTGTTATCTCTATTTCTACGAAGTCCATAGGGTTCCACAGGATACCTTGGGGGTATAGGCGATGGCGGCAGACATCCAGGCACCACAGAGTTAAATTTTCAGCCTCCCAGGATGCAGTGGGGTCCCTCTCCTATACCCCGCCCCCGAGCCTCAGGCCACTCAGTTTCGTAACAAGCCATAGGCCGGAGCAGGAGCAAAAAAGAGAGAGGAGACAGTCTGGAACACACAAGAATCACATTCTCACCAGAAGGAGACGGAGAAACCGGTGACCAGATCAAAGCCCATCTGCAGTACAGGTGCGACAGGGCGGGAGTCCTGTGGAACCCTATGGACTTCGTAGAAATAGAGATAACAAGGGTAAGTTCTTACCATATCTCATTTTCTACTTCAGGGTCCATAAGGTATCCACAGGATACCTTGGGGATGTCCCAAAGCAGTATCCTTTAAGGGTGGGGACGCTCCTGTGCTGTAAGGAGAATCCGCCGCCCGAAGGAAGCATCCTGAGAGGCGAAGGTATCAAAAGCATAATACCTTACAAAAATATGGAAAGATGACCACGTGGCTGCCAATCACCGCTGAACCGCTGAGGCGCCACGTCGAGCTGCCCACGAAGGACCCACAGATCTAGTGGAAGAGCTTTAATAGAGGATGGAACAGGAAGACCTGTGAATCCATTCTGCCAAAGTTAGCGTAGTGGCAGGCCAACCCATTTTATGGAAACCAGAAAGGACAAAACCGAGAGTCTGAGTTCCTAAATGTCAACTTCCCCTTGGTACGGTCAACTTAAATTCTTAGAGCCTGTACCACATCCAAAGAGGCCTCACCAAGAAAGGACTGGGGAAGTAAAGGCAGGTACTATAATTTCCTCATTGATGTGGAAACTAGACACCACCGTAGGTAAAAAACCAGGGCAAGTGCGAAGCACTGCCCTGTTCCTAGGAAAGATGAGAAAAAGGGAGGTCTACATGACAGAGCCCCCATTCTGAGATCCTACCGGCTGAATCAATGGGCAGAAGGAATACAGTCCTAGCCGTAAGCCAATTGAAATCCACTGAGCCCAGTGGATCAAATGGCGGTCCTCAGAAAGCCCTAAGGACCACAGCCAAATCCCAAGGAGCCACAGGTGGAACAAAGGGATGCTGAATATAATGTACACCCTGCACAAAGGTGCGGACATCAGGAAGAGTAGCAATCCTACGATGAAACCAACAGGGCAGAAACCTGCACCTTCAGGTAAGCAAGGCGAAGACCGTTATCTAAGCCCACCTGTAGGAAAGCCAACACTTTGGATATCCGGAATACCCGAGGAGCATAGCCTCTAGGGCGACACAACTGAAAGAAAGTATGCCATACCTGATGGTAAATTCTTGCAGATAAAAGCTTCCGAGCTCTTAGCATGGACAGAGGCCCTGTTGACTATAGAGCTGGAAAAACTCCTAGACCTTAAGAGGGCAGTCTCCACCGCCACACCGTCAAGGACAGACAACCCAGGTCTGGGTATCAGCCAGGATCTTGAGACAACAGGTGCGGTCGTAGAGGCAACAGCTTCGGAGTGTTAACTGAAAGGCTCCAAAGATCTGAATAATAGTGCCGTCTGACCCACGCACGAGCTATCAGCAGGAGCGCGCCTCCTTCTTGCTATTACTGGAGGAAGAAGGGATAACGGAGGGACGAGGTACACAACTTGGAAGGTCCACTGGACCTACATACGTCTACCATAAGAGTCTCATCTCTGAAAGGCTCCATTTGTTCACCAGAAGATTGAACACCTCCTGATGAAGAGGACATTTCCCTGAATGCACGTCCTGACGGCTGGGAAAGCCTGCTTTCCATCTGAGGATTCCTGAATGAACACTGCCGATGACGGCAGAGATATAGCCTTCCACCCAAGCCAGAATTTGGGACACCACTGTTAGTGTGGCCCGACTTCGGGAACCTCCTAGGTGGTTTACATAAGCCATCATGATGGCGTTGTCAGACTGTTCCTGCACGGTATTTCCGTGGAGGACCTGTCCTGCATGCTGGAGAACCTTGAATACTGCTCAGAGTTCTCAGATGTTTATGGGAAGCGCAAAAACTACTGGTGTCCACCTGCCCTGGAACAAGTGTAGACCTGTCACTGCTTCCCAGCCACGGATACTGGCGTCCGTCGTCAGAAGGACCCTGTCCGCAATCCCAAAGGGGGTGCCCCTTGTTTAGGTGAGCTTTCTGCAGCCACCAGGCCAGAGAGAGACAAACCTCCGGGAAAAGCACTATTGACTTTATCCTATGGGGCAACCCATCCCATCCGGAGAGGATCAATTTTTCTAGAGGTTCAGAGTGAAACTGGGTACTCTCCACCATGTCGAACAGTAACACCCTGGAACCACATTGCAGAGTGAATAGACACTCGGCGACTCTGCAGGCAACTGCGTACCTTTGCCTGTAATGCAGAGATCCTTTCCTCAATCACAAAGATCCTCAGATGTTGGGATATGGAGCATCCTCTGTGAAGAATCAGAGAGGACCATTTCCAGTGTATCAGTCAGCCCTAACGTAGCAACACAGATATTGTCCGTTGCAGATGGCACTGAAGTATCTCTGGAGACCCTGGTAACAACAGGAGGTCTCCCAGATTGGGTAACAAGCGGACCCCCTGCATCCGTAGGTGGGCTGCCATAACTGCCATGACCCTGGTAAAACTGGAAATGCTTATCGACCACTGCAAACCTGAGGAAAAACACTGGTGTGCTAAGAAAATAGGGACATTCAGGTAGTCACCCTGAATATATCCAACAGCACCACAAAATTCCCAGGATCCATTGAATGATGGAATGCAGGGTCCCCCTCCTGAACTGAGGAACCCTTAAGAATTTGTTGAAGGATTCGAGGTTGAGGATGTCCAGGTAAGACCCACTGAGTTTCTGTACCAGAAAGAGGATGGAGTAATACCTCATTCCCCTTTGGGGCAACGGAATAGGTACTATAACTCCTGCCTGGAGCATAGAGTGTAACACCCTCAAAAATTACAGGACCTGTAACTAAAAACCATCTGGGAGGCTTTTACCGGGAGGAGTGGGCATACCTTCAAGAAAATACTTCCTTTACCCCAGTGTCCGTGGTGGTCAGACACCAGCACTGGGCGAACTGGAGAAGCCGGCCTCCAACTCTGGGGTCCCCCGAGAGGAGGCCCGTCCCATGAGGCTGAAGGCTTATAGTCCAACTTGGGACTAGGACGTCTTGCACTCCAAGCCTGTTCTTATGGTTGAGCAGATTTCCTGGCTACTGATTGTCTTGGAAAGCTATATTTTAGACTTACCCTGGCCTCACAGGGCCGAAAAAACGAAGCCCCAGACCCCGATGGGACTGTAGCCGATGGCAGACACGCAGACGTAGCTGCTGCCTGCGGGGCCACAATTGTGTCCAGATGAGGGCCAAACAGGACCTGTCCCGTAAAAAGGCAAAGCATTCCAAAAGGAATATGCGTCCGCTTTCCAAGAACGCAACCACAGGGAGCGGTGAGCCGCTACTGCTGCCGAGGAGATTCTGGAAAGGAGTAGGCTATATGTAAGTCTCATTATGAACGTGGCTAAGTCTCTGAGAATTTGCCACTATCCACCTGCTCTGCTGGAGAGTCAGTGTGCAGAGATCCAGTTACCTACCCAGCGCTCCATGGCTCTGGCCCCCCAGCACACGGCCATAGCCGGGCTGGAAGCCCCTCCAGCAAGGGAATAATTGGATTTTAGATATATTTGCACCTTGCAATGTGTAACCTCCTTCAAGGAGGACCTGGAGGGCATGGGCAACGTAGCACTCCTCACTAGGCGTGTAACATGAGAATCTACCCGTAAAGGTAACTCCCATTCGGAAAAATAATTATCCGCAAAGGGGTATGCAAAAGGTCAACCGTTTTTGAGGCTGGAACCGCTTACCCGGATTTTCCACGTCTCCTCTAAATGATCCACCTGACCAGATAGAGGAATTACAGTGGCAACACCCTTATCCTTAAAGAAGGCACAATTGGATTTAGCCACGGGGGATATGTAATAACCAAAGCCGCACGGACTGCCCGTATAAGGCCAGGTATATAGACTTTAGACCCAGACTACGCCTCCTTTGCACTAAGGGGCTCGTGTCTGAAAAAGTCAATAATGTCACAGTCATCAGACGTCATGTCCTTACCCGTCTGAGACCCGAAAGGCGGTTTAGAAGGCCGAAATGGTGACTCCCCCTGTAAAACGTCCATCAGGCGCTATACCATTTGGACAATAAATTCACCCACACAGGCTCCTGTGAGACCTGAGGGGCGAAAAACAGGATACACTGGGGTACCATCAACTGCCCAGGGACCCATGCATGTGATGAGACCACCACTCGCTGCGATAACCCCTATGGGGAAACGCCGGGGGCGATCCCCTTTTTGTGCAGGCACAGTGACAGAAATGGGGCGTGATATATAATACAACATGCCCTCCATAAACCCTCAGCGTCTACATATCCCTCCGCTAACTGTACATGATATCAGTACATTATAGCTGGAAGAGGATATCCTCGTTCACTTTCAGACATGAGGATTGTGAACGGAGCGTATGTGACCTCCCACACAGAAAAACCACGTTTACTGTGAGGTAATAAACACCCTGCAACACCGCACCGCAAGGGCTGTAGCAGAAGAACAGGGATAGGAAAATGGCTGACAGTCAGAAATGAAACAAACAGCGCTAGCATTTAAGTCACATACAATGCACAGATAACATCCTGCATTACAAGCACTGCGATCAACTACATAGACCAGAGCCTGGTAGGAAACAGTGCTGCATACACTGACCTTAATTGAAGGAGAGGTATGTGGGGGGACCCGGACCGCAATGGCACCTGTAACAGCTTCCAGCAGCGTTTGTCATTCCCAGCACATGCAGAGAGAAAATGGCCACCGAGGAGCAGAGAGGAGGCGGGCCCGGGGGAGGAGCGCTGACACAGCCCGCTCAGACCGCTGTGGAATGGCACTGTGCAGCGGGGGAGACGCCGGCTGTGAGACAGGGAAGGCGTTCTCCCCTGGCCTGCTATTAACCCCTGGGACGCCGCGCTGTACCGCACATGCTGCGGTCCACTGTCGCTGGTGGTCTAGTGGAAGGCGCAGGATCAGTACCTGGCCCCACGCGCAGCCAGTCCCCAGGGAGCCCCCTGCCTTGGGACCAAAAAGGACTGTGTTACCGGCGGGTGCCCACCGCGGGACCCCGCCGCTTACCTTGTCCCCCGTGCATCCGGCCACAGTCCAGGTAGCCGGGATCACTGCTAGCTGTGACCCCAGCTACCTACCAGCATCCCCGGATCGGTACCGGCATTCCGGTACCGGCGGGGTGTAGGAGTGACAGCATGGACGTCAATACTGACTGTCCTATGCTGGAGCACTCTAGTTGTGCAGCCACAGCTGCGAAGAAATGTTCAGGGGCCTTGAAAAGACCCCCCTCTGTACGGTGCGACTGGTCCGGCTAGGCACCGACGAAAACTGTGGCCTGAGGCTCGGGGGTGGGGTATAGGAGAGGGACCCCAGTGCATCCTGGGAGGCTGAAAATTTAACTCTGTGGTGCCTGGATGTCTGCTGCCATCGCCTATACCCCCAAGGTATCCTGTGGATACCCTATGGACCCTGAAGTAGAAACCTTACTGCTCTGTGTGCAGGAACTGAGGGCCTGATTCAGAGCCGGACGCTATTTGCGCTCGCTCGGTCAGAAAAAGGGGCCGGCTATTTAAATTGAGCGCTCGCTCTTTGCGGTCTTTTGGCGCCTCTATGTCTGAGCGAGCGAACGAAACATGCGCTCGCTATTTTGTAAAGACGCCCCCTGGCTATTTATTAGATTAATCGAGTACATCGAAAGGCGTCTGAACTGCTCGCAGTGCTTGTGGTAGGTTTATCCTACTGCATTCATGCGAACAGTTCAGGCTAAGAGACAACCCAGTGACGTGGTCGATGACGCTGCTTTGTTAATTATGCACACCCTTAAAACGCCCGTTTTGACCTTTAAGCACGCCTGCGTTCAGATCTCCACTCCCCGTTTTCAAGCACCTTCCCCTGTTACCACCCACAAACGCCTCATCCTGTCACTCAAATTAGCAGGCACTCGCTATTTGGCGAGCGCTTGATTTCCGATCGCACTGACTGGTTGGCGCATGCGCATTACGACCCATACGCATGCGCAGTTGTGCGAACATCGCTCGGAGCGAACGAGCGGCCGCTTCCGAGCGGCTCTGAATCAGGCCCTGAGCCCAATGCTGTCAGTGTGATTTATTATATCATTCCTGGAAGTGCCATTGTAGCTTTTTATTCCTTGGTTAATTAACTCCATCGATTGCTGCTTCTACTTAGTGTGTTGGCAGCGCCTGCTGACTGTACATGATTATATAAATTATATATAGAAGCTGACTGTCGGTGACTGTGAAAGTTTGGTAAAGTGAGGGGGGAGTGGTTCCTAACTAGGGCTGATTCCCTAGCAGAGGGAAATCCTTTTACAGTTACTGTAAAAGCAATTTATGAAATGCGAAAGGAGTTTATCTATTAAATCATTGATACAAGTAGAGGCAAATATTCATTTCTACAGAGCTTCTTTACCTGGAAGTGTACAGTGGTACTTCTAGCTGTGATGTGATTGGTACATGACTGCGGGATTACAGATGGCTGCTGGCGGAGGTCACATGTTGCTGCCAGATCCTCCTGTGGTTCATGCACCGAATGGACAGGGGACCTCATTCAGAGTTGGTCGCAAGCGCTGATGCGCTCGTAACCGACTCGATGGTTAGTCATGCGCACGCACAGCGGCTGCACTGCGCATGCGCAAGCCCCGGAGCGACAGAGAAACTCTGCTACCGTTTGGTAGGCGGGCCGGGGGGGTGGTTTCCAAAACGGAGGCGTTCCTTTACGAACGCCTACCATTTTGTGGGTGGCCGCACTGACATCATCAGTGATGTCAGTGGGGAGCTTCCTGCTCCATCAGAGCAGAAAGCTCCCTGGGGCTTACGAGTGCCCAGACCCAACCTTAGGGTCTGGTCGTAAGCCCCGATGGTCGCGATGGTGATCACCATCGCGACCATCAACCTGGTCGGTCGTTAAGCTGTGGGTGGTAACCCACAGCTTAACGATTGACAAGGATGGCGGTCGTTCAGGATGCAAGCGGCCGCCCTGATTCAGGGCGACCGCTTGCAACTAACAACCGCCTCTGAATGAGGTCCAAAGTTCTTACAGACGTCACTTACTCCACGTTTTGTTAACGATGGAGTCTTTGCCTGTCTGCATCTAGGAAGCTGTAGAATAATTAGCCACAGACCTCATTGAGAAGTGGACGCAGTGACAATACACACGCACTTGTTTTTTCTGTTGTGAATGCACCTGAGTCCCCCAGCGCGTGCGGCAGCCAATTATCTGCGCACAGAGACACAGTACAGGATCGGATGCAGGGTCTGGGAATTATAATGGCCTTTCCTGGGAGATGGTGACACTGCACCTGCAATGGCGCGACCGATGGTGGGTTGTAAAGTCTCACTGTAACTTGGCGTCTGTCACTCCTTCCACAATCGTACGCGGCGTTAACATAAAGACGTGACTGCCCCCGTGAGTCCTCATTACATGCGATTTAAGCATCACCTTGGATAACCTCAGAAGTCCTTTGTCCTTAATAAGAAGCGTACATACCACTCCGAGAACAGCCAGGAAAATGACCAGTGCAAAGGAGGCGTAGGCCGCATACGCGCTGGCGTTGATGTCTGGGTGACGCGTCTGGTACAGTTTGAGCATGCACAGGCCAGCGATCATGTACATGAAGGATGTATCTGGGAAAGAAATAAATATATATATATCAGATATGTGCCAATACCAGCAACAACCAACGTCTGCGCGATCACAGGTTCATACTTTGTCTTCCGTAGAAATGGAAAAGACGTGGCCAGCAGATCGGACGTTATATTCACTGGCGGATTTAGAGGGAGTGTGATGTGGAGTCACACTTGTTTTATAGCCAGTACAAGTGATGTGCGTTACTGCTGTCATTATTCTAGGCCTTACTATTCCTCTAGAGGAACTTATTGCGCTCGTCGGTTCTGTCCGCCAGCCTCTGTCATGTGACTGGCGTGGGAGGGTGGAACATGCGGAAATTATGGAAACACGTCTAGGCATGATGATCCGCTCTTGTGTTTGTTCTTATCTGAGACCGAGGAGGCGGCTGCCGGCACTTACCGAACTGGAAGTTGGAGTAGTTGGGGCAGACGTGGTAGCAAGCGCTGAGTACACCCTCCATGGTCAGAGCAATTCCCATCGTGTAGAAGAGACCGAAATGTTTGGGGATTCCGTATTCCTGTGAGAGGACAATAAGGTCACACATGCAAAAAAAAGTGCCCCAAAAAGTCACTGTATTCATAATCGTCAAGGGGTCCTCACCCTCAGTTAATCATATTTAGCAAAACCACA
This sequence comes from Taudactylus pleione, assembly GCA_031769625.1. Taxonomy (NCBI): domain Eukaryota; kingdom Metazoa; phylum Chordata; class Amphibia; order Anura; family Myobatrachidae; genus Taudactylus; species Taudactylus pleione. Next base: position 2,408,484 of record JAUIMM010000522.1, on the reverse strand, counting down.
TGACTTTGGCCCTCATTCAGAGCCGGACGCTATTTGCAGTCGTTCGTTCTAAAACAAGGGGTGGCTATTCAAATGAACCGTTCGCTAATTGCGGTCTGTTCACGCCTCTAAGTCTGAACGAGCGAGCAAAACTTGCGGTTGTAATTTTGAAAAATACGCCCCCTTGCCGCTCGCACCATACGTCATGTCCGCTGTTTATTAGATTAATCGAGTACATCGAACAGCGTATGAACTGCTCGCCATTCTTGTGGCTGGTTTTTTCAACCGCTATTTTGCGAGCAGTTCTGAGTAAAAAAAAAAACAAGTGACGTGGTCAGTGACGCTGCTGTATTAATTATGCACTCCCATAAAACGCCCGTTTTGACCTTTAAGCACGCCTGCGTTCGAATTCCACACCCCCGTTTTCAAGCACCTTCCCGTTACCACCCACATACGCCTCCTGTCACTCAAAATAGCAGGCATTCGCTATATAGCGAACAAACGATTTTCGGCCGCACTGACTGGTTCGCGCATGCGTATTAAAATCCGTACGCATGCGCAGATGTGCGAACATCGGTCAAAATGAACGAGCGGGCGCGTACGAGCGGCTCTAAATCAGGGCCTTTATGTTTCCAGCGTCCTTCTGTCACTTTCACCAGAGCTGTGCATTTTAGTAGACCTTGGACACGACACAGGTCAGCTTTGTTAGGCACTGGATATAAGTGTAACCCTAGAGCTGTTCCATGTCATATCCAAAGGGCAAAATAAATACATTCTGCTTGATAGATATAAAACATTGGGGTAAAATACACAGATGACTAAAACAACACTGAAAACTGTAATTAGGTAAAGTCTTTACATTTTGTGTGTATAAATGGATAACTTACAGTTGTCTGATGGTGTAAATTCTCCCTCACCCCTAAATAAGGTGTCATGTAAAGATTTTGGGTTTAAGTGGCAGTAAAAACAGAAAATAAAATGCTGCCGGGATCCCCCTCTTCTAACAATATGTTACCGAATTTCTCAGTAACGAGTAACTACGGGGTGAGAGGCAGAGCCGTAACTAGACTTTTTGGTGCCCTGTGCCAGAAAGAACATTGGCGCCCCCCTCATTTTTACAAAGGGACATAATACACCCAAAAAGGGCATTGGCGTCATGGGGAAGGGCCAGGGAAAAGATAGAGGAGGCCAGGAGATGCTGGGGATGAAATAAGAGGAAGCTACAAGTGAGAATGATAAATAAACAGAAATTTGACAGGCCCAAACAGCGCCCCCTGCCCTGCGGTGCCCTGTGCGATGGCACCGGCTGCACTATCCTAGCTACGGCCCTGGTGAGAGGTGCAGACGCCACAATCGCCTACAGAGAAAGGACTCAGACAGACACCCGCTCGGGACCTCTTACCAGTGCGTAGACGTCATTCGCCTCCAGAAGGCTGCGGTGCAGGAGATCTCGGCGCAGGACGATCAGGAGGAACAGGAATCCGAGCAGCACGTGCCCCATGTTACTCAGGATATTGTTAAACGCACTGAATCCAAGGAAAGAGGATCAATCACATTTATTCATGATTACAGCTGGCGATAGAGGATCTCACTGTGCTGTCTCCAAACATCATTCTACACAATCAATTAAAGGTACCGGAGGATTAAACATGTATTTACCCTGCATGCTAAAAACATAAATGCATTACTCCCAGCTCGGAATCAGCGCAGTGTATTTATTTTGGGCACACATCTCCTTTTACATAAACTGTAATAAAACTCCTACTAATAAACCTTAATAGGACGTTATTCTGTTCTAAATGCACAATTAACATCTCTCAGCCTGTTATAGCCTGACAGTACGGTCTTATTACCCCATAATTTGCGTAACCACTGATATAAAGTAATTCATGTACCCGAACTTTGAGTAAAGTATTTTAAATGTAAGAGTAAATCAAATATGCGTACAAATTATAAGGCCCTCTTAATGTACGCTATGTAGCCAAAAGTGATTGGACACCCCCGCGCAAGCAAAATGCATACCATGGATATCATTGCACGCGAGTTCCAAGAACAGTCTTGGCAAGAACACTTGGTAGGGAGGCTCAGGCACTTGAAGTTCTACGGAAACGACAAATGTATTTATCAGGATGACAATGGCACCTGTCATGTTTCCAGGACGACGCCGGACTGGTATACAGAGAATTCCGTACCGGGGTGGACTGACCAGCTCAGAGTCCAGATCTTACCCCCATTGAGAACCTCTGGGAGTGATTGGTGCGTTCTAGGCCGACTCGACCTTCCTCAGTGTCACAGGCGGTCACTGTACGTAAGGCGGAATGGCAGAACTTACCGCCTGCTGATGCCCAGGAACTTGTGGCCAGTTTACCTAGAAGGGGGCGAGCAGTAATCACTGCACGTGGTGACCTACACAGTACAGACGTCACTAACATCTCACTGATCTATTTGCTGTCAGTGTCCAGTCACTTTTCTCTACATAGTACGCAATGTCTGCCCGGTATGTAATAGCTCCTTGGCTTGCACAATACTGTTGTATATTAAAAAAAAAAAAAATTACATTTCACAAATCTGCAGTAACTTTCATTCCAATTTTAGCGAAAACCCCCAATGTTATCAAGACTTGTAACTCGACTACTGAATAGGTTGTCACTGAGATACATACAGGTGGAGTGGAATATATTTCAGCAAGTCACTTGCCATAACACAGGGTGTTGAAATATCCCCTTGATACTCAAAGATGTACTAATCAGTTGTCACATGATAATGCATGCGCACTAATTAATTGTAAATCATGGTACATCGTTCACTACAATAAACCCTGCTCCATCTGTATACTGGGGCCTGATGTAATTGTTGGAACGGTGAGGCCATGAAAATAGATGGATAGCCGGAATCACAGGTATCATACGGCATGTCGTGCCCATACAAAGGTGTTATATATATATACCCCCCGCACATACGTGTACCCACCTGAGGAACCCGAGGGGGTGGGCGCACAGGAAGTTATAGTAGCAGATGTCTTGGTTGCCGGTAACATTTACGACCTGTGCAGATAAATATGGAGAATGGCGGTCAGTCCGGTCACAGACAGGCAGATTATCAGCAGGATAACCTATAGTAATGTTCTGGCGACACCAGGAGAACATACAGGACTGGAAATGTGATAGATTATATTGTTATTTATTGTGCTACTTTGATTCTTCCCTAATTCTGGAAGGTGCTTTGGGGAAATGTGTCTGAATTCTCTCATCATGAATGTACAGTAGTGTGTTCCCGAAACAATATGCCTGGGACCAGCAGAGTCTCCGATAACTGGCACAAGATACAAAGCTGGACTAGAGGTCCTTGTATAGAGACAACTGCTATATCTATTGTCACCCCCTACACCCCATGAAGCCATGACAGTCAGGAGATCAGATTCGCCCAGGTGATGACGGAACACCTCTTATTCCAACAGGCCAGGAGTAGGGAACAATGAATAAATCTATAGACGGAGCACTGGGACGACTCCAGAACTGGGGACATAATGAAACAGCTGGTGATCATCTCTCCTCAGAACCAAACCAGCCACACGGACAACCACCCGTCCTCTGACCAGAGCCAATCCGCAGTGATCGTCACACTAAATGGGGCGTAACTAAGCACTTGTGTGCCCAGGGGTGAGATAACACCTATGACAGGGGGGTATGATAGGGGAGACGTGATACCTACTGTTTGGTAGGTGATGACGAGCTGTATGACAGGCAACGCGTAGAACACGGCGATGGTAATTATATTCCTGGGGGAGGAGAGAGATCGGTTAGGAGGGAAGAACAAAGATACAGGGACGTTACCAGAAAATTTGCGTCACACTAGAACTGCTGCTGTGAAATCATTAAATAATTAGCATAATCGGTAATGGTTACCATAACCTTTAATGATTACCATAACCCCTAGTGGTTACCATAAACTGTAATAATTACCATAATCAATAATGGTTACCATAACCTGTAATAATTACCATAATCCCTAATGGTTACCATAACCTGTAATGATTACCATAACCCCTAATGGTTACTATAACCTGTAATGATTACCATAACCCCTAATGGTTACCATAACCTGTAATAATTACCATACTCCCTAATGGTTACCATAACCAGTAATAATTACCATAATCCCTAATGGTTAACATAACCTGTAATGATTACCATAACCCCTAATGTTTACCATAACCTGTAATGATTACCATAACTCCTAATGGCCACCATAACCTGTAATGATTGCCATAACTCCTAATGGCCACCATAACCTGTAATGATTACCATAACCACTAATGATTACCATAACCTGTAATGATTACCATAACCCCTAATGATTACCATAACCTGTAATGATTACCATAACTCCTAATGGCTACCATAACCTGTAATGATTACCATAACCACTAATGATTACAAACACCCCTAATGATTACCATAACCTGTAATGATTACCATAACCCCTAATGATTACCATAACCTGTAATGAGTACCATAACTCCTAATGGCTACCATAACCTGTAATGATTACCATAACCCCTAGTGGTTACCATAACCTGTAATAATTGCCATAACCCCTAATGATTACCATAACCTGTAATGATTACCATAACCTGTAATAATTGCCATAATCCCTAATGGTTACCATAACCAGTAATAATTACCATAATCCCTAATGGTTACCATAACCTGTTATGATTACCATAACCCCTAATGGTTACCATAACCTGTAATAATTAACATAATCCCTAATGGTTACCATAACCTGTAATGATTACCATAACTCCTAATGGCTACCATAACCTGTAATGATTACCATAACCACTAATGATTACCATAACCTGTAATGATTACCATAACCCCTAATGATTACCATAACCTGTAATAATTACCATAACCTGTAATGATTACAATAACTCCTAATGGCTACCATAACCTGTAATGATTACCATAACCCCTAATGATCACCATAACCCCTAATGATCACCATAACCCCTAATGATTACCATAACCTGTAATGATTACCATAACTCCTAATGGCCACCATAACCTGTAATGATTACCAGAACTCCTAATGGCTACCATAACCTGTAATAATTACCATAACCTGTAATGATTACCATAACTCCTAATGGCTACCATAACCTGTAATGATTACCATAACCACTAATGATTACAAAAACCCCTAATGATTACCATAACCCCTAATGATTACCATAACCTGTAATGATTACCATAACCCCTAATGGTTACCATAACCCCTAATGATCACCATAACCCCTAATGATTACCATAACCACTAATGATTACCATAACCTGTAATGATTACCATAACCCCTAATGATTACCATAACCTGTAATAATTACCATAACCTGTAATGATTACAATAACTCCTAATGGCTACCATAACCTGTAATGATTACCATAACCCCTAATGATCACCATAACCCCTAATGATCACCATAACCCCTAATGATTACCATAACCTGTAATGATTACCATAACTCCTAATGGCCACCATAACCTGTAATGATTACCAGAACTCCTAATGGCTACCATAACCTGTAATAATTACCATAACCTGTAATGATTACCATAACTCCTAATGGCTACCATAACCTGTAATGATTACCATAACCACTAATGATTACAAAAACCCCTAATGATTACCATAACCCCTAATGATTACCATAACCTGTAATGATTACCATAACCCCTAATGGTTACCATAACCCCTAATGATCACCATAACCCCTAATGATTACCATAACCCCTAATGATTACCATAACCTGTAATGATTACCATAACTCCTAATGGCTACCATAACCTGTAATGATTACCAAAACCCCTAATGATTACCATAACCCCTAATGGTTACCATAACCCCTAGTGTCACAGATACAGGACCATGGAAGGGGTCCATCACCACATAGACATGTCTGGGGAGGTAACGTGTCTGATGAGACCCCATAGTCTCCATTTTCTACCTGCCCGAAGACCCCTCATTATGTTACTCACCAAAAATATATCTTGTATTTCTTACTGACGGTTCTCCGGTCCTTGACGGAGAGATCAGAGACGTAGAGAAAGGTCTATAGAGAGGATAAATCAGAGGTCACAGAGCTGGTAACGGGACCATCATGTGTCCTGAGACTGATACAAGGGGAAGAGGCAACGGCTCCTGCTGATATCTGCAAACTGAGCATGAGCTGTAGGAAGCAATGGCAGACTGCGCACGCACCAGACCACGGATACTGACATGGACACACGCACCAGACCACGCATACTGACACAGACGCACGCACCAGACCACGGATACTGACACGGACACACGTACCAGACCACGGATACTGACACGGACGCACGTACCAGACCACGGATACTGACACGGACGCACGCACCAGACCACGCATGCTTACACAGACGCACGCACCAGACCACGGATACTGGCACGGACGTACGTACCAGACCACGGATACTGACACGGACACACGCAGCAGACTACGCATAAGGACACACACACCAGACCACGCATACTGACCCAGACGCACGCACCAAACCACGGATACTGACACGGACGCACGCACCAGAACACGGATACTGACACGGACGCACGCACCAGACCAAGGATACTGACACGGATGCACGCACCAGACCACGGATACTGACACGGACATACTCACCAGACCACGCATACTGACACGGACGCACGCATCAGACCACGGATACTGACACGGACGCACGCACCAGACCACGCATGCTGACACAGACGCACGCACCAGACCGCGGATACTGGCGCCGGATGCACGTACCAGACCACGGATACTGACACGGACACACGCAGCAGACCACGCATAAGGACACACACACCAGACCACGCATACTGACACAGATGCACGCACCAAAACACAGATACTGACACGGACGCACGCACCAGAACACGGATACTGACACGGACGCACGCACCAGACCACGGATACTGACACGGACGCACGCACCAGACCACGGATACTGACACGGACACACACACCAGACCACGCATACTGACACAGACGCACGCATCAGACCACGCATGCTGATACGGACGCACGCACCAGACCATGCATACTGACACGGACGCACACACCAGACCACGGATACTGACACGGACGCACGCACCAGACCACGCATTGACACGGCCGCAGGTGCTCAGATCCCTCTAACCATGGACCACTCTTGCTGTGAAATTGGTGTAACTGGGTGGCCACCATGTAAGTGTCATGAGAATGCTGGGAGCTTATATAGCTGTATCTTCATCTTCTTTCTATACACCAGCCGCCACCCATGAGCTTCAAACTGAGACACCCACTGGCTGTGGCGCTAAACCCCCTCACTGCACCATCCCTGCACCATTACTGCACCATCACTATACCATCCCTACACCATCACTATATTATTACTGCACCATCACTGCACCATCCCTGCACCATTACTGCACCATCACTGCACCATCCCTGCACCATCACTGCACCATTACTGCACCATCCCTGCACCATCACTGCACCATCCCTGCACAATCCCTGCACCATCCCTGCACCACCCCAACACTATCCCTGTACCATAGCTGCACCATCACTATACCATCCCTGCACTATCCCTGCACCATCACCGTACCATCCCTGCACCATCACTGTACCATCCCTGCACCATCCCTGCACCATCACTGCACCATCCCTGCACCATCCCTGCACCATCACTATACCATCCCTACACCATCACTATATCATTACTGCACCATCCCTGCACCATCCCTGCACCAGTATTGCACAATCCCTGCACCATCCCTGCACCACCCCAACACTATCCCTGTACCATAGCTGCACCATCATTATACCATCCCTGCACTATCCCTGCACCATCACCGTACCATCCCTGCACCATCACTGTACCATCCCTGCACCATCCCTGCACCATCACTATAGCATCCCTGTACCATCCCTGCACCATCACTATAGCATCCCTGCACCATCACTGTACCATCCCTGTACCATCACTGTACCATCCCTGCACCATCACTGTATCATCCCTGTACCATCACTGCACCATCCCTGCACCATCACTATCCCATCCCTGCACCATCACTATAGCATCCCTGCACCACCACTGCACTATCCCTGTACCATCACTGTACCATCACTATACCATCCCTGCACCACCCCTGTACCATCACTGTACCATCACTATACCATCCCTACACCATCCCTGCACCATCACTATACCATCCCTACACCATCCTTGTACCATCCCTACACCATCCCTGCACCATCCCTGCACCATCACTATAGCATCCCTGCACCATCCCTACACCATCCCTGCACCATCACTATACCATCCCTACACCATCCCTGTACCATCCCTACACCATCCCTGCACCATCCCTGCACCATCAGTATAGCATCCCTGCACCATCACTATAGCATCCCTGCACCATCCCTGCGCCATCACTGCACCATCCCTGCACCACCACTGCACTATCACTGTACCATCCCTGCACCATCACTATACCATCCCTGCACCATCACTATACCATCCCTGCACTATCACTGTACCATCCCTGCACCATCCCTGCACCATCCCTGTACCATCCCTATACCATCCCTACACCATCACTTTACCATCCCTGCACCATCACTATACCATCCCTGCACCATCCCTGCACCATCACTGTACCATCCCTGCACCATCACTGTACCATCCCTGCACCATCACTATACCATCCCTGCACCATCCCTGCACCATCACTATACCATCCCTGCACCATCCCTGCACCATCACTGTACCATCACTGCACCATCACTATACCATCCCTGCACCATCACTGCACCATCGCTGCACCATCCCTGCACCATCACTATACCATCCCTACACCATCCCTGTACCATCCCTGCACCATCACTGCACCATCGCTGCACCATCCCTGCACCATAGCTGCACCATCCCAGTACCATCCCTGCACCATCACTATAGCATCCCTGCACCATCCCTGCACCATCACTGCACCATCACTATACCATCCCTGCACCATCACTATACCATCCCTGCACCATCACTATAGCATCCCTGCACCATCCCTGCACCATCCCTGCACCATCACTGCACCATCCCTGCACAATCACTATACCATCCCTGCACCATCACTATACCATCCCTGCACCATCCCTGCACCATCACTGCACCATCCCTGCACCATCCCTGTACCATAGCTGCACCATCCCTGTATCATCACTATAGCATCCCTGCACCACCCCAACACTATCCCTGCACCATCACTGCACCATCACTATACCATCCCTGCACCATCACTATAGCATCCTTGCACCATCCCTGCACCATCCCTGCACCATCACTATAGCATCCCTGCACCATCACTGCACCATCCCTGCACCATCACTATAGCATCACTGCACCATCCCTGTACCATAGCTGCACCATCCCTCGGAGCGAACAAGCGGCCGCTTACGAGCGGCTCTGAATCAGGCCCAGTGCCCGTACCCACTCTGAGCGATGTTCGCACAACTGCGCATGCGTATGGGTTGTAATACGCATGCGCGAACCAGTCATTGCGGTCAGAAATTGTGTGCTCGCAAAATAGCGAATGCCTGCTAATTTGAGTGACAGGATGAGGCTTTTGTGGGTGGTAACAGGGGAAGGTGCTGGAAAACGGGGAGTGGAGATCCGAACGCAGGCGTGCCAAACGGTCAAAACGGGCGTTTTAAGGGTGTGCATAATTAACAAAGCAGCGTCATCGACCGCGTCACTTGGTTGTCTCTTAGCTGAACTGTTCGCATGATTGCGGTAGGAAAATCCAACCACAAGCACTGCGAGCAATTCAGACGCCTTTCGATGTACTCGATTAATCTAATAAATAGCGGAGAAGACGTAGGATGCGAGCGGGGCGTTTTTAAAAAAATAGCGAGCGCTTGTTTCGTTCGCTCGCTCAGACATAGAGGCGTCAACAGACCGCAAAGAGCGAGCGCTCAATTTAAATATCCGGCCCCTTTTTCTGAACGAGCGAGCGCAAATAGCGTCCGGCTCTGAATCAGGCCCACTGTGTGCAGTAATGGGTGGGTAAGGGCACTGGGGGTCATTCAAACCCGTTCGCGAGCAAAGGACGCTCGCAAACGGGTCGATGTTGCCCCACTGCGCAAGCACACGACGGAGGGAGCTCCGTCGTGCGCATGCGCGAGACCTGGACTGCGACAGCCAAGCTGTCGCTCCGGGTCTCGCACCAAAGGGGGCGTGCTGTCGATGTTGATTGACAGCACGCCCCCTTTGGTGGGCGTGTCTGCCAGACGGAGGCGTTCCCATGGGAACGCCTACCGTCTGAAGCCGGCCCCACTGACATCACTAGTGATAGAGCCATCATCATCATGGACGCTCGCTATAGCTGTGGGTGGTAACCCACAGCTATGCGAGCGTCCATGAGGACGCTCCAAAAAAAGGTAGGAGGGCCCTGATTCAGAGCGAGCGCTGTGTGCTGTAATGGGTGGGTACGGGCACTGTGTGCAGTTATGGGTGGGTACGGGCACTGTGTGCAGTAATGGGTGGGTACGGGCACTGTGTGCTGTAATGGGTGGGTGCGGGCACTGGGCCTGATTCAGACCCGCTCGCGAGCGCAGGATGCTTGCAAGCGGGTCGATGGTGCCCTACTGCACATGCGCACGACGGAGGGAGCTCCGTCGTGCGCATGCGCGAGACCCGGCTAGCGACAGGGTAGCCGTCGCTCCGGGTCTCGCACCAAAGGGGGCGTGCTGTCGATGTTGATTGACAGCACGCCCCCTTTGGTGGGCGTGCCGGGGGCGTGGCTGCCAGACGGAGGCGTTCCCATGGGAACGCCTACCGTCTGAAGCCGGCCCCACTGACATCACTAGTGATGTCAGTGGGAGTGATTTGGGCTCTGATAGAGCCAAAAGCACTCCAGGGCTTGCGGCAGCGAGACCCTACCGCAGGGTCTCCGTCGCAAGCCCGATGGTCGCCCACAGCTATGCGAGCGTCCAGGAGGACGCTCCATTTTCATGGAGGAGGGCCCTGATTCAGAGCGAGCGCTCTGGTCAGAGCGTTTGGCTCTGAATCAGGCCCACTGTGTGCAGTAATAGGTGGGTATGGGCAGTGGGTGCGGGCACTGTGTGCAGTCATGGATGGGTATGGGCAGTGGGTGCGGGCACTGTGTGCAGTAATAGGTGGGTACGGGCACTGTGTGCAGTAATAGGTGGGTATGGGCAGTGGGTGCGGGCACTGTGTGCAGTAATGGGTGGGTGCGGGCACTGTGTGCAGTAATGGGTGGGTATGGGCAGTGGGTGCGGGCACTGTGTGCAGTAATGGGTGGGTACGATCACTGTGTGCAGTAATAGGTGGGTACGGGCACTGTGTGCAGTAATAGGTGGGTATGGGCAGTGGGTGCGGGCACTGTGTGCAGTAATAGGCGGGTACGGGCACTGTGTGCAGTAATAGGTGGGTATGGGCAGTGGGTGCGGGCACTGTGTGCAGTAATAGGTGGGTATGGGCAGTGGGTGTGGGTACTGTGCAGTAATAGGTGGGTACGGGCACTGTGTGCAGTAATAGGTGGGTATGGGCAGTGGGTGCGGGCACTGTGTGCAGTAATAGGTGGGTACGGGCACTGTGTGCAGTAATGGGTGGGTATGGGCAGTGGGTGCGGGCACTGTGTGCAGTAATGGCTGTGTACGGGCAGTGGGTGCGGGCACTGTGTGCAGTAATGGGTGGGTACGGGCACTGTGTGCAGTAATGGGTGGGTACGGGCACTGTGTGCAGTAATAGGTGGGTACGGGCACTGTGTGCAGTAATGGGTGGGTACGGGCACTGTGTGCTGTAATGGGTGGGTACGGGCACTGTGTGTAGTAATGGGTGGGTACGGGCACTGTGCTGTAATGGGTGGGTACGGGCACTGTGTGCAGTAATAGGTGGGTATGGGCAGTGGGTGCAGTAATGGGTGGGTACGGGAATTGTGTGCGGTAATGGGTGGGTACGGGCACTGTGTGCAGTAATAGGTGGGTATGGGCAGTGGGTGCGGGCACTGTGTGCAGTAATAGGTGGGTACGGGCACTGTGTGCAGTAACGGGTGGGTACGGGCACTGTGTGCAGTAATGGGTGGGTACGGGAATTGCGTGCGGTAATGTGTGGGTACGGGCACTGTGTGCAGTAATAGGTGGGTATGGGCAGTGGGTGCGGGCACTGTGTGCAGTAATAGGTGGGTACGGGCACTGTGTGCAGTAACGGGTGGGTACGGGCACTGTGCAGTAACGGGTGGGTACGGGCACTGTGTGCAGTAACGGGTGGGTACGGGCACTGTGTGCAGTAACGGGTGGGTACGAGCACTGTGTGCAGTAATAAGGACAGTGACTATGGGACTGATACCTTTGCTCGGATAACGTTCTTATCACTCTCCATTTCAGGAATTCCATCAATGTCACTCTCTTCATCCACAGAGCTGTCGGAATAAGCGCGAGGGCGAGGGATAGGCGGAGGGGTTCTTCCTGACCGCTGACGGGACTCATCTGGGGGGAGAACGGAGCTGTCAGTCTCTGTATATATTAGGACTGACGTCAAGAGTAGTATATACTCCATGAAGACATTGAATGATATACATGTACGGATGGGAAGCAGGGCGTAGAGCACATATGTGTAATTAGCGACTGCCTAATGGTAAAACACTAATTATCCTTTGTAGGAACGATATGTATTAACGACTTTATACTATCTACGTAACAATCGAGAATGGCACGTCCTAAGAGGCTGCAATGTCTATTTATATCACTAATCACCCAATCTTGTGATTATAACCCCTCCCTCCTCTACATTTATATTTTTATATATATATATATTGGGGATTTATGGTCCCCAGGAGTTTTTAACATGACTACAGAGGTGTTTTAGACACACTCAGAAGTTGTTTTGGCGAAACTTCAAACACACATAGCTCCTGTCAATCATCATTATAGCTCCTGTCAATCATCATTATAGCTCCTGTCAATCATCATTATAGCTCATGTCAATCATCATTATAGCTCCTGTCAATCATCACTAAACTTAATTAAACATGCCCTCAGTTCCCTACTTAAGGGGCAGGTTGTTCATTTCTCAGCCTGAGGAAGCAGACGTAGGATCTGAGAAACGCGTTGCTAGGTAATCATTATTAGAATCTTCCACTCATTCATTTCTCCTTTTTCTACTTTTAAGATTTGGAATTATCTTTGCTTTTATTTATTTATTTTTTTGATTTTTGCATTTTTATATATTTTACATTTTTATTTAAACAGAAATTGTTGTATGTTTTTTGAGGTCTGATGAAATTAACAACATACCGCTAAGACCTTTTTATCATATACAGATTAAGAAATAAAATTACTGTTTTATAAAGAAATTAGTCTATATCCACAATTATTTTTGGACTGGGTATAAGGACCCATAGTAATATACCGATGGAGGACATCGGGATGAGAAAATTAATGTCCAAGGCGTATTTTATATATATATATATATATATATATATATATATATATATATATCCCATTCAACGTGAGTACACTGCCTATTGTGTAAAATCTTGGATTGGGTAAATTGATCTGTACCATTGATCTGTTACATTCTGCAACTGCTGCAGGACAACGGTGAAAATTGGGTCCAACGTCTACAACTTACTTCTAAAGGGTGAGTTTACGATTTATAAAACATTGTTACGGTTTTACACTATATATTTTCTTTTTCATATATTTTTTTGGAAAAAGAAACCAAAAAGAAAAGATTTCATTAGATCACAGGAAGCGCCTGAACCACTTCACAATACAATGTCCTGAGATGGACAATGCGCATTCGTAGCCGCAGCGCAGAAGTAGTTCGAGCAATGATCTCATAGTGCCGTGTATAGTGCAAGTAGTGTGAGCAATGATCTCATAGTACCCTGTATAGTGCAAGTAGTGTGAGCAATGACCTCATAGTACCCTGTATAGCGCAAGTAGAGTGAGCAATGATCTCATAGTGCCCTGTATAGTGCGGGCAATGAGCTCATAGTGCCGTGTGTATAGCAAAAGTAGTGCGAGCATTGAACTCATAGTGCCGTGTATAGCAAAAGTAGTGTGGGCAATGAGCTCATAGTGCCAAGTTGTAGCACAAGTAGTATGGGCAATGAGCTCATAGTGCCGTGTATAGCACAAGTAGTGAGAGCAATGATCTCATAGTGCCGTGTATAGCACAAGTAGTGAGAGCAATGAGCTCATAGTGCCGTGTATAGCACAAGTAGTGAGAGCAATGATCTCATAGTGCCGTGTATAGCACAAGTAGTGAGAGCAATGAGCTCATAGTGCCGTGTATAGCACAATTAGTGAGAGCAATGAGCTCATAGTGCCGTGTATAGCACAAGTAGTGAGAGCAATGAGCTCATAGTGCCGTGTATAGCACAATTAGTGAGAGCAATGAGCTCATAGTGCCGTGTATAGCACAAGTAGTGAGAGCAATGAGCTCATAGTGCCGTGTATAGCACAATTAGTGAGAGCAATGAGCTCATAGTGCCGTGTATAGCATACGCGCACGCAGGGGGGGTTTCCGAGTACCTAGAAACCCCCCCCCTGGCCGCCGCTCCATCTCCGCGCAGCTTAATGACATATTTTATTTTTTTTTGAGAAGGAGCAGCCAGAGTTCAGATAACTTAGAACTGGCTGGGGCTGTGCTGCTGGCTGAATGTAGGGGGCACTGTAGCGGCAGCGTTCAGCTCCTCCCTGGCAGTTCCGATGGTGCAGCGTGAGAGGCAGCTGAGAGACTCTCTCTATTCCCGGCGCTCTATCCTGGAGCCGCAGGTGAGGGGGGTTGCCGGGGGTGGGTTTCTTTGATAAATGATGCTGTCGTTTGCCTGTATGTGTGTGTGTAGTCTTGTGAGAGTCTATCAGTGTTTGTGTGTGCGTGTGTGAATCAGGGGGGTACCTCTGGAACTTATGTACCGGGCCCGGGCTCAGAGGGATCCACACAGAGTGCAGATGATCCTGCCTGGGAACTGCTACAGAGCAGTTTGCTGTTAGGATCAGCGGCGCCCTGCGGGCCCCCTGTTACTGTAACCAGCGGCATGCAAGCAGCTGCTGGCACCCTTCTCATAGGAGGGCAGAGCAAAGGCTCCAGCACTGCTCTGCTCCATTCACAGTCTGCGACATTGCGTCTATGCAAGGCCACCTGTCCTCCTTTCTCCCCTGCAGGGAATGAGTTAAGTCCCCTCTCCCCCCCCCCTAACTGAGTCCCGCCCCCTCCTCTCTCCTGCTCAGCCGGGCCTGTCTGTCTCTATGGCAGGTGTAGTGTGAGGACCCGTCTCCCTCCTTCTTCCAGAGCCTACTCCCCTCTACGAGGCCCCGCCCCCTCCTGCTATGACGGGTCTGTCTGTCTCTATGGCAGGTGTAGTGTGAGGTCCCGTCTCCCTGCTTCTTCCAGAGTCTACTCCCCTCTACGAGGCCCCGCCCCCTCCTGCTATGCCGGGCCTGTCTGTCTCTATGGCAGGTGTAGTGTGAGGACCCGTCTCCCTCCTTCTTCCAGAGCCTACTCCCCTCTACTAGGCCCCGCCCCCTCCTGCTCAGCCGGGCCTGTCTGTCTCTATGGCAGGTGTAGTGTGAGGACCCGTCTCCCTGCTTCTTCCAGAGCCTACTCCCCTCTACTAGGCCCCGCCCCCTCCTGCTCAGCCGGGCCTGTCTGTCTCTATGGCAGGTGTAGTGTGAGGACCCGTCTCCCTGCTTCTTCCAGAGCCTACTCCCCTCTACTAGGCCCCGCCCCCTCCTGCTATGACGGGTCTGTCTGTCTCTATGGCAGGTGTAGTGTGAGGTCCCGTCTCCCTCCTTCTTCCAGAGCCTACTCCCCTCTACTAGGCCCCGCCCCCTCCTGCTATGACGGGTCTGTCTGTCTCTATGGCAGGTGTAGTGTGAGGTCCCGTCTCCCTCCTTCTTCCAGAGCCTACTCCCCTCTACTAGGCCCCGCCCCCTCCTGCTATGACGGGTCTGTCTGTCTCTATGGCAGGTGTAGTGTGAGGTCCCGTCTCCCTGCTTCTTCCAGAGCCTACTCCCCTCTACTAGGCCCCGCCCCCTCCTGCTCAGCCTGGCCTGTCTGTCTCTATGGCAGGTGTAGTGTGAGGACCCGTCTCCCTGCTTCTTCCAGAGCCTACTCCCCTCTACTAGGCCCCGCCCCCTCCTGCTCAGCCTGGCCTGTCTGTCTCTATGGCAGGTGTAGTGTGAGGTCCCGTCTCCCTCCTTCTTCCAGAGTCTACTCCCCTCTATGAGGCCCCGCCCCCTCCTGCTATGACGGGTCTGTCTGTCTCTATGGCAGGTGTAGTGTGAGGTCCCGTCTCCCTCCTTCTTCCAGAGTCTACTCCCCTCTACGAGGCCCCGCCCCCTCCTGCTATGACGGGTCTGTCTGTCTCTATGGCAGGTGTAGTGTGAGGTCCCGTCTCCCTCCTTCTTCCAGAGCCTACTCCCCTCTACGAGGCCCCGCCCCCTCCTGCTATGACGGGCCTGTCTGTCTCTATGGCAGGTGTAGTGTGAGGACCCGTCTCCCTGCTTCTTCCAGAGTCTACTCCCCTCTACGAGGCCCCGCCCCCTCCTGCTATGCCGGGCCTGTCTGTCTCTATGGCAGGTGTAGTGTGAGGACCCGTCTCCCTGCTTCTTCCAGAGCCTACTCCCCTCTACTAGGCCCCGCCCCCTCCTGCTCAGCCGGGCCTGTCTGTCTCTATGGCAGGTGTAGTGTGAGGACCCGTCTCCCTGCTTCTTCCAGAGCCTACTCCCCTCTACTAGGCCCCGCCCCCTCCTGCTATGACGGGTCTGTCTGTCTCTATGGCAGGTGTACTGTGAGGTCCCGTCTCCCTCCTTCTTCCAGAGCCTACTCCCCTCTACTAGGCCCCGCCCCCTCCTGCTCAGCCTGGCCTGTCTGTCTCTATGGCAGGTGTAGTGTGAGGTCCCGTCTCCCTCCTTCTTCCAGAGCCTACTCCCCTCTACTAGGCCCCGCCCCCTCCTGCTATGACGGGTCTGTCTGTCTCTATGGCAGGTGTAGTGTGAGGTCCCGTCTCCCTGCTTCTTCCAGAGCCTACTCCCCTCTACTAGGCCCCGCCCCCTCCTGCTCAGCCTGGCCTGTCTGTCTCTATGGCAGGTGTAGTGTGAGGTCCCGTCTCCCTCCTTCTTCCAGAGTCTACTCCCCTCTATGAGGCCCCGCCCCCTCCTGCTATGACGGGTCTGTCTGTCTCTATGGCAGGTGTAGTGTGAGGTCCCGTCTCCCTCCTTCTTCCAGAGTCTACTCCCCTCTACGAGGCCCCGCCCCCTCCTGCTATGACGGGTCTGTCTGTCTCTATGGCAGGTGTAGTGTGAGGTCCCGTCTCCCTCCTTCTTCCAGAGCCTACTCCCCTCTACGAGGCCCCGCCCCCTCCTGCTATGACGGGCCTGTCTGTCTCTATGGCAGGTGTAGTGTGAGGACCCGTCTCCCTGCTTCTTCCAGAGTCTACTCCCCTCTACGAGGCCCCGCCCCCTCCTGCTATGCCGGGCCTGTCTGTCTCTATGGCAGGTGTAGTGTGAGGACCCGTCTCCCTGCTTCTTCCAGAGCCTACTCCCCTCTACTAGGCCCCGCCCCCTCCTGCTCAGCCGGGCCTGTCTGTCTCTATGGCAGGTGTAGTGTGAGGACCCGTCTCCCTGCTTCTTCCAGAGCCTACTCCCCTCTACTAGGCCCCGCCCCCTCCTGCTATGACGGGTCTGTCTGTCTCTATGGCAGGTGTAGTGTGAGGTCCCGTCTCCCTCCTTCTTCCAGAGCCTACTCCCCTCTACTAGGCCCCGCCCCCTCCTGCTATGACGGGTCTGTCTGTCTCTATGGCAGGTGTAGTGTGAGGTCCCGTCTCCCTCCTTCTTCCAGAGCCTACTCCCCTCTACTAGGCCCCGCCCCCTCCTGCTATGACGGGTCTGTCTGTCTCTATGGCAGGTGTAGTGTGAGGTCCCGTCTCCCTGCTTCTTCCAGAGCCTACTCCCCTCTACTAGGCCCCGCCCCCTCCTGCTCAGCCTGGCCTGTCTGTCTCTATGGCAGGTGTAGTGTGAGGACCCGTCTCCCTGCTTCTTCCAGAGCCTACTCCCCTCTACTAGGCCCCGCCCCCTCCTGCTCAGCCGGGCCTGTCTGTCTCTATGGCAGGTGTAGTGTGAGGACCCGTCTCCCTCCTTCTTCCAGAGCCTACTCCCCTCTACGAGGCCCCGCCCCCTCCTGCTATGACGGGTCTGTCTGTCTCTATGGCAGGTGTAGTGTGAGGACCCGTCTCCCTGCTTCTTCCAGAGCCTACTCCCCTCTACTAGGCCCCGCCCCCTCCTGCTCAGCCTGGCCTGTCTGTCTCTATGGCAGGTGTAGTGTGAGGTCCCGTCTCCCTCCTTCCAGAGTCTACTCCCCTCTACGAGGCCCCGCCCCCTCCTGCTATGACGGGTCTGTCTGTCTCTATGGCAGGTGTAGTGTGAGGTCCCGTCTCCCTGCTTCTTCCAGAGCCTACTCCCCTCTACGAGGCCCCGCCCCCTCCTGCTATGACGGGTCTGTCTGTCTCTATGGCAGGTGTAGTGTGAGGTCCCGTCTCCCTCCTTCTTCCAGAGCCTACCCCCTCTACGAGGCCCCGCCCCCTCCTGCTATGACGGGCCTGTCTGTCTCTATGGCAGGTGTAGTGTGAGGACCCGTCTCCCTGCTTCTTCCAGAGCCTACTCCCCTCTACTAGGCCCCGCCCCCTCCTGCTCAGCCGGGCCTGTCTGTCTCTATGGCAGGTGTAGTGTGAGGACCCGTCTCCCTCCTTCTTCCAGAGCCTACTCCCCTCTACGAGGCCCCGCCCCCTCCTGCTATGACGGGCCTGTCTGTCTCTATGGCAGGTGTAGTCTGAGGACCCGTCTCCCTGCTTCTTCCAGAGCCTACTCCCCTCTACTAGGCCCCGCCCCCTCCTGCTCAGCCTGGCCTGTCTGTCTCTATGGCAGGTGTAGTGTGAGGTCCCGTCTCCCTCCTTCTTCCAGAGCCTACTCCCCTCTACGAGGCCCCGCCCCCTCCTGCTATGACGGGTCTGTCTGTCTCTATGGCAGGTGTAGTGTGAGGTCCCATCTCCCTCCTTCTTCCAGAGCCTACTCCCCTCTACGAGGCCCCGCCCCCTCCTGCTATGACGGGTCTGTCTGTCTCTATGGCACGTGTAGTGTGAGGTCCCGTCTCCCTCCTTCTTCCAGAGCCTACTCCCCTCTACGAGGCCCCGCCCCCTCCTGCTATGACGGGTCTGTCTGTCTCTATGGCAGGTGTAGTGTGAGGTCCCGTCTCCCTCCTTCTTCCAGAGTCTACTCCCCTCTACGAGGCCCCGCCCCCTCCTGCTATGACGGGCCTTTCTGTCTCTATGGCAGGTGTAGTGTGAGGTCCCGTCTCCCTCCTTCTTCCAGAGCCTACTCCCCTCTACGAGGCCCCGCCCCCTCCTGCTATGACGGGCCTGTCTGTCTCTATGGCAGGTGTAGTGTGAGGTCCCGTCTCCCTCCTTCTTCCAGAGCCTACTCCCCTCTACGAGGCCCCGCCCCCTCCTGCTATGACGGGCCTGTCTGTCTCTATGGCAGGTGTAGTGTGAGGTCCCGTCTCCCTCCTTCTTCCAGAGCCTACTCCCCTCTACGAGGCCCCGCCCCCTCCTGCTATGACGGGTCTGTCTGTCTCTATGGCAGGTGTAGTGTGAGGTCCCGTCTCCCTCCTTCTTCCAGAGTCTACTCCCCTCTACGAGGACCCGCCCCCTCCTGCTATGACGGGCCTGTCTGTCTCTATGGCAGGTGTAGTGTGAGGTCCCGTCTCCCTCCTTCTTCCAGAGCCTACTCCCCTCTACGAGGCCCCGCCCCCTCCTGCTATGACGGGTCTGTCTGTCTCTATGGCAGGTGTAGTGTGAGGTCCCGTCTCCCTCCTTCTTCCAGAGTCTACTCCCCTCTACGAGGCCCCGCCCCCTCCTGCTATGACGGGTCTGTCTGTCTCTATGGCAGGTGTAGTGTGAGGTCCCGTCTCCCTCCTTCTTCCAGAGCCTACTCCCCTCTACGAGGCCCCGCCCCCTCCTGCTATGACGGGCCTGTCTGTCTCTATGGCAGGTGTAGTGTGAGGACCCGTCTCCCTGCTTCTTCCAGAGCCTACTCCCCTCTACTAGGCCCCGCCCCCTCCTGCTCAGCCTGGCCTGTCTGTCTCTATGGCAGGTGTAGTGTGAGGACCCGTCTCCCTCCTTCTTCCAGAGCCTACTCCCCTCTACGAGGCCCCGCCCCCTCCTGCTATGACGGGTCTGTCTGTCTCTATGGCAGGTGTAGTGTGAGGACCCGTCTCCCTGCTTCTTCCAGAGCCTACTCCCCTCTACTAGGCCCCGCCCCCTCCTGCTCAGCCTGGCCTGTCTGTCTCTATGGCAGGTGTAGTGTGAGGTCCCGTCTCCCTCCTTCTTCCAGAGTCTACTCCCCTCTACGAGGCCCCGCCCCCTCCTGCTATGACGGGTCTGTCTGTCTCTATGGCAGGTGTAGTGTGAGGTCCCGTCTCCCTCCTTCTTCCAGAGTCTACTCCCCTCTACGAGGCCCCGCCCCCTCCTGCTATGACGGGTCTGTCTGTCTCTATGGCAGGTGTAGTGTGAGGTCCCGTCTCCCTGCTTCTTCCAGAGCCTACTCCCCTCTACGAGGCCCCGCCCCCTCCTGCTATGACGGGTCTGTCTGTCTCTATGGCAGGTGTAGTGTGAGGTCCCGTCTCCCTCCTTCTTCCAGAGCCTACTCCCCTCTACGAGGCCCCGCCCCCTCCTGCTATGACGGGCCTGTCTGTCTCTATGGCAGGTGTAGTGTGAGGACCCGTCTCCCTGCTTCTTCCAGAGCCTACTCCCCTCTACTAGGCCCCGCCCCCTCCTGCTCAGCCGGGCCTGTCTGTCTCTATGGCAGGTGTAGTGTGAGGACCCGTCTCCCTCTTTCTTCCAGAGCCTACTCCCCTCTACGAGGCCCCGCCCCCTCCTGCTATGACGGGCCTGTCTGTCTCTATGGCAGGTGTAGTGTGAGGACCCGTCTCCCTGCTTCTTCCAGAGCCTACTCCCCTCTACTAGGCCCCGCCCCCTCCTGCTCAGCCGGGCCTGTCTGTCTCTATGGCAGGTGTAGTGTGAGGTCCCGTCTCCCTCCTTCTTCCAGAGTCTACTCCCCTCTACGAGGCCCCGCCCCCTCCTGCTATGACGGGTCTGTCTGTCTCTATGGCAGGTGTAGTGTGAGGTCCCGTCTCCCTCCTTCTTCCAGAGTCTACTCCCCTCTACGAGGCCCCGCCCCCTCCTGCTATGACGGGTCTGTCTGTCTCTATGGCAGCTGTAGTGTGAGGTCCCGTCTCCCTGCTTCTTCCAGAGCCTACTCCCCTCTACGAGGCCCCGCCCCCTCCTGCTATGACGGGTCTGTCTGTCTCTATGGCAGGTGTAGTGTGAGGTCCCGTCTCCCTCCTTCTTCCAGAGCCTACTCCCCTCTACGAGGCCCCGCCCCCTCCTGCTATGACGGGCCTGTCTGTCTCTATGGCAGGTGTAGTGTGAGGACCCGTCTCCCTGCTTCTTCCAGAGTCTACTCCCCTCTACGAGGCCCCGCCCCCTCCTGCTATGCCGGGCCTGTCTGTCTCTATGGCAGGTGTAGTGTGAGGACCCGTCTCCCTGCTTCTTCCAGAGCCTACTCCCCTCTACTAGGCCCCGCCCACTCCTGCTCAGCCGGGCCTGTCTGTCTCTATGGCAGGTGTAGTGTGAGGACCCGTCTCCCTGCTTCTTCCAGAGCCTACTCCCCTCTACTAGGCCCCGCCCCCTCCTGCTATGACGGGTCTGTCTGTCTCTATGGCAGGTGTAGTGTGAGGTCCCGTCTCCCTCCTTCTTCCAGAGCCTACTCCCCTCTACTAGGCCCCGCCCCCTCCTGCTATGACGGGTCTGTCTGTCTCTATGGCAGGTGTAGTGTGAGGTCCCGTCTCCCTCCTTCTTCCAGAGCCTACTCCCCTCTACTAGGCCCCGCCCCCTCCTGCTATGACGGGTCTGTCTGTCTCTATGGCAGGTGTAGTGTGAGGTCCCGTCTCCCTGCTTCTTCCAGAGCCTACTCCCCTCTACTAGGCCCCACCCCCTCCTGCTCAGCCGGGCCTGTCTGTCTCTATGGCAGGTGTAGTGTGAGGACCCGTCTCCCTGCTTCTTCCAGAGCCTACTCCCCTCTACTAGGCCCCGCCCCCTCCTGCTCAGCCGGGCTTGTCTGTCTCTATGGCAGGTGTAGTGTGAGGACCCGTCTCCCTCCTTCTTCCAGAGCCTACTCCCCTCTACGAGGCCCCGTCCCCTCCTGCTATGACGGGTCTGTCTGTCTCTATGGCAGGTGTAGTGTGAGTACCCGTCTCCCTGCTTCTTCCAGAGCCTACTCCCCTCTACTAGGCCCCGCCCCCTCCTGCTCAGCCTGGCCTGTCTGTCTCTATGGCAGGTGTAGTGTGAGGTCCCGTCTCCCTCCTTCTTCCAGAGTCTACTCCCCTCTACGAGGCCCCGCCCCCTCCTGCTATGACGGGTCTGTCTGTCTCTATGGCAGGTGTAGTGTGAGGTCCCGTCTCCCTCCTTCTTCCAGAGTCTACTCCCCTCTACGAGGCCCCGCCCCCTCCTGCTATGACGGGTCTGTCTGTCTCTATGGCAGGTGTAGTGTGAGGTCCCGTCTCCCTGCTTCTTCCAGAGCCTACTCCCCTCTACGAGGCCCCGCCCACTCCTGCTATGACGGGTCTGTCTGTCTCTATGGCAGGTGTAGTGTGAGGTCCCGTCTCCCTCCTTCTTCCAGAGCCTACTCCCCTCTACGAGGCCCCGCCCCCTCCTGCTATGACGGGCCTGTCTGTCTCTATGGCAGGTGTAGTGTGAGGACCCGTCTCCCTGCTTCTTCCAGAGCCTACTCCCCTCTACGAGGCCCCGCCCCCTCCTGCTAAGCCGGGCCTGTCTGTCTCTATGGCAGGTGTAGTGTGAGGACCCGTCTCCCTCCTTCTTCCAGAGCCTACTCCCCTCTACGAGGCCCCGCCCCCACCTGCTATGACGGGCCTGTCTGTCTCTATGGCAGGTGTAGTGTGAGGACCCGTCTCCCTGCTTCTTCCAGAGCCTACTCCCCTCTACTAGGCCCCGCCCCCTCCTGCTCAGCCTGGCCTGTCTGTCTCTATGGCAGGTGTAGTGTGAGGTCCCGTCTCCCTCCTTCTTCCAGAGTCTACTCCCCTCTACGAGGCCCCGCCCCCTCCTGCTATGACGGGTCTGTCTGTCTCTATGGCAGGTGTAGTGTGAGGTCCCGTCTCCCTCCTTCTTCCAGAGCCTACTCCCCTCTACGAGGCCCCGCCCCCTCCTGCTATGACGGGTCTGTCTGTCTCTATGGCAGGTGTAGTGTGAGGTCCCGTCTCCCTCCTTCTTCCAGAGCCTACTCCCCTCTACGAGGCCCCGCCCCCTCCTGCTATGACGGGTCTGTCTGTCTCTATGGCAGGTGTAGTGTGAGGTCCCGTCTCCCTCCTTCTTCCAGAGTCTACTCCCCTCTACGAGGCCCCGCCCCCTCCTGCTATGACGGGCCTGTCTGTCTCTATGGCAGGTGTAGTGTGAGGTCCCGTCTCCCTCCTTCTTCCAGAGCCTACTCCCCTCTACGAGGCCCCGCCCCCTCCTGCTATGACGGGCCTGTCTGTCTCTATGGCAGGTGTAGTGTGAGGTCCCGTCTCCCTCCTTCTTCCAGAGCCTACTCCCCTCTACGAGGCCCCGCCCCCTCCTGCTATGACGGGCCTGTCTGTCTCTATGGCAGGTGTAGTGTGAGGTCCCGTCTCCCTCCTTCTTCCAGAGCCTACTCCCCTCTACGAGGCCCCGCCCCCTCCTGCTATGACGGGTCTGTCTGTCTCTATGGCAGGTGTAGTGTGAGGTCCCGTCTCCCTCCTTCTTCCAGAGTCTACTCCCCTCTACGAGGCCCCGCCCCCTCCTGCTATGACGGGCCTGTCTGTCTCTATGGCAGGTGTAGTGTGAGGTCCCGTCTCCCTCCTTCTTCCAGAGTCTACTCCCCTCTACGAGGCCCCGCCCCCTCCTGCTATGACGGGCCTGTCTGTCTCTATGGCAGGTGTAGTGTGAGGTCCCATCTCCCTCCTTCTTCCAGAGCCTACTCCCCTCTACGAGGCCCCGCCCCCTCCTGCTATGACGGGCCTGTCTGTCTCTATGGCAGGTGTAGTGTGAGGTCCCGTCTCCCTCCTTCTTCCAGAGTCTACTCCCCTCTACGAGGCCCCGCCCCCTCCTGCTATGACGGGCCTGTCTGTCTCTATGGCAGGTGTAGTGTGAGGTCCCGTCTCCCTCCTTCTTCCAGAGTCTACTCCCCTCTACGAGGCCCCGCCCCCTCCTGCTATGACGGGTCTGTCTGTCTCTATGGCAGGTGTAGTGTGAGGTCCCGTCTCCCTCCTTCTTCCAGAGCCTACTCCCCTCTACGAGGCCCCGCCCCCTCCTGCTATGACGGGTCTGTCTGTCTCTATGGCAGGTGTAGTGTGAGGTCCCGTCTCCCTCCTTCTTCCAGAGCCTACTCCCCTCTACGAGGCCCCGCCCCCTCCTGCTATGACGGGCCTGTCTGTCTCTATGGCAGGTGTAGTGTGAGGACCCGTCTCCCTCCTTCTTCCAGAGCCTACTCCCCTCTACGAGGCCCCGCCCCCTCCTGCTATGACGGGTCTGTCTGTCTCTATGGCAGGTGTAGTGTGAGGACCCGTCTCCCTGCTTCTTCCAGAGCCTACTCCCCTCTACTAGGCTCCGCCCCCTCCTGCTCAGCCTGGCCTGTCTGTCTCTATGGCAGGTGTAGTGTGAGGTCCCGTCTCCCTCCTTCTTCCAGAGTCTACTCCCCTCTACGAGGCCCCGCCCCCTCCTGCTATGACGGGTCTGTCTGTCTCTATGGCAGGTGTAGTGTGAGGTCCCGTCTCCCTGCTTCTTCCAGAGCCTACTCCCCTCTACTAGGCCCCGCCCCCTCCTGCTCAGCCGGGCCTGTCTGTCTCTATGGCAGGTGTAGTGTGAGGACCCGTCTCCCTCCTTCTTCCAGAGCCTACTCCCCTCTACGAGGCCCCGCCCCCTCCTGCTATGACGGGCCTGTCTGTCTCTATGGCAGGTGTAGTGTGAGGACCCGTCTCCCTGCTTCTTCCAGAGCCTACTCCCCTCTACTAGGCCCCGCCCCCTCCTGCTCAGCCGGGCCTGTCTGTCTCTATGGCAGGTGTAGTGTGAGGTCCCGTCTCCCTCCTTCTTCCAGAGTCTACTCCCCTCTACGAGGCCCCGCCCCCTCCTGCTATGACGGGTCTGTCTGTCTCTATGGCAGGTGTAGTGTGAGGACCCGTCTCCCTCCTTCTTCCAGAGCCTACTCCCCTCTACGAGGCCCCGCCCCCTCCTGCTATGACGGGTCTGTCTGTCTCTATGGCAGGTGTAGTGTGAGGACCCGTCTCCCTGCTTCTTCCAGAGCCTACTCCCCTCTACTAGGCTCCGCCCCCTCCTGCTCAGCCTGGCCTGTCTGTCTCTATGGCAGGTGTAGTGTGAGGTCCCGTCTCCCTCCTTCTTCCAGAGTCTACTCCCCTCTACGAGGCCCCGCCCCCTCCTGCTATGACGGGTCTGTCTGTCTCTATGGCAGGTGTAGTGTGAGGTCCCGTCTCCCTGCTTCTTCCAGAGCCTACTCCCCTCTACTAGGCCCCGCCCCCTCCTGCTCAGCCGGGCCTGTCTGTCTCTATGGCAGGTGTAGTGTGAGGACCCGTCTCCCTCCTTCTTCCAGAGCCTACTCCCCTCTACGAGGCCCCGCCCCCTCCTGCTATGACGGGCCTGTCTGTCTCTATGGCAGGTGTAGTGTGAGGACCCGTCTCCCTGCTTCTTCCAGAGCCTACTCCCCTCTACTAGGCCCCGCCCCCTCCTGCTCAGCCGGGCCTGTCTGTCTCTATGGCAGGTGTAGTGTGAGGTCCCGTCTCCCTCCTTCTTCCAGAGTCTACTCCCCTCTACGAGGCCCCGCCCCCTCCTGCTATGACGGGTCTGTCTGTCTCTATGGCAGGTGTAGTGTGAGGTCCCGTCTCCCTCCTTCTTCCAGAGCCTACTCCCCTCTACGAGGCCCTGCCCCCTCCTGCTATGACGGGTCTGTCTGTCTCTATGGCAGGTGTAGTGTGAGGTCCCGTCTCCCTCCTTCTTCCAGAGCCTACTCCCCTCTACGAGGCCCTGCCCCCTCCTGCTATGACGGGCCTGTCTGTCTCTATGGCAGGTGTAGTGTGAGGTCCCATCTCCCTCCTTCTTCCAGAGCCTACTCCCCTCTACGAGGCCCCGCCCCCTCCTGCTATGACGGGCCTGTCTGTCTCTATGGCAGGTGTAGTGTGAGGTCCCGTCTCCCTGCTTCTTCCAGAGCCTACTCCCCTCTACTAGGCCCCGCCCCCTCCTGCTCAGCCGGGCCTGTCTGTCTCTATGGCAGGTGTAGTGTGAGGACCCGTCTCCCTCCTTCTTCCAGAGCCTACTCCCCTCTACGAGGCCCCGCCCCCTCCTGCTATGACGGGCCTGTCTGTCTCTATGGCAGGTGTAGTGTGAGGACCCGTCTCCCTGCTTCTTCCAGAGCCTACTCCCCTCTACTAGGCCCCGCCCCCTCCTGCTCAGCCGGGCCTGTCTGTCTCTATGGCAGGTGTAGTGTGAGGTCCCGTCTCCCTCCTTCTTCCAGAGTCTACTCCCCTCTACGAGGCCCCGCCCCCTCCTGCTATGACGGGTCTGTCTGTCTCTATGGCAGGTGTAGTGTGAGGTCCCGTCTCCCTCCTTCTTCCAGAGCCTACTCCCCTCTACGAGGCCCTGCCCCCTCCTGCTATGACGGGTCTGTCTGTCTCTATGGCAGGTGTAGTGTGAGGTCCCGTCTCCCTCCTTCTTCCAGAGCCTACTCCCCTCTACGAGGCCCCGCCCCCTCCTGCTATGACGGGCCTGTCTGTCTCTATGGCAGGTGTAGTGTGAGGTCCCGTCTCCCTCCTTCTTCCAGAGCCTACTCCCCTCTACGAGGCCCTGCCCCCTCCTGCTATGACGGGCCTGTCTGTCTCTATGGCAGGTGTAGTGTGAGGTCCCGTCTCCCTCCTTCTTCCAGAGCCTACTCCCCTCTACGAGGCCCCGCCCCCTCCTGCTATGACGGGCCTGTCTGTCTCTATGGCAGGTGTAGTGTGAGGTCCCGTCTCCCTCCTTCTTCCAGAGCCTACTCCCCTCTACGAGGCCCCGCCCCCTCCTGCTATGACGGGCCTGTCTGTCTCTATGGCAGGTGTAGTGTGAGGTCCCGTCTCCCTCCTTCTTCCAGAGCCTACTCCCCTCTACGAGGCCCCGCCCCCTCCTGCTATGACGGGCCTGTCTGTCTCTATGGCAGGTGTAGTGTGAGGTCCCGTCTCCCTGCTTCTTCCAGAGCCTACTCCCCTCTACGAGGCCCCGCCCCCTCCTGCTATGACGGGTCTGTCTGTCTCTATGGCAGGTGTAGTGTGAGGTCCCGTCTCCCTGCTTCTTCCAGAGCCTACTCCCCTCTACGAGGCCCCGCCCCCTCCTGCTATGACGGGTCTGTCTGTCTCTATGGCAGGTGTAGTGTGAGGTCCCGTCTCCCTCCTTCTTCCAGAGCCTACTCCCCTCTACTAGGCCCCGCCCCCTCCTGCTATGACGGGTCTGTCCATGTCCCATGCAGGCAGCAGCCGGTGTGTGAGGGACACATAATGCTGCAATCAGAGGTAAGTACCTTAGGGTGATGTACCTATTCATGTTATGTGGGTGAGGTGGGGGTATAAACTTATACTACCTAGAGCCTGGTGAGGTGGGTTGAGGGGTGTAATGTATGGGAGGGGGGTAAGCATATTGTCTGGGGGTTGAGGGGTGTAATGTATGGGAGGGGGGGTAAGCATATTGTCTGGGGGTTGAGGGGTGTAATGTATGGGAGGGGGGGGTAAGCATATTGTCTGGGGGTTGAGGGGTGTAATGTATGGGAGGGGGGGTAAGCATATTGTCTGGGGGTTGAGGGGTGTAATGTATGGGGGGGGTAAGCATATTGTCTGGGGGTTGAGGGGTGTAATGTACGGGAGGGGGGGTAAGCATATTGTCTGGGGGTTGAGGGGTGTAATGTACGGGAGGGGGGGTAAGCATATTGTCTGGGGGTTGAGGGGTGTAATGTATGGGGGGGGTAAGCATATTGTCTGGGGGTTGAGGGGTGTAATGTATGGGAGGGGGGGTAAGCATATTGTCTGGGGGTTGAGGGGTGTAATGTATGGGGGGGGTAAGCATATTGTCTGGGGGTTGAGGGGCGTAATGTATGGGGGGGGTAAGCATATTGTCTGGGGGTGTATAGTTATGCATCAGGGATGGGGATTGGGGATGAGAGGTATAGTAATGTATCTGGGGGTGTATACTTACATATTATCTGTGAATTGAGATAGGCTTAAGGATGTAATATATCAGGGGGTGTGTATACCTATTTTATCTGGTAGGGTAGGGTGTGTAGTATTGTATTGTGGGGGTGTCATATACTACTAGCTTTTTTGAGATAGGTTACAGGTTGTAGTATATCTGGTGGTTGTGCAGTAGTATTCTGTGCCGTGTGGTATAGTAATATGACGGGTTGTATACTATGTTCTTTCGGGATATATTGACGTTATTTGGCAAGTCTATAGTGTGTGTGTATGTGTGTGTATATATATATATATATGTGTAATTAATATAGGTGTAGCTCAGTGAGTAGAGGAGGTGGGGGCCCTGCTTTTTTTGTTTGTACTGGGCCCCACAATTTCTGATGTCAGCCCGTGTGTAGTCTGTGTCAGTATAATCTGTGTCACTATGTGTGTGTAGTCTGTGTCACTGTGTGTGTAGTCTGTGTCACTATGTGTGTGTAGTCTGTGTCAGTATAGTCTGTGTCACTATGTGTGTGTAGTCTGTGTCAGTATAATCTGTGTCACTATGTGTGTGTAGTCTGTGTCACTATGTGTGTGTAGTCTGTGTCACTATGTGTGTGTAGTCTGTGTCACTATGTGTGTGTAGTCTGTGTCAGTATAGTCTGTGTCACTATGTGTGTGTAGTCTGTGTCACTATGCGTGTGTAGTCTGTGTCAGTATAGTCTGTGTCACTATGCGTGTGTAGTCTGTGTCAGTATAGTCTGTGTCAGTATAATCTGTGTCACTATGTGTGTGTAGTCTGTGTCACTATGCGTGTGTAGTCTGTGTCAGTATAGTCTGTGTCAGTATAATCTGTGTCACTATGTGTGTGTAGTCTGTGTCACTATGTGTGTGTAGTCTGTGTCACTATGTGTGTGTAGTCTGTGTCACTATGCGTGTGTAGTCTGTGTCAGTATAGTCTGTGTCAGTATAATCTGTGTCACTATGTGTGTGTAGTCTGTGTCACTATGTGTGTGTAGTCTGTGTCACTATGTGTGTGTAGTCTGTGTCACTATGTGTGTGTCACTATGTGTGTGTAGTCTGTGTCACTATGTGTGTGTAGTCTGTGTCACTATGTGTGTGTAGTCTGTGTCACTATGTGTGTGTAGTCTGTGTCAGTATAATCTGTGTCACTATGTGTCAGTATAGTCTGTGTCAGTATAGTCTGTGTCACTATGTGTGTGTAGTCTGTGTCAGTATAATCTGTGTCACTATGTGTGTGTAGTCTGTGTCACTATGTGTGTGTAGTCTGTGTGAGTGTAGTCTGTGTCACTATGTGTGTGTAGTCTGTGTCAGTATGTGTGTGTAGTCTGTGTCACTATGTGTGTGTAGTCTGTGTCACTATGTGTGTGTAGTCTGTGTCAGTATAGTCTGTGTCACTATGTGTGTGTAGTCTGTGTCAGTATAATCTGTGTCACTATGTGTGTGTAGTCTGTGTCACTATGTGTGTGTAGTCTGTGTCACTATGTGTGTGTAGTCTGTGTCACTATGTGTGTGTAGTCTGTGTCAGTGTAGTCTGTGTCACTATGTGTGTGTAGTCTGTGTCAGTATAATCTGTGTCACTATGTGTGTGTAGTCTGTGTCACTATGTGTGTGTAGTCTGTGTCACTATGTGTGTGTAGTCTGTGTCAGTGTAGTCTGTGTCACTATGTGTGTGTAGTCTGTGTCAGTATAATCTGTGTCACTATGTGTGTGTAGTCTGTGTCAGTGTAGTCTGTGTCACTATGTGTGTGTAGTCTGTGTCAGTATAGTCTGTGTCACTATGTGTGTGTAGTCTGTGTGAGTGTAGTCTGTGTCACTATGTGTGTGTAGTCTGTGTCAGTGTAGTCTGTGTCACTATGTGTGTGTAGTCTGTGTCAGTGTAGTCTGTGTCACTATGTGTGTGTAGTCTGTGTCAGTATAGTCTGTGTCACTATGTGTGTGTAGTCTGTGTCAGTGTAGTCTGTGTCACTATGTGTGTGTAGTCTGTGTCAGTATAGTCTGTGTCACTATGTGTGTGTAGTCTGTGTGAGTGTAGTCTGTGTCACTATGTGTGTGTAGTCTGTGTCAGTGTAGTCTGTGTCACTATGTGTGTGTAGTCTTTGTGAGTGTGTCTGTCACTGTGTCAGTGCATTTGTGTAATGCTGAACAAATGGAAATATATATATATACTGTATATTAAAAACAACGAGTGCTGCTTGTTTTCATCTGGTTTCATAACAATTCCTTCCAGAGGGCACCGTTGGACACTAGTAAGACTGTGGGAGTGCTGGGCTATTGGCATATATACTGTGCGGTGCGTGTGTGTATGTATATTATATATATATATATATAATGTCTGTGGATTTTTATTTTTTTAATTGGCTCTGTATTCGGTATTTGGAAACCCCCCTTTCAAAATCCTGCGTTTGCCACTGTATAGCACAATTAGTGTGAGCAAAGCTGGTGACAAACTGCGACATTTATCGGCTGTGTACAACTATAAAACTAGGGCAATGTCCAATCATCTGATCAAAAGTAAGCAGATTATTATAACGCAAGTTTTAAAAATGTAGATAATTTCCTATGTGTGCCGCTGTCTTCTAACACCGTTATCACGCCCCAGTGATGTCTGATCCAACTGCTCAGACACAGTACCCATGTAATAACACCCACTCTAGGATAGACAAGGGCCACAGACGCTGCATTACAGAAGGGTTTATTGACCTATCATCCCGCTGACACACAGGGAATTAAGAAGATCAATATCAGACTTTTTCTGTGTTATAATAAGGAGCCTGAAAATGAGGGATGTTCAGAGTTAGGCTTCATTGTTATTGGGGAACGTGGTCATGTTACTGGGGGGCTGCCAGTCTTACCTATAGCTCCGTAACTGCTGCCTTCAGGTGTGCTGGTTGTAATGGGGTGTGACACTGCCACTGTGCCCTCTCCTGTAATATAAACACAGAATGCCCAACATGACTAAACATGAGGATGTGAGATGCCATCCATCTTCCCACCATTGTGCCATCACCCGTCTCTTTTCTATGTACATACGGGGCACTACCCTATTGGATATGTTATAGTACAGGTCCTAGTACCTAGTACCCACTATCTCCCCAACCTCCACAGAGGTCATTGTCTAGGCTTCCATTCTCTTTTATATCACAGGATAAAAGAACGGAATCCACTGTATTTGCCCTTAGGGGTCATTGCGATTACAGGCGATGTGCTGCGCACGTATCAGCCAGTTATGGTACCTCCAACGTCTCAAGTTACCCTACGCAACTCTGTGTTGTGCAAAGGATAACGTGCGTGTGTGTTTCCGGCTGGCTGTCCTTTTTATGGTTGTGCTGCTGGAATGTATAAACTCTTTTATATGGCAACATACCCAACGACCTAAAGGACGCAGCGCAGCCCTGTTACAGGACGGATCTCACACACTGCTTGCCCTGAATGTCAGGACACGACCTAAGCATTAAACTCAGACACAATACCAAGCATGTGCTGATGTGTGACTTAATGATATGATTCACATGAACCGCCAGCACACCCTACCTTCATCTGGGCTGCCATTGATATCCAGTCCCTTCCTCTGCATCCTGCAATAGGGAACAAATCATTAACCCAGAGCCCTGTATAACAGGTTTCCCACCCAGCTATCAGCCACTAGACATGTACTGCGGATTGCCACCACAAGAGGGCGCAGTGCTGGAAGAGAAACTTCTCATTTCTAACGATTATTAGTAATATTGTTCATTTATTTGACATATCTGCCAGTATATTATATTTTTGGGAGGGCGGGAGTAAACCGGAGCACCGGCAGGGAACCCCCACAAACACAAGGGGAACACAGACACTCCACACAGACCGATATCTTCTATGAAGATCCCTATCTTATAAGGTTGTGGGACCTACCTGAAATGGTGAACAAAAAATACCATGAAGGCCCCCAGGTAGAAGATGAGGAAGAAGAGGAAGCACAGGAGCGT
This sequence comes from Taudactylus pleione, assembly GCA_031769625.1. Classification (NCBI taxonomy): domain Eukaryota; kingdom Metazoa; phylum Chordata; class Amphibia; order Anura; family Myobatrachidae; genus Taudactylus; species Taudactylus pleione. Next base: position 2,376,135 of record JAUIMM010000522.1, on the reverse strand, counting down.
AGCGTGGATGTAGACGATGTCTGGCGATCACAAAATAAAGTCTTATGTAACATACACGCTCTACAGATGTCTAAAGTAACAAGTAGATTTTATACCGTATACTCAGCGGCCGGGGGCACTTACTTTTTACTGATGGCATAACAGTCACTTCAATGTGCTTCACGCGTTTCAAGTTCCAGGTGTGGTCCCCTGTTTTAGCGTTAAGTAAATAGAAACAATTTAATACAAAACGATATTTTGTAGCTAAACCGAATGGGCAGCCGGCTAATATCGAGAGCAAGGTGAGAATACAAGATGTACAAAGCTTTCCTGTGCGATTTACATCAGAGATTTACAGAGACTTATTTATAAAGAAATCCGTACAACAGACCCTAAAAATATTTGAAATGTTTTACAATAGGGGGCTGTACGGAATAACATGAGGGGTAGCGCAGACTGCAAATCCAACTAAAGACTTCGGTGGTTTGCCTCATATAAACAATAGGTTTTGGGTTTAAGCATGAACGCAGCTGCAGTTCTGCTCTTTGTCCAGCAGGGTGCAGCATCCTACCTGATGTGGACTTTGGGGCAGAGCCTCCACAATCATAGTCCTCAGGTTTGATGACAAAGACGATGTAGAACTGTCCTTTAGGGAAATCCTTCCTCTGATGAATGAAACAAAAAGTACAAGGTGTAAATAGCAAATCACCATGGTGACGGTGATCGTCTGTCTCATATAATCCTAGGGCTCCCTGTATCCTGGGTAATCCAAGTACGTCACTTGTTTTAGGCAATGAGAAACAGTCAAGCTCTTGGGGTACATGGGTTTACAGGCTGGGTTACGGGATCAGTAGGTATAGGACCCTGTGACTGTACTACAAACACGCCCGCGGGTTACAGGGTCAGTAGGTATAGGTAGGCTTACCATACTGTCCCTTTAAACCGGGACACTCATGAATTATACAGGTTCTGTGGCTGATACCATGTGAAATCCAGGCTTGAAGTCAGCCAGCCACAGAACCTGTGTAATTCATGAGTATCCCGGTTTAAAGGGATAGTATGGTAATCCTAGGTATAGGACCCTGTAACTGTACTACAGACACACCCTTGGATAACAGGATCAGTAGGTATAGAACCCTGTGACCATATTAAAGACACACCCTTGGATAATAGGATCAGTATGTATTGAACCGTGTCTTTATCAGGCTGCAGAATAGCCCCCATGTTCTGTACCAGGCTGCAGAATAGTCCTCATTACTGTACCAGGCTGCAGAATAGTCCTCATTACTGTACCAGGCTGCAGAATAGCCCCCATTTACTGTACCAGGCTGCAGAATAGCCCTCATTCACTCTATGCTGCAGAATAGCCATTTATTGTACCAGACTGCAGGATAGCCCTTATTTACTGTACCAGGCTGCAGCATAGCCTCCATTTACTGTACCGGGCTGCAGAATAGCCCTTATTTACTGTACCAGGCTGCAGAATAGCCCTCATTTACTGTACCAGGCTGCAGAATAGCCCCCATTTACTGTACCAGGCTGCAGAATAGCCCACATGTACTGTACCAGGCTGCAGAATAGTCCACATGTACTGTACCAGGCTGTAGAATAGCCCTCCTGTACTGTACCAGGCTGTAGAATAGCCCTCCTGTACTGTACCAGGCTGTAGAATAGCCCTCCTGTACTGTACCAGGCTATAGAATAGCCCTCCTGTACTGTACCATGCTGTAGAATAACCCACATGTACTGTACCAGGCTATAGAATAGCCCTCATGTACTGTATCAGGCTGTAGAATAGCCCTCCTGTACTGTACCAGGCTGTAGAATAGCCACATGTACTGTACCAGGCTATAGAATAGCCCACATGTACTGTACCATGCTGTAGAATAGCCCACATGTACTGTACCAGGCTATAGAATAGCCCTCCTGTACTGTACCATGCTGTAGAATAGCCCTCCTGTACTGTACCATGCTGTAGAATAGCCACATGTACTATAGCATGCTATAGAATAGCCCACATGTACTATACCAGGCTGTAGAATAGCCCTCCTGTACTGTACCAGGCTGTAGAATAGCCCTCCTGTACTGTACCAGGCTGTAGACTAGCCCACATGTACTGTACCAGGCTGTAGAATAGCCCTCATGTACTGTACCATGCTGTAGAATAGCCCACATGTACTGTACCGGGCTGTAGAATAGCCCTCATGTACTGTACCAGGCTATAGAATAGCCCTCATGTACTGTACCATGCTGTAGAATAGCCATCATGTACTGTACCAGGCAATAGCCCTCCTGTACTGTACTGGGCTTTAGAATAGCCCTCCTGTACTGTACCAGGCTGCAGAATAGCCCTCCTGTACTGTACCGGGCTGTAGAATAGCCCTCCTGTACTGTACCAGGCTGCAGAAATGCCTTCATGTATAGTCCAGGCTGCAGCATGCGACCATATGATTTCCCTGCATTATAAATGGTTGTAGCCTATAATAAATGTGCAGTGTTCACTAGGAGAAGCAGCAACAATCCTATAAGATATAAAGCGATGTAACAGCTCAGTGCATGTGTGCACCCTCAGATCCTGGGATCACAGTGTCACAATCCACAGAATAACGGGATGGATGTTCCTATGTCTGAGGGGCGAGCGCAGCCGGGACCCACCTGTATAGTGATGGCGATTTTCTTCGTCATAGACTGGTAGACTCCATTGAATTCCACGTTATGATCAAGATCGTACACAGGACACTAGACAAAAGAGAAGATGAGGGAACTGTAATACATGGCTTTGTCTCCGTCATGTATAGAGTGCCGTATCAATATCAGATGCAGGCCATCAGCTCGCTGGGACTTGTAGTCCCACAGCAGCCGGCGAGCTGAGGGTTGGCCAGTTATTTTACGTACTGTGTGCAAAGCAGGACAACGTGGTCATTTGCACAGCTCTACCCAAAATTACTAGCTGCGATCTGATTGGCTGCTGCAGGACACAAAACCTTTTTCTGTAGTTCCCTGTGCGCCAGCTTTCCTAAATTCTGCAAGATGGAGACACTACGGCGCCCTTACTGACCGCCCTCTCGCTGCACTTTCTCTCACTGCACATCATGATGTCAGCGCACAGCTTGTAAAATACAAACGCCGCAGTAATGGCGGAGTGGCCGCCACCTGCCAATGTCAGTGACTCACCGTGATATCCTGGACCGACACCACGGCACACGGATAGGCGTTTACCGAGCTCCCCTTGATGATCACCGAATCCACCCCTTCTGGGAACGAGTACAGGAAATACTGGAGGGAGAGAATTACGGTAGAATGGGGGAGAGATCGGCCATTATTATTATTATTTGCTCTGTACATAGGAATATTCTGTTTAGATGGTTACACCGCAGGTCGGCTTGTGAGGACAACACACCCATCACCCACAGGCCGACGTTTTATCCTCCCAGAAAACAAACAACACAAGCTGATAACAGAGGGCGGTGAGGTCGTACCTGAGGCTGGGATGGCGAGGCGCTGAAATTGAAGGGAACATGGGTCCTGGAGTGAACGAGATGGGAATTATCAGCACAGCATCACTGGGAAGCCACCATTCATAATATACACCCAATAGTACATATACAACATTACTAATGTGTCCCTGAGGGCTCGTAGGCCAAGGAATCTGCCAGGGAAACAGCACAGCGCGGAGATACATACCATCTGTGCCGCAATCATTCACTGGCAGGAAACCGCTAGAGAACTGCTCGTGTGGATGAGCCCCCAGACCAGAAATGATCTAATTCCTGTCAGAATACAGCGCCAGAAACTGCTCACGTGGCTGAGACTGGAAATGACCTGGAGCGGGATGTATCAAGCCCTGGAGATAACATGGAGCACTCACCAAAAGCAACCAATCAGCTTCAAACTCTCATTTCATAGACTGTGCTAGATAAATGACAGGTAGGAGCTGATTGGTTTACTCTGGGCAACTTCTCCACTGTATCTCTCTCCCAAGTCTTGATACATCTCCCCCTTGGACACATGACCGAGAAAGTAAAAATGATGTAAGTCATGGTTTTGCATATTGCCAGCGGTTTTGACCCCCAATCCCCTTGGTGGTCAAAACACCTGAAAAAAAAAAAAACGCCTCAAAATCACCATATTTATATATCTGACCAATCAGAGAGGAGAGGAGAGGAGTCATCATTACGTATTAGACAAGGGGTAAAATAACATTAGTAATTCTCTTATGTGGGAAACACTATTTTATTAATGTATTAGGGGGAAAAATAATGGTTCATTTATGAAGAGAGTGATATCATTAATTATCTTAAAGGGACAATATTAATTAATCCATGTAAAAAAAAAATATTCTATGACGGAGGCATCTTGTATAATTTTATGGCTGTATGAATAGGGCCCACCCACATCATAAAATAATAAATGGTACCCGTCACAAACCCCCCCCCCCCAAAAAAAAAAAATAATAATTATGTTTTACAACAATTAATGAGTAATATCGTCTCTAATACAATGTATATATATTAAAGCTCTGGGCCTGATTCAGGCCCGGTCGCAAGCGCTGAGCGCTCGCAACCGTGTCAATGGTGGCCCAGAGTGCATGCGCACGACAGAGCCGGCTCCGTCGTGCGCATGCGCGAGACCCAGATAGCGATGGGGAATCCATCGCTCCGGGTCTCGTACCAAAGGGGGCATGCTGTCGATGTTGAGTGACAGCACGCCCCCTTTGGTGGGCGGGCCGGGGGGGTGGCTGCCCAGACGGAGGCGTTCACATGAGAACGCCTACCGTCTGGGGCCGGCCCCACTGACATAACAAGTGATGTCAGTGGGAGAGCTTTCGGCTCTGCTTGAGCCGAAAGCTCTCGGGGCTAGCGGCAACGAGACCCTACCACAAGGGTCTCGTTGCATGCCCGATGGTCGCGATGGTCTTGACCATCGCGACCATCTTCCTGGCCGCTCGCTATAGCTGTGGGTGGTCACCCACAGCTATGCGAGCGGCCAGGAGGCCGTTCTAAAAAAAAAAAAAGACCGGCCCTGATTCAGAGCAAGCGCTCTGTCAGAGCGTCCGGCTCTGAATCAGGGCCACTGTTCCTAAAATTAACCATTCATTTTGCCCCCTAACATATATAATATTGCCCCCGTAATGGAATTGTTAATGTTATCTGCCCTCTTATTCCATACATAATTGCCCTCATTACGCGGCAGATGTACCAAACCATGGAAAGTGAAAAAGGGGCGTATTCAATTAGGTGCGAAAAGTAGCGTTTGGCGAAAAGCGTTTGCAGGTGTGAACTTTTTGTGCATACGTGTGTATCGCGCTATCCAATTGCCGGAGTGTTCCCGTGTGCGATAACTCCGTAGGCAGAAACTGCCGAAAAGATTTCACCATCTCAGAGCCGGTGATCAAATGTGCAAATCTCTATTTTTGGCTAAAAATGTGGGGTCGGTTTAGAACCCTTTGGACACCCCCCAGCTTAATTCCTCCTAATAATGACATGTCACTTTTGGGGTGAAAATGTAAAAAGTGTTGGAAAATGGGTATAAAGTACTGGGTCAGGTACTTCTGGGGAGGCTGTATGGATGGGGCAGGTATTTGTTGGGCTGTATGGATGGGGCAGGTATTTGGGGAGCTGTATGGATGGGGCAGGTATTAGGGGACTGTATGGATGGGGCAGGTACTTTGGGGGAGCTGTATGGATGGGTCAGGTACTTTGGGGGGCTGTATGGATGGGGCAGGTATTAGGGGACTGTATGGATGGGGCAGGTACTTTGGGGGAGCTGTATGGATGGGGCAGGCATTTGGGGGACTGTATGGATGGGTCAGGTACTTTGGGGGAGCTGTATGGATGGGTCAGGTACTTTGGGGGACTGTATGGATGGGGCAGGTATTAGGGGGCTGTATGGATGGGTCAGGTATTTGGGGGACTGTATGGATGGGTCAGGTATTTGGGGGGCTTTATGGATGGGGCAGGTATTTGGGGGGCTGTATGGATGGGGCAGGTATTTGGGGGGCTGTATGATGGGGCAGGTATTAGGGGACTGTATGGATGGGTCAGGTATTTGGGGGACTGTATGGATGGGTCAGGTATTTGGGGGGCTGTATGGATGGGGCAGGTATTTGGGGGGCTGTATAGATGGGGCAGGTATTTGGGGGGCTGTATGGATGGGACAGGTATTAGGGGGCTGTATGGATGGGGCAGGTATTATGGGGGCTGTATGGATGGGTCAGGTATTTGGGGGACTGTATGGATGGGTCAGGTATTTGGGGGGGCTGTATGGATGGGGCAGGTATTTGGGGGGCTGTATAGATGGGGCAGGTATTTGAGGGAGCTGTATGGATGGGGCAGGTATTTGGGGGGCTGTATGGATGGGGCAGGTATTTGGGGGACTGTATGGATGGGTCAGGTAATTTGGGGGCTGTATGGATGGGGCAGGTATTTGGGGGACTGTATGGATGGGTCAGGTATTTGAGGGAGCTGTATGGATGGGGCAGGTATTTGGGGGGCTGTATGGATGGGGCAGGTATTTGGGGGACTGTATGGATGGGTCAGGTAATTTGGGGGCTTTATGGATGGGGCAGGTATTTGGGGGGCTGTATGGAAAATCTTTATAGACAAAATTATACCAGCACCCATTTTATTATACCCCCAAATTAACTACAGCAATTATTTTTCCAAAAGAAATTGCTTGATATAATTTTTCCACACGTATGTAAATACGCATATAACAGGCATTTCACTCAATTTAAGATCCCCAAATACTTTTATTAGGGATATTAATACCCTTCTGTATTGCTTTCCAGGGTCAGTTCGGCTTTTTATGGGGTACAGACTGATTTCCTAAACATATGCTGTCCTTTTCACTGCTTTCACCACGGGCAATTAGCGCACATATGTGTTTTCGCGGGTCTTGAAATTGGACAGGGAGAAAAGCGGAAACGCGCACTGAGAAAGTACGCAAAAGCACCGCATCAAAACTGGCGAATGCAGCGTTAACTTCGCCAATGCGAAAACATTAGTCAAAAGCGACTTTTTTCGCACCTGATTGAATACGGCCCAAAGTGGAGAGTGATAAAGGGGCCTATTCATGAAGCCGTGACGTGTCCGGTTTAGCTGAAAACAGCTTTGCGCTATTGATAGAGGAGGATAGTGCTGGATAAGCTTATTACCTCCTGCTCCTATATGTATGATGAGTGCAATTCATAAAGGAATGGAAAGCTCAGCTCAGCTCTCCGTTCCTCTGCTAGCAATGCATTCGCCATCTCAGGATGGCATTAGCTGCGCTGTTAGGGGAGAAGAGCAGCGGTCTTCCTGCCTTCTCCCTGTTCTCTCCGCCCCCTTATGTGCCTGCAGCCAATCAGAGGAGCTCAGGGCATATGCATACGCCGGGTCATCTCCTGCTTACTGCTGGCTGCCCCCGCTGATCCAGTGCCCCCCCCTGTTCCTACCCCTGCCACTGCTATTGTACGCCAGGTCACCTCTTCCATACTGTGCATGCGCTCTGCCCCTATCTATCACCCCCCTCTCCCTCCCCACTGCCGCCGTCGCTGAGATACGGCGCAGAAGCATACAGAAGAAAAAAAAACGAAGAGACAGAGAAATAGAAGAGAAGACCGGGCCGCCGATCATGGATATACCGCTCCGCAAGGCAGGTAAGTGCACATGATCTGCTACTTATCACAACTATAGATTGCACCGAAGTGATGCAATCTATAGTGATAAGTTACAATTCTATATCGCCGATCTTAATGAACAGACACCAAAGTACAAACCAATCAGCTCCTGTCATGTTTTTCAAACACACCCTGTAACATGGCACTTAGGAGCTGATTGGCTGGTAGTTGATCACTTTCTAATTTATCACTTTCCAGAGCTTAGTACATCTCTCCCTATAAGTGTACGGTGATTCCTCTGCCTCTGATTGGCCGGCTCATGCAGCAAGCTTACCTGCCACGACCACCTCATTTTTGCGGTGACTCTGCGGCAGCTTGGAAAGCCGACAGCTCTATAAACTGAGCGTTTTCTATCTTTTACATTAAATAAACCGGGGCGAGGATGTGCAGCCAGACGGTTTATGAAATGGTGGTTTCTCTGCGTATTTCTCTTTAGTATATCGGCGGTTTACTAAACTGCAGAAAGAACACAGAACGATAAAACGGTGGTGTTAGAAAGCTGCGGTTTAGTACGTTTTGCCCATTGTCCTGTGAGCCGGGGGAGTTGCAATATCAAAAATCCAAGGTGTAGGTGGTTGTCAACTCCAGCCCTCAAGTACTCCCAACAGGTCATGTTTTCAGGATTTCTGCCTGTGAAAGCTAGTGGGATAATTATTCATCCAGCAAAATAGATTACAGATGTATCCTTCCTCAGCTAGTCTCAATACGCCGTGCAGTGCGATATGCTTGGCGTGAGTCAACCGCCAGCTCCCGTGCAACTCTGCTAATGTCGGGCGTCTTTTTTTTTTGCAGAAAATGCGTCGAATTTGCTGCTTAATTAGATAGATGCGACACTTCTATACATGTGTGCACCTGAGCCTGTGAATGGAACGGCGTGGGATAAAGCTGCGGCCGTTGCAGCGTAACACTTCGCGTGCTGATCGAGAGACTCAGTCGCACACAGATATACAAGTGTTGCATATCAAATGAATTAGTGCAGGCTCCTGATGTAGTCGCATCTTTACGGCAAAAACAAGAGGGGCTGTTTGACGTGGCCGCGGGAAAGACGAGTGAGGACACATCTGTAACTCACCTGTGTGTGTGACTAAAGAAATCCACAAAACATGGCCTGTTGGAGGTACTTGAGGTTGAGAACCACCTGTGTAGAGGACATAGAGAGCAGATAGTATAGCAGGCAAGAGATGGACAACTAACCAGTGTGGCTCTATACTGTACCAGCCTCCTATAGGTGATTAGAATGCAACCAGTGACCTCACCCTGAGCTTCATATATCAATGCCAAAACCCCATGCCTCATACATCTAAGACATCACTTTCTGCCTCATACCTCAGTGATGTTACTTTGTGCCATGTACCTCAGTAACATCACTTTGTGCCTCATACCTCAATGATGTCACTGGTTCCTTGTGGATTCATACTTTAACCCACAAAATGCCTGTCACTGCTGTATGCAGGTGCCAGTGACAATTTAATGGCACCAATTGCTCCTATAATACCTCTTATGTCACACACACACCTTGATCTGTACGTTTGTGTAATCCCAGCTTACAGCTCCGGGCATTATAATGTCAGTGTTTCCACTGTTCTGCCCTCCGCCTCCGGCTAACGCATTGTTAGAAATGTAATGTGTTTCCCGGTGTGGTTACGGTAAGAAATATACACACTGTCATGTAAGCCGTAACTCTACTAAGCGGCAATCTAGCTTCCCATTGTCCCTACTTTCCACAGACAGTCCCAGGTTTAAACTGTTTGTCCCTGACAACTTTTGTCCCTGGAAATGTCCCTATTTTTAATACTGACCAAGTTTATTAAGAGTACAGTGCTGGGTATTGTAGTCCTTGGATGTTGACCTGTATCAGCACCAAATAGTTCCTGCAAATTACTTAAAAATTTTCCCATTTGTTCATCAAAATTATGGAAGAGCAGAATACTTCCCCTACATAACACGGATTGCAGCTTCCGCACGCCCCAGACACACGTAATAATGAGACGTCAGAACTTACTGCAGCTCGAAGTTCAGGAGCCGGGTGACTATAAGCTCGTACTGCACACTAGTGGGCGCCATGGAGGCAATATCTATGTACATAAGCTGCTCGGTGGGCTGGGTCTGGCCCTCGGGGTCCGTGGGGCACAGAGTACGGCTCACGTCCTGGTACGAGTACGTTCTTTGGTAGCTGGGGAAGTAAAGCGTGATTGGTCATACAGAAACACACTGTGACAACAATATGCACTATAGAACTGAAGCATCGTCTCACAACTGAATGGTTGTCACTGGGGGGGGGCAACCGGGCAGCAAGGGAAGGGTCTCATGTTAGGGAAACATCCAATGTGCGCATTATGGGCGTGTAGCCAGCGTTGCGTCCTATTCAGCGTTGCGTTGAGTCATGCGTATGCAGAGTGCATGCCCCTTTCAGACGCACCTTCTGCGCCTAGCATGGGGGTAGGTTTAAATGCCGTTATAGTGATGATGGATGGTCTTGCGGCCGTAAGGGCTGAGGGAGGTGCGATCGCATAAAGGCGTACTACACTCAATACAGACACGTAGTCGCATAGCACTTGTGACTGCGCTAGGTGTACGGGAATTGTGACGCACTAAGTGTGACTGAGAATCAGGGACCTCTGTGGGGTCACAGTATAGTTGGGAGCACATCGGTAACTCCACAACTAAATAGTGATTGAAGCCGGCCCACTGCGACACCCCGTATATCGCTAGAAGCGCATTCAGAACGGGATTACCGACACTCAGGATAATCTAAGGTCTGAGGGAATGGAAAGTCTGTATTACACGTACAGAGAAGGAGCCGTCTCACACAATCAGACTCTGGGGGAAATGTATCAAACCTTAAAGAGAGATAAAGTGGAGAGATAAATTACCAACCAATCAGCTCCTGTCAAGTTACAGGCTGTGCTTGAAAAATGATAGTTAGAAGGTGATTGGTTGGTCTTTATCTCTCTCCACCAGATGCGGGCATGGCGCTGTTAAGAAGCCACTCACATAGAGGGCCATGGTCAGACGGAGCAACTGCACCTGATTTAGCGCTGGTGCAAGCTTCGATGGTTCGTCTAGAGACTCGGCACGCTGCAGGTGGGAGGTGGGCGTCTCAGTATTAATGAAATAGGATGCAGCATCAGCATAAGATGCATCTGTCGGATCACAGCAATGGCCAACACACAAGCCAATGCGTTCATCAAGCACTGTATGCTACATCACTGTCCAAAGGCAATGCAATCAGTGTAATCAGTGCAATCAGCACAATCAGTGCAATCAGCGCAATCACTGCCATCAGCACAATCACTGCCATCAGTGCAATCAGCACAATCACTGTCATCAGTGCAATCAGCACAATCACTGCCATCAGTGCAATCACTGCCATCAGCACAATCATTGTAATCAGCACAATCATTGTAATCAGTGCAATCAGCACAATCATTGTAATCAGTGCAATCAGTGCAATCAGCACAATCAGTGCAATCAGCACAATCACTGCCATCAGTGCAATCAATGCCATCAGCACAATCATTGTAATCAGCACAATCATTGTAATCAGTGCAATCAGCACAATCATTGTACTCAGTGTAATCACTGCCATCAGCACAATCAGTGCAATCAGCGCAATCACTGCCATCAGCACAATCATTGTAATCAGTGCAATCAGCACAATCAGTGCAGTCAGCGGAATCATTGCCATCAGCACAATCATTGTAATCAGCACAATCATTGTAATCAGTGCAATCAGCACAATCATTGTACTCAGTGTAATCAGTGCAATCAGCACAATCATTGTAATCAGTGCAATCAGTGCAGTCAGCGGAATCACTGCCATCAGCACAATCAGTGCAATCAGCGCAATCACTGCCATCAGCACAATCATTGTAATCATTGCAATCAGCACAATCATTGTAAGCAGTGCAATCAGCACAATCAGTGCAGTCAGCGGAATCATTGTAATCAGTGCAATCAGCACAAACAGTGCAGTCAGCGGAATCACTGCCATCAGTGCAATCACTGCCATCAGCACAATCACTGCCATCAGTGCAATCAGCACAATCAGTGCAGTCAGCGGAATCATTGTAATCAGTGCAATCAGCACAGTCAGCGGAATCACTGCCATCAGTGCAATCACTGCCATCAGCACAATCACTGCCATCAGTGCAATCACTGCCATCAGCACAATCAGTGCAATCAGCACAATCAGTGCAGTCAGCGGAATCACTGCCATCAGTGCAATCACTGCCATCAGCCCAATCACTGGCATCAGCACAATCATCGTAATCAGTGCAATCATTGTAATCAGCACAATCAGTGCAATCAGCACAATCATTGTAATCAGAGCAATCAGTGAAAAATTTTTTATTTTATTGGGGGGGGGGAACACATCAGCTTCATTCTTTCCATTCAGTAGTAACTGAGTGTGGATATAGAGATATGGGGGTACTCTGCTGTACTGAGGTGAGACCTGCAGATGGCACAGCTAACACATTACTTACTAGCCCCTGAAGACGAGAGGAACCTGCCATGAAAGGACCCCTTTCTGCTGACGCACCACAAAGAGGAGGGGGAACTCCAAGTCATCAGAATCGGACATCACAAAAATCCGGAGAGCATCGACCTGCAGAGGGGAGACCAGAGGTTACTTGCCTGGCCAGAGGGACGATAACATAACACCTGGCAGCAATGTCACCTCCCTAGACTAAACTATCTGATTATCCACCTCTTTCTATTCTACTCAACTGCCACTCTTTCTATTCTACTCAACTGCCACTCTTCAATTCTATTCAACTGCCACTCTTCAATTCTATTCTACTCAACTGCTACACCTCTATTCTATTCTACCCCATTGCCACTCCTCTATTCTACCCCATTGCCGATCCTCTATTCTATTTTACTCCATTGCCAATCCTCTATTCTATTCTACTCCATTGCCAATCCTCTATTATATTCTACTCCATTGCCAATCCTCTATTATATTCTACTCCATTGCCAATCCTCTATTATATTCTGCTCCATTGACACTCCTCTATTCTATTCTACTACATTGCCAATCCTCTATTCTATTCTACTACATTGCCAATCCTCTATTATATTCTGCTCAACTGCCACTCCTCTATTATATTCTACTCAACTGCCACCCTCTATTCTATTCTTCTCAGCTGCCACCCTTCTATTCTATTCTTCTCAACTGCCACCCCTCTATTCTATTCTACTCATCTACCACTCCTCTATTCTACCCAACTGCCACTCCTCTATTCTATTCTACCCCATTGCCACTCCTCTATTCACCCCATTGCCACTCCTCTATTCAACCACATTGCCACTCCTCTATTTTATTCTATCCCATTGCCACTCCTATATTCTATGCTACTCCATTGCCACTTTTCTATTCTATTCTACCTGATTGCCACTCCTCGATTTTATTCTACCCCATTGAAATCTCCTCTATTCTGTTCTATCCAACTGCCACTCTTCTATTCCATTCTACCCCATTGTCACTCCCTATTCTATTCTACTCCATTGACACTCCTCTATTATATTCTACCCAACCATTGCCACTCTGATATTCTGTTCTACCCAACTGCCACTCATATATTCTATTCTACCCCATTGCCACTCCTCTATTCTATTCTACCCCATTGCCATTCCGATATTCAGGACCTCATTCAGAGTCGGTCGTTGCGGCCGCACGCCACCGATGTTCGCTAAGCTGCACATGCGTAAAGTTCGCAATGCGTGTGCGCAAACTAGCTGCTACGATCAGAAATTTCTCTCTCCTTGAACACAGCCAGGTCGGTAGTTTGAGTGACAGAATGAGGCGGTTGTGGGTGGTAACAGGGGAAGGTGCTTGAAAACGGGGGAGTGGAGATCCGAACGCAGGCGTGCCTAATTATGCGAACGGCGTTTTATGGGAGTGCATAATTAACAAAGTAGTGTCATGGCACACGTGACATGGGTGGTTTGTACACTGACCTGATCGTAGTGCTTAAGAGAGGGTATGGTCAACCTTAAGCTCTACGATCAGTTCCGATGGTCTCGATTAATCCTTATATGGCCGGAGATGACGTGTAATGCGTACGAGAAGGGGGCGTATTTTTTGTCTTACAGCCGCATCCTCCCCTTGGTCGGCCAACTAACGATCCGATCTTAAGGACGCAACTTGCGAGTGCATCATTTGCATATCCGGCCCCTTTTCCCTTACGACCGTGCGGCCGCAACGACCGACTCTGAATGAGGTCCTCTGTTCTACCCAACTGCCACTCCTCTATGCTATTCTACCCCATTGCCACTTCTCTATTCTATTCTCCCCCATTGCCACCCTTCTATTCTATTTTACCCCATTGCCATGCCTCTATTTTATTCTACCCCATTGCCACTCCTTTATTCTGTTCTAACCAACTGCCACTCTATTCTATTCTACCCTATTACCAACCTCTATATTCTACTACTTTAACCAATTACTACACCTCTACTATAGTTTACCCGATTACCTGCTCTCATTCCTGGTTACAGGAAGGTGAGCTCAGGGGGGACAGAATGCCATTCCTCACACAACAAGACTTTCCTCTAGCCTCCAAACCTACAAGCCGTCCATGAAAACTCACCTCTTCAGACAGCCTTATCAAACTCCAGAAACACACAACAAATCTCCCTAAGCCATTCTACCTCCTCTCTGCACAGTTCACACAAAACTGAAATGTGTTCTTCCTATACTCAAACAACCCTCTGACAAAATTGCTGTATGGCTGAATCATACAGTCCACTAAGCACTTTTTACCATCGCAGTGTGTGACTCGGAGACGTACGCTGTAGCGACTGTGCTATAATATGCAAAAGCCTCAGGAGGCGTATTAAGTAATGAGACGCACACTGCCGGCTCCTCTGATCCGATGCTGCGCCCCCCCCCCCCGGACATTCTGCCTCTGACTTAGGAAGGTGCAATATCCCAAGGAGCTTCTTTACGTGCACATCGGTGGCCTCAGGGCCTAATTCAGACCCGCTCGTAAGCATCCGCACGCTCGCTCTGAGCGATGGTCGCACAACTGCGCATGCGTATGGTTCGCAATGCGCGTGCGCAAACCAGTCATTACGGTCGTAAAACACAGAGGGGCTGCTATTTTGAGTGACAGAATGTGCTGTTTGTGGGTGGTAACAGGGGAAGGTGCTTGAAAACGGGGGAGTGGTTGTGCGAACGCAGGCGTGCCCAACGGTCAAAACGACGTTTAATGGGAGTGCATAATTAGCAGAGGAGCGTCCTCGATCACGTCACTTGGTTGTCTTTTAGCCTGAACTGCTCGCACTGATTACGGGAAGTAATTCCTACTTCAAGCGCTGCGAGCAGTTCAGATGCCGTTCGATGTTCCCGATTAATCTAATAAAAACAGGAGATGACGTGATTTGCGAACGGCAAAGGGGCGTCTTGAAAAAATAGCCAGCGCATTTAGCGGACGCTCGCACAGACATAGAGGCGTCCTCACACCGCAAAGAGCGAGCACTCAATTTAAATAACCGGCCCCTTTTTGAGAGCGAGCGGCCGCAAATAGCGTCCGGGTCTGAATCAGGCCCTCGCTCCGCTGCCGGTGAGTGTCTCGATAGGTGCAAATAAGGAAAAGTCGGCGTAGCAGCCCAGTAATAGCAACCTCGCAGCACAATAGTAATAGAGGAAAGGGGAAATACATTGAGTATATGTCTATTTGTTCCATCATTTCCTATTTGAAACACACAATCAGGGACCATTTTTCCTAGAGGAAAATACATATCCATTCTGCCGAAAATGCCTGGTTATTACTATACTGCCCAGGTAGCATTAATAATCCTGTCCTAACAGTTTTTTGGTTTTTTTTAAATCTTCTGTGTAAATGGGTTACAGCAATTCCGACTGTCTCAATAATTAATATTTGTACATGACAAGCATGGAGCAGGAGCAGGAGCAGGAGGAGGAGGAGGAGGAGGGTGGGCTCAGCTCGCTGGCTGCACATATCACAAATGATTCATGGCAAAATATTATTATCTCCCAGATAAGCGTCTGCTGGTTTTTAATCAATGCGAGGGTAGCACATGACGGGCATCCTGCTCATACCAGCAGCCTGGCAACTGGTCGCACATGGAGAAATCTCCACCATCAGCCCAAAGCTTCCTCCTGTGTTTCCACGGCAACCACTTAGCCTGTTATTGATATGTGTTTGCGCATCCGTCACACAGGCCTCGCCACCAGGCCCCGAGAGCGCCCATCATCCATCAATCGCCTCTTAACGTCTGAAAGCCAAAAGGAGGAGACGCACAAAACAGAACAATGGCAGCCATATTGGGGGGGGATTCAGTCCTGTCGCTGAAATGTCTTTACCAGCCCCTCAAACAAACAGAAGTTTTAGGAAAAATGACAACAGCTAAAAAAAAGCCCCAGAAATTGTTGTTTCCTGAGGAATTGTTAGGCTCAAGTATAGAACCTCATTAGCATGTTTACACATGATTGGCAGATCCGTGAGAGTTCGCCGCTGCGATGGCATTTGCGTCCACAGCAGGATCAGGCCCTTTGTGTGAGGATAGTTTAATTTCAGTATACAATTAGTCCCCGTACGTCTTCTGTAACAATGTGCATTGTGGACGCAATAAACAGTCAGGTCTTTATTACGCGTCACCTGTTTTGAAGCTTTTTTTATTCCCGAAAGTGGGAAATACGTCCCATTATAGCGATGAGGTTGGGTTTCCAGCACCTCCGGCCGGTCGGAGAATTCAAGCCCTTTTGCGATGGGAAGAGGCTACGCATCGGGTACGGCCTCCTCAGACAGCTTATTTACATAATATCGTCCTGCAAAATTATTAATATTCTCCTCGCGTCTACACTTCTAATTTGAACGCAAACACTAGTGACGCATGTGATCCGGGGGTCTATTCATGGAGCGGAGAAAAGCCCTGTTTTGCGGTAAACAGGGCTTTTCTCGGCTGGGTGCTATTCACAGAGTGTGTTACTTCCCCAGCGACACAACCACCCGCAGCGGCTGAATGGCATCGCCATACTTTAGTGTAGCGAGTGCGATTCATTAAAGGACAGAAAGCTCAGCTTTCCAGGCTCCCCTCAGGATGGCGTAGTCTGAACACCATGATGAAACGGGCATGGTGCACTTCCCTGTCTTATGCCCAGAACCCGTTCTGGCTCCGCCCCTTGATATCCCAGCAGCCTCCCCTGAGCTCATCCGCCGGCGCACGCCACAGGAAGGACCTGCCTTCGCCTCCGCGCTACTCTACCTGGACCGCAGCGGAAGACAGGACCGCCGGAGTCCTAAATACCAGATCGCATCGCCAGAAAGGTAAGTATACATGAATTGCTACTTAACAAAGCCACACAGCGCATCAAACCGATGCAATATATTGTGAAAAGTAACAATTCTGTTTTCATTTTGATCATGAATAGATCACTTAGCACCAGGGGCATTTCTAAAGAGGAGGGGGC
Source organism: Taudactylus pleione (assembly GCA_031769625.1). Classification (NCBI taxonomy): domain Eukaryota; kingdom Metazoa; phylum Chordata; class Amphibia; order Anura; family Myobatrachidae; genus Taudactylus; species Taudactylus pleione. Next base: position 2,359,054 of record JAUIMM010000522.1, on the reverse strand, counting down.
CAGTGTGCAGTCTACGACATGGGCCCCCTCCTCTCCGCCTGGCGGCTGGCACTGCATTGCGCTGTGCGCGGCCAGCACCGGAGCTATAGACTCTGGGCACTAGAGTGTGCCCAGTGTCTATAGTGTATGCACAGGTCACGGGAAAATGGTCGCGGCGGCCAATTTCCCTGTACTGCGCATGCGCAAACGACGGGAAAATGGCCGCCGTGGCCATTTTCCAGTGGTTTTACAGCGCCGGACACCTGCGCCGACGTGGGACTCCGGAGAGGTAAGTAAGATTATGGGTGCAGGGTGTGCGGTGCGGGGCCCCCCTGGACCCAGGGGCCCGTGTTCCCCGCACACCCTGCACCCATTATAGATACGCCCCTGCTTAGCACTATACAGCACCATTGGACTGTGCAGACCTTCGCAAATGCTGTCAGAGATGGGAGTATCCGCACAAACGTAGGTTTGATATGTTACAAAAGAGCATTTGCATTTTATTCTTGCACAAAGTGACCTGTGATGTGGGATAGACCTTAACAGAGTTATGGCAGCGTGCACAAGAAAATCAGCAGAAATTCTTTACCGTATAAGCGGTAATGTGCGCAGCAGAACATCACGCAGAATTAACATACCCCCGTAGAATGATCAGTTTTGTGTGCAATGAGCCGCTAATGATTTGGTAGACAATGCAGATCACTATAACATGCCAGACAACTCGTTAAAATGTGTCTCTCTGTAAGTGAACTGAGGGCCTGATTCAGAGCCGCTCATAAGCGGCCGCTCGTTCGCTCCGAGCAATGTTCGCACAACTGCGCATGCGTATGGGTCATAATGCGCATGCGCCAACCAGTCAGTGCGGTCGAAAATCGAGCACTCGCAAAATGGCGAGGGGCTGCTAATTTGAGTGACAGGATGAGGCGTTTGTGGGTGGTAACAGGGGAAGGTGCTTGAAAACGGGGAGTGGTGATCTGAACGCAGGCGTGCCAAACGGTCAAAACGGGCGTTTTAAGGGTGTGAATAATTAACAAAGCAGCGTCATCGGCCACGTCCCTTGGTTGTCTCTTAGCCTGAACTGTTCGCATGATTGCGGTAGCAAAATCCTACCACAAGCACTGCGAGCAGTTCAGACGCCTTTCGATGTACTCGATTAATCTAATAAATAGCGGAGATGACGTAGGATGCGAGCGGCCAGGGGGCGTCTTTACAAAATAGCGAGCGCATGTTTCGTTCGCTCGCTCAGACATAGAGGCGTCAACAGACCGCAAAGAGCGCTCAATTTAAATATCCGGCCCCTTTTTCTGAACGAGCGAGCGCAAATAGCGTCCGGCTCTGAATCAGGCCCTGAATGCAAATCACAGAGAATAACAGGGGTTTCCTCCTGGCTGACTGATAAGCCATATCGCTGACACAGCAGGTACCCTCCAGCCCCCGACAGTGCCAGGAGATGCCCGCAATCAGGACTAACTGCTTCATAATGAGAACGGGGGCCTGAGATCACTGGGAGATTTCCTGAGCATAATGTGGTTCCATTGATCGGGATGTATGGTTCTGCCTGCGATGGACAAAGCATTTAGGGGGAGATGTACTAAGCCTGGGTGAGAGATAAAGGGAAACTTGGAGAGAGATAAAATTGTGAAAGATAAAATCAGTTCCTGGCATTGTTCAAACACAGTATGTGCGAGTACAATGGCAGTAATGCTGGGTACACACTAGCAGAAATATTGGCAATATATCGTGTGTGCGTCGGCCATTGTGTACAGACGATATGTCTGTGAACAACGTTGTGTTGCACAGCAGATATATATCGTCAGCTGTGTTGCACAGCAGATATATCTGCTCATCGCGCTGTGTGTACGGGCGGTTAGACAACCTCGTGTACACTTGCTGCATGGGCCAGCGGTGATTGACAGGTCAACTGGGCTTTGCGCCATTCATATGTGGGGGTGCAAATCATGTGGGACGGGTATGTGGAGGTGTAAATGATGTGGGACAGGTATGTGAAGGTGTAAATGATGTAGGACAGGTATGTGGAGGTGTAAATGATGGGGGACGGGTATGTGGAGGTGTAAATGATATAGGACAGGTATGTAGAGGTGTAAATGATGTGGGGACAGGTATGTGGAGGTGTAAATGATGGGGGACAGGTATGTGAGGTGTAAATGATGGGGGACAGGTATGTGGAGGTGTAAATGATGTAAGACAGGTATGTGAAGGTGTAAATGATGTAGGACAGGTATGTAGAGGTGTAAATGATGGGGGACGGGTATGTGGAGGTGTAAATGATGTAGGACAGGTATGTGGAGATGTAAATGATGGGGGACAGGTATGTAGAGGTGTAAATGATGGGGGACAGTTATGTGGAGGTGTAAATGATGCGGGACAGGTATGTGGAGGTGTAAAGGATGCGGGACAGGTATGTGGAGGTGTAAATGATGTAGGACAGGTATGTAGAGGTGTAAATGATGTGGGGACAGGTATGTAGAGGTGTAAATGATGTAAGACAGGTATGTGAAGGTGTAAATGATGTAGGACAGGTATGTAGAGGTGTAAATGATGGGGGACGGGTATGTGGAGGTGTAAATGATGTAGGACAGGTATGTGGAGGTGTAAATGATGGGGGACAGGTATGTGAAGGTGTAAATGATGTAGGACAGGTATGTGGAGATGTAAATGATGGGGGACAGGTATGTAGAGGTGTAAATGATGGGGGACAGGTATGTGGAGGTGTAAATGATGCGGGACAGGTATGTGGAGGTGTAAATGATGGGGGACAGGTATGGGGAGGTGTAAATGATGTGGGGACAGGTATGGGGAGGTGTAAATGATGTGGGGACAGGTATGGGGAGGCGTAAATGATGGGGGACAGGTATGGGGAGGTGTAAATGACGTGGGAGAGTTATGTAGAGGTGTAAATTATAGGGGACAGGTATGGGGAGGTGTAAATGATGTGGCACAGGTATGGGGAGGTGTAAATGATGTGGGGACAGGTATAGGGAGGTGTAAATAATGGGGGACAGATATATGGGGAGGTGTAAATGATGTGGGGACAGGTATGTGGAGGTGTAAATGGTGGGTGACAGGTATGTGGAGGTGTAAATGATGTAGGACAGGTATGTAGAGGTGTAAATGATGTGGGACAGGTATGGGGAGGTGTAAATGATGTAGGACAGGTATGTAGAGGTGTAAATGATGGGGGACAGGTATGTTGAGGTGTAAATGATGTAGGACAGGTATGTTGAGGTGTAAATGATACAGTACAGGTATGTGGAGGTGGAAATGATGGGGGACAGGTATGTGGAGGTGTAAATGATGTGGTGTGTGCATTGGACCCCTATTTAAGAAGCAGTTTTGCCTTTGAGATGATGTTACCATATACCTGGTAATGGGGACCTGTGAAACCGGAAAGGCTTTGCTTGATCCTTGCTGTCATTGCGCATTTTATAGTGACCATAACTACAGGCTAGTAAAAATGCCAGTAAGGACGATGACCTCTGAAAAAACTGGTACTTGGTGTTAGACCCAGTACATGTGTTATACTAGCATTCCCAATCACCAGAGTGTTGTGTGTACACGATATCCTAGCACCTGTGACAGTGCCGTGGATTACACCACTGCTCCTACAGAGAACGCTATACCTCCAGATATCATCAACATCTTAAATGTTCCCCAATGTTCTGTCATAATATTATTGCATGTAAAATATCTGTAAAATCTCTAATATACAGATGTGTCTCATACACCTGGCGTTTTTGCGCTATGGAGTGCGAGACACCTAGCGCAACTTACGCCGCACCACAGATAGCGAGTTTTGTACTTTTGCATGTAACGTCTATCTCACAGCCACACACCGACAGACTTGTAGTGTACTGGGGATATGTACCTTTCACGCAATTGCGACGGTGTGAATTCGCCCATTGCAGCGTGGTGGGGTGCGTGGCGCAGCTGTCACATCGGTCACCGGTCTGTCGCTTTTTCTCACATTAAGGTCATTTTTGCTCTACTATAGAACGCAAATCCACGAGTGGTGTACGGAGTACGTGTACCCTGTGCTTTTATCGCACTACTATAGAACGCAAATCCACGAGTGGTGTACGGAGTACGTGTACCCTGTGCTTTTATCGCATTACTATAGAACGCAAATCCACTAGTGGTGTACGGAGTACGTGTACCCTGTGCTTTTATCGCTCTACTATAGAACGCAAATCCACTAGTGGTGTACGGAGTACGAGTACCCTGTGCTTTTATCGCTCTACTATAGAACGCAAATCCACTAGTGGTGTACGGAGTACGTGTACCCTGTGCTTTTATCGCACTACTATAGAACGCAAATCCACTAGTGATGTACGGAGTACGTGTACCCTGTGCTTTTATTGCACTACTATAGAACGCAAATCCAAGAGTGGTGTACGGAGTACGTGTACCCTGTGCTTTTATCGCACTACTATAGAACGCAAATCCACTAGTGGTGTACGGAGTACGTGTACCCTGTGCTTTTATCGCACTACTATAGAACGCAAATCCACTAGTGGTGTACGGAGTACGTGTACCCTGTGCTTTTATTGCACTACTATAGAACACAAATCCACGAGTGGTGTACGGAGTACGCGTACCCTGTGTTTTTATCGCACTACTATAGAACGCAAATCCACTAGTGGTGTACGGAGTACGTGTACCCTGTGCTTTTATCGCACTACTATAGAACGCAAATCCACTAGTGGTGTACGGAGTACGCGTACCCTGTGCTTTTATCGCACTACTATAGAACGCAAATCCGCTAGTGGTGTACGGAGTACGTGTACCCTGTGCTTTTATCGCATTACTATAGAACGCGAATCCCCTAGTGGTGTACGGAGTACGTGTACCCTGTGCTTTTATCGCTCTACTATAGAACGCAAATCCACTAGTGGTGTACGGAGTACGTGTACCCTGTGCTTTTATTGCACTACTATAGAACGCAAATCTACTAGTGGTGTACGGAGTACGTGTACCCTGTGCTTTTATCGCACTACTATAGAACGCAAATCCACTAGTGGTGTACGGAGTACGTGTACCCTGTGCTTTTATCGCTCTACTATAGAACGCAAATCCACTAGTGATGTACGGAGTACGTGTACCCTGTGCTTTTATCGCTCTACTATAGAACGCGAATCCACTAGTGGAGTACGGAGTACGTGTACCCTGTGCTTTTATCGCACTACTATAGAACGCAAGTCCACTAGTGGTGTACGGAGTACGTGTACCCTGTGCTTTTATCGCTCTACTATAGAACGCAAATCCACTAGTGGTGTACGGAGTACGTGTACCCTGTGCTTTTATCACACTACTATAGAAAGCAAATCCACTAGTGGTGTACAGAGTACGTGTAACCTGTGCTTTTATAACACTGCTATAGAACGCGAATCCACTAGTGGTGTACGGAGTACGCATACCCTGTGCTTTTATCGCACTACTATAGAACGCGAATCCACTAGTGGTGTACGGAGTACATGTACCCCGTGCTTTTATCGCACTACTATAGAACGCAAATCCAATAGTGGAGTACGGAGTACATGTACCCCGTGCTTTTATCGCACTACTATAGAACGCAAATCCACTAGTGGTGTACGGAGTATGTGTACCCTGTGCTTTTATCGCACTACTATAGAACGCAAATCCACGAGTGGTGTACGGAGTACGCGTACCCTGTGCTTTTATCGCACTACTATAGAACGCAAATCCACGAGTGGTGTACGGAGTACGCGTACCCTGTGCTTTTATCACACTACTATAGAACGCAAATCCACTAGTGGTGTACGGAGTACGTGTACCCTGTGCTTTTATCACACTACTATAGAACGCAAATCCACTAGTGGTGTACGGAGTACGCATACCCTGTGCTTTTATAACACTACTATAGAACGCGAATCCACTAGTGGTGTACGGAGTACGTGTACCCTGTGCTTTTATAACACTGCTATAGAACGCGAATCCACTAGTGGTGTACGGAGTACGTGTACCCTGTGCTTTTATCGCACTACTATAGAACGCAAATCCACTAGTGGTGTACGGAGTACGTGTACCCTGTGCTTTTATCGCACTACTATAGAACGCAAATCCACTAGTGGTGTACGGAGTACGTGTACCCTGTGCTTTTATCGCTCTACTATAGAACGCGAATCCACTAGTGGTGTACGGAGTACGTGTACCCTGTGCTTTTATCACACTACTATAGAACGCGAATCCACTAGTGGTGTACGGAGTACGTGTACCCTGTGCTTTTATCACACTACTATAGAACGCGAGTCCACTAGTGGTGTACGGAGTACGTGTACCCTGTGCTTTTATCGCACTACTATAGAACGCGAATCCACTAGTGGTGTACGGAGTACGTGTACCCTGTGCTTTTATCGCACTACTATAGAACGCGAGTCCACTAGTGGAGTACGGAGTACGTGTACCCTGTGCTTTTATCGCACTACTATAGAACGCAAATCCACTAGTGGTGTACGGAGTACGTGTACCCTGTGCTTTTATCGCTCTACTATAGAACGCGAATCCACTAGTGGTGTACGGAGTACGCATACCCTGTGCTTTTATAACACTACTATAGAAAGCAAATCCACTAGTGGTGTACAGAGTACGTGTAACCTGTGCTCTTATAACACTGCTATAGAACGCGAATCCACTAGTGGTGTACGGAGTACGTGTACCCTGTGCTTTTATCGCACTACTATAGAATGCAAATCCACTAGTGGTGTACGGAGTACGCATACCCTGTGCTTTTATAACACTACTATAGAACGCGAATCCACTAGTGGTGTACGGAGTACGTGTACCCTGTGCTTTTATAACACTACTATAGAACGCGAATCCCCTAGTGGTGTACGGAGTACGTGTACCCTGTGCTTTTATCGCACTACTATAGAACGCAAATCCACTAGTGGTGTACGGAGTATGTGTACCCTGTGCTTTTATCTCACTACTATAGAACGCGAGTCCACTAGTGGTGTACGGAGTACGCGTACCCTGTGCTTTTATCACACTACTATAGAACGCAAATCCACTAGTGGTGTACGGAGTACGTGTACCCTGTGCTTTTATCACACTACTATAGAACGCAAATCCACTAGTGGTGTACGGAGTACGCATACCCTGTGCTTTTATAACACTACTATAGAACGCAAATCCACTAGTGGTGTACGGAGTACGTGTACCCTGTGCTTTTATAACACTGCTATAGAACGCGAATCCACTAGTGGTGTACGGAGTACGTGTACCCAGTGCTTTTATCGCACTACTATAGAACGCAAATCCACTAGTGGTGTACGGAGTACGTGTACCCTGTGCTTTTATCGCTCTACTATAGAACGCGAATCCACTAGTGGTGTACGGAGTACGTGTACCCTGTGCTTTTATCACACTACTATAGAACGCGAATCCACTAGTGGTGTACGGAGTACGTGTACCCTGTGCTTTTATCACACTACTATAGAACACGAGTCCACTAGTGGTGTACGGAGTACGTGTACCCTGTGCTTTTATCGCACTACTATAGAACGTGAATCCACTAGTGGTGTACGGAGTACGTGTACCCTGTGCTTTTATCGCACTACTATAGAACGCGAGTCCACTAGTGGTGTACGGAGTATGTGTACCCTGTGCTTTTATCTCACTACTATAGAACGCGAGTCCACTAGTGGTGTACGGAGTACGTGTACCCTGTGCTTTTATAACACTACTATAGAACGCGAATCCACTAGTGGTGTACGGAGTACGTGTACCCTGTGCTTTTATAACACTACTATAGAACGCGAATACACTAGTGGTGTACGGAGTACGCATACCCTGTGCTTTTATAACACTACTATAGAACGCGAATCCACTAGTGGTGTACGGAGTACGTGTACCCTGTGCTCTTATAACACTGCTATAGAACGCGAATCCACTAGTGGTGTACGGAGTACGTGTACCCTGTGCTTTTATCGCACTACTATAGAATGCGAATCCACTAGTGGTGTACGGAGTACGCATACCCTGTGCTTTTATAACACTACTATAGAACGCGAATCCACTAGTGGTGTACGGAGTACGTGTACCCTGTGCTTTTATCGCACTACTATAGAATGCGAATCCACTAGTGGTGTACGGAGTACGCATACCCTGTGCTTTTATAACACTACTATAGAACGCGAATCCCCTAGTGGTGTACGGAGTACGTGTACCCTGTGCTTTTATCGCACTACTATAGAACGCAAATCCACTAGTGGTGTACAGAGTATGTGTACCCTGTGCTTTTATCTCACTACTATAGAACGCGAGTCCACTAGTGGTGTACGGAGTACGTGTACCCTGTGCTTTTATCACACTACTATGATTGCTGGCTGGTGAAGGAGACACATCTATGTCCTGGAGAGATTGCGATTGCTGGGAAAGGTCAGCAGAGTTTCCTGGCTCAGTATACTGCTGTGATAATGGAGGTCAGCACCAGGCACAGCTGCTGCACGGGATATGTAATAACTGATTGCTATACAATGAGATCCTGCTTTTACGCCAGGATCATAATCAGCAAACTCACCTCTGGGAAGCACAAAGGAAACTGCACTCTTTCTTGTGTACCCAGTGACTGTGCACACATAATGTGCCATGTTCCCTGTACAGAGGTCACACCTGCCTCACCTGTCCTGTACAGCGAGATATCACTGTGCACGCCGGCTGTGCCATGTCTCACCCATATGGCAGTTCTGCCCTCTTTAATCCTACCCACCACCCACACACGTCCCCAGGATGTCACTTCTAATACTACAAACATGTCAATGATTAACCAAGACTCTGGCTAGTGGTCAGGGAGAGTAACGAGGGACAGATTAGGGCCTGGTGTTGGCCAGGCTGACACCAAGGGGGTGCACCAGCACATAAACAGCAGACGCTGCCCCTAATACATATTACTGTGCCCCCCCCCCCCTCATACCAACATGACACCAGTACCACAAACCAGCATGCACATATAGAGGCCTAACTACCATGGGTGCAAGGAGTACATATGATACCACAGCTGGGGATTGTGGGGGGAGGGGGCTCCGCACTGGTCGATGCTTGCTTCATGTATATAGGTGTTTTCTGCACCATTGGGTTATACATGGGGGCACTTATAAAGCTAATATACTAAGGGGGACATGTATCAAACCTCACAGAGAGGGTTGACCATAGCAACTAATCAGCTTTTAACTGTCATTTTATAGACTGTATTAGAATAATGGTTGCTATGGGCAACTTCTTCACTTTATCGCTCTCCAAGATTTGATACACTCCCCCCTTTCCCGCTATGGGCTCAGGAAGTGCAGAGTATGTTCCTCATTATAATAATTGCGGCCTGTCCCTCCAGTTTCTCCCTGTACACATATAACTGTATGAAGATTAATATCTCTGTAAGGAGAGAGAGTTACAGGTCTGGTCCTATCATTCCGCACTGTCAGGTCCTGCTGTCATTTCTATAGGACCAGGGGCCTCATTCCGAGATGTAAGCAAACCCGATGGCGTTTCTCTAAAGAACCCCACCCAAGAGAATATGATTAATAAGGTGCCTGCCACCTTGTCCGCCCTAATGGAGGATAGTGCCACGGTGCCTGGGTACTAAATAGCGTCATTTATCAACGTTAGGGTGATAGCACACTGCAGCAATGTGGAAGGGTTCATCAATGACAGGTAAGTATAGTAATGGCACGTCTGTAGTGAGTTACATCAGACCCCGTCCGAGGCCAAAGTTGGGAGCTAACTCGGCTTTGGTTTTCAGTACCCGCAAATGTCTGGCTCGGGGCATCTCAGGGGCAACTATAAACTGTCGTTCTCTATTTCAGACCTGCTGTGGGGTCAGCAAGAGGGCCCTCCTCTGTTCCCCTCACTCTAAAATATCCATTCCTTGTCAGGCCCATCAGGTATTGTGTCTGCACAGTTCTGTAAATTGGGAGAGTGATCTGGAATCCCTGACTCTACCTTTCTATGGCGTCTATTCGTGAAGTAGAGAGAAGACCTATCTTGAGGTAAACAGGGCGCTTCTCTCATCTTGGTACTATTCGCAGAGCGGGTTACCGTGGAGAAGTCCATTGCTCCTCCTGCGGCTGAATCACATCTCCATACTGTAGTATGAGAAGTGCGATTCATTAAAGGACGGAAAGCTCCGGTAATCATGTGTGTTCAGATTCGCCATCTCAGGATGACGTACAGCAGTCTGAACACTGTAACGAAACGGGCAGGCAAGTTGCTTAATCCCTGTTTTCTGACCGGCACCCGGTGCTTGCTCCGTCCCGTTGATGTCCCAGCAGTCACTGCATTCTTCCCTTAGCTCAGCTGCTGACGCATTCGCAGGAAAGACCTGCCTTCACCTCCGCGCTACTCACCCTGGACCACAGCTGAAGACAGGACCGCCGGAACCCTGGATACCGGATCGCAGGTTTTTTTAGTTGCGGCCTCTTGGCCGCTCGCATAGCTGTGGGTTACCACCCACAGCTATTGCGAGCGGCCATGATGATGGTCGAGATGGTCAAGACCATCGCGACCATCGGGCTTGCGACGAGACCCTTGTGGTAGGGTCTTGTGGCCGCAAGCCCCAGAGAGCTTCTGGCTCAAATAGTGATGTCAGTGGGGCCGCCCACAAACGGCAGGCGTTCGCATGGGAACGCCTCAGTTTGTGAAGCCACCCCCCCGCCACGCCTACAAAATGGGGTGAGCTGTCGATCAACATCGACAGCCGCCCCTTTGTAGTGAGTCCCGAAGCGAGCACTTTTTTGTGCTCGCTCCAGGGCTCGCGCGTGCACACTGGGCCACCATCGACCCGCTTGCGAGTGCAATGCGCTTGCGAGCGGGTCTGAATCAGGCCCACAGCTCAGACTGAGGTCCAGGTGTGAACATTCTGACATGGTGGCATACTACCTGAGACGCGTCACGTGGTCCAGCACAAGTATCAGGAGTAGGATTTGCTGGCACCATACTGAGGGCCTGATTCAGAGCCGGACGCTCTTTGAGAATCAGGACGTCCCTTTTTTTTTTAAAGATGGCCACCTGGCCGCTCGCATAGCTGTGGGTGACCACCCACAGCTTATGCGAGCGGCCAGGTGATGGTCACGATGGTCAAGACCATCGCGACCATTGGGCTTGCGACGAGACCCTTGTGGCCGCAAGCCCCAGTGAGCTTCTGGCTCTAATAGAGCCGGAAGCTCATCACTGACAGCACTTGTGATGTCAGTGGGGCCGCCCCCAAACGGCAGGCATTCCTTCGGGAACGCCTCTGTTTGGCAAGCCACCCCCCCCGACCCGCCTACCAAACGGGGCGAGCTATCGATCAACATCGACAGCCGCCACTTTTTAATGCGAGTGCCGGAGCGAATGATTTCTCGCTCGCTCCGGGGCTCGTGCACGCGCAGTGCGCACTGCCTAACAATCGACCCGCTTTCGAGGGCCTAATTCACTACGCAACGCAACTGCGAATGCAATAGCGATTACGCACATAGGCCCTCATTCAGAGCCGCTCGCTAGCGGCAGTACGCTCGTTCCGAGCGATGTTCGCACATCTGCGCATGCGTACGGTTTTTAGTACGCATGCGCGAACCAGTCAGTACGGCCGAAAATCGTTTGTACGCAATATAGCGAGTGCCTGCTATTTTGAGTGACAGAATAAGGCGTATGTGGGTGGTAACAGGGGAAGGTGCTTGAAAACGGGGAGTGGAGATCAGAACGCAGGCGTGCTTAAAGGTCAAAACGGGCGTTTTATGGGTGTGCATAATTAATATAGCAGCGTCAATGACCACGTCATTTGTTTTTTTTTAACTCAGAACTGCTCGCAAAATAGCGGTTGAAAAAACCAACCACAAGAATAGCGAGCAGTTCATATCCTGTTCGATGTACTCGATTAATCTAATAAATAGCGGACATGACGTAGGATGCGAGCGGCCAGGGGGCGTATTTTTCAAAAAAACGAACGCAAGTTTTGCTCGCTCGTTCAGACATAGAGGCGTGAACAGACCGCAAACAGCGAACGGTTCATTTGAATAGCCACCCCTTGTTTTAGAACGAACGACCGCAAATAGCGAGTGGCTCTGAATGAGGGCCATAGTCCCTCTGCGATAGTATGCTAATTCATTGCTATGCTATCGCTAAGCCGTCGCAACACTACATAAGGACGCCCACTTTACCTTACACACATCCGTAATGTTTAGCAAGACTGTGAAACCATCAGTAACATGGAGTACCATCACAACCTCACACACACTTACACAGGCTCTGACCTTGCTCAGGAATTACTAACCTCATCACACACAGTGATTATACAAGACTGAGAAACCATCAGTAACATGGAGAACCATCAAAGCTTCACACATACTTACACGGGCTCTGACCTTACTCAGGAATTACCAACCTCATCACACGGACTACACAAGACTGAGACACCATCAGTAACATGGAGTACCATAACAGCCTCAGACACACTTACACAGGCTCTGATCTTACTCAGGAATTACTAACTTCATCACACACAGTGATTACACAAGACTGAGATACCATCAGTAACATGGAGTACCATCACAGCCTCACACACACTTACACAGGCTCTGACCTTACTCAGGAATTACTAACCTCATCATACGCAGTGATTACACAAGACTGAGAAACCATCAGTAACATGGAGTACCATCACATCCTCACACACACTTACACATTCTCTGACCTTACTCAGGAATTACTAACCTCATCACACACAGTGATTATACAAGACTGAGAAACCATCAGTAACATGGAGAACCATCACAGCCTCACACACACTTACACAGGCTCTGACCTTACTCAGGAATTACTAACCTCACCACACACAGTGACTACACAAGACTGAGATACCATCAGTAACATGGAGTACCATCACAGCCTCATACACACTTACACAGGCTCTGACATTACTCAGGAATTACTAACCTCACCACACACAGTGATTACACAAGACTGAGACACCATCAGTAACATGGAGTACCATCACAGCCTCACACACACTTACACAGGCTCTGACCTTACTCAGGAATTACTAACCTCATCACACGCAGTGACAACACAAGACTGAGAAGCCATCAGTAACATGGAGTACCATCACAGCCTCACACACACTTACACAGGCTCTGACCTTACTCAGGAATTACTAACCTCATCACACACAGTGATTATACAAGACTGAGAAACCATCAGTAACATGGAGTACCATCACAGCTTCACACACACTTACACAGGCTCTGACCTTACTCAGGAATTACCAACCTCATCACACGGACTACACAAGACTTAGACACCATCAGTAACATGGAGTACCATCACAGCCTCTCTCACACTTACACAGGCTCTGACCTTACTCAGGAATTACTAACCTCATCACACGTAGTGATTACACAAGACTGAGATCCCATCAGTAACATGGAGTACCATCACATCCTCACACACACTTACACAGGCTCTGACCTTACTCAGGAATTACTAACCTCATCACACGCAGTGATTACACAAGACTGAGAGACCATCAGTAACATGGAGTACCATCACATCCTCACACACACTTACACAGGCTCTGACCTTACTCAGGAATTACTAACCTCATCACACACAGTGATTACACAAGACTGAGAAGCCATCAGTAACATGGAGTACCATCACAGCCTCACACACACTTACACAGGCTCTGACCTTACTCAGGAATTACTAACCTCATCACACGCAGTGACTACACAAGACTGAGAAGCCATCAGTAACATGGAGTACCATCACAGCCTCACACACACTTACACAGGCTCTGACCTTACTTGGGAATTACTAACCTCATCACACGCAGTGATTACAGAAGACTGAGAAACCATCAATAACATGGAGTACCATCACAGCCTCACACACACTTACACAGGCTCTGACCTTACTCAGGAATTACTAACCTCATCACACGCAGTGATTACACAAGACTGAGAGACCATCAGTAACATGGAGTACCATCACAGCCTCACACACACTTACACAGGCTCTGACCTTACTCAGGAATTACTAACCTCATCCCACACAGTGGTTACACAAGACTGAGACACCATCAGTAACATGGAGTACCATCACAGCCTCACACACACACACACATACACACACAGGCTCTGACCTTACTCAGGAATTACTAACCTCATCACACGCAGTGATTACACAAGACTGAGACACCATCAGTAACATGGAGTACCATCACATCCTCACACACACTTACACAGGCTCTGACCTTACTCAGGAATTACTAACCTCATCACACGGACTACACAAGACTGAGACACCATCAGTAACATGGAGTACCATCACAGCCTCACACACACTTACACAGGCTCTGACCTTACTCAGGAATTACTAACCTCATCACACGCAGTGATTACACAAGACTGAGAAACTATCAGTAACATGGAGTACCATCACAGCCTCACACACACTTACACAGGCTCTGACCTTACTCAGGAATTACTAACCTCATCACACACAGTGACTACACAAGACTGAGATACCATCAGTAACATGGAGTACCATCACAGCCTCACACACACTAGCACAAGCCCTGGCTTTACTCAGAAATTGCTAATCTCGTCGCACGCTATGAGTCCTCAGGCTGAGGAGGGCATCGCAGTGGATAATTTATGCACGCCCCTTCAACGGCGTTCAAACGCTCTGGCACTCCTGCGTCACCACCCACAAACGGCACTTCCTGTCAATCACTCTGCGATGGGTCTGCATAGTCACTGCGATCGCTCAAGCGAACTGCGATACATACGCATGCGCAGAACACAACAATCAGCCAACTTCGTGCGTATTAGCAACTGCGTTCCTTGCTGAATCAGGCCCTGAGACATTAATCATCCCAGATCAGTATCCAACACATCTGTGGCAATATAGTCAGATACGCCTAACTCATCCCCCACCCCTGCTCCCTAATCCAGATACGCTTATGTCATGGGAACGGCCGGGCTTTCACCTCCAGTGCATGTGACAGTCGGGGTTATGTCCTCAGAGCTCATAAATTCTGGATTAAAGCTGTGTCCCGGTGTCTCTTCATCCGAGAGTGACCGGTTATCCGTGGTAACTGAGCGTAAATGATCACTGCGCATCTGGCCCACCTCAGCCACCAACGAAACAGCTGGAGATGGGCCTGGAGGCACCGATGGGGGGATATAATGGGTGCAGCGTGTGCGGTCAACATGGGCTCCTGGGTCCACGGGGGCCCAAACCGCACGCCACAATATACAGTCCACGAATCCATGGTTTGGATTTAGGCTTTCAGATTATCTAACACATTAGAGCAGCTATCAGTAGATCCATGCTGTAAAGTCCAGAACTTTTTCGGGATACATCTCAGGGGTGAGGTTATACAGTACTTCCAAATTAAGGCTTGTTTTAAAGCATCCTAATCCCCACAAAGACTTCCAAGGCTGTTCCCTTTAGCCCTGGTACCTTGCAAACTCGTCCCCGGGCAGCTGATACTGTCCCAGCAGTGGTGTATCTATAATGGGTGCAGGGTGTGCGGTGTACCGAACACTCTGCACATATATATATATATATATATATATATATATATATTATATACTTGCCTCTCTGGAGTCCCACGTGGGCGCACAGTGCCAGAGTCTACAACGCCGCGAGAGAAGAGGGGGCTGGAATGGAGACTGCACCCCCCAGTTTCTTAAACTCTCCGTGTCTCCGTAATTCTTCAAATTCTCGTAAATTCTTCAAAACCTCCGGTCTCATCTGCTACCTTGGACCCAGAGCTGGATTAAGGCCCCACAGGGCACTTCCATCTAAACTGTATTGTCCTGCACTTTCTCCATAGAATACAATCATTACAATCAATTCCCACGTTTGGTTTTATTTTGGTTTGTTTGCAAAGTTCTATATGGATGTATATATTGTATATTAGGACATTTTATTCCTTTTTTCTTATATTAATTTTAAGACTTGAACCCTTGTTTGAAATATCATATGACTTATCAATAAATCCCCTTGTTACATTGATACTAAGAGAACTGGATTTCTGTTTATGGCTGGGATGTACTAAAGCCTGAAATGTGGACAACACTCAGAAAACCCCTCTTTTCGGAGCTTTGGCTGCATTACCCCAAGATGGATCCAGTCGGACCCCTCCCAGCATCCCCCGTGGTACGCGTATCATTCTATGCATGCACAGAGGGACGCCAGAGGGACTTCTGGGTCATTTCTAGGTATATACCGGCAATATTATCACCGGTAAGTGCCCGATTAGAGGTAGAATGTACGGCATCTCGGATGTTATGCTTAGTACATCCCGCCCTATACACTGTATTTTATCCTGTAGTCAGGTTATTCACTAGGAATCTTTGATTTATGTGGTAAGAAAGTGTCCAAGCCCCGTCTACAGTATTTCCAAACCAGCAATAGGCTCGAAACAGGGTTTAAAAATTGTTCTATCCCGGCCCTCACATTACTGTGACTTTAGTCACGCCAGCCACAGCTGATGCTCTCTCTCTCTGCCCGTGTCTGGTGCCCAACTCCTGCTCCGCCTGGTGTTCTTGCCAATCAAACTGCATGCACACGTTAGGGTCACACGTACCCATGTGATAAAGAATCGCTGCCAGAGAACAGTCCCTATTTTCCTGGGCACTGTGGCTGCTGGCATGCTCTGGTTCATCCGCTCGGATGGTGCTGTAGTAATCCCCGCTCGGGTACCATGACCCATGCTTTGCATGATCTACCATTAATGTAAAGATCAGCATTTCTCCTGTCTCATTGGTCCAACCCATACCTCTCTGCTGACAGAGGCCGCACAAAGGGCCTCATTCACAGATGTACCAAACCCGATGGTTTGCATACTACTCCGATGTTAGAAGATCGGCGCACGTGCAGGATCTGTACTGCGCATACGCCGGTCTTCTGCTGTGAGGTCCCAAAGCGTCTAGAGACGGGGAGTGGGTGGAACCGAGCCCGTTTTCTGGCAGTGCCGAGGCCAGGATCTGCATCAGAAGACACAGATTTCATGGCCTCAACTATGCAGGCGACATGGCCATCCTGAGTAGCCTTTGGCTTTCTCATATGGCCGATGGCTGCGACCATGGCGGATCTGCGATGCTGCCAGGAGGCATCTTTTCTCCTAGACGTCTCCTGCTGCGTTAGCATGTTTTCATTGCGCCCATCACTGAATCAGGCCCAAGATGAAAACACTTTTTGGGCCGGATTCAGAAATGGGAAAAAGTCACAAAAAGAGATATAGTGTATAGGGGGTCAGTATGTAATGCCGCCAGATGTGTACCCGGTTAGACTTAATACCGACCCCGGAAGCTCAAACAGTGGAGATCCAGACTGGGGCTGGTAAGTACCCTAACTCTCCCCCCCCAACTCTCCCTTAGTGGTGCCTAACCCTTCCCCCTCTCCGGTGGTGCCTAACCCTAACCTCACCCTTCCCCTAGCCTAACCCTAACCTCACCCTAGTGGTGCCTAACCTCCCCCCCAGTGATTCCTAACCCTAACCCACCCTTCCCCTAGCCTAATCCTCCCCGGGAGGGGGGGGTGCCTAAACCTAACCTCCCCCAATGATGCCTAACCCTAACACCCTCTTCCCCTAGCCTAACAAAAACCCTCTTCCCCGCTGAGGCTTACAGCTAACAGTCCACGCTTACCTTCGTTCGGGATTTCGGCATCTGGCTAAAGATAGGCATCAGGATTTAAGCGCCTATCTTTAGTACCAGGTTGGACTTCCAGCGCCGGATTCCGACGGCCGGCGTTCCGGGCGGCGGTAAGTTGACCGCATCCCATTTATAGATACAGTATATAACATGAAGGAACGGATTCAGGGGTGGACACATGGTCGATGTCTGGCGCAAGCAGACAGGAACAATTCTTCAGTAAAATCTTTCAAATATGTGATAGTGCAGCTGTAACGTATTCGGGAGACATTGTAGTCACTGGCTGTGTAACCTGTTTGTGAAATAATGTAAAATATGTATTTATTGTCTTTGCTATCAGGGAGGAGCTGATTACTGAGACAATGGCCTCCGGCAGACATTATCCTGGTTGTACAACCTGTAAACTTCTCACCCAGGAGCCATGACTCTGCGCGACGTACAGTTTCCCATCTAACCCCCGTCCCTCCCCTTCCCCCACCCCGCCCTGGTCCCCTGGACAATTTAATAAGTGCTTTCACTTACAGATGTGCTAGAACGACAGTGACAGTAAACCGGTGCTGAATCGGCCTCTGGGAGAGAAGAGAGCTGCTGCCTGTCCTGATTTTATCGCACAGGTTTTATGTCTGATTCCACTAATGGCTCATTTATACCGAGCACAAAACTAACTGCTGCCATTTAGCATTTGGGGGCCTGTTGTGCTATATATAGAGGAAGAGGCCTAAGGCCACCACCGAACACAGCAGAGAACCATTTGTGACTGTCATCTGGCAGCTTTCTAAGTTATCTCTGAGCTTCTCATTTATCCAAATTATTTCACATATTCCAAATATATTCCACATTCTGGGCCTGATTCAGACCCGCTCACGAGAGCTATGCGCTCGCAAGCGGGTCGATGGTGGCCCAGTGCGCATGACGGAGCCGGCTGCGTCGTGCGCATGTGCGAGACCCGGATAGCGACGGGCAAACCGTCGCTCTGGGTCTCGTACCAAAGGGGGGCGTGCTGTCGATGTTGAGTGACAGCACGCCCCCTTTGGTGGGCGGGTCGGGGAAGTGGCTGCCCAAACGGAGGCGTTCCCATGTTTGGGGGCGGCCCCACTGACATCACGAGTGATGTCAGTGGGAGAGATTTCGGCTCTGTTAGAGCCGAAATCTCTCTGGGGGCTTGCGGCAACGAGACCCTACCACAAGGGTCTCATCGCAAGCCCGATGGTCGTGATGGTCTTGACCACCGCGACCATCTTCCTGGCCGCTCGCTATAGCTGTGGGTGGTCTACTGTATATTGAAGCTTTGATAAATCTTTCCCTTTAGGTGGGTACACACCAGAAAGATAAATCTGCAGATGATGGTCGTTCACACACACTGAGCAAACACCATGGTGGTCCTGCTGGCACGGTGGCCTCGCGGCAAGTGTATGGACGGTCACCTGCCCACCCGTACACACAGCCGTGCTGCACAGCTGATGAGATATGTCTGCGATTGTCGTTTAGAGATATATCATCTGTACACACTGGCCGACGTGCCCATGATATATTACGTCCGTTCAATTGAACGGCCAATATGTCGCGACAGTGTGTACCCAGCATTAGTGTTGGTGGGTTTACCGCTGATGGCAAGGATGATAACGGCCAGCGGTAACACTGTTAATACGAAGGGCGAAGTGAAAACCCGCCCTTACGCTAGCAATTAAGCTCCCTTCGATAAAGTCTGCCCCTTAAGACAAGATCTACTGTAGTACAATGAAGTGATAAAATATACTGGGTGTGGTGAGATCCCGGCACGTAGAGTTTAGAAGTAACACAACTCGCCAAGGCTGTGTTTGTCAGATAAACCCGGCCGTGTCTCACGCTTCCTCGTCATTTGTTTAACCTATATCAATGGGCTTTCTGAGAGTTCAGAGCTTTTGTACACACTAATTCTATTTAAGGATCACAGTATTGTGTTTTAATACATTTCACAGCCCGATATGATGGAGGCGGATGGGTGTGTATCATGGAACGGATCTGGTTCCTCTATAACTGCGCCACGGCAGGTGACTGCTACTTACGCAATATGCTGGCCAGTAACATAAACCCTGCAATTAAATCACTGCTGACCTTTTACAAAGTTCTGTAATTATATATAATCTACTGGGACTTATATTTCCATCATTATCCCACTCAGCCGCGAATAAAAAAAATCACAATGTGTATAATTATTATTATAACTTTATCCTAAACGGCGTCATTCTTCTAACATTCAGAGTCCTGATGCATGAGAATGAGCGATCATTGGGTGTATTAGGGGTCCCATGGTCATAATCCGCCCCCGCGCTGCATTGCGTCATATTTACAGCAGATGACAGGGAGACGCAGGAACGCGGGGAATGGTTGATCCCTATGAGAAGCAGGCAGCCGTGCCGAGTCTTCGCAGGAGATCTATGGACGCAGAGCTGCAGTAACTGAGGCCCCACTGTTATTACTGTTACACGGGTCTATCATTCAGGACCACGTATAACTCAGACAGACAAGTCATTCCTATCCTCGATGATGCTTCTGATGTAGACATGGATGGAGTTCAGTGATTATCGGTGGTCTGCGCATGCGTCTGTACGAGTCACAAGTCACGCTGCGCATGTGTCTGTCCGTGTCACGCTGCGTGTGCGTCTGTCCATGTCATGCTACGCGTGCGTCTGTCTGTGTCACGCTGCGCGTGCGTCTGTCCGAGTCACGCTGCGTGTGCTTCTGTCCGAGTCACTCTGCGCGTCCGTCTGTCCGAGTCACTCTGCACATGCGTCTGTCCGAGTCCCTCTGCGCATGCGTCTGTCCGAGTCCCTCTGCGCATGCGTCTGTCCGAGTCACTCTGCACATGCGTCTGTCCGAGTCCCTCTGCGCATGCGTCTGTCCGAGTCACGCTGCTCCTGTGTCTAGTTACATTACCATCAGCAGTCGCAGCGACTATTTTCCCGCAGTGCGATTGACAGTCAGGGAGTGTTTTACGGGGGCGTACTGGATACTGCGATCCCGCATGCAGAAAACATGGCTCCGGCATCTCAGTTCCTGCAGGCATTCTGCAGGGATGCGGTCATACAGAGAGCTGGGATGCCGGCGCTTAGAATGCTGGCTCCAGAATCCTGACACCTGTCAGAATCCCGGTGGCGGCATCCCGACGGTAAGTACTGGGGTTATAAGGAGGGTTAGGCACTAGGGGGAGGGATAGGGTTAGGCACTAGGGGAGGGTTAGGCACTAGGGGGATGGATAGGGTTAGGCACTAGGGGAGGGTTAGGCACTAGGGGGAGATGTTATGGTTAGGCACTAGGGGAGGGTTAGGGTTAGGCACTAGGGGGATGGATAGGGTTAGGCATTAGGGGAGGGTTAGGCACTAGGGGGATGGATAGGGTTAGGCACTAGGGGAGGGTTAGGCACTAGGGGGATGGATAGGGTTAGGCACTAGGGGAGGGTTAGGCACTAGGGGGAGATGTTATGGTTAGGCACTAGGGGAGGGTTAGGGTTAGGCACTAGGGGGATGGATAGGGTTAGGCACTAGGGGAGGGTTAGGCACTAGGGGGATGGATAGGGTTAGGCACTAGGGGAGGGTTAGGCACTAGGGGGATGGATAGGGTTAGGCACTAGGGGAGGGTTAGGCACTAGGGGGATGGATAGGGTTAGGCACTAGGTGAGGGTTAGGCACTAGGGGAGGGTTAGGCACTAGGGGGATGGATAGGGTTAGGCACTAGGGGAGGGTTAGGCACTAGGGGGAGATGTTATGGTTAGGCACTAGGGGAGGGTTAGGGTTAGGCACTAGGTGGATGGATAGGGTTAGGCACTAGGGGAGGGTTAGGCACTAGGGGGATGGATAGGGTTAGGCACTAGGGGAGGGTTAGGCACTAGGGGGAGGGTTAGGGTTAGGCACTAGGGGGAGATGTTATGGTTAGGCACTAGGGGAGGGTTAGGGTTAGGCACTAGGGGGATGGATAGGGTTAGGCACTAGGGGTGGGTTAGGCACTAGGAGGAGATGTTATGGTTAGGCACTACGAGGAGGGTTAGGGTTAGGCATTAGGGGGAGGGATAGGGTTAGGATACTGTCTGACAGGTGTCGATATCCTAATCTTGACGGGATGCCGAGTGCTGGCATCCTGTAACCAACGCAACTATAGGGTTAATCAGAAGGGCGAATATCAAAGGATCTGCATCTGATGCGGTGTCTTTGTACGCAGAGGCTTGGATTTGCAAAGCACCTGCTAGGCTCCTCGATACAAATCTAGGCGCCTGCGACATTTCGCACATCCACTGCGTACACAGATGCTGCCGCGGCGGCGCGGGCGGCATTAGAGGCCGTCCCTGAATCAGGCCCTTTATCTCTCTCTTTTTTGTAAAGGTAGATTACTACATATATTGGGAACGCCTGCTCAGAACGACATCCGGGCTGCAGGCGGATCTCTGGGTTACAGAGTCCTTATCATTGCTCAGACTGAGAGGTAACGGGGAACCCCACATGACACAGAGAGGGCTCATTCCCTAAGATGGATCTTTGTGCGCAGTGTTTCCTAGTAAACTCCTCTGAGGGATCAGTAATGTGATGGCCGCTGGCTACTGCAGCTTATAATGGTTTTAGCAGTTGTTTTAAGGCAGGTTTATACTCCTACCACGGGCGTCCCAGAACGCCACAGAGTACCCACAATACAGTGGCCTGTGCCATCCCAGTAGCCGTGGGTACTCCCATAATGTAGTGGTTTAAAGATTCACTTCCAATATGGCAGATGCTCATCTGTCCCTTCTAAACATGTGGCATCATTTTCTCCCTCCATCCAACCGAACAGGGAGCGGCAGCGCTACATCAACGTAAAACGTATGGAGGCGCCTAACATACTGCGCACTGTAATGGGGAAGGAGAAAGAGAGAGCACGGACGGAGAGAAAGAAAGAAGGTGCAGAGAGAGAGGGTGAGAAGAGAGATATTTGAAGAAAATGAGAGAAAGAGGAAATGAAAGAGAAAAGACAGAGAGAGAGAGAGAGAGAGAGAGAGAGAGAGAGAGAGAGAGAGAGAGAGAGAGAGAGAAAAATGGGTAAGAGAAGAGAGAGCGGAGAGTAGAGAGAGAGAGACGGGGGGAGAGAAAAACCGAAGGAGAGAGAGGGACGGGGGGAGAGAAATACAGAAGGAGAGAGAGAGGGACGGGGGAGAGAAATAAAGAATGATAGAGAGAGAGAATGGGTGGAGAAAAATACAGAAGGAGAGAGAGAGGAACGGGAGGGAGAGAAATACAGAATGAGAGAGAGAGAATGGGGGAGAGAAATACAGAAGTGGAGAGAGAGAGGAGGGGGGGAGAACTACAGAATGAGAGAGAGGGAGATAGAGCGGGGGGTGAGAAATGCAGGATGAGAGAGAGGGAGAGAGCGGGGGGAGAGAAATACAGAATGAGAGAGAGGCAGAGAGAATGGAGGGAGAGAAATACAGAAGTGGAGAGAGAGCGGGGGGAGAGAAATACAGAATGAGAGAGAGGGAGAGAGAGCGGGGGGAGAGAGGGAGAGAGAGCGGGGGGAGAGAAATACAGAAGGAGAGAGCGAGAGAGAGAGGGACGGGGGGGAGAGAAATACAGAATGAGAGAGAGGGAGAGAGAGCGAGGGTGAGAAATACAGAATGAGAGAGAGGGAGAGAGAGCGGGGGTGAGAAATACAGAATGAGAGAGAGAGAGGGACAGGGGGAGAGAAATACAGAATGAGAGAGAGGGATAGAGAGCGGGGGTGAGAAATACAGAATGAGAGAGAGGGAGTGAGAGCGGGGGAGAGAAATACAGAAGAAGAGAGAGAAATGGAGGGGAGAGAAATACAGAATGAGAGAGAGGGAGAGAGAGCGGGGGGAGAGAAATACAGAAGGAGAGAGAGAAGAATGGGGGGGTGAGAAATACAGAATGAGAGAGAGAGGGAGAGAGAGCGGGGTGAGAAATACAGAATGAGAGAGAGGGAGAGAGAGCGGGGGTGAGAAATACAGAATGAGAGAGAGGGACAAGGGGAGAGAAATATAGAATGAGAGAGAGGGATAGAGAGCGGGGATGAGAAATACCGAATGAGAGAGAGGGAGTGAGAGAGAGGGAGTGAGAGCGGGGGAGAGAAATACAGAAGGGGAGAGAGAGAAACGGAGGGGAGAAATACAGAATGAGAGAGAGGGAGAGAGAGCGGGGGGAGAGAAATACAGAAGGAGAGAGACAGAGGGACGGGGGAGAGAAATACAGAATGATAGAGAGAGAGAATAGGGGGAGAGAAATACAGAATGAGAGAGAGGGAGAGAGAATGGGGGGAGAGAAATACAGAAGGAGAGAGAGAGAGCAGGGGGAGAGAAATACAGAATTAGAGAGAGGGAGAGAGCGGGGGGAAAGAAATACAGAATGAGAGAGAGGGAGATAGAGCGGGGGGTGAGAAATACAGAATGAGAGAGAGGGAGAGAGAATGGGGGGAGAGAAATACAGAATGAGAGAGAGGGAGAGAGAGCTGGGGGAGAGAAATACAGAAGTGGAGAGAGAGGCGGGGGGGAGAAATACAGAATGAGAGAGAGGGAGATAGAGCGGGGGGTGAGAAATGCAGGATGAGAGAGAGGGAGAGAGCGAGGGGAGAGAAATACAGAATGAGAGAGAGGGAGAGAGAATGGGGGGAGAGAAATACAGACGGAGATAGAGAGAGGGACGGGGGAAGAGAAATACAGAATGAGAGAGAGGGAGAGAGAGCGGGTGGAGAGAAATACAGAATGAGAGAGAGGGGGAGCAGGGGGGAAGAGGAATACAGAATGAGAGAGAGTGAGAGAGAGCGGGGGTGAGAAATACAGAATGAGAGCAGGGGGAGAGAAATACAGAATGAGAGAGAGGGAGAGAGAGAGGGGGGAGAGAAATACAGAATGAGAGAGAGAGAGGGATAGGGGGAGAGAAATACAGAATGAGAGAGAGGAATAGAGAGCGGGGGTGAGAAATACAGAATGAGAGAGAGGGAGTGAGAGCGGGGGAGAGAAATACAGAAGGAGAGAGAGAGAAACGGAGGGGAGAGAAATACTGAATGAGAGAGAGGGAGAGAGAGCGGGGGGAGAGAAATACAGAAGGAGAGAGAGGGACGGGGGAGAGAAATACAGAATGATAGAGAGAGAGAATGGGGGGAGAGAAATACAGAATGAGAGAGAGGGAGTGAGAATGGGGGGAGAGAAATACAGAAGGAGACAGAGAGAGAGCGGGGGGAGAGAAATACAGAAGGAGAGAGAGGGACGGGGGAGAGAAATACAGAATGATAGAGAGAGAGAATGGGGGGAGAGAAATACAGAATGAGAGAGAGGGAGTGAGAATGGGGGGAGAGAAATACAGAAGGAGACAGAGAGAGAGCGGGGGGAGAGAAATGCAGAATGAGAGAGAGGGAGAGAGCGGGGGGAGAGAAATACAGAATGAGAGAAAGGGAGAGAGAGCTGGGGGAGAGAAATACAGAAGTGGAGAGAGAGCGGGGGGGAGAAATACAGAATGAGAGAGAGGGAGATAGAGCGGGGGGTGAGAAATGCAGGATGAGAGAAAGGGAGAGAGGGACGGGGGAAGAGAATTATAGAATGAGAGAGAGGGAGAAAGAGCAGGGGGAGAGAAATACAGAAGTGGATCGAGAGAGAGCGGGGGTAGAGAAATACAGAATGAGAGAGAGGGAGAGCAGGGGGGAAGAGAAATACAGAATGAGAGAGAGTGAGAGAGAGCGGGGGTGAGAAATACAGAATGAGAGAGGGGGAGAGAAATACAGAATGAGAGAGGGAGAGAGAGAGGGGGGAGAGAAATACAGAATGAGAGAGAGGGAGAAAGAGAGGGGGGAGAGAAATACAGAAGGAGAAAGAGAGAGAGAGGGACGGGGGGGAGAAAAATAAAGAAGGAGAGAGCGAGAGAGAGGGAGAGGAGAGAAATACAGAAGGAGAGAGAGATATATTAGGGGCCTAAATATCAAGTTGGGGGGGAGAGAGAGAGAAGGGGGTGGTGAGAAATACAGAAGTGGATCAAGAGAGAGCGGGGGGAGAGAAATACAGAATGAGAGAGAGGGAGAGCAGGGGGGAAGAGAAATACAGAATGAGAGAGAGTGAGAGAGAGCGGGGGTGAGAAATACAGAATGAGAGAGGGGGAGAGAAATACAGAATGAGAGAGGGAGAGAGAGAGGGGGGAGAGAAATACAGAATGAGAGAGAGGGAGAAAGAGAGGGGGGAGAGAAATACAGAAGGAGAAAGAGAGAGAGAGGGACGGGGGGGAGAGAAATAAAGAAGGAGAGAGAGAGGGAGAGGAGAGAAATACAGAAAGAGAGGGAGAGATATTAGGGGCCTAAATATCAAGTTGGGAGCTGATTGGCTGGAGCACCATTTATCAATCAGCTCCTAACTGTTGTTTTTTAAACACAGCCTGTGAGGTAGCAGTTACGAGCTGATTGGCTGGTACTTTATCTCAGTTGACTTTATCTCCATCCAAGGCTTAATAGACTCCTAAGAGACAAAGAAGAGAAAGTGAGAGAATGGACACAAAAACAGGGAAAGAGAGTAAAAGAAAGAGGAGAGAGGGAGGGAGAGAGGGTTAGTTTAACATTACAACATAGGGGCGTATTTATCAATTATCGGGTTTAGACCTGGTGATTGTACTTTGTTATCACTGCTATTCGCATCAGTGGTCTCTTCACTTCACTCCTGTGTGTGCGCGGTCTGGTGACCGCCCATGTGCAGCGGCCTCCTGTACTATAATCTCGCCAAGGTGCGCAAACTGCGGGCGGAGGCGTACAATGTAATCCTGCAATGCCGCTTCCGGTGTTCAGACATGGAGGAGTTAAGCTGCCCATACACTGAGCGATAATAGCTCAGGTCAGGCGATGAAACTACAGTTGTGAGCGATTAGCGCCAATGTAAGTACATGAGTCATAATCGTTCACAGCCTGAGAACGACTGATAAACGCTCTGGATCGTGTGGTTATTAAACCTGTCTGGTCCTCCCGATCGTTGAACTGTCGGCGCCATGCTGCTAAGTGAAGATCATCTCCACACATCTGCAGGGTATAGAGGCCGGTCAGTAATTGCGCCACTGCTCTGCCCGCCGTGCATTCCGCTATGTCGCCGTCAGTGGTCGGCTTTAGACAGTAAAGGGCTGATGCAGAATTGAATGTACGCCTGTTTCCGGAGTATATCATGCGTGTTTTGCGCATTCCGCATATTCTGGATTTAAGTATGGGCGAGTAGAGGTGATGCAGATTCTGCGCATTTCAATCGCTTCTCCACTTACAACTGAAGAGGTGTAACTAGGGGGCTGGGTATGAAATCCCGACACTGGAAGCCCGAAGGTGAAGAATCCCGACAGCAGCGGTAAGTAATCTAACCTTCTCCCCCCTCTAACCCTCCCTTAGTGGTGACTAACCTTGACCTCCCTGGGGGTTGCCTAACCCTAAACTCCCCCCCGGTGGTGCCTAACCTTATCCCCCCATTCTCGCACGCTAAAAATAACTTCCCGGGGGGATACCTAACCCTAACCTCTCCCCAGTGGTGCCTAACCCTAAACCCCCCTCCCCGCAGCCTAGTCCTAACCCTCCCTGGGGGGTGCCTATCGACGGGTGGCATCCTGTCCGCCGGCATGTTCACTACTTCCCATAACTAGGCTGTAACGGGGGCATTCTCGCAGGGACAAAGAGCAGTGAATGCGTGATGACAGTACTGCGCACTATGCAGATTTGAAATGAAGGTTATATATACCTATTTCCAGGCAAAGTGTGTATACCAAATATGGCTGATTCAAGTGAGCAAGATGCGCACAACTGCATACGGGCGGCTGCACTTATTATCGCGTGCGCACATACGATTTGGGTTCAGTTGCACACCAGGCCCTGTTTGTGGGCGCCACAATATCTCAGACACTCCTCAAATGAACGCTGCTTAAATTTTGTAACTCTGTCCGGTATTCAATTGTTTCTACCCCCCTTCGCGCCCGACGGAGCTATTCAATTGTTGCTCCTTTGGGGCGCGATCAGCTTCCAGCGCTCCATTTCAGCTCGCGGCCCCAGTTTAGGCCCTCAGACATCACTTTTCACGGTCGCTGTTTTATGCGGCTAACCTCGACCACTTTGGGCGCGATCAGCGCGAAAAAACGGCAGCAATTGAATAACGTCCCGCGATCTGCTGTCACTTTAGACAGGAGATCTGGACCTCGTAAACAATTGAATTCCGCCTGTGTATCAATAAAAGTGTAAAACTGTATTCTGCCATCACACGTGGGCGGCTTACGGCCCCGCTGTGCTGCCCGTCCTTCTAGATGAATGGCGGTACTAAGTATTATTGATCAATATCATACTGGGGATTCCCATACGGCCTCAGTTACAGGATAACATAGTTGGAGAAAGACCCGATGAGACATTGATCAGTCTTGGTAATGCACGCCGGATGGAATCACCCTACTTCCTCCAGGTTTAATGTACGACTCTATTTTGCACTCTCTTGTTTTTCTATCTTTATGTTGCAGATTAGCCCTTTAGTGGCTGCGGGAGTTCTTTATACAGAGAGGCAACCTTATTATGTAATGTACAGGAGAACCAGCAGCATCTGGGAGTAACCAGCCGCGAGTGATCAGCAATCACATGAACAGGCAGTGCTCCGCAGGCTGGCCGTCTGTCACTATCCATCCTGCTCTGGGCAGGGATCCCGGGCGCCCCCCCTCCAATGAATGATCCGGAGCCAGTAATTCATTATTGATGCATTACAGAGGAAGAGAACAGCAGCGATTTCAGGACACGCTGAGGTCTGCGCATTACACAGACGCTTCCTCTGAGGCTGTAATCAGCGCGTAAAGGACGTATTATTAGACACCCCAAAAATAACAGCGATGGGAAAGGAAACAACACAGACTTGGGGCTCAGATGTGTAATATAAAATATATAACGTAATATAAAACCCCATGGTCTGTAATATCCACAATATTTCATCCAGCAACTGAGGGGATAACGCACAGGACAGCTTCATTCAAAATAAGAGTGTAAATCCCTTCAAGAGATCCCTACAGCAGGGGACCCTTCCTCACCCAGCCTCAGGTCCCTACGGTCTACCCTTCGCGCTAGGCTTGCTGTGGTTGAGGAAACGCTGCTGACCGGACCAGCCACAGACTGCGTGGGTTTGATGTAGGGGGCACCTGGGCTGTTACTATTCTAGGATGTGGTGTTATATGGCGGTAAAACATACATCTATCCTCCGTGCGCTACAAGTTGCGCTACACCTAATGCGGGATATCTGTGTGACTCGGTAGCGCAGAGCATCTTATTTCGTGTTATACCTTCAAATGCATCGTATGCGCACAGTGATGTGAATATTTAGCATAAACAGCTTCTGCTGATTAAAATGATATGCAGCATGCCTATGTGCTGTGTGTGACTGTGGGTGTATCTGCATGCGGCATGCCTATG